>CM060935.1:107191384-108441384 GCA_030765085.1 Allium cepa
TCAGCAGTTTGTTCAGGACGGGTTTCATTTTCTGAGCGGAGTCCTTCATTTGGGTCAGAGGGGATATCATCTAGTGGTTGTTCGTCTTCTTCATTGTGAACGGTGGCTTGCTTCTTAGCATTGTCTGGTTGTTCTTCTATTTCATTTATACTAGCTGGAACTTTACGTTTTCGCTTTGACTGTTTGTTCTTACCTTTAACTGCTTGTTCTTCAGCCTTTCTCTGCAAGCGGGTACGTACAGATGTTGTAGACATATTTTTCTGCAAGTGACAGAAAACATAGTATAAACCAAAACGCACATGTAAACAATAAGCAGCGATAAATATTAACAAACAACACTTAAATATCATCAACATGTAGCTGAAAAGAGATGTGGCAGTTTGCAAACCAAACAAGCAGGCCTAAAAGCCTTGAGATGATGAACAGATTTGTAATTTTATGAGAAAATGTACATGTAATGCAAACAAAATTGATAAGAACACTACTCATTATCAAGCAATATATGCAAACAGAATTGATAAGAACATATAATGCTTTGTCTGTGGAAGTATACAAAGATCAAAACACAAAGAACAAAAATTGAATGGTACATGCATTTGCAATGGATCAGAAAATTAAATGGTGCAAACTAACAGCCATTCGCAACATTAAAAAAAAAAACCAAAGCATTAGTGCAGCAAATGAACAACAATCACTAAATAAAATCAATAAAAGTTCAATGAAATTTCCAAATAGCCCGGATTTGATATATAAGTTCAACCATCACTAAAGCAAATGAACAACTATGCTCAAGTAGAACATATAATCTACTCAATTATGCCCTCGCAATCCTCTCTAACATAGCAAACATCTTCATCATCCGCTTCAGTTATTTCATCTTCCACCACTTGAATATCTTCCTCGATGCAATCGTGCTCCTCTATATCATTAAAACTTCTTGATGGTGCTTTCATTACAACGTACCAATTAGAAACATCGTTCTCTCTTGAATAAAATACTTGTTTTGCTTGAGATGCAAGTATGTATGGGTCTCGTGAAAATGATGCTTGATGTAAATTAACAAGAGTGAACCCATCATCATCAACTTTTACTCCATTTCCTTTATACGTCCAACGACACTTGAAAACTGGAATATAAAACAAATGATAATCTAATAAAATTATATCTGTCAATATTCCATAATAAGTGACCACATCAACCACTTGGGACATATCTTTAGCACTTGCTCTACACATAGTAGTTGCATCAAAAGTCACCCCACAATTCTGAGTTTCTCTCCCTAAATCTTTTACATGAAAACGTTGCTCGTTGATGATATATCCTTTGAAAGACATGGCATCATCCTTCGGACCATAAGCAATCCATTTTAACATGTCATTATGATCCTTGGAGGTAATAGGTATCTACAACAAATTTCATTTAGCATGTAAATTTATATAGTAATATTGATAGTTGAATGCGAATATATTTGAAATCTAACTAACCTTCCTTTTAATCCAATCGACAAAACTTTTTGTATGTGTTTCCCAAAGTAAGGTCGCATTTTTTGTCATGCGTCGGTCTGAATTTTCTAATTCCTCCAAATGCAAACTAGTATTGAACAATTGATTATAAGTTATATATATCATTGCGAACACATCAAAATATTTAAAACAATATAACATAAACTTACTCTATAAACGGTTCCACCACGACCATATTCATTAACACAGCTAAATGAGCACTTTCTTTCTCATTAACTGGCAATTTAATTGTCTTCGATACTGAAATTGGACGTCCCTCTAATATTCTACTACTTTCATAATCTTCATTTCGAGCTCCTTTCTCCTCTATATGTCCTGATTTCTTCAAAAATTCATTGAAAAACAACATGCATTCTGTTGCAAGATACGATTCTGCAATACATCCCTCTGGTCGTGCATAGTTTCTGACATAATCTTTGAGTGTCTTCATATATCTTTCGAATGGGTACATCCATCGAAAATGAATAGGTCCACACATTTGTGCTTCTTTTCCAAGATGAATGGATAAGTGTATCATTATATCAAAGAAAGATGGTGGAAAAAAAATTTCAAGCTCACATAAAACGTCAATAATTTCAACATTGATTTGTTCTACCTTCTCTCTATCAAGAACACGTTGACATAATTTGTTGAAAAAAGAACATAAGCGAATTATCGCTTTTCTTGCCTTCTTTGCCATGAACCCTCTCGATGCTACTGGAAATAAATGTTGCATTAATACATGGTAATCATGTGACTTCAATCCACTAATTTAGCAATCCGACAACGAAATCCGATTTTTTAAATTTGAACAGTAGCCATCCGGTCCTTTGAAATCATACAGTCTTTTGCAAAATATTTTTCTCTCGGATTTTGACAACATATATGGAGCCGGTGGAAGATATGTTTTATTCCCACGAGGTTGTGTATGAAGCTCACTTTGAATTCCCCAATCCTCTAAATCCTTTCTACAGTTGGTTCCATCTTTGGATTTATTTCCATGCAACATTGTCCCCAATAGGCTTTCACCAATGTTCTTCTCCGCATGCATCACATCTAAATTGTGACGTAATGGAAGTTCCTATGAAAACCAAAAAAATAATGCATTATTGGGTTTTTATTATATTCAAACAATGAAAAATAAATAAATTAACCACTAACCTCCCAATAAGGCAAATCAAAGAAAATTGATCGTTTTTTCCACCTTGATAGCTCTACTTCTGTAGAACTATTAGTATCATCATATTCATCTTCTTTATCATAGACATGCTTTCTCTTCTTACTTTTCTCCTCTATTCCTTTTCCAAAATCATTTGGATAATCCTTCAATAATGCATAGATGTTTCTCCCAGAAAGCATTCTAGGAGCACCATCTGTCTCTATGGTATTATCAAACAATGCCTTTTGTTTCCTCCGTGAATCTGAAGGAGGTAGAAATCTTCTATGACCCATGTAGGAGAACTTTCGACTATGTTTCAACCAACGAGAATGGGTATTGACACCACATAATGGGCAAGCTTTTTGCCCTTTCACACGACATCCAGCAAGATTTCCATAAGCCAGAAAATCATTAATCGTCCATAACAAAATTGCATTCAGTTTAAATAAAGTTTTACTAAATGCATCATAAGCAGTAACTCCATTAGACCACAAGTGATGCAAGTCTTCCACCAAAGGCGCCAAATATACATCAATATCATTCCCGGGTTGCTTCGGGCCTGGAATAAGTAAAGTTAACAAAATATTTTCTTTCTTCATACACAACATAGGCGAGGGATTGTATGTCACAAGCATTACCGGCCAGCAACTATATTTCGAACTCAACATGGAAAATGGATTGAATCCATCTGTAGCAAGACCAAGCCTAAGATTGCGTGGATCAGATGAAAAAGATTTATACTTTTCATCCACCATTTTCCATGTCATAGAATCCACGGGATAACGCATTTTTCCATCGTTACTTTTATTATTAAAATGCCATCTTAATTCTTCAGCCATCTTTTGAGATCTATACATTCGTCTAAACCTCGGAATAATTGGGAAATATCTCAATACTTTAACTGGAACACCTTGTATAACCTCTTCAATATCTTGATTTTTCTTCCATCTCGAGGAACCACATTTTGGCCAACTTTCTAAATTTTTGTATTCTTTTCTGAAAAGGCAACAATCATTCTCACAAGCATGCATCTTTTCAAAACCCATGTCGAATGCTTTAAGAAATTTCTTGACTTCATATAAGGTTTTGGGAAGCACGTTATCCTTCGGCAGAAATAGATGTTGCACAGCTAAAAGCTTATCAAAACCACTATCGGACAAGCCAGTCTCGCATTTAAGATTATACAAGACGGTGATGGCAGATAATTTTGTGTGATCTGTGCAACCAGGATATAATGGAGTTTCTGCATCTTCCAAGTTCTTGACTAACTCATCCTCTTTTCTTCGAGAATCAACATCGTCTTTATCATCATCAAAAAATCCTGATTCAAAAAATCTTCATCTTCATAGTGAATCATCTTGAATAGTTCATATATGTCAAACGTATTTGTTTTATTCTCAACATTTATCTCTTCACCATGGTTAAACCATACACCGTCAATGTATTTAGGATCCATTCCTTTTATAACTAAATGTTCAACGATGATTTGGTCATCATGACGACTAAGATTCCGACAATCCTTGCAAGGGCATAAAATTTTTTCTACACTTCTTACATTCCTCTTTGCAGCATGCACGAAATTCATTGCTCCTTGTCGGTATTCTATACTAGTTCTATGAAAAAAGTAAAAAAAAAGTGAGCTTTAGTATTAGATTATATGTTCTAATTCTCAAAATACATATTAAGTTAATCATGGTTTTATCACCTGTTTAAAAAAACCCAGCCTTTTTCCATTATCGACATTTGAAGGCAAATAAGTTTCCAATCTTTGACGTATAAATTGGTTATCTGTTGTAATCAAAAAAATAAGTAGACGTTGAAGTACAAATACTTGTAGCACTACTGCATATAACCATGGTGGTTTAGTAGACAAAGGCAAAGAATACTTTTCCAAAAATATAAATTTTGCACTTATATTTTGCATTTAACCTTAGATTTACATGTATTTATAATTAATCCATGCATAACACCACACTCCTACCCACACATAACTGACTAAGTCACAACCCTCCAAACTGCTGCATAACAGTTACAGCTATCTGCCCCTCCTTTGTCAATCCATCCACAAACGCTCCACTTCAACAAACAACATTCCAGTCACTCCACTTCAACAAAACTTTTGCAAATCTCTGCACTTCACCATTACACACAGACCACTGACCAAACTTCCTCCCACCTATCACCAACAAACGCCGGTGCATTTCCGCTGCCACACATTGCTGCAACTTTCAAAAAACGCAGCAACCTCTCATCACCATACTACTCAATCCTCCTATTTTACCACTTCTCACAACATTGTTTAATTCAACCACTTCCATAAATATACTTCAACACTGCAATCACTCCCCCACTCCACTATTAAACAATTCATTCACTCCTCACAACAACACAGTTTCATACCAGCCTATAACAGTACCCACTTTCATCTCATACACACCACATTCATTCATATCACCAAAGACAATATCCACTTGCCTACATTCCTGTAGCCTGCTTCAATAACCATTCTACAACCTACTGACTACTGTACTGATACAACCAACCGTACCATATTCACACACTACAACAGTGACCACTCCAACTACAAACCCCAAGCAACCACAGACCATCCTCCTTCCCATTTCTCCAACCTGCAACCTGTTCGCAACCGCACTTCATACTACAACTCAACAAAACATCAACAACCCAGCCTCCGCAGCAAACTACCAGAGACTCACGCAACATTCATCAACTTGCCCTCTGACATTCTACCACTCCTTACGAACACATACTCACATCCTTCCCCCAGCGTCGCCCCCTCTTACCAAACCAACAGTCAACTTCACCGCCTCCTCTTCACTACCTCACATCCACACAACTGACATATTTCCAGTGCCTGCCACTCCACAAAAGACTATTTATGCTCCAACATTTACCACTCTCAACCATCGAGCCAGCCAATACCCAATCGCAAACAAACCCACGACCTCCATCAATGCTACTTGAACCCACCAAATTCTCGAAAGACGCAACCTCAACCTCCTCTCAGCAAGCAACCATTGATTCACTAACCACTTCAACAGAACATTCATATACTCAAAGAAATCAAAGCAGATATCCCAACAGATCATTGCAATTAGGGTTAAATCAACCATGTCAGTAATAGTTTAGGAAAAAATACGAAAATAAGATGCATTCAAATTCATATAAAAGCCAAATAGAATCACAAAGTCGATTTAAAAGATTCATACCTAAATATACCTAATCGATTTAAGAGATTCATACCTAATTATACCTAGATCTGCTGGCTGCCGCGACTCGATGTTGAGTAAGGGGAAACGACGGAGTTGACGATGATATTTGAGTGCGATGAAAATTTAACACGATTAAAAGGGGAAATTTTTTTTCTGAAGAAGAAAGCAAATTAGGGACGAGAATTTTGTTAAGTACGAGAGTAAAATGATAGGTTACGTTTATTTAGTTCGCGCGAACTCATTTTTTTAGAAGCGGGAAACGTGAATTATTTTTTGCCACGTTTATATTATTTGGTAATCTATTATTAGTTGCATTTACAATAAAACGCCACCGATTTTTGCAACTATAAATGGTTTTTCTTGTAGTGAAGCTATAAGTTGAATCTTCGATTTAAAGATTCAATGAGTTAATCGAATTTTGAAAGCTATGAGTTAAATCTTTGATTTAAAGATTTAACGAGTTAATTCAATTGAAATGGAAATTGTTTTGAAATCCATAAATGGATCTTTGTGAATGAGGTGAACTTTGTGAATTAAATCTTCTGTTTAAAAGATTAAAGTGTGGAAATTGTTTAAACCGTTGAAGGTTTTTTGAAATGAATCTTTTTTTTAAAAAGATTGGAAATAGTAATTTGTTTTAACCATTCGAATGAAAAGTTTGGGCTTTAAGTTGCGACTTAATTGAAATCCCATATCCATATGTTTTAAATGTTGCGCTCACTATTCGGTTTAGCCGGGAGAGGACCTTTTTGTCATATGACCCATTCCGAATATGTGATTCGACGTTATGGATAGCATTTGAAGATCGGTGGTGAAGACCGGGTATTTGCGAAAGCGATAGGATGACCTATCGATTGTCTCTGCACCGAGTCGCGTCGGTATAGAGATTCACTAAGTGATGGGAAGTCCGATCGGGATTGTGAATACCCGGATTGCAAGGACTTCTTTGGAACTGCCTTCGGTTCTGTTCGAACTCGGAACAGACTTGTATGGTTGTATGCCTGACACTACGCTTTGAAATATAAAGCAGATTTCTTTCAAATACATATCTGTTGGTGGCGGAGAATTTATTCTCTTAGCTTAACACCCTTCTCTGAGACGTACGATCTCAGAGGTTATGTAGTTGAAGGTTATCAGCGATATACTCCCAATTTGGTAGTGTGGCATGCTGAGTGTTGCTGTGTGGATGATCATTTGTGATCAGAGCATGGCTTTTGTATAAAGCATAGCTTTGTGGACGAGACTGCATCAGGACCTCACACCCCGGAAATGGTCGAAACAGGAAAGATGCGGCAAGGTTATGAGGATCGCGCCCTTTAGGGTGTGTCATTCCCTTCTGGTAAGGGGTGGTATTAGGTATGGAGCCCTGATATTTAACCTATGTGGTTGCTCCAATCTCATTTACTGTGTGGTTGTTGCTTAGAGGCGCCTCGGATAAAGGTCCCAAAGGACCGGGGAGTGGCATGCTCGAGTAGTAGTTACCTAGTTACAGAGGTAAACCGGCCTTGGGTTGGCAGAGATCCGGTTAGGTTCTCGGGACTTCCCGGCAGAGGCGTTCCCATGTGGCAGTAGGAAGCTCCTTAGCCCGATCATTTGTTGGAAATCCATTCATCCAATACGACAACCTGTACGGTTTTAGTTGTAGAACCTGCCATTCACTTATCGTGGTCACCACTGTTTGGACGGTAGCTATAGTAGGCATACGATAATGGTCGTATGTTGGCTAAGATTTATATTCTACTTTCGAAATGTTTTCTGCACTTTGCACTTATAGTAATAATATCAAGAAATTTTCTCGTATCAAGCATGTTTGACTATCATAAGAAGAAATCTCCTCCAAGTCTGTGTTTGCATTGTGTGTGTGGCGGGAGGTCTTATAGTAGTTTCATTTTCTAAAGGCATTGCGAATTGACTTTAAAATTTTCTTGCTGTTTGTTTTTAAAGATAAGCTGTTTTCGTTACTCACACCAGTCCCATGACTGACCCGGAGTTTATTGTTCCTTTCCTAAACTCTGGGTGCTCACAATTTTCCACACGAGCAGTCTAGAGTTGGTTTTTTCAAATAGTTAGGTCTGGTAGATTATCTAGAGCTAGTTCAGTCTTTGGATATGGATGAGACTTTCTTGTCTTAGTGCATCGTGGTGTTGGTTCGAGCTGCTTTTGGAGTTTCTTCCTTGAAGACTATCTTTGAGTTATTTGTTCCGCTGCTGATGTTAGCTATTTTCTTTTCCACTGCTATTTTATTGGACCATATCTCTGATGTATATTGATATCTATTGGATCATCTGTTGTATCAGATATTGTATCAATGCTGTATATCAATGTATTATTCTTTTTCTTCCGCTATGTTGTTTACTTAATTGTGTTATAAGCTCCGGCGACTCGGATTTGAACGCTCGAATCTGCGGCATTCGAGTACAGTGTAAAGTATGGATGTCGATTTTCGAATGCGAAAAATCCATATCGTTACAGAAATAGTCCAATCAAAAGAGTATCAAATATTTTAGCAAAAAACATATTAAAATTAATAAATTACCTTGATGATGATTCAAAGTAGCAACTATGAATTCCCGTTCTATAGTTCGAAATAATAAATTTTGTCACTAACGTTTGAATCTGAATTAGACCCTTACGAAAAAGGTAAATACATAGTGTCCCCTGTTAATAAAACAAAAGTTTCAATGCATAAAAAATATTTAAGCTCAGAAACCACAGACATTCTTAGTAATGGAACTCAAATTGCAAAACAACAAATCACATGCATGAAAGGAGTAAAATTACCGGCATGTTAGTTTAGTTAAACACCTAAACCTTTTAAAATATTGTTGCATAACCAATGAATTTATGGCTAAAACTTACAGTTTGTAAGAAAAAATGAAATATATGTAATGTAGCAACTAAAATTTAACGTTGGTTCCATTCACACTTTTTATCTAAACAAGTTCTGAGAAAGTCATGGAAACCATGATTGAAAAAAATATGAAACATACACATGAGTATACTCTCCATCTTTGTTGCCTTTTCAAATGGGATCAGACCCAAACTATATCGATCACTATAAGAAACAATACATTTTCCGATGGCTCGAACCTGTCGGCGGCCGTCGGGAAAAGAGGTAGCAAAGAAATCCATCGCCGAACATGATTTCTAACGGCTTCAGACAACAGCCATTGATGCATTTTCGATGGCCACCAACGGCGTTACCGACGACTTCCGACGGCAGTCGAAGACACGGGTGCGATCACCTTGGGTGCAGAAAACCATCGCTTGCCGTTGGAAGCCGTCGATTTTACGCCGCCGCAAGCCGTCTGAAAAAATTGGCCCACTGGCCGTCGGGAGCCGTCGGAAGTCGTCGGTTTTCCTAAAAATGTTTTCTCAATTTCCTGCTGCATTCCTTCCTTCCATAAACAATCCATAATCACAATATATTTCACCACACAAGCACATATCTAATTCAAATATTCAATATAAAATCATACCACAAAAATATAATCAAATCACATAAAGAAATAAACCAAGCATAATTCGTATAAAACCAAACCAACACTTCGCTAACATAATTTACATACATCTCATTGTGCAATATATACATCAATCCTTCATCAACTTCCCATTATCAACTCCCAAATGTCAAAATTACTATCACCAAATGTATCATCAAATAATATACACAACATTTTAAATCCAACTCCACCAACTCAATGTATCATTAAAACTACTGCAAAATGACGCAAAACAAAAAAATGCCTATCACTCCGGTCAATCACCTCCAGATCCTCCGGAACCAGCTGAAGATGGAAATCTGCCACCATACTGCTGCATATACTCAGCAATACGTTGGTCCAGCAGCTTTGTCATCTCAATGGCCGGCCGATAGTTCTGCTCCTCCAATTGTGCCACCCTAGCTCTCAACTTTTCAATCTCTGCTGGATCAATCTGAGATCTGGTTTGGCTCGCTCTCCTCTATCTACTGGCCTGTAATACTTATTTAATTTAGTAAAAGTTCAATTACTATAATCTTACTATCAAAGCTACAACATAATGTGTTAATTGAAATATCTATAAACTTATTATTGAAACTAAAGCGATTTGAAGTTCTTTAGAACTGAAAGATTACTAAATTATTATATCTTAATATATTATTCATTACCATTTGATTGCCATAGCTATAGCGTTTGTTCTTTGAAGGTGGATCCATGACTGACTCAAAATGACGTCCTCCTCGTCCTTCGTCAGATGCTCTCGGCTAGTTTCCCCTAGGAGTTTCTGTCGTTGTTCCATAAACCATGCCCGCATGAACAAATAAAAATATATTTAAAATTAATAGCATGATATCTTAATTCATTATACTTTAATAATTAAAATGATTACTAATGGTATTTAAACTAAAATAAGCTTACATGACTCTTTCTTGATTTATCGTCATGCCATTTATATAAAACTGTTCCGTTTGGATTTACATGCTCGATGGCATAAGTACGGGTAAATACAACCATGTACGATACGGGACCATGCGCCTCAGCTCCTGAAATTGATTATTGTGTACTATTATTGTATATTCAAAATTATACAGCATAATAACTATTTACAATTCACATTTAGTAAATTTACCAATTCCTGGCGATATTGTTGGAATGACTTGGGCCGTCCTCGATGAGTGACAGGATTTCTATCCCTATTTGCAGAGTTTCTTCCCGAATCTGCCCGTACATTTAAATTTAAAATATTATTTATTTACTAAATATTTTTTGATATTTACGTATCAATCAAATAATCAATAAAAGTTTATTATACTTACCTTCGCTTCGTCACTATCCCAATGCGCCAGCCACCCTTTCCACACACTCGCTCCCATAAAGTTTGGCTTCTGCACTTTATGCTTCACGGCCGACATAGAATACCTATAATTCTTCCTCATCTTCTACACCCAGTAGTGTCGTACCAGCTGTAGGTCATCTAATTGTATGTCAACTGAGGCCTGCATTTCATGGTAAATAAGTGACAAATAATTAAACAATAAAAGGCGAACAATAATTAAGCTACAAAAAAAATTAAGAATGGAAAACAGAAGATTATACTTACAATGAAATTCTGCCATATACACTCCAGGATTTGAGAAGGGATATTATCCCACTTGGGCTAACAAGCCTTCATCCTACTCTTGTATGAATCTCTCGAAACTGATAGAACTACAGCCGACGGCTGTAGGTTAAACCCCCGGTGTTAAATATGATACATATTGTTATATCATACACAAAATATTTAAGATGTTGAGAAAAGTTTAATACATACTCCTCTGCTCTAGATACCAGATACACAGCAGGCCGCTGTGGCGGCTACGATGGACCGCTGCTACCGTCTCCTGAAGAATGTGAAGAACTCCTCCTTCTGGACGACATGATACCTGTCATAGACACATCATTTTAAATAAGAATAATAAAATAATGAGGAAATATATTTTATAGTTGAATGACAAAAATGAGAAAAATTACGTAAAGTGCAAAATATACCTGATTCATATTGGATCTCATATTCCGACGATAAGCAGAATACATTGCATTTTTAACATAAATTGCTAACTAAATGACAGAAGTGGTAATGATATAAATGATGTAAATGACGATAAGCAGAATTGGTTTCATAGATGAAATAAATTACATAACTTGCAAAATAAATCTCATCAATTACATAAATTGCATAATACATAAGAATTCAACATAATATTTATAACTATCCTCATCGTCTTCTGATTCAGATTCGGTCTCATATTCTACGCTATTTTCCTCCCTACTCTCGAATTCTTCTACCAAAACGTTTGATTCATCATTCAGAGGTCCAAAATCAGTACATGATCTTCTGTTATTATTATTTCGTTGTTTTGCTCAAGATCTGCCTGATAAGCTTGTTCGTCTAGAATATTCTTCCCATCAAACGTAAATATTTCCTTTGTATTAAAAACTACTAACCAGTCTGCTTTATCTCTTTTAGAGATGGATAAGGAGCGTAATAAACTTGCAATGCTTGTTTGGCTAGTACAAAAGGATCATACTTATGATAGGGTGATGTGTGCTTTATTTCAATAAGATTATAATCCTTATGCACATTGATTCCAGAACATGGAATATTGCTAAACCAATTGCATATAAACAGAAATACCTCCTCCGCGAGTCGTGAGAAATATGTCAGTTGCAAAATTTGAGTTAAAACGCCCTAAAAATCATTTATGCGATTTTCTGGATTATCACTACCTTTAATAAATACACCTATATTATTAGTTAAATTTTCTGCACCACATTCTTTGATGTTAAATTTATATCCATTGACGAATTATATTGGATATGTCTTGACATTTCTTTTTGGTCCCAACGCAAGATATTTCAATCCTTCGTCGACCACACAATTTCTCAATTCATAAACATACTTTGAAAACCAATCAGAAAATTCTTTACTGAGATCTTCATGTGGATTTTCACTTTCATAAATACTTCATATATGAATAAAATATTGTATTAAATTCTACACGTGCTTGCATTATGGAAATGAATAAAGCATAAATTATTATTTCAGATTACCTAATAAATGGTGCAACCTCAACACAATTAAGAAGAATATAAGTGTGCTACATGAAAATCTCTATCGTCTAACCATACTTCTACACATTTTTCAAAAAGTCGACCATGTTGTCTAAAAATAGATAATATTGTTTGAGAGAACTCTTGCTCGTCGCCTTCATCATTACATGGAACACTTTCAAATGATCTGTTCACATGGTCACTGAAATAGTGAGAGAAAAAGAACAAAGCTTCTTCTTCGATGCAAGATTTACATATCAAACCTTCAACTCGTGTTTTTTGCCTCATTTTTTTCCTCAGATGATTCAAGTATCTATGCAAAATTAATTTACATTAACTTTAACTTTCGAATGTAATTAAATTAATAGGTAACATATTTCATACCTCTCAAATGGATACATCATTCCATATTGCACAAGACCTCAAACTCGTGCTTCAGATGGGAGATGAACAAGTAAATGTTCCATTACATTAAAAAAACATGGTGGAAATACTTTCTCCAATTTGCAGAGAAATATAGGAATATCTTCTTTAAGTTTACATAAAAGTTGCATTTTTAAAGTAGTTGAACAAAGCTCTTTGTAAAACAGAATAAGTTCCGTTATTATCTTCCAAACTTTTAAGGGTAACGGTTCTTTGAATAGAATAGGTAATAAATTTTCCATCACTATGTGACAGTCGTGGATTTTCATTTCGCTCAATCTACCATTTTTAAAGTCAACACATCTACAAAGATTTGATGAAATCCCATCAAGAAATCTTAATCCTTCCACCCATTTTAACACAACTTTAGCTTGATTATTATCTAACTCATAACACGCTTTGGGTTTTTTACTTTCATCTGGTTTCATATGAAGCTCAGAACGTTTGCATAATTCTTGTATTTCGCGTCTTGATTTCAGATCGCCCTTGGCCTTCCCTTTGACATTCAAAATTGTGTTAAAACATTATCAAATACATTTTTCTCGTTGTGCATCATATCAATATTATGATAAAACAAAAGATCTTTCCAATAAGACAACTCCCAAAATATACTTTGTTCGCACCAATTATGAATAGTCGATTTGCCTGTAATTTCTATTTGCAGTCCAGTTCCATATATCTTTGGATAGTCCCTTACAAGTTCGTATATGTCTTCGCTTGACCATATCGTTGGTGGTTATCTGGTTTCTACTCTATTAGCTATTTTTTTTCTATCTCCTTTGAAGTGATGACTGACATGTAGAAAACATCGATGGCAGTCAAACCATGAAATTTACTTACCATTTGGTAAAGAAAATGACTGTGTTTCTTCCATGCAATAAGGACAAGCTACAGGACCAGATGTACATCATCCTGAAAGCATTGCAGAGGCAGGAAAATCAATTATAGTCCATAACAAAGAAGCAAACATATGAAAAAAAATTCTTTGAAACATCGTATGTTTCTACTCCTTCGTTCCACGGTGTTTTGAACTCCTCAATCAATGTAACATCGATTCCTTGTGTTGGATTGTCAATACCAGGAACGACAATAGTAAGAAACATATATTGTGTTTTCATATACATCCACGGAGGTAAATTATAAGGTGTGATGATAATGGATCAAGGTGAATATTTAACACCAAGTTGAGAAAATGGCGAAAAACATACGTAATCCAAGTCTAAAATTACGACTCTCCGCTGCAAAATTGGGATAAGTTTTTTCAAAATTCTTCCATGCTTCTCCATCGGCTGGATGTGTCAACATATTTTCTTCTTTTGTTCTCACACTATGCCATCTCATATAAGGTGCATATAATCTTTGAAGCCTAGGAGTGATGGGAAAATAATGCATATGTATGGAACTTCATTTTTCTTCATTTTTCTTGGTTTGTATCTTTCCTTGTTACATATTCTACACTTCCTAAGAGTGATGTCCTCTTTCCAAAACAACATGCAGCCATTTAAACATTTATCTATTTTTTGACAAGGTAAACCAAAAGCCGATATAAATTTTTTAACTTCATAGTGATTTTCACGCATTAAATTATCGGGCAGCATATGTCTTTTTGCAGCTTATACAATAGCTGTAAAGCTGGCTTTGGTGATGTTGTATTTTGACTTCATCACATACTGATAGTTGAGTGATGCTTTTACAACCATCCCAAAGAGATTTCTTAGCAGCATCCAGTAAATCATAAAAAAAATGCTTCAATATTTGGTTCTTCAGCATTTACATCATCATCGTCAACTTCAACCGTAAGGAACATTGATCGTGATGCATCTTTAACCATATTTTCTATACGGTTCGTCATAACAATTACATTACCAACAATCTCTAATCCAGACTCTGTAGAAGCATGTGCTACAACTTCTTCATGACGATCCCAAGCATAATACTCCGGCACGAAACCGTTTTTGCACAAACGGAGTTTCATAATTCGGGTAACAAATACTTCAAATGTTTACACCTACTACGTGGACAACGAATTTCTACATCGTTTCCATTATTACTTAAAGGAATTCAACAAATATGTTTATACCATTATAAAAATCTTCTTTTATTGAGCCTCTCAATCCCCTTCTTTAATACATCTATCTCCTCCGATCAACAAAATAATCGACCATTTTTCCTATTTGAAAAAATATGTCACAAATTCAAAAATAAATATTGGTCATTTTACAAATTGACATTTTATTTTTCAGTGTATCGATACATAAACTTATGCACAACAATTTTACCTCACTTAAGAATACAATATAGAAATGTTGGTTTATGGTTGGCTTTTTTCCTAGTCAGTCATCTTACTTCCCATTACAAACACAGTAAACACTTACATTTTGTACATTATTTCGTTTTAAACAATCCAACAAAATTTCGACAACACTTTCCTTTTGTTTCGTGCATCGTACACAAATGTGTGTGCAGAGGAAACCAAAAAAGAAAAGAAAAATGTATGAAATATATTTGTTTACTATATTTACAACTTGTCCAATACAGGAAAAAATCAAACAAGTATTGTACCGGATGAATATACATGTCCGTTTTGTGACAAGAACGAATATTTATATAACGATCATGTACAACATTTGTCGGACGGGGCCAATACTATCTAAGGGAATAATAAAAAAGTAGTTTATAAAACGAATATTTACTAATTTTATATATTTCAAAAAATATTAATTTACCATATTTATTCTACGTATTTTATCAAATAAGGTTGCTTCAATATTGTTGTCATTTTCCAATGCAGTTTTATACAAGTCTACATGTTTAAAAGTAATGGACATAGATGATTCTAACTCAAACTGAAGTAGAATTTATCTCGTTTTTTCGATAAGTAACTTATTTCCAAGTTACATGGCTTATTCCAATTAACACAATACAATGGTAGAAACAACACATAATAATGGTTTACACATACACACAAAATCACAAATTATACATACTCTTTAAAATTTCACGATAACATATGAAATAAGTATACTATGAGATACTATAAAACATTATTAGGCTACTAGAAACAATTAGAATCGCTAATTAGCCCTAATTTATCAACTTATTCAAATCTAAATTTAGGGTAAAAATTAGATTTTTCATGAAAATAAGAAATTATACTTGAGATTGAAAGCAATAGAGTGTGACTAGACAGCAGTGGAGGATCCGAAAAATTGAATTTGGAGATTGGAAGCTTGAAATTAGAATTTAGGGGTTTTAATTTTATTTTTTTCGTTCATCCAAGTGTGAAAGAAAGGTCTCGGTAGAGACCTGATAATCGCGAATTTTCGACGGTTTCCAAGGTCGCCGACGGCCCTTCGAAAGCCGTCGAAAAATGGTCGTTGCAAGTTTCTATCGATATATCAGGCTTTTGTAGTAGTGGATGAAGCAGTCTTTTAGAGCCAAAGCAAGGCCATAAAGATGATAAATTCGGATGTGTAAGAACGGTCAATGGCATTGGCATGAATTCTTATGTTTTTCATGAAGTCAACTGTTAATTTTATTCATTTTTGGGTACATGGTATTTTTGGGTGCATTGTACAGTCCTCTTTGATCGTCATGGTTTACTAGTTTTTCTCTGTTGCTATTTGGCCTCTGTATTAACTTTTGTTTCTATGCAATTTATAATTATAGTTAAATATGTAGTGTGTGTAGTCTAGGGTGTGTATAGTCTATTGCAAACTTCTCCTGACTACAAATACATCTTTCACTATGTAGTTTGAGATTTATGATACTATGCACTACTAACAATATCATATCGCAAGTGTTAATTGTTTTTTGTTTGCTTGCAGTCACACGATAGTAACAATGTTAAGAGTCATGATCACGATACTCCCAAAAATTTGGTCAAAAGAAAGTGCAAGTTATGGAGTTGGTAGAAGAACGTAGTTGAAGAAGGACTATTGCAACCTTTGGAAATTCCGGATTGGAAGTGGGAGATGATCTCGATGGACTTTATCGACGGTTTTCCTAGAACCAGGAAAGGAAATGTTGGAATATGGGTTATTGTGGATCGTTTAACGAAGAGTGCCCATTTTATTCCGGTTAAGGCAACTCGTACTGCAGTTTCCTTGGCAGATATTTTCTTGAAGGAGATAGTCAGATTACATGGTGTTCCTGTTAGCATAGTAAGTGACCGAGATCCTATTTTCATTAGAAAATTCTGGGAAGCTCTGCAATCAGCAATGGGAACAAGTTTGAGATTAAGTACAACCTATCATCCTCAGACGGACGGACAAACAGAGAGACTTAATCGTATTCTAGAAGATATGCTGCGAGCTTGTGTATTGGATTTTGGTGGATCATGGGAAGACCATCTTCATCTAGTGAAATTTTCCTATAATAACAGTTATCAAGCGAGTATTAAGATGGCTCCTTATGAAGCTCTGTATGGAAGACCGTGTAGATCCCCATCTTGTTGGATTGAATCGAATGATCGACTTGTACTTGGACCCGATCTTATTCGTGAAGCTTCTGCGAAGGTTGAGCTTATCAAGAAACGGATGAAAGCTGCTCAAGATCGTCAGAAGAAATATGCAGATAAGAGACGAAGACCATTGGAATTTGAGATTGGAGATTTAATTTTTATCAAAATTTCCCCAATCAAAGGTGCTATGAGATTCGGAAAGACGGGAAAACTTGCTCCAAGATATATTTGTCCATTCCGAGTGTTGGAAAGAATTGGAACTGTAGCCTACAGGATTGAATTGCCAGAACAGATGTCTGGGATTCACAATGTATTCCATGTGTCTAATTTAAGGAAATATATTCATGACCCATCATTGGTGGTAGAACCGGTTGTTCAGGAAGATTTAGAGGTAGAACCCAACGTAACTGTAGTTAGAGATCCAGTTCAGATTGTAGATCAAGACGAGAAGCAACTCAGGAACAAAGTGGTGAAACTCGTCAAGGTGCAATGGAGTTAGGATCCCAGAGATTGTACCTGGGAAACTCTTGATAGTTTTAGAAAAGCTTATCCAAATTTATGTCCGGATAATTAGTAATGATGTTAGAATTGACCGTTTGATTGTTTGTTTTGTACGGATGATATGTATGTTTGGGGTGTTAATATTAAGTTTTTGAAATTAACTATTGTTTAAATTTCGAGGACGGAATTCTTTTAGGGGGGGAGGAATGTGACATCCCGGAATTTTTACCCTATGATTATAACAAGTTTTTGATCAAATTTAAATAAAATATAATATTTTCATTTATATATAAATAAGATTTTGGATATTATTAGTTATATATGTGTTATAAAGGAATATATAATTTCAAAATGTAAAATAGACTCTTTCAACAAGATTCAGAAATAAATCTGTTTTATTCAATTAAATTAAAAATTATATATTAATGACACTTAATATCAAAAGTAATAAATGTAGTTAATAATGATGAGTATAATAATACAATTTTTTTTATATTAATATTAAATATAAATACTTATAAATATGGTTATAAACATGAGCTTCTATATATTTAACATAAATATAACATAATAGTAGGATTACAAACATAAGTACAAAATTATAACTTGAATAAGGTATAAATAAAAGTGTTAACTATTGAAAGACAAATATACATAATCTGTAAACAATGAGACAAATATCTTTAAACAAATTTAATTTGTCTGCAAACATTAATAGGATGTTAGCATAAATGAAAGCATTTAGTACAAACACAAATGAAAACCTGCAGCAAACATTTTGTTTATATGTTAACATAAATATGTTGTGTCAGCAAGCAAATGTTGATTGTGTTAACATAAGTATGTTCAAACCAAAATCTGCAACTATCAAAACAAAATTGGTCAGCAAAGCATTAAAAGTGTAAACTTATATGAACACATTAGTACAAATGGAAAATCTGCAAATATCTTTATATATATTGTAGTGTCTGCAAATACTAAATAGTGTAAATTTATATGAATTAGTACAAACAATACTGCAAATATCTTTGTACCATATGTTTGTGTCAGCAAACATTAATAATATGTTAACATATATGTTAACACAAACATTAAGTAGCACACTTTCTTTCTGGAATGAATCTGCCAGCCGAAATACTTGATTTAGCTCAGGTTTTAGTACAAAAACAAATAAAAAATAAAATAAAGCAAGATATTATATCAAGAGAAAGCTTGTGTAAGAAGACAACATTGTTGAAGGTTATAAATATTTGTATACATCATTTTATCCCTTAGCTCATTTGTATCTGCAAAAGCAAAAGAAACTTCACAAACCTGATAAAGCAAAAGAGAAGAAAATAAATAAACAAAATTTCAAGTTCAAATAAAGTCAGGAAGCAAAGAAAGGTTACAGGAATTTCAAAACTGCATATTATCAAGCATAATCAAATTCAAGCTACAGGTTTCTTCATCAAGCAACTAGCCTTTGTTTCAACTGTTGAGTGGTGAGTAAACTAACCCTTTTTAAGATTTAATGTTAGTAATTATCTCATGAAAGAGTTACTATGTTAATATAACAATGTTCTGTTATGTTTGTAAACTCTGGATATCTGTTTTAATAACAACATGAATACTGTAAGTTGAATTTACAGTATAAAGTATAATTATAGTAAAAATTCAAATAACTTAAATTGAAAATTTGAGTTTATATATTGATTTAACATACAGTAATATGATTTTTAAGACAAGAATCAAATTTTTTAGTTAACTATTTATAGAGCAGTTCATGAATGAACTGTAGGAGCTATTTCATGAATATCAGGTGATTGATTAAATGATTGGTGATGAAATTTTACATGAAGCTAGGTTATTGATGTGTGATTAACAGAAAAATGCTAAAAGAATTTTTGAATGCATGGATTTTTGGAGATGATCAAAAGTAGGGTTTAAGGAGTCTATGTTTTGAGCTCTGTTCATTGGAAGGTCGCGTCGTCGTGGCACCACCGAGTGCCATGAGACTTGAGAGGGTGCTCGAGTGTGGTGTTGGCAAGGTTCGGCCGAAGCCACGTCATTACAGAAGGTCGCGACGGTGAGTATGAGGTGAATTTGTCAGCTGTGTTCGTGTTGCTGTTCTACTTTTTTAGGTGTATTTTGATATTGGGGTGGTGGTGCATATCTGGGTGGTGATTACGAGAGAGGGGAAGCGATGTGACTTGTTGGTGATGTCGCGTGGCGGTGGCACGGTGGTGGACCGCCGTGGACGTGCACAGCGGTGGAGGAATATTCAAGACGTGGTCGACTCGAGTGTAGCTCGAATTAGTCGCGTGGATGACTTCGAGTTTTGTTCCTGGGTCGAGAGTGAAGCGCATGTGTATTTTTAAGTTTCAACGGTTTTTAAACTTAAACTTAAAAAAAAAGAAGAAGATAGAAACAGGGGAAGAAGAAGGGATTCAGGGAGTGACGCGAGAGAGTTTTCTGGGCGGTCTCGAGTTCTACCCGAGTTGAGCACGATGTATGCTTCGGGTTCCCAATACCTGGAATTTTGTTAACTGTAATTTGAAGTTAAAGTAAAATAAGCTAAGTATAAATTATATTATTAGTATTGACCAAATTGTTTAAGCCAAGTTGAACTTTAAGCTTTGCAGAGACAAAGGAGAGTAATTAATTTAAATACAAAGTTAATTAAGTAGATAATAAATTTTATAATTATAATTTAATACATAGTTCCAAATTTAATCAAATTTGTAATTAAGGATTTTAATGATAATCTTGTATAACATCATTTATAATTAAGAATCTAATTAATTATTTAAAGTTGGTTAATTAACAAATCATAGTTAACAGATTAAATAATTAGTTAATGATTAAACGATTAAGTTAATTAATAATTAATGTTCAATTAAATAAATAATAATAATTAATTGTGTAATTGAGTTTTATAAATCAATAATTAAGGTTATTGATTAGTAATTAAGAATTAATTAATTAATTAAGTAAATAATTAATAAGTAATTAATGAATTGAAATAAATAAATTAATTAATAATTAATTAAACAAAGAATAAAATATAATTTACTCTTGAGTATGCAATTAAGTTTAAAATAAATCAAACTGGTTGATATGAATCGATGATTCTATTTTGATTGCCTCTGATGTTTATTTATATCCTGTGATGTTTCGTGATATTCTGGATATATCTGTGATGATTGTGTATGATCTATCTGTGTTCAATTATTATATGATTTATCTGATGTTATTTATCTGTATTAAATTACTATGTGAATTCAATTGTTAAATTTAAACTATTTAAGTTAATTAGATAACTTGGACTTTAAAATGGCTTTTGGATTTCGATGAGACCGAGATCGGGTATCAATTGATATTCCGAAAGCCACATCGATCCAAATTAAACGTTAGGTCGTGTAATCTCAAGTGAAGATCGAGATGGTGTTTTCAGAATGCAAGGGTTATCGTCGTTAAATCTGAGGGTGATTTCAAAACGAGTGTAACGAGATAATGCCTTCGGTTTCGTTCGAACCCGAAACAAACTTGTATGGATTGAATGCTTTCAGTACATCGTCAGGTGGACGATGAGCATTCTAAGAAATATGTTCTAAAAAGGTAAACGCAGCCTCAAGCCTCATCAACCGGGAATGGCTAAAACAGGGGATGTGCAGCAAGGTTAGGTGGGTCATGCCCAAGCAGGACGAGGTATACCCCTGTCTAGATGTCCCTTTTATTCGGCTGTGTGGGCGGTTGGTCTGCAGCCAACTGCGGGGTTATCTTGTTCGGGACTGTTCAGTAAGGAATGGTTCCGGCCTTGTGTTGCAGGGGAGTTAGGGTGGCTCCTCGGTACTGTGATCTAGGCCACGTACTGTGACGGGCGGTACCCCAGTAGCCCTGCCATTGTATGAGATCCAATTTCCAATAAGCGTCGTACGTTTTGATTGTGCCCAACTATGTTGAAATGCGAGATGTAAGCATTTCAGCTATTTTCGATTTTACTTGAAAACCCTAGACACTAATATAATATCATTGAATTTCCTATAAAATGTTTTGGTTAGCGTAAGGTAAAAACTTACCCGTATTTATGTGTGGAAAGTCTTACGTGATACCTTTATTTCAAATGATTTCAAAGTTAAACAACTTTAACCCGTTTACTCATACCAGACCCATGTCTGACCCAGAGTTTATATTTTGTTTTTCATAACTCTTGGGTACTCAAATTTTTATGAGTAGCCAAGTGATAGGTATTAGGAGTATAGAGTTTTCTGGAGGAGTTGGAGCAGAAGACCAGACGTATGTAGCTATCTATATAGTTCCGCTGTGTTAGTTAGTTTTATGATATTTGAGATGTATGTTGTGACTGATATGTATATGATAGTCATGTTGTATGATATTGTATAACTCTGATGTATATAACTATGTAATAGTTATGTTGATATATTATATTTTATTCCATTCCGCTGTGAGATTCTGATGTTGTTATTCTTTCTTTCTTTTCTTTTCTATTTCTATTTCTATCCCTTTCTTTCTTATTGATGACACGTCTTCCTGGGCGTAGGAAGCCGGCTCGTCACGGCTGGTATCAGAGCATTAGGTTGAGCGAGTACCTATGCTCTGAAATAACATTTATCTTGAGAGTGCGTATTTGTATTTTCACATAATTATATATATATATATACCTATCTAAACTTGTTGGGTTACCTGTCCAGGAGGCCAACATGAGTTCTGGGAGGAGAGGTAGAGTTAGGGCCAGTACTTCAACTGATAATGTTCGAAGTCAAATTGTTAGAGAGGCTGTTAATCCAGTACTGCCTCAAGTTAGTTTTGCAGCCTTATGTATAGATTTTATCGATCTTGGAGGCCAACCATTTAAAGGTTCAGAATCGATAATTGAAGTTCAAGCCTGGTTATGCTCTTGTGAGCGCATTTTTAAGAGGATGAGATTGTCGGATGATCAGAAGAGGGATATGGCGTCGTGGCAATTGCAGGGAAGCGCAGCATCATGGTGGGATGTAACAATTGCAAATATTCCTGAAGAAGATATTTCATGGGAAAGATTTAAGGAGTTATTTGAGGAGAAGTTATGCCTACAGCAAGGAAAACTCAATTGTACCAGGATTTTCTGAATTTGAAGCAGGAAAGCATGACCATTTCTGAGTATGAGACCAGATTCAACGAACTTTCGTGTTATGGATCAGGACTCATTGATACTCCCCTCAAGAAGAATGAAAAGTTTGTGCAAGGATTGAGGTCCGAATTCCAGAATAAGATGACGGTGCTTTTGAAAGGATCTTTTGTTGATTTAGTTGATATGGCATTAAGGTATGAAGATATGATGAGCAAGAAATTGGAGGCAACAACAACAGTTTCAAGAGGGAATTCCGTTAACCCAAATAAAAGAAAGTTTAATCCACTTTGGAAAAGGCAAGTCAAGGGAAAGAAATCGGGAATAAGCAATAACGGACCCTGTAAGTGTTATAATTGTCAGCAAATTGGACATTTGGCGGATCAGTGTTCTCAAGGAGGATCTCAGCAACAGCAACGACAAAGTAGTCCAGGATTGGCAGTAGTCCAGAGATCGTTGTGTTTTAATTGTCGTCAGCCCGGTCATATGATTAAGAATTGTCCACTTTTGCAGAGGACACTGCAAGATAAAGTTTTTGCTTTGGAAGCAGGTTCATCTTCTTCTTCTCAAGGCAACGGAGTTTTGGAAGGTACCCTAGTCTTAGATGGCAAATATATTAAAGTTTTGTTTGATTCGGGTGCATCTTTGAGTTTCATATCTTCAGAATCGGTAGAAAAGTTTTCTCTTAACCCTAGTACCGTGGATCGTCCCATTATTGTATCTAATCCTATTGGTGGAGCAACAAAATTAGATACGATCTGTAAGGACTTGAAGCTTTCTTATTTGTCTCACAGTTTCTCTTGTGACCCGTATGTGTTAAATTTTAAAGGATTTGATCTTATTTTGGGAATGGATTGGCTCGATAAGTATAAAGCAGTCCTGAATTGTGATGAGAGGACAGTTGAATTAGAGACTGATTTGGGTAGGATTGCCAAAGTGTCGTGCGATAGTTCTGGATTTCACTTGAGTAGTCTTTTGCTAGGAGTTGAGACTTCTCAAGAGAAAGTTGAAGAAATCGATGTGGTTCAAGATTTTCCTGATGTTTTTGAAGAAGTTAAGTGTCTTCTACCACATCGAGAGATTGAGTTTCGTATTGATTTGATTCCAGCAGTAGTGCCGGTGATTCAACCCAGTAGGAGAATGCCTCCTAGAGAGAGAGAAGAGTTGGTTAAGCAGACACAAGATCTTTTGGAGAAGGGTTTGATTAGACCCAGTTTTTCTTGTTGGGGCTCTGCTGCGGTGTTTGTCACCAAATCGGATGGTTCGCTAAGGTTCTGTGTTGATTATAGAGAATTGAATAAAGTGACCATTCGAAATAAATATCCTTTTCCTCGCATTGATGATCTTTTTGACCAGTTGCATGAAGCTTCTATCTTTTCTCAACTAGATCTAGCTTCAGGTTTCCATCAATTAAGAGTAGCTGAAGATAGTATTCCCTTGACAGCATTTAGGGGACCGAATTGTTTTTATGAGTGGTTGGTTATGCCTTTTGGATTAACCAACGCTCCTGCCTATTTTGTTAACCTCATGAACTGTGCCTTTAGGGATGTGTTGAATAAGTTTGTTTTGGTATTCATTGATGATATTTTGGTCTACTCCAAATCGGAAGAAGAGAACAGGCAACATTTGAGGATTGTATTGGAGACTCTGAGGAAGCATGTGTTGAAGGCAAAATTTTCAAAGTGACATTTTTGGAAATCAGAAGTTAAATTTTTAGGGCACATTGTTTCTGGTGAAGGCATTTCAGTAGATCCAGCAAAGGTTGAAACTATTTTGCAATGGAAACAGCCGGAGACACCGACAGAAGTTCGCAGTTTTCTGGGTTTGGCTGGCTACTACAGAAAATTCATAAAGAATTATTCCAAAATTTCTTCGCATCTGACCAAGCTGACTAGGAAGGGAACTAAATTCAAGTGGACACCTCAGTGTGAAGAAGCTTTTCAGGAATTGAAGACAAGGCTAACTAGTGCACCAGTACTTGCCATTCGGATGGGAAGAGCAAATTTGAAGTATATACGGATGCATGTTTAGTTGGATTGGGTGCAGTTCTGATGCAGAATGGCAGAGTTATTGCGTATGCTAGTCGACAATTGAAGTCCCATGAGAAGAACTATGCTACGCATGATCTAGAACTGTTAGCTATTGTTTTTGCTTTGAAGATCTGGAGACATTATCTTTTGGGAGAAAAGTTTGAGTTATTCACGGATCACAAACCGTTGAAATATATTTTCTCTCAAAAAGATCTTAATTTGAGACAGCAGAGATGGGTCGAATTTTTGGCATCTTATGATCTGGATATTTTGTATACTCTGGGGAAAGCGAATGTCGTGGCTGATGCTCTTAGTAGAAATGCGGTTTTATCTCTTTTGGAAGTAGTTCCATCTCTCCAAGAAAAGATCGTTAGTAAGCAAATGGAGGATAAATCTTTTGAGGAAATAATTCTTGGAACTAAGGACGGTCGGTACTCGGATTTCAAGATAGACGATCAAGGTGTTCTAAGGATTAATGGTCGTTTGTGTGTGCCTAATATTGATGGACTGAAGCAAGAAGTTTTAACTGAGTGTCATCGTTCTAAATTGAATATTCACCCGGGAATCTCGACGATGTATAAAGATATGAGGAGAGTTTTCTGATGGCCGAATATGAAGAAGATGTAGCTGCTTTTGTTAATAGTTGTGCCATTTGCCAGCAAGTGAAGGGAGATCAACAAAAGTCTGCAGGACTATTGCAACCTTTGGAAATTCCGGATTGGAAGTGGGAGATGATCTCGATGGACTTTTTCGACGGTTTGCCTAGAACCAGGAAAGGAAATGTTGGAATATGGGTTATTATGGATCGTTTAACGAAGAGTGCCCATTTTATTCCGGTTAAGGCAACTCGTACTGCAGTTTCCTTGGCAGAAATTTTCTTGAAGGAGATAGTCAGATTACATGGTGTTCCTGTTAGCATAGTAAGTGACCGAGATCCTATTTTCACTAGCAAATTCTGGGAAGCTCTGCAATCAGCAATGGGAATAAGTTTGAGATTAAGTACAGCCTATCATCCTTAGACGGACGGACAAACGGAGAGACTTAATCGTATTCTGGAAGATATGCTGCGAGCTTGTGTATTGGATTTTGGTGGATCATGGGAAGACCATCTTCATCTAGTGGAATTTTCCTATAATAACAGTTATCAAGCGAGTATTAAGATGGCTCCTTATGAAGCTCTGTATGGAAGACCGTGTAGATCCCCATCTTGTTGGATTGAATCGAATGATCGACTTGTACTTGGACCCAATCTTGTTCGTAAAGCTTCTGCGAAGGTTGAGCTTATCAAGAAACGGATGAAAGCTGCTCAAGATCGTCAGAAGAAATATGCAGATAAGAGACGAAGACCATTGGAATTTGAGATTGGAGATTTAGTTTTTATCAAAGTTTCCCCAATCAAAGGTGCTATAAGATTCGGAAAGACGGGAAAACTTGCTCCAAGATATATTGGTCCATTCCGAGTGTTGGAAAGAATTGGAACTGTGGCCTACATGATTGAATTGCCAGAACGGATGTCTGGGATTCACAATGTATTCCATGTGTCTCGTTTAAGGAAATATATTAATGACCCATCATTGGTGGTAGAACCGGTTGTTCAGGAAGATTTAGAGGTAGAACCCAACCTAACTGTAGTTAGAGATCCTGTTCAGATTGTAGATCAAGACGAGAAGCAACTCAGGAACAAAGTGGTGAAACTCGTCAAGGTGCAATGGAGTTAGGATCGTAGAGATTGTACCTGGGAAACTCTTGATAGTTTTAGAAAAGCTTATCCAAATTTATGTCCGGATAATTAGTAATGATGTTAGAATTGACCGTTTGATTGTTTGTTTTGTATGGATGATATGTACGTTTGGGGTGTTAATATTAAGTTTTTGAAATTAACTGTTGTTTAAATTTCGGGGACGAAATTCTTTTAAGGGGGGAGGAATGTGACATCTCGGAATTTTTACCCTATCATTATAATAAGTTTTTGATCAAATTTAAATAAAATATAATATTTTCATTTATATATAAATAAGATTTTGGATATTATTAGTTATATATGTGTTATAAAGGAATTTATAATTTCAAAATATAAAATAGACTCTTTCAACAAGATTCAGAAATAAATCTGTTTTATTCAATTAAATTAAAAATTATATATTAATGACACTTAATATCAAAAGTAATAAATGTAGTTAATAATGATGAGTATAATAATACAATTTTTTTTATATTAATATTAAATATAAATACTTATAAATATAGTTATAAACATGAGCTTCCATATTTTAACATAAATATAACATAATAGTAGGATTACAAACATAAGTACAAAATTATAACTTGAATAAGATATAAATAAAAGTGTTAACTATTGAAAGACAAATATACATAATCTGTAAACAATGAGACAAATATCTTTAAACAAATTTAATTTGTCCGCAAACATTAATAGGATGTTAGCATAAATGAAAACATTTAGTACAAACACAAATGAAAACCTGCAGCAAACATTTTGTTTATATGTTAACATAAATATGTTGTGTCAGCAAGCAAATATTGATTGTGTTAACATAAGTATGTTCAAACCAAAATCTGCAACTATCAAAACAAAATTGGTCAGCAAAGCATTAAAAGTGTAAACTTATATGAACACATTAGTACAAATGGAAAATCTGCAAATATCTTTATATATATTGTAGTGTCTGCAAATACTAAATAGTGTAAATTTATATGAATTAGTACAAACAATACTGCAAATATCTTTGTACCATATGTTTGTGTCAGCAAACATTAATAATATGTTAACATATATGTTAACACAAACATTAATTAGCACACTTTCTTTCTGGAATGAATCTGCCAGCCGAAATACTTGATTTAGCTCAGGTTTTAGTACAAAAACAAATAAAAAATAAAATAAAGCAAGATATTATATCAAGAGAAAGCTTGTGTAAGAAGACAGCATTGTTGAAGGTTATAAATAGTTGTATACATCATTTTATCCCTTAGCTCATTTGTATCTGCAAAAGCAAAAGAAACTTCACAAACCTGATAAAGCAAAAGAGAAGAAAATAAATAAACAAAATTTCAAGTTCAAATAAAGTCAGGAAGCAAAGAAAGGTTACAGGAATTTCAAAACTGCATATTATCAAGCATAATCAAATTCAAGCTACAGGTTTCTTCATCAAGCAACTAGCCTTTGTTTCAACTGTTGAGTGGTGAGTAAACTAACCCTTTTTAAGATTTAATGTTAGTAATTATCTCATGAAAGAGTTACTATGTTAATATAACAATGTTCTGTTATGTTTGTAAACTCCGGATATCTGTTTTAATAACAGCATGAATACTGTAAGTTGAATTTACAGTATAAAGTATAATTATAGTAAAAATTCAAATAACTTAAATTGAAAATTTGAGTTTATATATTGATTTAACATACAGTAATATGATTTTTAAGACAAGAATCAAATTTTTTAGTTAACTATTTATAGAGCAGTTCATGAATGAACTGTAGGAGCTATTTCATGAATATCAGGTGATTCATTAAATGATTAGTGATGAAATTTTACATGAAGCTAGGGTATTGATGTGTGATTAACAGAAAAATGCTAAAAGAATTTTCGAATGCATTGATTTTTGGAGATGATCAAAAGTAGGGTTTAAGGAGTCTATGTTTTGAGCTCTGTTCATTGGAAGGCCGCGTCGTCGTGGCACCACCGAGTGCCATGAGACTTGAGAGGGTGCTCGAGTGTGGTGTTGGCAAGGTTCGGCCGAAGCCACGTCATCATAGAAGTTCGCGACGGTGAGTACGAGGTGAATTTGTCAGCTGTGTTCGTGTTGCTGTTATACTTTTTTAGGCGTATTTTGATATTGGGGTGGTCGTGCATATCTGGGTGGTGATTACGAGAGAGGGGAAGCGATGTGACTTGTTGGTGATGTCGCGTGGCGGTGGTGCGGTGGTGGACCGCCGTGCACGTGCACGGCGGTGGAGGAATATTCTAGACGTGGTCGACTCGACTGTAACTCGAATTAGTCGCGTGGATGACTTCGAGTTTTGTTCCTGGGTCGAGAGTGAAGCGCATGTGTATTTTTAAGTTTCAACGGTCTTTAAACTTAAACTTTTTAAAAAAAAACAGAAGAAGATAGAAACAGGGGAAGAAGAAGGGATCCAGGGAGTGACGCGAGAGAGTTTTCTAGGCGGTCTCGAGTTCTACCCGAGTTGAGCACGATGTATGCTTCGGGTTCCCAATACCTGGAATTTTGTTAACTGTAATTTGAAGTTAAAGTAAAATAAGCTAAGTATAAATTATATTATTAGTATTGACCAAATTGTTTAAGCCAAGTTGAACTTTAAGCTTTGCAGAGACAAAGGAGAGTAATTAATTTAAATACAAAGTTAATTAAGTAGATAATGAATTTTATAATTATAGTTTAATACATAGTTCCAAATTTAATCAAATTTGTAATTAAAGATTTTAATGATAATCTTGTATAACATCATTTATAATTAAGAATCTAATTAATTATTTGAAATTGGTTAATTAACAAATCATAGTTAACAGATTAAATAGTTAATTAATGATTAAACGATTAAGTTAATTAATAATTAATGATTAATTAATTAAATAATAATAATTAATTGTGTAATTGAGTTTTATAAATCAATAATTAAGGTTATTGATTAGTAATTAAGAATTAATTAATTAATTAAGTAAATAATTAATAAGTAATTAATGAATTGAAATAAATTAATTAATTAATAATTAATTAAACAAAGAATAAAATATAATTTACTCTTGAGTATGCAATTAAGTTTAAAATAAATCAAACTGGTTGATATGAATCGATGATTCTATTTTGATTGCCTCTGATGTTTATTTATATCCTGTGATGTTTTGTGATATTCTGGATATATCTGTGATGATTGTGTATGATCTATCTGTGTTCAATTATTATATGATTTATCTGATGTTATTTATCTGTATTAAATTACTATGTGAATTCAATTGTTAAATTTAAACTATTTAAGTTAATTAGATAACTTGGACTTTAAAATGGCGTTTGGATTTCGATGAGACCGAGATCGGGTATCAATTGATATTCCGAAAACCACATCGATCCAAATTAAACGTTAGGTCGTGTAATCTCAAGTGAAGATTGAGATGGTGTCTTTAGAATGCAAGGGTTATCGTCGTTAACTCTGAGGGTGATTCCAAAACGAGTGTAACGAGATAATGCCTTCGGTTTCGTTCGAACCCGGAACGAACTTGTATGGATTGAATGCTTTCAGCACATCGTCACGTGGACGATGAGCATTCTAAGAAATATGTTCTAAAAAGGTAAACGCAGCCTCAAGCCTCATCAACCGGGAATGGCTAAAACAGGGGATGTGCAGCAAGGTTAGGTGGGTCATGCCCAAGCAGGACGAGGTATACCCCTGTCTAGATGTCCCTTTTATTCGGCTGTGTGGGCGGTTGGTCTGCAGCCGACTGCGGGGTTATCTTGTTCGGGACTGTTCAGTAAGGAATGGTTCCGGCCTTGTGTTGCAGGGGAGTTAGGGTGGCTCCTCAGTACTGTGATCTATGCCATGTACTGTGACGGGCGGTACCCCAGTAGCCCTGCCATTGTATGGGATCCAATTTCCAATAAGCGCCGTACGTTTTGATTGTGCCCAACTATGTTGAAATATGAGATGTAAGCATTTCAGCTATTTCTGTATTTTACTTGAAAACCCTAGACACTAATATAATATCATTGAATTTCCTATAAAATGTTTTGGTTAGCGTAAGGTAAAAACTTACCCGTATTTATGTGTGGGAAGTCTTACGTGATACCTTTATTTCAAATGATTTCAAAGTTAAACAACTTTAACCCGTTTACTCATACCAGACCCATGTCTGACCCGGAGTTTATATTTTGTTTTTCATAAACTCTTGGGTACTCAAATTTTTATGAGTAGCCAAGTGATAGGTATTCGGAGTATAGAGTTTTCTGGAGGAGTTGGAGCAGAAGACCAGACGTATGTAGCTATCTATATAGTTCCGCTGTGTCAGTTAGTTTTATGATATTTGAGATGTATGTTCTGACAGATATGTATATGATAGTCATGTTGTATGATATTGTATAACTCTGATGTATATAACTATGTAATAGTTATGTTGATATATTATATTTTATTCCATTCCGCTGTGAGATTTTGATGTTGTTATTCTTTCTTTCTTTTCTTTTCTATTTCTATCCCTTTCTTTCTTATTGATGACACATCTTCCTGGGCGTAGGAAGCCGGGTCGTCACAAGCGTATGTATTGATTTGGGGATATGTTGAGAACCCTAATTTGGCAAATTAGTTAATTATGGGTTTGGTCTCGTGTATTAGTTAATGATAATATTGTATTTGTTGAGTTGGTGATATTAATTAGTGGTTTGATTGCTTAATTTATAATTAAAAATTAGGGTTTATTTATAATCCGAAATTAGCGTATAATTTCTGATTGGTATGCTAATAGATATATAAGTTTACATGAATATTTGTCAAATTTGACCAAAAGAAAGTTTGTTATAATTTGCGCAAAATTTAGTGTAAAATTATTGTTTAATATACTGCTAGATTGGTACTGTTAAACATAAGTAATATTTTTTTACCTAATTAGCATGTTTTCATTATAAGTTTTAGTTGTTAGTATAAAATAAAATTAATTCAATTTATACAAGTGCTAACATCTGATTTTCGTTTACAAAATCGATAAAAAAATTAAATTATAAACTAAATTTTAAAATACATTTTAAAATTTCAAATGTATTAAATAAAATACTAAAATGGTTGAATGAATTATATAATTTTGAAATGAGCATAACAACAACAAATATTATACTAAAATCAATTTTTGTAAAAAATTAAGAAATGAACATAACAACAATAAATATTCTACTAAAATCGATTTTGTATAAAACGAAGAAATGAATAAAATAACATTAAATATTTTGCTAAAATCGATTTTTTAATAAAATTAAGAAATAATACAACAACTAATATTGTACTAAAATCGATTTTGTCAAAAAAATTAAGAAACAAATATAACAATAACAAATATTATACTAACATTAAGAAAATTAAGAAATGAATATATGAACATTAAATATTCTGCTAAAATCGATTTTAAAAAAAATTGGGAAATGAATATAACAACAACAAATATTGTACTAAAATCGATTTTGTAAAGAAATTTAGAAATGAATATAACAATAACACATATTCTGCTAAAATCGATTTTGTAAAAAAATTAAGAAATGAATATAAGAACAAATATCGTACTAAGACTGTTTTTCAAAAAATTGAGAAATAAATATAACAAGAATAAATATCAAACCCAATCGATTTTCTAAAAAAATTTGAAATGAATATATTGTTGGTTTGAAAATAAGCATTAAATATTATTTCAACAAATAATTAACGCTAAAAAATTAAAGCCTTTAGTCCCGAAAGGTTTAATTTAGTTTAGAAAATACAACAACAAAAATATACCCCTTCGATGTGAAGTTATGCATAAAAGAGAAGTAAAGTAAAGTGTTGTCAAAATTAGACAAAAGTGTGGTGTGTGAAGCCTTTAGTCCTAAATGGCTTTACTTTATTTTAGGAAATACAACAACAATATACCATTTCAGTGCAAGTTATGCATAGAAGAGAAGTGAACTAAAATGCTATCGAAATTACTAACATATATTTTTAAATTACGAACAATGTTTGGTTATTTTCTCGACCATACTTTGATGTATGTAGTTAGAACTGGTATGAAAGGTTCGATGGAGGAACATTTCTACAATAGTGTACACGAATTTATTAGATTCACTATATTTAATAATTGAAATAACGAAGAACCTCGATGCCGTTGTAGTAAGTGCCAACATTTGAAACATTGAAAGCCAGACATAGTTAAAGTACATTTATAAAAATTTGGTTTTGTGCCAAACTATTATTTGTGGGATCGTCATGGAGAACATGCTTCACCTACACCTAATTCTGTAGCATCAGAGGACGATCATGTTATGAAGAATCCAATAGAAGAAATGGTGGAAGATTGTAATACCCCAAAATCTTGTGATAAATTATAGTAATAAAATAGTTTAATCATGAAATAATTGGATTGAAATATGATGGAATTCTTGAAATTAAATAATGTGCAAGGAGATGTGTACACATGCACACTGGAAATAGCATAGGGGAAATCCAAGAATTTGTGGAAAATAATAATATAGGGAAAAGAAAACATTTCAAATATAATTTTGAGATATGAATTATTTTGTCCTCAGATCACAATGTATAATTTTGAAAAAATATATATAAATAAAGTAATGAAGAGGCAAAAAGATTTTATTGAGCAGGAAGTAATCCTTGCTTAAAGCATAGGATTTTCTTTTACCAAATCTAACTCATTATAAATTAGAAAATGTATATGTGTGTATATTTCCTGCAAGGCAAGAAAGGTCAAATATATATACACCCCTATGTACATGTACATTTTCTGTGAGCAGAAAGTGTTAAAGCAAAGCAGTAGGAAAGAAACATCAAAATGACATGAAATGTAATACAAGTCAATATGCTTGTGTAGGCAAAAATAGCAAAGGGGATTTTCAGAAATAATTAAAATATAAAATATGGTAGTCACACTTTTAACATGATTAGGCGAGTGGCCATTTTCTACAAAAGTAGAGGAAAGAAAATACTACCCTTTAACTAACTAATATGGTCGGGATGGAAATGTGAAAAATGCAAGATGCAAACTAGGATAGAAATGGAATTTTGTTTCAACAAAACCCTAGTGAGAAACATTGATATAAATAGGTAGTTTTGGCCAGTAAAATTATCTTTACCTCGAGTTACACAAAAACAAGAAAGAAAGAAAAATATAGGAAGGGAGGAGAAAACACACACAAGGGCTTCCTGGATCAAAAGAAGACAATATTTAGGGTGAGTTATCTCACTATATTTATGGCATTAAGACCTGAGATAAGGCAGCCAATTTTTAAATTACTCTTTACATGTTTCTGGTTTTGTGAGTATGATTTTATCAATGCTATTTGGATGTTTTTGGATATAATATAATTTTTACCATGGATGTTTCTGGGTGATAGCTGATTTGTTGAGATGTTTGCCTTTGTATGTGCAACTTACTATTTTAGTTTGCTCAGAAATGCTAAGAACCCGAATCTTAAAATTATCTAGAGAATACTCTCAACTGTTAAAGATCTATGCCATGAAAATTTTATCAAGGGAAAATGTGTGAGCTGCATTATACTTTGTATAAGTGCTGAGGCTTAAAAAGGAAATTAATTAAGGGTGCAATAGAAATTTTCTAGGTGCTGAGCCCTTAATCAAAGAAATATATATATATATATATATATATATATATATATATATATATATATAAACTCACAAGCTAGAACTATGATAGAGCCAGATCATGAATCTGATTCAATCATAAAGGGTTGCAGACCAATATAACATGTCATGCCAGGCCTCTTATTATAGTTGAAAATATTCTTATATAATTTTACTGAGATCAAGACATAACGACCACATTTTAGGAAATGACTGTCTGCTTATTTCTGAGGAAAGATTGTGCTAGGAAGATTATGGATGTTTCCATGTTTGCAGTAACATGTTCACTTAGCATAATTGATGATAGGATTTAAATCAATGCACTAGTAAATAAACTAGGGAAGGGAAGTCCAAGAAGGCTGATGGAGTGCTTGTTATATTTGATGTATGCAAGTTGACACATGGTTTGTTTAAACCCTGAGATCTTTGTGCAATGATGTGAATTAGTTCATTACAATGTGTCCCTGTGACTCCTTGATAGCAGATGAGGCAGGAATTTAAATTGAATTATACAACCTATAAATGAGGAAATAGAAATATGAATATCTCTTAGGTTGGTTGGTATGGAACCATGATAGTTCCTGTGAATGCAAATGTTGCAGATAGATAAATATGTTTGTAAGATTATGTATGCATGTGTAAGAATGATAAATGAATATATCATACCTGAATCAATTTATTTATACCATGCTAAAGTAATTGATAGCAGAAATTTGCTTAAATAATAAGTTAGTACACTTACATTCTCTGTTGCTTAATATCATGAATATATTGATGATGCTCATACCAGATCATAGATCTGACCCTTTTTTGCTCATGGCATATGGGGGTGTCTCACCTTAAAATGAGGCAGCCTCTAATGTTCTTGCAGGGAGTATCAAGCTTTAGTAGAAAGTGAAGTTGAGGCTAATGGGAAAGAATTGAGTGAACATGCCTGCTAATCTTTAATAAGAGCTTAAAATGATTTTATCTGCATGTATTCATGAGATAGTTGTGTTTGAATCTGATGCTATGTAATGAATTTTATTAAGATTAGTTGAACTAGTTGTTTTCTATTGAATTTTGCTATGCATTAAGGTTTGAAAATTAAAAGAAATATCTGAGATAAAAACAAGAAGAATATGTTTAAGTGTTAGATATGGAAGCCGGGAAAAGAAATATGTATATGTATGTGAGCTACTGTTTTACATAACTTATATTATGTATTAGTCAATCTTGAGATATAGCAAAGCTCTGAGTTTTAGAATAAAATATGGACTTAACTAGAAGTAAACTTATAAGGATTTAAGTTCTTTTTTTTTTACTGAAATGCTTTGCAAATAAGTTTAAGTTCATTTCTGAATTGTTTTGACAAAAGAAAATATTTTGTGAAGCTTCAGATAGAATGCAATGAATGGTGTCTCAATTGCCTTGAACAAGTGTCTGGCAGGCACAAGATACATGAGTTAGCCAGCTTCAAAAGAGTGAAGTTTTGGTCGATCATGTTTGAGGGTGTTTTGTCTGTAATGCATTTTAAAAAGTTTAGTTCATTTAGCAATTGTTTCACCACAATCAACTTTAAAGGCCATGAAAGATATTCTATGAGAACTGGTTTTGAACTAGCAAAACCTGGGAACACTTCACCTATTATGGAATCATATTCCTGATATAACAGATCTATATGTAAATGAAAAATCTATAGTGTGACATTTAGGCTAAGATTAAACAAACAAGTCATATAGATTGAATCAAAACAGGAAGGGTTCAAGGAAAATACATAAGTGGAAAATGATAAGTGAATATATCATTTTCTGGCCTTAGTCAAATACAAACATATTTGAACTATGACCTGTAAATCTCAGGTATCTAGAAATTTAACTGTTAAAAATAAATTAACATTAATAAATTAGAATGACCAAATTCATATGAACTAAATATGTACAGAGTTTATTAATATAACACAATTATTCAAAAGAACATGGTAATTATATGTAGGCAGATTTATTCAAATCCAAACCAAACAGCATGCTCTTGTTTAACAAGTACATACTCTGATTTTGAACAAGAGGAACATATACATCTTCATATGTATGTGTATATTTTTAGGAATAAACTAATATATCTATATTGGTAAAAACTCTTGATCTTGGATAAAGTTTGTTTATTTGAAAAAAAAAATGACTCTAGGCTTCAGAAATATATATATTTATAAGATAATAAATATATATATCTCTATGTAAAAAAAAATCCTTACAAAATTTAGGTATAAAAGAGAGGGTCTTTTCATTTGGTATCAAAGCACTTGGTTGCATTGATTGTTGGGTGCTAAAAAAAATGTGTTATGTCTGTTTACTTGGATGAAATAGATAGGAAAATATTAATTATAGAAAGTACTCACAGTGTACTAATACCCTTTGCCCAGAACTTAATTAGCAAACTATGGTAGGAAGGGGATCACATCATGCAGGAACAAGTGCACCACAAATGCTTGATATGCAAGAGTTTGTAAGGGTTTTAAGGGATGGAATTGGGCATAGGCCTGAAAACCCACATGAGGAACTTCCAAAACTACTGAAGGCTTATACCAATTTGGGAGGCAAAAGTTTTGAAGGGACTGAAAATGTGATGGAAATTCAAGCATGGTTGAGAACATTGGATAGGATTTTCAATGACATGCAACTTGATGATCAAAGGAAGAGGCAAGTGGCTTTAAGATAGCTGAAAGGAGTAGCTTTAAGCTGGTGGGAAGTAATCATTACAGGGAGAAATGAGAATGAAATCACCTGGAATCAATTCAAGGAGATGTTGGAGGCAAGATTTGTACCAGCATCAGCCAAAACCACTTTACTTGAAGAATTTATTAGACTCAGGCAGGGAAATTTGAATGTCACTGAGTACACTCAAAAGTTTGAGGGGCTTTCCACATATGGAGAAATGCTAGTGGCAGATGAAGCATCCAAAAATGATAGATACATTAAAGGATTGAACCCAGGACTTAGCAGAGCCATGCTACGTTATGCTGACAGGACATTTGATCAAGTAATAGACTTGGCTTTGAAATTTGAGCAGCATGACAAGGAAAGGGAAAAGTTCAGAAATTTCAAGAATAATAACATTAAGAAGGGAAAAGGAAGGTATCACCCTTATGATAAGAAGAAAGAAGAGGTCAGTAACAAGGGCATTGGAGATATTAAAGCTAAGGAAACCAAGAAGAAAATTGAGTGTCATCAATGTGGGAAGGAAGGACATATCAAACCAAGATGTCCAGAATTGAAAGGAGGAGCTTTCAAGTGCTATCTATGTGGGAAAGAGGGGCATATGAAGAGAAATTGTCCAGAGTATAAACAGCAAGGGAAATTAGCAAACTTGGAAGACAAAGGCCAATCCACAGTGGAGATCAATGCTGAGAAACACAGCCAAGTGGAAGGTATACTGTTTATTTGTAATATACCCATAGCAGTAGTATATGATACTGGGGCAACTCACTCTTTAATTTCTTATGAATTAGTTAAAATGCTGAAACTAAATTGTAAATTGGTTGAAACCCCATTACATATACAAAGTCCACTGGGGAGTTCTAGTGTTTTAGACATGATTTGTGTGGATGTGGAATTAAACATAGGAGGAGATATTTTTATTTCCAATTTATATGTTTTAAACTACCCAAACATAGGTGTTATATTGGGAGTAGACTGGTTAAGACAATTTAAAGCCATAATGAACTTAGACTCATCCACCGTATCATTGCAAAATTTTAGAGGCCAGAGGATCACAGTTTTATGTGAAGTGGCTAAGGGCAGGAAATTGTATCATTTGATTGAATTGGGAAAAGATTTCAGTGAACATATTATTGAAGAAATTCCCATAGTCAATGAATACTTGGATGTTTTTGAGGAGGTTTAGGGTGTTCCAAACTGTAGACCAGTGGAATTCCAAATTCATTTAGTTCCAGGAGCAAGTCCAGTGATTAAAAAGCCAACTAGAGTGGGGCCAAATGAACTAAAAGAATTAAAGAAACAGTTAGAAGAATTAGTTGTATACACTGATGCTAGTGGGTTTGGCTTGGGTGCAGTGTTGATGCAACAAGGCCAAGTCATTGCATATGCATCCAGACAACTCAAACCCCATGAAGTAAGGTATGCCACACATGATCTTGAATTAACAGCTGTGATTTATGCACTGAAACTTTGAAGACCTTATTTGTTAGGAACTAAGTTTGAACTTTACACTGACCACAAGTCTCTAAAGTATTTATTTTCACAAAAAGATTTAAACATGAGGCAACATAGATGGGTGGAGTTTTTAGCTGCCTATGACTTGGACATAATCTATACACCAGGCAAAGCAAACAAGGTTGCTGATGCTCTAAGTAGACAACATGTTGAATTGGCTATGATGATGATAAAAGAGTTTCAGGACTTGTATTTGTTGACTAAGTTAGAATTGGGGAGAATGGTTGTGTGCACATGGATGTGCAGGTGCAAGGTGCACAGGAAAATAGAGGGAAGTTAAGCTTGATGACATTTCAATCAGATTTAATTTTGAAGGTAGGAAAAATGCAAAAACAAGACACAAACTTATTGGAGAAGAAAGTTCTCATATCAAAAGGGGAGGAAGTGATAAATCACCATATTGATAAAAATGGTTATTTGAGAAACCAAAATAGAATGTGTGTGCCAGAGAACATAGAGTTGAAGGAGGAGATATTGAATGAATATCATAGAAGTAAGTACTCCATACACCCAGGCAGTACAAAGATGTATCAAAATTCAAAAAGAGATTTTTGGTGGAAGGGAATGAAATCAGATGTAGCCAAATATATTGCCAAATGCATGACTTTGCCAACAAGTCAAGGCTGAAACACAAAAGCCATCAGGATTGTTGCAACCTCTTAGCATACCACAGTGGAAGTGGGAAGATATATCTATGGATTTCATAGATGGACTGCCTAGATCTAAGAGAGGAAATACAAGCATATGGGTGATAGTTGATATGCTAACTAAGGTGGCACATTTCATCCCAGTCAAATCAGAAAGGAAAGCAGCAAAATTAGCTCAAGTATTTATGAAGGAAGTGGTAAAATTGCATGGCATTCCTAGAACCATTGTGAGTGATAGGGATACCATCTTCACCTCCAAATTCTGGAGAAGGTTTCAAGAAGCCATGGGAAGTGAATTATGTTTAAGCACTGCCTACCATCCTCAATCAGATGGGCACACTGAGGTAGTGAATAAAGTTTTGGAGGACATGTTGAGAGCATGTGTACTGGATTTTGGGGGCAACTGGGAAGACTATCTTCATTTAGTTGAATTTACATACAACAACAGCTATCAAAGCACCATAGGAATGGATCCATTTGAAGCCCTGTATGGCAAGCCATGTCTGTCACCTATTTGTTGGTAGAAGCAGGAGAAAGGGCTATTTTAGGACATGAATACATACAAGAAACTAAAGAGAAAATTGAGTTGGTAAGGAGAAGAATGGTAGCAGCTCAAGATAGGCAAAAGAAATTTGCAGATATGAAAAGGAGGCAGGTGGAATATGAAGTAGGAAATTTTGTTTTCATTAAAATCTCACCTATGAAAAATGTACTGAGATTTGGGAAACAAGGCAAGTTAACCCCAAGATATATTGGGCCATACAAAATTCTAGAAAGAATTGGTTCCTTGGCATATAAGTTGGAATTACCAGAAGACATGCAAGGGATACATGATGTTTTTCATGTATCATGACTGAGAAGGGGGGTCCATGACAAGGCAGAAATTCTGGAGACCCCAACCCAAGTACAAATAAATCCTAATTTGATTTATGAAGAGGATCCAGTAGGAATTTTGGCTAAAGAAGAAAAGAAATTAAGAAATAAAACTTTGAAACTAGTGAAGGTCCAATGGAGTCTTGATCCTAATGATTGTACATGGGAGTTAGAAGACAAGATTAGGAGGGATTATCCTAAGCTTTTTGCAAACAAAAGGTAAATTTTTTTATTTGATATGAATGATTGTTGTGGTTGAATTTGCTTGCTTATGCATATGTCTGATAGATTTTTAGAAAATAAGAAAATGCTTATTATAAGTACTAGGAAAATTGTGAGGACACAATTCCTAAAAAGGAGGGGTGAATGTAATACCCCAAAATCTTGTGATAAATTATAGTAATAAAATAATTTAATCTTGAAATAATTGGATTTAAATATGATGGAATTCTTGAAATTAAATAATGTGCAAGGAGATGTGTACACACGCACACTGGAAATAGCATAGGGGAAAATCCAAGAATTTGTGGAAAATAATAATATAGGGAAAAGAAAACATTTCAAATATAATTTTGAGATGTGAATTATTTTGTCCTCAGATCACAATGTATAATTTTGAAAAAATAATATAAATAAAGTAATGAAGAGGAAGAAAGATTTTATTGAGCAGGAAGTAATCCTTTCTTAAAGCATAGGATTTTCTTTTACCAAATCTAACTCATTATAAATTAGAAAATGTATATATGTGTGTATATTTCTTGCAAGGCAAGAAAGGTCAAATATATACACACACCTATGTACATAAACATTTTCTGTGAGAAGAAAGTGTTAAAGAAAAGCAGTATGAAAGAAACATCAAAATGACATGAAATGTAATACAAGTCAATATGCTTGTGTAGGCAAAAATAGCAAAGGGGATTTTCAGAAATAATTAAAATATAAAATATGGTAGTCACACTTTTAACATGATTAGGCGAGTGGCCATTTTCTGCAAAAGTAGAGGAAAGAAAATACTACCCTTTAACTAACTAATATGGTCGGGATGGAAATGTGAAAAATGCAAAATGCAAACTAGGATAGAAATGGAATTTTGTTTCAACAAAACCCTAGTGGGAAACATTGATATAAATAGGCAGTTTTGGCCAGTAAAATTATCTTTACCCCGAGTTACACAAAAACAAGAAAGAAAGAAAAATATAGGAAGGGAGGAGAAAACACACACAAGGGTTTCCTGGATCAAAAGAAGACAATATTTAGGGTGAGTTATCTCACTATATTTATGGCATTAAGACCTGAGACGCGGCAGCCAATTTTTATATTATTCTTTACATGTTTCTGGTTTTGTGAATATGATTTTATCAATGCTATTTGGATGTTTTGGATCTGATATAATTTTTACCATGGATGTTTCTGGATGATAGCTGATTTGTTGAGATGTTTGCCTTTGTATGTGCAACTTACTATTTTAGTTTGCTCAGAAATGCTAAGAACCTGAATCTTAAAATTATCCAGAGAATACTCTCAACTGTTAAAGATCTATGCCATGAAAATTTTATCAAGGGAAAATGTGTGAGCTGCATTATACTTTGTATAAGTGTTGAGGCTTAAAAAGGAAATTAATTAAGGGTGCAATAGAAATTTTCTAGGTGCTGAGCCCTTAATCAAAGAAAATATATATATATATATATATATATATATATATATATATATAAACTCACAAGCTAGAACTATGATGGAGCCAGATCATGAATCTGATTCAATCATAGAGGCTTGCAGACCAATATAACATGTCATGCCAGGCCTCTTATTATAGTTGAAAATATTCTTATATAATTTTACTGAGATCAAGATATAATGACCACATTTTAGGAAATGACTGTCTGCCTATTTCTGAGGAACGATTGTGCTAGGAAGATTATGGATGTTTCCATGTTTGTAGTAACATGTTCACTTAGAATAATTGATGATAGGATTTAAATCAATGCACTAGTAAATAAACTAGGGAAGGGAAGGCCAAGAAGGCTGCTGGAGTGCTTGTTATATTTGATGTATGCAAGTTGACACATGGTTTGTTTGGAAATAGAAGTATGAATATCTCTTAGGTTGGTTGGTATGGAACCATGATAGTTCCTGTGAATGCAAATGTTGCAGATAGATAATTATGTTTGTAAGACTATGTATGCATGTGTAAGAATGATAAATGAATATATCATACCTGAATCAATTTATTTATACCATGCTAAAGCAATTGATTGCAGAAATTTGCTTAAATAATAAGTTAGTACACTTGCATTCTCTGTTGCTTAATATCATGAATATATTGATGATGCTCATACCAGATCATAGATCTGACCCTTATTTGCTCATGGCATATGGGGGTGTCTCACCCTAAAATGAGGCAGCCTCTAAAGTTCTTGCAGGGAGTATCAAGCTTTAGTAGAAAGTGAAGTTGAGGCTAATGGGAAAGAATTGAGTGAACATGCTTGCTAATCTTTAATAAGAGCTTAAAATGATTTTATCTGCATGTATTCATGAGATAGTTGTGTTTGAATCTGATGCTATGTAATGAATTTTATTAAGATAAGTTGAACTAGTTGTTTTCTGTTGAATTTTGCTATGCATTAAGGTTTGAAAATTAAAAGAAATATCTGAGATAAAAACAAGAAGAATATGTTTAAGTGTTAGATATGGAAGCCGGGAAAAGAAATATGTATATGTATGTGAGCTACTGTTTTACATAACTTATACTATGTATTAATCAATCTTGAGATATAGCAAAGCTCTGAGTTTTAGAATATAATATGGACTTAACTAGAAGTAAACTTATAAGGATTTAAGTTCTTTTTTTTCATTGAAATGCTTTGCAAATAAGTTTAAGTTCATTTCTGAATTGTTTTGAGAAAGAAAATGTTTTGTGAAGCTTCAGATAGAATGCAATGAATGGTGTCTCAATTGCCTTGAACAAGTGTCTGGCAAACACAAGATACATGAATTAACCAGCTTCAAAAGAGTGAAGTTTTGGTCGATCATGTTTGAGGGTGTTTTGTCTGTAAAAATGCATTTTAAAAAGTTTAGTTCATTTAGCAATTGTTTCACCACAATCAACTTTAAAGGCCATGAAAGATATGCTATGAGAACTGGTTTTGAACTAGCAAAACCTGGGAACACTTCACCTATTATGGAATTATATTCTTGATATAACAGATCTATATGTAAATGAAAAATCTGTAGTGTGACATTTAGGCTAAGATTAAACAAACAAGTCATATAGATTGAATCAAAACAAGAAGGGTTCAAGGAAAATACACAAGTGGAAAATGATAAGTGAATATATCATTTTATGGCCTTAGTCAAATACAAACATATTTGAACTATAACTTGTAAATCTCAAGTATCTAGAAATTTAACTGTTAAAAATAAATTAACATTAATAAATTAGAATGACCAAATTCATATGAATTAAATATGTACAGAGTTTATTAATATAACACAATTATTCAAAAGTACATGGTAATTATCTGTAGGCAGATTTATTCAAATCCAAACCAAAGAGCATGCTCTTATTTAACAAGTACATACTCTGATTTTAAACAAGAGGAACATATACATCTTCATATGTATGTGTATATTTTTAGGAATAAACTGATATATCTATATTGGTAAAAACTCTTGATCCTGGATAAAGTTTGTTTATTTGAAAAAAAAAATGACTTTAGGCTTCAGAAATATATATATTTATAAGATAATAAATATATATATATATCTCTATGTAAAAAAAAATCCTTACAAAATTTAGGTATAAAAGAGAGGGTCTTTTCAAAGATGCAGCACGATCAATGTTCCCTACCGTCCAAGGTGACGATCAAAACGTAAACATTGAAGATGAACCAAATGTAGGAGCGGAAAAAGTTTATAATTTACTGGATGCTGCTAAGTGGCTATTGTGGGATGGTTGTAAAAGTGAAATCGAATTATTAGTAATCGTCGAATACATCACCATGAAATCAAAATTCAACTTTATATAAGCTGGATTTACAATAGTTGTGCAAGCTGCAAAACGACATATGTCTCCTAATAATCTGATGTGCAATAGTCACTATAAAGTGAAAACTCTTATGCCGACTTTCGGTCCACTGTACCAAAGATAGATACATATATAAAAAGTTGTATGTTGTATTGGAAAGATGGCACTAATCTTAGAAATTGTAAAATATGCAATGAGGAAGATTGATAATTCTAAATGATGACTATGTTGTGAGCTATGTATCAGCTGTTGTATATTGCGTATTCGTAGTTTCCGATGTTATATGTTAATAATGATGACTATGTTGTGAGCTGTGTATCAGTTGTTGTATATTGTATATTCTGAGTTGTCGATGTTATATGTTAATAACGATAACTATGTTGTGAGCTATGTATTGTTCGATTTTTTGAATTCTATGAAATGATATACTTTATCACTATATGAAATGATTTGTTTGTAGCAGATATGCCTTTAAGGAGACATTCCAACAGATCTCAGCCTTCATAGCCTTCTCCTTCTCCTGGCGCAGTGCCAGCGGCACATTGCTAAATGTACGTCCAGTGGCAGAGGTTGTTCCTAAGAGTGTGGGGTAAGTATCAAATTTATTGCTTGTTTTAACATTTAAAATTATACTATTAAATTCCTACATTAAAATTTATACAGAGGTTTTAAAGTTGATCCTTCGGACTACATCTTACAAGTATCCAGGAAGGCCTATATGAGTTGGATGTCCGGATGCTGGCCTCATTGGGATGACATCTCAAACTATGTTAAGAATCGTATATGGGCCGACTTGATGGTAAGTATAAATGTATAATTTATTTGGAAAATAATATAATGTACATAATTCTAACTAATTTCAATATACAAGCCGTCGTTCGTGTCGACCCGCATGATATGGATGATTTTTCAAATCACTGGAACCAGAGGATGCCGAAAAATTATAGGGACACCCTCTTCAAAGCAAAGAACGCAAGAAAGAAACCGTCGTGAATGAGCGCCGATGTTTGGGCCGAATTTCTCCATCTGTGGGAAACCCCTGAATGAAAGTAAGTTATCTAATTTCATATTGTTATTATAATTTGTTTAAATTTCATATATTAGTTGCATTAAATTAGTTAAACATGTCTTTAAATTTATAGGAACTATCAGCACGAAATCGTGCAAACAGGAATAAAAATCCTACTTTGCACTGTGGTGGATCTAAATCCTTTCAGCAACATCTCGCAGAGTTGGTAAGTTTAGCAATTGCATTTATAAACATATGTAAAATTATTTAATCATATTTGTAACATTGTTCGTTAATCATATTTGTAAGATTATTTAACCATATTTGTAACGGCGTAGGAAGTTAAATCTTGAGCCTACATTGGCTGAGGTCTTCACACCGACGCATGTCGTCGAGCAGAAAGATGAAGATAATGTTTCATATACTTGGACATATGATAAATCTCAATCAATAATGGTAAACATACTTAATTTTTTTACTTCAAATTTCAAACTTCTAAATTAAATATTTATTATGGAAAATTTTTGTTCGTGATCTAGGAAAGATATGACACAGAGCATGCTCGAGTGGTGCAATCTGCTAGCCGTCAGTTGACCTCAGAGGAATCAAACAGTATATAAGATGCTTTGATTGACCCTCCTTCGCGAAATAGGCGTTACAGTTTAAGAAATCAGAAGGTAAAATGCTTTATTAACTAATATATAAGAAATATCTAATATTGAGCATAAATTATAGCCCCTATCAATAATTTACAAGCGATGATGATCCAGTTGTCCTACCGGAGATCCCAGGTTGAAGAGGAGATAACTCAATTAAAACAACAACCAGCGGAGATCAATGATTGGTTAAAGAGTGGGGCGTTGGCACAACAGTTAGATGAGTATGTTACGGCATACTTAGCTGAGCATGGGACAATGCGGGGAGGATGACGATGATGAGGATGATGAGTAGGTATGGCTTTGTTTCTGATGTATTTTGATCATTTTGTTTTGTACATATGTGACATATGTTATATTTATCGATTTGATACTTGTTTGTTGGTTGGGTTGTTTGATGGATTAGTGGATGTTTTGTTTGATGTACATGAGTTAGTTGGGATGTTTTTTTTGATGTACTTGTTTGTAGGTATGATTTTTTAGTTTGATGAGATATTGGTGTTGGTTGATGAAATGGTTGCGTAGATAGTGATATTTGTTATATATTTGATTATGTGTGATATGTATGTGATTATACGATTCTTGCATTGGTAGTAGCTATGAAATTGAGTATATATTTTTCGTAAATGAGGTGGATGGAGATTTGTGCATTTGGATGGCCTAAGGAGGAGTTTGGTGTAAGAAATTGGTCCTAGATTTGCGACGGCTAGCGACGGCCAACGACGGCCGCCTGGTCATAGATTAGCGACGGCTGGTGTCGGTTTGCGGTGGCCCTTCAACTTTTAGGATGTTTCCACGTGTCCACTTAGCCGTCACTAACCGTCGTTAATATGATGGCGAAGCCGTCGCTTTTTGTGTTGGTGACGGGTAAAAAGCGATGGCTTTTAGCGACGGCCAGCGACGGCTTGCGACGGCCGTCGACGCCTTTTAGCTGTCGCTAAATGAAGCCGCTCTTGTAGTGATGCTGTGTGCGGAGCAGCTCATGATGCCCCTACATGTTGCATGAGTTTTCTTTTTGGTCAGAGTATATTTAAGTAGGTGTTAACTGTGTGCGTATAACACACACACACACACGTGTAAGTTCAGTGTGTGTGCGTGTTTCCTGTGTGCAAATATGTACGCCAGGTGCATTTATATATGTGTGTATTTTTGGTGTGTGCTTGCATATTAAATGTCTGCTGCTACATAAATGTTTGAAATGTTGGACACTGCATGATGGTGTATTTCTTCTGACTTGGGTCTTGTTAGTTTAAATATCTTGTACTTACGAAGATACTGTTGTGTTATTTCTTACTGTAAATCACTGAGATTCCAATTTTTTTTCTAGCATGGGTATGTATCATATATGTGTATGTGTGAATATTCAGTACAAATTTATTAATTTAAATGTCTGTATAGTTTTGTAAATGTAAATTAAGAAATAATCATATTGAATAAGTTGGTATATATGTTGAATATATCAAACCTCTAGTGTTTAAATGCCATTATATATATATATATTAAATGTTAATGTAAATATCGTTTTAAGATTAATACAAATAAATAAACTTAATTCATTAGTATTTAAAAGTAAGATTATAAAACGATACATAGTTAATGCTTTATGATTATTAAAGTATAATTATTAAATTTTAAAAATGTGTTTATTTGTATCTCGAGTAGATTAAATTAACTTGAATGTTTTACAATTAGTTAAAATAGTATTTAATCATAGTAAATATGAAATAATTTTTATGTGTAATATTTTACCTGCAAACTATCTTGTAAATTTAAAAGTAAGAATTGATTTTTCCAGAATAAGAATTTGTTATTTATCTCCAAGAATTCGTTTGGTTCTACCAATTTAAATGTTGTAGATGATTTGTTATTCAATATTGTTTTGTTTCTTTTATATTCATTGGAGTAATTTATTCTGATATTAGTTCCCGCTCACTCTTTTATTGTTTATCGAATAAGAATATATATATATATATATAATTGTTTATTTTTAAACGATCTCTTATATTGGTTTTCTAAGAATTCTAATTTCTCATCTTATTATTATCTATTTTGATAATATAAGTGATTCACCATTGATATTGGTTTGACTGGTGTTTTTAATATGCTACGGTGATGACATCCTTGATATAATTTTATTGTATTTAATTGTATAAAATAGATCTGAATAAACAGAGCTATAATATTGTTCGGAATGGAGCATTCGATAATATTTCTCTAGTTATTCTTTGGACTCGTTATATAGAATAGTGTTACGACGAGTATAATTTATGAGCTGTGAATAAACATTTGAATATCACACAATGGTATGAGACGCCATTGTGATATTTATTCAGTTATTCATTGTAAGTAGATAACACTCAAGTGATAGGAATAGAGTGGATGGTGTGAGGTGATATATAGTGAGTATGGCTCTGTGCCTGCTGATGTCCATGACGTCGTGTCTATATGTATTAGTTTTATATACCACTATTATGACATACTTCTATTATGTTTGTTGGAGAGGACCAAATGTGTGACGACCGCCCATGACTCCCGCACCAAAACAAGGAAATAATGCGCTGAAAGGCATGCCAGGCAGCCATGGACGATAGTCAGGGTAAAACAAAACAAAAGAATCTCTATCGCATAACTCACAGCGCATGGATAAAATACAATAGAGAAATATAATATAGTGAAGCTCCATAGAACAGAACATCATCATATAAGCATCACAGTAGTTTTGTACAATCATCTACTCAAATCCATACATGAAAGCCTCACTACAAATCACTCAACCAAATACAGCAGCGGATACCCAGTACATATAGTAAGAAAACTAATATGCAAAGCCTCCTGCTCGTCTTCGTCATCTTCAGCGTAGAACTCCTAGCACAGCACCTGTCACCTGCTACCTAGTCTGCCCATCCCAAACATGGATGAACAGCCCAAGGTAATAAGAGGAGACATAAAACCTTGAGTCAGACAAAGTCTTAGTGAGCAGTAAATTAACTATCAAACATACCAAAAGAGCATAAAGGATAAAAGGAATAGGAACCAAACCATCCCACTCCACCTCTTTCTACAGTGATAGCCCCAGACATACACTAAGGAGAAGCAAGCATAACAACATAGACAATTAAGGTAAAGCGAATACCACTCGAGTCAAGGACGATGTTTTCCAAATACAAACCCCCAAGGCCTAAACCAAGATCAGATAAGCACCCAGAAAACACCGCTCTTGAAGCCGAATGATAATACAACCAAACATCCATGACTCTGGCTATCACTGTTATCCTTGCCTCGATTTCACCGTTAGTTGAATGACCATCTGTCAAGGGTTAATGGTAACCCCGGTTCTAACCATAACTCCGCACACTGCCTTGTGCCTAGGACTTATCTACTTTGCCCAGAGTACTCAACTACCTACCTGTAGTCTTTTGGGTGTCCCGACTACCTACCTGTAGTCGTTATGGGCACCCCATGTACTCTTGCTTTTGAGCATGCTAGAACCTTCAACAACGACGAGATCCAAGCCTCCTAGCCATCCTTCTTGACGACTATCCTCATACAAGCTCAAGCTACCTCTTGAACAATCCATTATCAACCAACTTGAACTACTCTTCAAGTTATCAACATGCTTGGAATGATCCCTGCTTGGATTAAGCCAAGACTCACATCATACTTCGCTTCATCGCATCAAAGCAAAGTCCCATCTCAACATCATCCAATCTATACATATGAGCTTCAACATCCGCTACATATGCCTTAAGCAGCTTTCACCATTCAAGAGCCTTCTTCCATAGCTTTTGAATCCTCTTTCATCCTCTTGTTCCAAATCAACTACTAGCTAACTTGGAAACAATCAAATCAATCATACATTCAAATATCAATCATTCAAACAAGATCTATTAAGCAATATAAGCAATATCAACTATAATGGCAATTTCGTAAATAAGTGAGCAAAAGTCCAACATATGTGAAACCATAGTTTTTAGCATAGATCTATCAAGTATAAAACATGGGTTTTGTCTCTAATACTTGTTAAACTAACTTGCATAAGTAAACATCTTCAAAAACCATGGATCTAGACTTCGATCTAAGAAAAATGCATGAAATCTCTAACTTTAACACTCAAACAAGCCACCAATCCAATATACTCCCTTGGATCCGCGTGAGAGATAACTACCACTCACCAAATCACCAAAACAACCTAAAATCAATCAACTTCAGATCTGGACAGCAAAGATCAAGGCTTGATCCGGCAATATCTCGCTCCAATCGATGAATTCTAGCTCGAACGGATGAAGATCTTCAACTTTGGCACTTGGATCTTCGATCTCGATCTTCGATCTTGGATGGATGTTAGAATTAGATTGGAATGGAGAAAAGAAGATGAAGAAATGTTGTAGTCGAGTTTCCAAAATGGCAGCACTTCGTCGCTCCGAAATCTGGTGCCAAAAAGTGAGCCGAACCCCTCTATTTATAGGCTAGAACCTCCCTGAGTCGTCGCCCCATGAGTCGGTCCCGACTCATCATGAGTCGTCCACGACTCATCTCCTGCCGACTCACGACCTAGCACAGCCGACCCTGCGACTTAACTATACAACATATACTGCCGACTTAACACTAACCCAGATGCCGACTTAAATTCTACCGACTCAAAGACCTAACGACTCAACACAGCAAGAAGGTCACACGACTTAAGACACATACGACTTATCCCGGCCGACCTAAGCCTAATCCTTATCCCACGAGACACGACTCAACAACCCTGCCGACCTACGACTTAATACCAGAGCCGACCTAACTAATCAACGACTCAACACCAAGCTGCCTAACGACTTACGACTCATCGTTAAGTCGTGCCTACCGACTCAGTTGCAAACGACCTAACAACACAGCCTTATGGCCGACCTAAGTCCTAGCCGACTCAACATAAGTCGGTCACGATTTAACTATGACACAAACGACTCAACCTATCCCTAACTCGGTCAAACGACTCACGACCCATGGCCTCACCGACTCAACTACCCACGACCTAAGCCCTAAGTCGGTTTTCCTTAAGTCGGTCACCAACCCTTAAACCGCTATCTCGTGAGTCGGTCACCATCTTATGAAGCTAACTCCAATTAGGTCGGTCATTATGAGTCGGTCATATCCTTAAGTCGCCTAAACCCCTTGAGTCGGTCCCTATGAGTCGGTCACGACTCATCACCTAACTTAGCTATGCCTATGAGTCGGTCACGACTCATCACTTGCACTCGGGTCAACTCCTAAACGACTCAAGCTAGAAGCAACACAAACAACACTAACAACCTGTAAATTCTACGATTTATCGACACGTAAAAATACGGGTCGTTACATTCTCTCCCCCTTAGGAATTTCGCCCCCGAAATTCCAAGCAAACAACAGAAATCAAAATTATTCCGCATGCCTATCATCCATGGCAATCAACAATCCATGCAACCAATTCTAACCTAGCATGCAGAATTCTAAGACTTAGAACAAGCTACAAATTCATGAGATGTCACGACACTTTAGGGCCATACCTCGAAGAGTTCGGGATGAGCTGCCTTCATCCTCTCTTCCTCCTCCCACGTACAGTCGTTAACATCATCACTCCATTGTACCTTGAGCAACGTAATCGTCTTCCTCCTAAGCTGTTTCGTATCGGTTTCAACAATACGAAGCGGCTTACGAGGTCTCGAAACAACTGGATCAACCTCCAAGTCTTCACAGCTATCAGCAGAAACCACCGTAGTTGGGTCGTGCATATACTTCCGTAGATAAGATACATGAAAAACACTGTGCACACCCGCCATCTTTTCCGGTAACTCCAATCTATAAGCGAGCTTTCCAATACGCTCGATAATCGGGAATGGTCCAACAAATCTCGGAGTTAACTTTCCTTTCTTCCCGAATCTAATGACACTCTTCAGAGGAGAAATCTTCACAAAAACCATATCACCTACGTCGAATTCCAAATCCTTACGACGATTATCGGCATAACTTTTCTGACGATCTTGGGCTGCCTTCATTCGTTGCCGAATGATCTCTATACAATCTGAAGTCTGTCGAATCATCTCTGGCCCAAGTATCAGCTTTTCTCCAGTTTCCAACCAACATGTCGGGGAGTTACACGGTCTTCCATACAATGCCTCATATGGTGCCATACCAATACTCGACTGATAACTGTTGTTATAAGCAAACTCCACCAAATGAAGGTGATCTTCCCATGACCCTCCGAAGTCCAAAACACATGCTCTAAGAAGATCTTCCAAAACTCGGTTGACTCTCTCAGTCTGACCATCTGTTTGAGGGTGATAAGCTGTACTCAAACACAACTCGGTTCCCAAAACTTCCTGGAAGCTCTTCCAAAATCTACTAGTGAACAATGGATCTCGATCGCTCACTATACTCTTCGGAACACCATGGAAACGAACTATCCACTTCACATATAATTCAGCCAACTTCGATGCAGTCCTAGTCGATCGAACAGGAATGAACCTTGCACTCTTGGTCAAACGATCTACTATGACCCAAATCCCTTCATTCCCTGCTCTTGTCCTAGGTAGACCATCGATAAAGTCCATCGACACTTGCTCCCACTTCCATGTAGGAACCTCTAATGGCTGAAGCAATCCACTGGGCTTCTTCTGCTCAGCTTTCACCAACTGGCAATTCATACACTTGGAAATAAAATTTCCAACATCCTTCTTCATACCTTCCCAGTAGTAGGTTCTCTTCATATCCCGATACATCTTATTTCCACCTGGATGAATTGTCAACTTCGAGTGATGACTCTCCCTCAGAACTTCATCTCTCAATCCATCTACATCGGGAACAACTAGTCGCCCTTGCTTTCGAAGCCAACCCTCTCGATCGACTTCAAATCCTTTATCCTTTTCTGGATCCAATCCGGATTCCAAATCACGGATAATCTTGATAAGCTTATCATCTCTCCTTTGCCTCTCGCCAATTCTTTCCACAAGAGTAGGCCTTATCGATAAGTTTGCCAACATCTCAGGTTCCAATTCACATCTAGGCCTGAAATCAAATCCAGCCAAATACTCAAGACTCTTCCATTCCGAAAACATGGCTCCCAATCCTGCATGTCTTCGACTTAACGCATCAGCCACTGCGTTACCTTTCCCTGGAGTATAGGCTATACCAAAATCATACGATGCTAAGAACTCTAGCCACCGTTGCTGTCGAAGATTTAAATCCTTTTGGGAGAACAGATACTTCAACGACTTATGATCTGTAAACAACTCAAATCTAACTCCCAATAGATAGTGTCTCCACATCTTCAAAGCAAACACAATCGCCGCTAACTCCAAATCATGAGTCGGATAATTCCTTTCATGCGGCTTCAGTTGTCGACTTGCATACGCAACAACTTTATCCTTCTGCATTAGCACTGCTCCAAGTCCAGTACCACATGCATCGGTGTAAACCACCATCTCATCATTCCCACTTGGAATAGTCAAAACAGGAGCACTCGTCAGTCGCTCTTTCAGGATTATGAAAGCTTGTTCACACTTATCATTCCATCTGAACACTTGATTCTTCTTCGTCAATCCTGTCAACGGTGCAGCTATCTTGGAAAAGTCTTTGATAAACCGACGATAATATCCTGCTAATCCAAGAAAACTTCTCACATCAGATGCATTCTTAGGCCTAACCCAATCCTGGATCGCTGCCACCTTAGCGGGGTCAACCGCTATTCCATTTCCAGAGATAACATGGCCTAAGAACCTCACTTCACTCTTCCAGAAGTGACACTTCGAAAACTTAGCCTTCAGCTGATGTTTCCTCAAAATTTCCAAAACAATCCTCAAGTGCGTCTTGTGCTCTTCCTCAGTTCTGGAATAAATCAAAATATCATCCACGAACACAAGCACGAACTTATTCAACTGATCTCTGAATACCCTATTCATAAGATCCACAAAATATGCTGGCGCGTTAGTCAATCCAAACGGCATTACCAGCCACTCATAAAACCCGGATGGTGTTCTGAAAGCAGTCTTCGGCACACTATCCTTTGCCACTCTCAACTGGTGAAATCCCGTTGCCAAATCCATCTGAGAAAACACCTTAGCCTCGTGAAGCTGATCAAACAAGTCATCTATTCTCGGCAATGGATACTTGTTCTTCCTAGTCACCTTATTCAGCTCACGATAATCAACACACAACCTCAACGATCCATCCGCTTTGGTTGCGAACACAACTGGCGCACCCCATTCGGACACACTTCTCCGAATGAATCCTTTCTGCAAAAGGTCATCAACTTGCACCTTCAGCTCTTGCTGCTCCCTCGGTGCCATCCGCCTAAGAGGCATCACAACAGGTCTGGCTCCCTCAACTAGATCGATACGAAACTCGATCTCCCTATGCGGCGGCAACCCTTTGACTTCCTCAAAGACATTCTCAAACTCATTCACAATAGGCACCGATGACAGTCCATCCCGTGGAACAACTAGCGAATACATGAAGCTCATGAAGACGCCTTCTTCATGCTTACATCGTATCACAACCTTTCGCCCTTCCACATTCCCGACTGTCACCTCAAGCCTCTCACAATCAATCCTAGCCGCATACTTCCTAAGCCAGTCCATACCCAAAATAATTCCGAACCCCGCAAAGTTCAGAACAAAGCAATCACAAACAAACGAGCAATCATGACTCGACACAACTAGACCACGGCATATCATACACAAACATGACGAACCCCCCACTGGATTAGTCACAACCAATGGCCTATCAACAATATCCGGTTTCATACCTAACCGGCTTACCAAATCATCACAAACAAAAGAATGCGACGCTCCAGTATCAAACAACACTCTAACTGGAACACCACAAATAGAAAGAGTACCTTGAACCACCACACTCTTCCCCTTCTCCTCAGCAGTAGGAACTCTTGAAGACGACGGCACAGCTTCCAAAGCATAGGCTTGCACAACCTGCCTATCTTTCCTCGGTTCTGGACAATCCTTCTTGATATGTCCCAGCTTATCACAGTTGTAACACTTTCCCGGCACTTTGGGATTCTTACAATCTTTGTAAAGATGGCCCTTCTGCTGGCAGTTATAGCAAGTCATTTCGCTCTTCGGCTTTTTCTGGCCATCCTTACCCTTCTGTTGCTGCTGCTTCCTCTTCCTGTTGCCACTCTGCTGTGGTTTAGATACTTCCCTGGTTACAGCAACAACAGAACTTTCCTTAGGGAACAAACTCTCATGCCTCAAAGCTTTTTCCACAAGCTTCTCAAATGGATCGTCCAGATGATCCACTAACTGCCTCCCAAGATAAGCATCCAGACCAGTCACAAACTTTTCATTCTTCTGGTAGGGAGAATCAATATACGATCTGGCATACTTAGACAAAGCTTCAAACTCAGAAATGTACTCAAGAACAGGCCTTCCCCCTTGCTTGAGCTCCACAAACCTCTTAAACAAGACAGATTTCTGGGAAGTAGAGATGAACTTAGCTTCAAATCTAACTTGGAATTGCTCCCAAGTAATCTCTTCTTCTGGTGTATCTATGGTGATAGAATTCCACCAATCAGCAGCTCTTCCCTGAAGCTGTCTCGATGCAAGCTTCCTCTTAGTTGCATCCTCAATCCCTAAGTCACCAAAGATTCTTTTGCAAGCATCAATCCATCTCTGCACCTCAATAGTCGACTCCGTCCCCAAGAAAACTTTCCCTCCAAGAGCAGTATAATCCTTGCAAAGCTTGGCAAAATCCACCGGTCTCGGAGCTTGGACTTGAACTCCCACATCCACAGATGATCCTGAAGCTGGTATTCTCCTCATGATTGAAGTCATCATGGCCTCAAACATAGGAGCATAATCAACAGCTTCCCTAGCATCACGGCTACCCCTCGCAGCTTGTCTCTCACTTCGACTCATCCTTAATATCTGTAAATAAGAATGATTAGAACACCTTAAGAAACAACTGCATAAGGAGTTCAAACCCTTCTAAACTACTATATTATATATAGTAATCATCCATCAAATTACAATTACGTCTCTCTTACGTAGTTACATCAGCGAGCGTTGGCTAAAATCGATTAACCAAAGCTCTGATACCAAATGTGACGACCGCCCATGACTCCCGCACCAAAACTTGGAAATAATGCGCTGAAAGGCGTGCCAGGCAGCCATGGACGATAGTCAGGGTAAAACAAAACAAAAGAATCTCTATCGCATAACTCACAGCGCATGGATAAAATACAATAGAGAAATATAATATAGTGAAGCTCCATAGAACAGAACATCATCATATAAGCATCACAGTAGTTTTGTACAATCATCTACTCAAATCCATACATGAAAGCCTCACTACAAATCACTCAACCAAATACAGCAGCGGATACCCAGTACATATAGTAAGAAAACTAATATGCAAAGCCTCCTGCTCGTCTTCGTCATCTTCAGCGTAGAACTCCTAGCACAGCACCTGTCACCTGCTACCTAGTCTGCCCATCCCAAACATGGATGAACAGCCCAAGGTAATAAGAGGAGACATAAAACCTTGAGTCAGACAAAGTCTTAGTGAGCAGTAAATTAACTATCAAACATACCAAAAGAGCATAAAGGATAAAAGGAATAGGAACCAAACCATCCCACTCCACCTCTTTCTACAGTGATAGCCCCAGACATACACTAAGGAGAAGCAAGCATAACAACATAGACAATTAAGGTAAAGCGAATACCACTCGAGTCAAGGACGATGTTTTCCAAATACAAACCCCCAAGGCCTAAACCAAGATCAGATAAGCACCCAGAAAACACCGCTCTTGAAGCCGAATGATAATACAACCAAACATCCATGACTCTGGCTATCACTGTTATCCTTGCCTCGATTTCACCGTTAGTTGAATGACCATCTGTCAAGGGTTAATGGTAACCCCGGTTCTAACCATAACTCCGCACACTGCCTTGTGCCTAGGACTTATCTACTTTGCCCAGAGTACTCAACTACCTACCTGTAGTCTTTTGGGTGTCCCGACTACCTACCTGTAGTCGTTATGGGCACCCCATGTACTCTTGCTTTTGAGCATGCTAGAACCTTCAACAACGACGAGATCCAAGCCTCCTAGCCATCCTTCTTGACGACTATCCTCATACAAGCTCAAGCTACCTCTTGAACAATCCATTATCAACCAACTTGAACTACTCTTCAAGTTATCAACATGCTTGGAATGATCCCTGCTTGGATTAAGCCAAGACTCACATCATACTTCGCTTCATCGCATCAAAGCAAAGTCCCATCTCAACATCATCCAATCTATACATATGAGCTTCAACATCCGCTACATATGCCTTAAGCAGCTTTCACCATTCAAGAGCCTTCTTCCATAGCTTTTGAATCCTCTTTCATCCTCTTGTTCCAAATCAACTACTAGCTAACTTGGAAACAATCAAATCAATCATACATTCAAATATCAATCATTCAAACAAGATCTATTAAGCAATATAAGCAATATCAACTATAATGGCAATTTCGTAAATAAGTGAGCAAAAGTCCAACATATGTGAAACCATAGTTTTTAGCATAGATCTATCAAGTATAAAACATGGGTTTTGTCTCTAATACTTGTTAAACTAACTTGCATAAGTAAACATCTTCAAAAACCATGGATCTAGACTTCGATCTAAGAAAAATGCATGAAATCTCTAACTTTAACACTCAAACAAGCCACCAATCCAATATACTCCCTTGGATCCGCGTGAGAGATAACTACCACTCACCAAATCACCAAAACAACCTAAAATCAATCAACTTCAGATCTGGACAGCAAAGATCAAGGCTTGATCCGGCAATATCTCGCTCCAATCGATGAATTCTAGCTCGAACGGATGAAGATCTTCAACTTTGGCACTTGGATCTTCGATCTCGATCTTCGATCTTGGATGGATGTTAGAATTAGATTGGAATGGAGAAAAGAAGATGAAGAAATGTTGTAGTCGAGTTTCCAAAATGGCAGCACTTCGTCGCTCCGAAATCTGGTGCCAAAAAGTGAGCCGAACCCCTCTATTTATAGGCTAGAACCTCCCTGAGTCGTCGCCCCATGAGTCGGTCCCGACTCATCATGAGTCGTCCACGACTCATCTCCTGCCGACTCACGACCTAGCACAGCCGACCCTGCGACTTAACTATACAACATATACTGCCGACTTAACACTAACCCAGATGCCGACTTAAATTCTACCGACTCAAAGACCTAACGACTCAACACAGCAAGAAGGTCACACGACTTAAGACACATACGACTTATCCCGGCCGACCTAAGCCTAATCCTTATCCCACGAGACACGACTCAACAACCCTGCCGACCTACGACTTAATACCAGAGCCGACCTAACTAATCAACGACTCAACACCAAGCTGCCTAACGACTTACGACTCATCGTTAAGTCGTGCCTACCGACTCAGTTGCAAACGACCTAACAACACAGCCTTATGGCCGACCTAAGTCCTAGCCGACTCAACATAAGTCGGTCACGATTTAACTATGACACAAACGACTCAACCTATCCCTAACTCGGTCAAACGACTCACGACCCATGGCCTCACCGACTCAACTACCCACGACCTAAGCCCTAAGTCGGTTTTCCTTAAGTCGGTCACCAACCCTTAAACCGCTATCTCGTGAGTCGGTCACCATCTTATGAAGCTAACTCCAATTAGGTCGGTCATTATGAGTCGGTCATATCCTTAAGTCGCCTAAACCCCTTGAGTCGGTCCCTATGAGTCGGTCACGACTCATCACCTAACTTAGCTATGCCTATGAGTCGGTCACGACTCATCACTTGCACTCGGGTCAACTCCTAAACGACTCAAGCTAGAAGCAACACAAACAACACTAACAACCTGTAAATTCTACGATTTATCGACACGTAAAAATACGGGTCGTTACAAAATGACTAGAATATCTCCTAGCGGGTCGATCATGGGGTCGCTTCCTAGATCAATGACACCATATTATATTTTACTTAAGAGTTGTTTTATGATGTGAGTATCCAATAATTCCTTAACCGTGCATTTAAAAAAAATCAAACTAAGCAGCAAAGAAATGAAAGTTTCGATACTTACAAAGATTGTTTGGACTACGTACTACAACAATAAAGCTATTTAGGTTCATGTAATGTTGACCATTTATAAAACTCAGAAATGAATTTCTCTTTGTTAAACTTAAATTTCCCGAGAGGAAGAATGTTAGGGGAAAGAGGGACATTCGTGATCCTAGGAAGATTCTAACATTCCCCAAGATGAGGATCGGTCCCATGATCATCTAGATACCTGCTATGCGGATGTCTAAGTAAACCCCCACTCTTCTCCTCTAAGAAGGAAAAGTCGGTTAAAACATTCCTAGAAAAGATTTTGTAAAGAAACTCCACTAAAGTATCCGTATCTTCAACAAGCATCCAAAAAAGTGTGGTTAACTCTGCATTTTCCTTTAGGACTCTTTCTCGATGAAGACAGAATCTTCTTAAAAGCAGGGCTACTGGTTTATCTTTGAAGTCTTTCAATCGATTATCATAAATAAGAAGACGCCTATAATTTTTAGATAAATTTTTGTAGTATTCAACTCTCCCTTGCCAAAGGCTCAACTCTCCCCGGCCAAAAATCAACAAGTAAGCTTACACCGGCTCAAATGTCCCTTAATGCAAAGAACACGGTCATAAACTCCTTTGTCAACAGATCCCAAAAGTGGATTGAGCTCGGTGTTTAATTTTGAAACCACTTCAATGTCGATCCAGTAAAAGTAGCCGATAAAAATCTACTCTTAACTCATCCAAAGCCCGGATTGCTTGCATTTGCATTTTGTATAAAGCAATACGATCTTCCAGATTAGTCGATCCATCATATGAGAGTTTTGTGATTCAAAATCCCATAAGCAATGCCACCTCCATTATATCAATAGAAAATGGATGAACATTTTTTATCGTCGGTTCCATATAAGAAGCAAATCTTTCCCCTCGTAGCCTTTGAACTTGCTCCGATAATTTAAACAATAATTTTTCCATATTCTAGTCTCCTTCGACATTTAATCATTACTAGGCTCAATGTCAATATTTATGCTTTCGGCCCGAACCCTTGCTCGCCTACTGAGGCTTATCCTTTAAGCGCTAAATGTTGGAGGCCTTACGGTTTGGATTTATTTACCTGTCTAGAATGATTCAACCCTGATTTATTAGCAACGCCCTTAGTAAACTCGGCCTCGAGCTCTTTCCTTGTCATTTGTCTTTTCCTAAGGTTCCGACCAACTTTAGGTGTCAATTTTCCTCATCAATAGCAACAACTTTTCTTTTTACGTCGTCAATTGTTTTCCTTATTTCGTCTTGGTAATCACTTAAGCATGTCATGATATTTCATAAAAGCAAGCATCATTTGTCAGAACCGACCATCGGTAAAAAGCAGAGGTAGAGAACCCAACAGCAGTTGGATTGAATGTTTCATTAGGCATTTCTTGAACATCTTCATCAATCACCGGAGATTGAGGGTTCCTTCTCATAGGTGTAACATCCCGGAATTTCCAAGAGTTTAAAATGTTGATAATATCTTAATTTAATTATTTGAAATTGATAAATTGTTATTTTCAAAGATAATTAACCAAGTAATAATAATATAATGTTTTAATTATGGTTATAAATTGGTTTTAAAATAGGAATAATTATTTTATCTGTGTAAATAAAATTCTAAATAGATTTATTATGTTCAAAATTTATAAGTGTTTAAAATGTATTTAAATCTGTGTATTTTAAATTGATTTTAAAATAGGATATATTATTGTAAATAATAATAAGCTTAATTAAAAATAGATGTTTATATTCATTTAAAATTTATTTTAGATTTGATTTTTAAATTTGACTTTGAAATGAATATAAATTTGAATTCAAGGGATATACATGCATCTTAAAATAAAATAATAATATAGTATGAGTTTAAATTATATAGGCAATGTTTTTAATTAAAAATAAGATACGTTTTTTTATCTTATAGAAATTTATCTATAGAAATTTGATTTGTATTTATTTAATAAAAATGAATGCAAGGCTTTTGAAATAGCATTTAAAAATAAGTTTGCAATGTTGTATATAACTTTATTTAAAATTTTATTTGGTTTCATTTTTTTTTAAAAGATTGTATTTTATATAAATTTAGCATACATTTATAAATGTATAAATGTATTTGTTCACTTGAAATTTAATTAGAAAAGTACTTTTAAATTTGAAGAAAACATATTAGTAATTAGGAAATTCATTTTTTTTTAAAAAAAGAGCTTTAAAATCATTTTACAACAAATGTAAATAAATAATTACAAGTGTTATGTTATAAATCTTTTAATGTAATAAGTGTTAAACATTTATGTGAGTTAAAGACAAGTGTCCATTTTCTTTTCAAATTTTCTTTTAATTTAATAAATCTGAAAACTTACCTATATAATCACCATTTCCAACATCTTCTTTTTTCTTTAAAAACTTTTGTTCATTCCTGAAAAGAAACCCCCTCAAGAATCAAAACTGAAAATTTGTTTCCTGCAAATTTTCCTAAATCTGTCACCTTCTCTTTAAAAATTCAAACAACCCAGAAATATGTTGAAAACCTGTAACCTTTTCAAATGCCTGAAACCATTCTGTTATCAAGCCTGGGACATTTTCAAAAGCCTGCAACTTTTCTTTCAAAAGTTCAAGCAAAGTTAAAATTCTAATACTGCAACTTGGATCACCATGTTCCAAAACTCTTCAATGACCAAAAGCCTGGAACATTCTTCTCATGATCAAAAGCCTGCAGTATGATTTCAAAAATTTCGAGTATCTGCACAATTTCCATATGCATGCAAGTGCAAATCAAAAAAAAAACTGCATACCTGCAGTTGTTTTTCAAAACAAAACCTACATTTCCAATACCTGTGACCTCTATCAAGTGTGCATGCAAGAAAATCTGGTCAAAGCAAAAAAGTTTTCAAAGTAATCAAACTGTTCTTAGCAATTCCAGAGGCCAAGTTTCAAGCATTTCAAAGTTTAAAAAAAAAACATAGCAAGTTTTTCTAAATGCAAACATGAAGCATTTCTATTTCAGAGGCTTCAGCTTCAAAACTCAAGCATTTTGACAACTCCCTGTTCTTTTTCAAACCACTGCATTTCTTAATAAAGGTGAGTAAACAATTTTTTTTAAAAAAAAACTAAAGTAGATTTAAAGTTGCTTTCATATGATTTCTGAAATAGATTGTCTTTGCATGTTTATATATATGTATGTACTCTGTGTGTATGTGAAGATTGAAGTGTGCATGTTGGTTGCCTGAGTATTACTCTGTTCATAAGTTCAGAGTTTTTAACAAAATTCAAAATTTGCCATCTGCTTGCTGTTATGTATTAGAAATCAAACAAGAATTGCTGTTTAAACTCAAACTAAGAACTAAAAGTAGATCTAAGTCTCTTGTTTTGAATTTATCTGGAAAACATACAATGCAGTGACATTTGATAATCAATGTTGAAATCAAATGTTGAAAATTAGATGAAATAATTTATGTAATCTGGATTGTCACTGGGAATTATGAATTTTGGAAAGAAAATCACAATTTTAAAATTTGTATTAAGTGAGTATTTGGGGGTTTTCTGAAATTTGGGTTTTGGTCTTAATCTGGTGATTCTTGCATCTGGATTGCTCAGGGTTCTTGGTGGAGGCTGAGGTAGGATCAGAGAGTGCGGGAAAAATGGTAGAAATGTTGGATGATCACCGTGGAGACGGCGGTAGGAGATTTGTTTTCTTAGACCTAGTTTTGGTGGTTGTCAGGTTGGGAAGGAGAGCGTAATCTATGGATGATCGAGTGGGTCGTGGTTGAAGGTATGGGTTGCGTAGGTGTTCGGCAAGACGTGGACGAGGTAGCTCAACCTCCGGTGGTCAATGGCGTTTGGGCAAGGCTATTTCTGGTAGCAGCTTGATTTCCAGTTTTCAACTGTAGGGTTCGATTAGGTATCATGGCATATGGTCATGTTTTGATGTCCGTGATGGGTTGCTGGAGCGACGAGGGATGTGTGGAGGTTCGGTTGATGATCAGAAGTTGACCGTGGGTGGTGCAGGTTGCACGGTGGTATGTCGTGTCATCTTGGTTTTTGGGAAGGGAAGTGACTCAGGGGGAAACTCGTGAGATTTTTGGTTTTGCTTCGAGTTGTTTCTGGGTTTTTTACAAGCTTGGTTTAACTACTGAGTTTTACAGTTTGGAAAAGAAAGATGATGTACTTGTTTGGTTTAAGTACACATGGGTTAAACCAAAAGAAAATGTTTAACCAGTTTTAAATTTAAAATAAAGTAAGTTTTAATTTTTTTTTTATAATTAAGCTAAATCAATTTATTGAAATGAATTGTTGTATAATAAATTTGTATGAATGGTTTAAAATGTTTTTAAGTTAAAAACCTTAAAGTTATTTTCAAAACTTATTTTGAAATTTAAAAGGGGAAATTGTAAGTAAATGATTTATTTAAATTAAGTAGTAAATAATAATTGATTAAGTAAGGAATTGTTAATTAATAATTATGGTTAAGTAATTAATGATTACTTTATATCTTAAACTAATTAATGATTAAGTTAAGTAAAGTTTCAAGGTTAAATAAAGACAATGTTTTATCTTAAATATTAATTAAGTGTTAATGATTTGTAATTAATTAAGTTGATTAAGAACTTTAAGTTTAATTAATTAAATTAATTATTTTAAAGGGGTTAATTAAGTAATTAATTAAGGATAATTACTAATTTAATTAACTAATAATTATGATGGATTAATTAATGATTAAAGGTTAATTAATATGTAATTAGAAATTAATTAATTAAGTAATTAAGGGATAATTAAACTAGTAATTAAGTTTCAATTTGGTTTCATAATTAATAATTAAAAGGTTATTAATCTATAATGCAAGTTAATTAAGAATTAATTAACTAATTTTATTAAGGTTAATTAATTATAATTAAGGATTAATTAATTGATAATTATGGATTAATTAATTTGTAATTAAGATTGTTAATTAATAATTAAGTTTATTAATTAATGATTAAGAGATAACTAAATTGTTAATCAAGGTTAATTAATTAATTATAAAAGTAATTAGTGATTAATTACTTTGTGTTAAAGGATTGATTTATAAATAAGGTTTAATAATTAATAATTGAAGGTTAATTAATCTGTAAATTGAAGATTAATTGGTTAAAGAGTAATTAAGGAATGAATTACTCAGTTTTGTTTTATGAAATGAGTTTGATCAAGTAAGCTAATTAATTAAAGAAGTCACTTGATAAATGATTAAGTATGTTTACTTAAAAAGTTTGGTAAGGCCAATTACTTAAGGTAAGTATTTGACGAATTATAAGAGTAATTGAGATAAGGTAAATTACTGATTTGGAAGTAATATTAAGATAGATAATTACTTGTTAAAGTAATTAAGAGTTTATTACTTGGTGTAATAAATCAAAGAATTTGTTAAAGTAATTAAAAATAATTGAGAAGTAATTAAGAATAATTAATTACTATTTATATTTAATTAAGTTGAGTAATTAAGAAATAATGTAATTAATTAAAGTTAATTAATTTATGGAATCAATTAATTAAGGTTCATTAATTGATATGATTAATGAGAATAATTAAGGATTAATTCCTTAATTAAGAGTTAATTAATCAAGGTTGATTAATTAGGATGATGATTAATTAATTTGTTTAATTAAAGAATAAGTAAGCAAGATTTATTGAGATGAATGTAATTAATTTAATTAATTTTAAATTAATTAAGAAGATGAAGTAATTAGTTTAATTCACTTTAAATTAATTAGAAATAAATATAGTTAATTTAATTCATTTAAATTAATTATGTTGTGATTAAGTAAATCATTGCTTATGTATGAATGGGTGACATTGATTGTCTTGAATGGATGTAATCTCAGAAATGAGATAAGTATTGTTGTGTGGTATGAATGCCTGGATTGCATTATGATGGTAACATAGATTATCTATTGAGTGATGATATTAATTACCTATTTGATTATGCATCATTTGTTTATTTGATAATGTGATTATCAATTATAGCTTGTGAATTAACTATTCTGTGTGTATATAGATAGTTGAATTAAATTGTTTAAACCTTAAACAACTTGGACCTAAAAGACACGCTTTGGATTTCGATGAGACCGGGATTGGGTTTCCATATTTGGATATCCGACAACCACATCGATTCCAAATAACGTTAGGTCGTGAGTCAAATTGGAGCTTTTTGAAGACTCGAGGTGTATGGGCTATACGTCAGTATAACTCTGTGGGTGATTCCGTAATGAGTTGACGGAATTAGTTCTTATAGATTCGAGATGGTGGTTTAGAGTGCAAGGGTTATTGTCGTTAACTCTGAGGGTGATTCCAAAATGAGTGTAACGAGATAATGCCTTCGGTTTCGTTCGAACCCGGAACGAACTTGTATGGATTGAATGCTTTCAGAACATCATCAGGTGGACGATGAGCATTCTAAGTGATGTGTTCACTAAAGGTAATCGTAACCTCAAGCCTCATCAACCGGGAATGGCTAAAACATGGGAGGTGCAGCAAAGCTTCGTGGGTAGCCCCCACTTGAGAGTAAGATTTACCCCTGTCCAGAGGTCCCTTTTTATATTCGGTTGTGTGGGCGATTGATAGCTAGAATCGCCGGGGTTGTCTTATTCGGAACTGTTCACTAAGGAACGGGTCCGGCTTTGTGTTGCAGGGGATCGGGAGTGGTCCTCGGTACGGTGATCTAGGCCACGTACTGTGACGGGCGGTACCCCAGTAGCCCTGCCATTGTATGGAATCCAAAATCCAATAAGTGCCGTACGTATTAGTTGTGCCCAACTATGTTGGAACGTGAGATGTAAGCATTCCAGCTATTTCTGTATTTTATTTGAAATCCCTAGACACTATTATAATATCATCGGATTTCCTATCAAATGTTTTGGTTAGCGTAAGGTAAAAACTTTTCCATGTTTATGTGTGGGAAGTCTTACGTGATACCTTTTTCTTTCAAAAGGTTTTTAAAGTTAAGCAACTTTAACCGTTTACTCACACCAGACCCATGTCTGACCCGGAGTTTATTCTGTTTTTCTTAAACTCTTGGGTACTCAAATTTTTACTAGTAGCCAAGGGATTCAGGTTAGGATTTTAGGTTGGCTTGACGAATTCTGGAGGAGCAATGGAGTAGGAGGCTTCTGTGTATAGCTATAGAATATTCCGCTGTGTGTTCTCTGAGTTGTTGTATTGAGTTGTATAACTAGACAGATGTTTATAACTGTCTAGTATGTGTTGTTTAGCTGTGTATCTCTGATGTATATGATACTATGTAAAGTATTATGTGATTAATATAATTTACTCGTTCCGCTGTTTAGATTCTGATGTGTTGTTTCTTTCTTCTTCTCTATCTTTTCTCTTTTCTATCCCATTCTTTCTTAAAGATGATGCGATTTTCTTTGGTAAGAAAGTCGGGTCGTCTCACATGGTATCAGAGCATTAGGTTGAGTGAATACCTAGGCTCTGTAATGGTGTCTTTTCTTGAGAGAGCGTACTTGTAATTTTTATATATAACTATATATATATATATATATATATATATATATATATATATATATATATATATATTTCTACCTATCTGTTGGGTTACCTGTTCGGGTTTTCCAATATAAGTTATAAAGGTAGATTAGGTAGTGGTGTGTGTAACACAACTACCATTGTTTTGAGTTTGAATGTTTGAGGTTGAAAGTGTATTTGTCGAGACTGTAGACCTAATATCGTCTCGAGTAATCTTTGCAGTTTGGTGTAAGGATTTCATTTGATCTCTGAAGGAAACCTGTTAAGGTTCGGAGTTCATCTTTTAAGTGTAAGTTTGATGCGCTCGTGTGAGCGGATTTTTGAGGATTTGGATCTGTTGATTGGGCAAAAGCGAGTAAGTGGTGTTATCTTGATACCTCAGGAAGTAGTAGCTGCGTGATGAGATGTAGTGACTAATGATGTCTCCGAAGATGTTTTCTTTTGGAGCAAGCTTAAGGAAGTGTGACTGCTTCAGTGTTGTAGCTGAGTGCAGCAGGATGTTTGTGTTTAGTTGGAGGTCCGAATTACTCAAAGTGTTTTGGGTAAGAAGTCTTTGACATCTGTGTTAGCGGTGCAGCTCGGGAGTGTTCTGTGCTTCAGCAGAAAGATCTTTTTGGCTTAGCATTTCCTGGAGATGGAATTCAGAAGCAGCAGTGAGGATCTGTTTCTTCGATGGATTAATTGGTCAAGGATAAGCTGTTCTGATTAGTGGAAAGAGAATAGTATCTTGGATATTGGATTGGTTGATCGCAAAAGTGACTTGCGATGGTTTGGTGATTATCTTAGATAGCCTTTGCCTGGATTTGTGGCATCTCTAGAGGATATTTGAGTTATGGGATTGCTGAAGATTTTTCTGGATATATCTTCAGAAAGTTATAGATTTGCCCGCATTTGAGTTTGAGTTCTGAATCGACTTGATGTCAAGAGTGATACCGGTGATTCAGCTAGGTAGAAGGTTGTCTCCTAGGTTGATTGTTTGGTGAAGCAGCTCTGTATTTCTTGGACTTCTGTTACATCATATTTCCGAGATGTGATGTTTAGTCTGTGCTTATGTCCATTCGACGGCATTTTCATATGCTCCAGATCAGAGTTGTGCAGCGGAAGCATGGTGGCTGTTGTTCTTGAGTAGAAGCAACTGGGAATTTCAGTATTTTGGATTAGAGAGTTTCTTCTGAATTTATTTTTCAGAATCTGAGGCAAGTTGGCGAGTGATTCTGTTTTGTCTTTTCAGGATAGGAGAAGTTGTTTTCTTCTGTTGATAGTAAAGTTTGGTTTGATTTTTGGATTTATCTTGTGAGGATCAGTTTGTGAGTTGTTGTGATCCAGTTTGTTTGTAGAAGTATCAGTGAAGGTTGAGCTGATCAGGAAGGATCTGTAGGCAGCCCGGATCATCCGGAAAATTTTTGAGGTTAAGTGACGGAAGAATTTGGAATTCAAAGTTGGAGGCTTCGATGTTGTTAAGGTTTTCTCTGGTAATAGGAGAAATAAGATTTGGTGAGATTTTGAGGTGATCTCCGAGGTGTATTGGATTCATCTGAGTTTTTGTAGAGATCAATACTTTGATTTGAAGAGTTGAATTGCCAGTTTGGAAGATTGGAATTCAAAATATTTCACGTGTCTCTGAGGGAGTACGTGTTTGGTCTTTCACTGGTTTTGAGACCAGTAATTCTGTGTAGGATTTAGTAGTTGATCAGACTTGTCTTTGGTCTGGTATCTTAGGTAGATTATAGATCTAGCTGAATAGGAACTCAGTAGCTTAGAAGTATAGCTGGTTTGGATTTAGTAGAGCGAGTATCCCTGTGTCTGTACTGGGGAAACTCGAGATAATTTTAGGAAGTTTATCTGGATCTGTGTCCGGATAGCTAGTGTTGTTTGATTGAATTGGTTGTTTGGATGAAATTGTTTGTTTGATTTATAGTGTATGGCTGTTATGAATGTTTGAATTGGTTAAAATAAAACTTTGGATTATCTTTGTTTTAAATTTCGAGGACGAAATTCTGTTAGGGGGGAGGATTGTAATATCCCGGAATTTCCAGGAGTTTAAAATGTTGATAATCTCTTAATTTAATTATTTGAAATTGATAAATTGTTATTTTCAAAGATAATTAACCAAGTAATAATAATATAATGTTTTAATTATGGTTGTAAATTGGTTTTAAAATAGGAATAATTATTTTATCTGTGTAAATAAAATTCTAAATAGATTTATTATGTTCAAAATTTATAAGTGTTTAAAATGTATTTAAATCTGTGTATTTTAAATTGATTTTAAAATAGGATATATTATTGTAAATAATAATAAGCTTAATTAAAAATAGATGTTTATATTCATTTAAAATTTATTTTAGATTTGATTTTTAAATTTGACTTTGAAATGAATATAAATTTGAATTCAAGGGATATACATGCATCTTAAAATAAAATAATAATATAGTATGAGTTTAAATTATATAGGTAATGTTTTTAATTAAAAATAAGATTTGTTTTTTTATTTTATAGAAATTTATCTATAGAAATTTGATTTGTATTTATTTAATAAAAATGGATGCAAGGCTTTTGAAATAGCATTTAAAAATAAGTTTTCAATGTTGTATATAACTTTATTTAAAATTTTATTTGGTTTCACTTTTTTTTAAAAGATTGTATTTTATATAAATTTAGCATACATTTATAAATGTATAAATGTATTTATTCACTTGAAATTTAATTAGAAAAGTACTTTTAAATTTGAAGAAAACATATTAGTAATTAGGAAATTCAATTTTTTTTTTAAAAAAGAGCTTTATAATCACTTTACAACAGATTTAAATAAATAATTACAAGTGTTATGTTATAAATCTTTTAATGTAATAAGTGTTAAACATTTATGTGAGTTAAAGACAAGTGTCCATTTTCTTTTCAAATTTTCTTTTAATTTAATAAATCTGAAAACTTACCTATATAATCACCATTTCCAACATCTTCTTTTTTCTTTAAAAACTTTTGTTCATTCCTGAAAAGAAACCTCCTCAAGAATCAAAACTGAAAATTTGTTTCCTGCAAATTTTCCTAAATCTGTCACCTTCTCTTTGAAAATTCAAACAACCCAGAAATATGTTGAAAACATGTAACCTTTTCAAATGCCTGAAACCATTCTGTTATCAAGCCTGGGACATTTTCAAAAGCCTGCAACTTTTCTTTCAAAAGTTCAAGCAAAGTTAAAATTCTAATACTACAACTTGGATCACCATGTTCCAAAACTCTTCAATGACCAAAAGCCTGGAACATTCTTCTCATGATCAAAAGCCTGCAGTATGATTTCAAAAATTTCGAGTATCTGCACAATTTCCATATGCATGCAAGTGCAAATCAAAAAAAAAAACTGCATACCTGCAGTTGTTTTTCAAAACAAAACCTACGTTTCCAATACCTGTAACCTCTATCAAGTGTGCATGCAAGAAAATCTGGTCAAAGCAAAAAAGTTTTCAAAGTAATCAAACAGTTCTCAGCAATTCCAGTTCCAGAGGCCAAGTTCCAAGCATTTCAAAGTTTAAAAAAAAACATAGCATGTTTTTCTAAATGCAAACATGAAGCATTTCTGTTTCAGAGGCTTCAGCTTCAAAACTCAAGCATTTTGACAACTCCCTGTTCTTTTTCAAACCACTGCATTTCTTAATAAAGGTGAGTAAACAATTTTTTTAAAAAAAAAAACTAAAGTAGATTTAAAGTTGCTTTCATATGATTTCTGAAATAGATTGTGTTTGCATGTTTATATATATGTATGTACTTTGTGTGTATGTGAAGATTGAAGTGTGCATGTTGGTTGCCTGAGTATTACTCTGTTCATAAGTTCAGAGTTTTTAACAAAATTCAAAATTTTCCATCTGCTTGCTGTTAGGTATTAGAAATCAAACAAGAATTGCTGTTTAAACTTAAACTAAGAACTAAAAGTAGATCTAAGTCTCTTGTTTTGAATTTATCTGGAAAACATACAATGCAGTGACATTTGATAATCAATGTTGAAATCAAATGTTGAAAATTAGATGAAATAATTTATGTAATCTGGATTGTCACTGGGAATTATGAATTTTGGAAAGAAAATCACAATGTTAAAATTTGTATTAAGTGAGTATTTGGGGGTTTTCTGAAATTTGGGTTTTGGTCTTAATCTGGTGATTCTTGCATCTGGATTGCTCAGGGTTCTTGGTGGAGGATGAGGTAGGATCAGAGAGTGCGGGAAAAATGGTAGAAATGTTGGATGATCACCGTGGAGACGGCGGTAGGAGATTTGTTTTCTTAGACCTAGTTTTGGTGGTTGTCAGGTTGGGAAGGAGAGCGTAATCTATGGATGATCGAGTGGGTCGTGGTTGAAGGTATGGGTTGCGTAAGTGTTCGGCAAGACGTGGACGAGGTAGCTCAACCTCCGGTGGTCAGTGGCGTTTGGGCAAGGCTATTTCTGGTAGCAGCTTGATTTCCAGTTTTCAACTGTAGGGTTCGATTAGGTATCGTGGCATATGGTCATGTTTTGATGTCCGTGATGGGTTGCTGGAGCGACGAGGGATGTGTGGAGGTTCGGTTGATGATCAGAAGTTGACCGTGGGTGGTGCAGGTTGCACGGTGGTATGTCGTGTCATCTTGGTTTTTGGGAAGGGAAGTGACTCAGGGGGAAACTCGTGAAATTTTTGGTTTTGCTTCGAGTTGTTTCTGGGTTTTTTACAAGCTTGGTTTAACTACTGAGTTTTACAGTTTGGAAAAGAAAATGATGTACTTGTTTGGTTTAAGTACACATGGGTTAAACCAAATGAAAATGTTTAACCAGTTTTAAATTTAAAATAAAGTAAGTTTTAATTTTTTTTTATAATTAAGCTAAATCAATTTATTGAAATGAATTGTTGTATAATAAATTTGTATGAATGGTTTAAAATGTTTTTAAGTTAAAAACCTTAAAGTTATTTTCAAAACTTATTTTGAAATATAAAAGGGGAAATTGTAAGTAAATGATTTATTTAAATTAAGTAGTAAATAATAATTGATTAAGTAAGGAATTGTTAATTAATAATTATCGGTAAGTAATTAATGATTACTTTATATCTTAAACTGATTAATGATTAAGTTAAGTAAAGTTTCAAGGTTAAATAAAGACAATGTTTTATCTTAAATATTAATTAAGTGTTAATGATTTGTAATTAATTAAGTTGATTAAGAACTTTAAGTTTAAGTAATTAAATTAATTATTTTAAAGGGGTTAATTAAGTAATTAATTAAGGATAATTACTAATTTAATTAACTAATAATTATGATGGATTAATTAGTGATTAGAGGTTAATTAATATGTAATTAGAAATTAATTAATTAAGTAATTAAGGGATAATTAAACTAGTAATTAAGTTTCAATTTGGTTTCTTAATTAATAATTAAAAGGTTATTAATCTATAATGCAAGTTAATTAAGAATTAATTAACTAATTTTATTAAGGTTAATTAATTATAATTAAGGATTAATTAATTGATAATTATGGATTAATTAATTTGTAATTAAGATTGTTAATTAATAATTAAGTTTATTAATTAATGACTAAGAGATAAGTAAATTGTTAATCAAGGTTAATTAATTAATTATAAAAGTAATTAGTGATCAATTACTTTATGTTAAAGGATTGATTTATAAATAAGGTTTATTAATTAATAATTGAAGGTTAATTAATCTGTAAATTGAAGATTAATTGGTTAAAGAGTAATTAAGGAATGAATTACTCAGTTTTGTTTTATGAAATGAGTTTGATCAAGTAAGCTAATTAATTTGTTAATTAATTAAAGAAGTCACTTGATAAATGATTAAGTATGTATACTTAATAAGTTTGGTAAGGCTAATTACTTAAGGTAAGTAATTGATGAATTATAAGAGTAATTGAGATAAGGTAAATTACTGATTTGGAAGTAATTTTAAGATAGATAATTACTTGTTAAAGTAATTAAGAGTTTATTACTTGGTGTAATAAATCAAAGAATTTATTAAAGTAATTAAAAATAATTGAGAAGTAATTAAGAATAATTAATTACTATTTATATTTAATTAAGTTGAGTAATTAAGAAATAATGTAATTAATTAAAGTTAATTAATTTATGGAAGCAATTAATTAAGGTTCATTAATTGATATGATTAATGAGAATAATTAAGGATTAATTCCTTAATTAAGAGTTAATTAATCAAGGTTGATTAATTAGGATGACGATTAATTAATTTGTTTAATTAAAGAATAAGTAAGCAAGATTTATTGAGATGAATGTAATTAATTTAATTAATTTTAAATTAATTAAGAAGATGAAGTAATTAATTTAATTCACTTTAAATTAATTAGAAATAAAGTTAGTTAATTTAATTCATTTAAATTAATTATGTTGTGATTAAGTAAATTATTGCTTATGTATGAATGGGTGACATTGATTGTCTTGAATGGATGTAATCTCAGAAATGAGATAAGTATTGTTGTGTGGTATGAATGCCTGGATTGCATTATGATGGTAACATAGATTATCTATTGAGTGATGATATTAATTACCTATTTGATTATGCATCATCTGTTTATTTGATAATGTGATTATCAATTATAGCTTGTGAATTATCTATTCTGTGTGTATATAGATAGTTGAATTAAATTGTTTAAACCTTAAACAACTTGGACCTAAAAGACACGCTTTGGATTTCGATGAGACCGGGATCGGGTTTCCATATTTGGATATCCGAAAACCACATCGATTCCAAATAACGTTAGGTCGTGAGTCAAATTGGAGCTTTTTGAAGACTCGAGGTGTATAGGCTATACGTACGTATAACTCTGTGGGTGATTCCGTAATGAGTTGACGGAATTAGTTCTTATAGATTCGAGATGGTGGTTTAGAGTGCAAGGGTTATTGTCGTTAACTCTGAGGGTGATTCCAAAATGAGTGTAACGAGATAATGCCTTCGGTTTCGTTCGAACCCGGAACGAACTTGTATGGATTGAATGCTTTCAGAACATCGTCAGGTGGACGATGAGCATTCTAAGTGATGTGTTCACTAAAGGTAATCGTAACCTCAAGCCTCATCAACCGGGAATGGCTAAAACATGGGAGGTGCAGCAAAGCTTCGTGGGTAGCCCCCATTTGAGAGTAAGATTTACCCCTGTCTAGAGGTCCCTTTTTATATTCGGTTGTGTGGGCGATTGATAGCTAGAATCGCCGGGGTTGTCTTATCCGGAACTGTTCACTAAGTAACGGGTCCGGCTTTGTGTTGCAGGGGATCGGGAGTGGTCCTCGGTACGGTGATCTAGGCCACGTACTGTGACGGGCGGTACCCCAGTAGCCCTGCCATTGTATGGAATCCAAAATCCAATAAGTGCCGTACGTATTAGTTGTGCCCAACTATGTTGGAACGTGAGATGTAAGCATTCCAGCTATTTCTGTATTTTATTTGAAATCCCTAGACACTATTATAATATCATCGGATTTCCTATCAAATGTTTTGGTTAGCGTAAGGTAAAAACTTTTCCATGTTTATGTGTGGGAAGTCTTACGTGATACCTTTTTCTTTCAAAAGGTTTTTAAAGTTAAGCAACTTTAACCGTTTACTCACACCAGACCCATGTCTGACCCGGAGTTTATTCTGTTTTTCTTAAACTCTTGGGTACTCAAATTTTTACGAGTAGCCAAGGGATTCAGGTTAGGATTTTAGGTTGGCTTGACGAATTCTGGAGGAGCACTGGAGCAGGAGGCTTCTGCGTATAGCTATAGAATATTCCGCTGTGTGTTCTCTGAGTTGTTGTATTGAGTTGTATAACTAGACAGATGTTTATAACTGTCTAGTATGTGTTGTTTAACTGTGTATCTCTGATGTATACGATACTTTGTAAAGTATTCTGTGATTAATATAATTTACTCGTTCCGCTGTTTAGATTCTGATGTGTTGTTTCTTTCTTCTTCTCTATCTTTTCTCTTTTCTATCCCTTTCTTTCTTAAAGATGATGCGATTTTCTGTGGTAAGAAAGTCGGGTCGTCTCACTTGGTATCAGAGCATTAGGTTGAGTGAATACCTAGGCTCTGTAATGGTGTCTTTTCTTGAGAGAGCGTACTTGTAATTTTTATATATAACTATATATATATATTTCTACCTATCTGTTGGGTTACCTGTTCGGGTTTTCCAATATAAGTTATAAAGGTAGATGAGGTAGTGGTGTGTGTAACACAACTACCATTGTTTGGAGTTTGAATGTTTGAGGTTGGAAGTGTATTTGTCGAGACTGTAGACCTAATACCGTCTCGAGTAATCTTTGCAGTTTGGTGTAAGGATTTCATTTGATCTCTGAAGGAAACCTGTTAAGGTTCGGAGTTCATCTTTGAAGTGTAAGTTTGATTGCGCTCGAGTGAGCGGATTTTTGAGGATTTGGATCTGTTGGTTGGGCAGAAGCGAGTAAGTGGTGTTATCTTGATACCTCACGAAGTAGTAGCTGTGTGATGAGATGCAGTGACTAATGATGTCTCCGAAGATGTTTTCTTTTGGAGCAAGCTTAAGGAAGTGTGACTGCTTTAGTGTTGTAGCTGAGTTCAGCAGGATGTTTGTGTTTAGTTGGAGGTCCGAATTACTCAAAGTGTTTTGGGTAAGAAGTCTTTGACATCTGTGTTAGCGGTGCAGCTCGGGAGTGTTCTGTGCTTCAGCAGAAAGATCTTTTTGGCTTAGCATTTCCTGGAGATGGAATTCAGAAGCAGCTCGGGAGTGTTCTGTGCTTCTGCATCCATTGTTGCCAAGTCTTTGTTACTTGGTCAAATTAGTTGCAATGAGTTGTACAAGAACTGATTGGCTTTGTCCACCGTTAATGATTACTTATACATGCTTAAATATGATCTAAAAGATATATGGTTAGTCTTTCATATTTCAAGTCGTATCCTTTTACTATGCTTTGTATTTTTGGACGATTTGTAACTCTGTCTTTGGTGTAGAGCATTTCTTTTGGATTGTTGACTTGGCTCACTTATAGGGCATTTGAACATGTGTCATCATATGGTTGCTTGCATATTAACGCAGATTGTTGACATGGCACATGCACGCGCACACAGAGATATGTGTGTGTGTAGCTTTGGATGTTGTAATCTGTATACTTCATATAATCGTCAAACTGTTTAAGCCTTGATTTGGAAGGATGATACCTTAGCTATTAATCTTGGTTCTATATTGAGACGTTTTGACTTTTAATGAAAGAAGCTTTAGTCTCATAAGTTAAATCAGGCACTCTTGGCTTGTATATTTGGTCACGGCTAATTAAAGCCATTTCTTAAGGTCATATCCGTAGGATGATTTTGGAATGTAGGATGAAGGCAATTTGTAGCCTCGAAATAGCGAAGTAATTGGATGTCTTTAGTCTTTCAGTTATAGATCCGCATTGAGGTATATACTTTCAGTTCGTAGGTTATTATTCTTTGGACATTGTATTGATATTTAATTCTTACGAGGAACCTCGTACACAATAGAGCTATTGAGTTTAATTCGACGGATCCTTTCAGTATTAATGAAGAAGTTGATCATAAGCATGGTAACTTGCCAGCTTTGTTTTGGTTTTAAGAGTCAATGATTTCAATCTCGGTTTAAACAAACAATTTCAACTAAAAAGATTTACTTTATTTTCCTTATCCAAAAAATTAATTTTTCGTTTTCTAATATATAACAACTTGTCTAGTATGTGTATCCGTTGAACTGATTTAAGGCCCTGCTACTTATTTTCAGCTAATATTAGGAGGCAAATTTGATTTTGAGCTACCAATCCTATTTGGGCCTCGCAAGATGAAAAAAATGACGCGTTTATGCCGACCCATTTTTATCTGATCTTTGCAGCAGAAATCAACACACAGCCCAACATAGTACTCAGAAAACCAAAATCATTTCTCTCTCAATGTCGGTTGCCCTTGTTGCTCTTAAATTAAAAATTAGTACGGAAGTTTCCGCTTCTGGCGCCACCATTCTTTTTTCACTGCCAATAGGTGGTACATCGCCAGAGCCATCTAGGCATTCCCAACGGAAGTCCGCCGACTGAGTGGAAACCGCGGTGCCTTTGGTACTGCACTAAAATTGAGGTTTTACCTTCCCATTGTCTATTTACTTTATCGTTTTCTTTTCATGAAACGTTCGATCGTAATGGTTGTTGCTCATTATGGCTTTCTTTTGTTGTTCTTGCTCTCAAATATTATTTATTTCTCTTGCATTGGAGTTGGGATTTTGAAGTTTTATTACAGGCTGCTTTAGGCTTTGGATTTTATTTATTTCTGCTTATAGGAAAGTTCAATTAATGTACATTTCAACATAACGTGGTTTCTTTAACTGACGTCCTCGTAACCATTTTTGGCTGTTTGAAAGCTATTCAATTAATTTTCATTTTATCATTGCAGTATGATAGCTTGTGCAAGTCCTAAGTAATAATAATTAAAAAAAGAAAGTGTATTACTATTTTCTTTTTTCAAATAAACGCTATAGCTTTCCTTTCACATTTAACATAATATTTTAGTTGATTTGAGAATCAGTAGATAATACTACGTACTTGTGTAGTTGTGGTGTGCGAGAGAGTACAACTTTAACTGATTTTTATATGCAAACTACATGTGAATTAATATGCTACGAATTCCTATTATTTAACATAAGTATAAAAAGTGGATTTTCGTTTCCAATATACTATGGAAAGGTATTGCATTGTCGAAATCTGAATTTATATATGTTTTCTTATGAATGAACCTCTTATGTTTATTAAATAGAACAAACACAATGGCTGGGCCATAAATTTACATTGACGGGTCTCGATTTGAAATTGTTTGGGGATCAAGACGCGATAACCCTTAATTTTTTATCTTACAATTTATTCAGTGTCGTATCTATTAATACTTCATTTATCAATGCCCCAACTATGTTCATTTAATCCACTAATTTTATGATATTGAACTTTATACTGTTCAAAACTATCTAAGTTTTTAATGTTCAATAACTTTGTAAATCATATAACAATCTCAGTTGAAAACTGAGTATATAGAATGTTCAGATATAAATGTCAGATTTATAGCGAGAACCCTGACCACAATTATAATGCATTTGTTATTCGATTTGTTTACAATTATTTTGAACATTATAATGGTATCATGTAATGTGTAAATTCTAATTGTTAGAATATTTTAAACATCCAAAAATTCAAGTATTTAATAACTAACCTTATACTCATTTTATTAATTTCACCCACTTTGTATGGTAAATCATTTTGTACTAATTCAGGTATCAAGCACTTTCACATTATGTTACTTCAAGAACCACTTTATAAACTAAAATGTAGCAACTTTTTATCAAAATAAATAATTGACGAGTCCAATACAAATAGCAACCTTTAACTAGAAAAATTAAAGGATCCACCAAAAAAAAAAAATCAACCAACAACTAGAGAAATCAAAATCAACCATGAACTATTAAACACATTTCAATTAAAAAAGTGAACGAAGAATTTGAAATTTTAAATTCGTTTAAATCTAACCAAATTCTAATTAAGCGAATTCAAATGAATTTGAGTTTGAATTTATGGCGTTAACAGTGATCACCCATGGTGCAACAAAGTTTATAGCGGTTGAGGTGTAGCTTTTAGTTAGAAGAGTGGATGCGATTGGAAGCAAAAAGAAGAACTAATCGATTCATGAAGAGATATTGGAAATAAGTTAGGGTTGTGTGCTATAGAGAAGAACCATGCTATTATTATTCTTAGTTGCTGACATGGTCACGTGGCCTTCCCAGCTCTCATGTGCCTCCACCCCTGCACATACACACACACACACTCTTTATACGTAAACTACATGTGAATTAATATATTATGAATTCCTATGATTTAACATAAGTATGCAAAGTGGATTTTCGTTTCCAATATACCATGGGAAGGTATTACATTGTCAAAATCTGAATTTATATATGTTATCTTCTGAATGAAACTCTCATGTTTATCAAACAGAACACGCACACGTGCAACTCTTTTCAGTTAAATTATTATTTTGTTTTATATATTGTATAAAAGCGATTTTGAAAATTTCACCAAAACATGTCTCATAATTCACAGGACCTTTTATTTGGATTAGCAGTGATGTTTTAGTCATATACAATATATATGGAAGTATTGTTAATATGAACATGTCTTCTGTTTATGATATTTGTTTCAGTTGCTAGATGGATATATACCTTTGTATAGGCATATTTATATATAAGTACTTAAGTTAGAAACTGACATGTTGATACCTTTATATTGGATAAAATACGATTTGTTAAGAGGAAATAATTATGGATTTCCATGTTATAAATTATGTTTTGATCATTTTTTGACCAATTAATGTGTATAAACTTATCGCGATTAGGGGTTCCTTTTATTAAGAAAAGGATTTTACAATGTTTGTTTGTAAAATATTGAGTTTATTATGCACACTTTCATTGCAAGGTAGTTTCAGTATATATGTGTGCGTATTCCATTATGTTTTGATCTCATGCTAAATTAGATAATACTTCTCTTTCTGGTCGAAGTATAGTTTTGTGTAATCTACAACATTAGACTTTTTACATTACTTTAGGATGATTAAGGTGAATATTTTAACAAAGAAGCTCCTGGAGCTTAGAGAGTTCAAAGTAGAGTAGTTTCCATTTTTCTTAGTTTATGGGGAAGTAATAATTATTATTTCACCTCCAGGGTAATAGTTAAGAGTAAATAGTTTTCAAACTTGGTTTATTTCACGCTATGTTATGACAATAACATCGTTGGACTAAATTTTGGCTTCTCTTGCACTTTTTTTGTTCTTGTAGCCGACATAAACTAAGAAAAGTTTATAACTAACTTAATGACGTCATCTAATTGTTTTCTAAGTTTGATGGCTCCACCACCAAGGGCTATGCAAGCAATTGCGATCAAGTATTATTGGATTTTCTAGTGAAGTGAGCAAACCTATACTTAAGAGGCTTCTCATGTTACATAATAACAACTATGACCATATCGAATATAATGGTTATCAAGTATTAATGATAGCATACTCGAGGTGCAGGAGAAGATAATGCATGGTATTATGGTATTATGTTATCATTACTGGTTGCCTTGTCATATATCTTAATTTTTATGGTTACATCTCATTTTTATCTTTTGTTTGATCCAATGATACAGTGTTGGTTAAATATTGTTTTTTTCCTGCAGTTTATATGCATTTAATTTCCACAATACAATGTTGGTTAAATATTGTTTTTTTAATGCAGTTTATATGCATTTAATTTCCACATTTGTACTAAGAGTATGTATAATCTAAAAGTTTTATTCCAATAGATAATATTACTTTAATTTGGAATATAAATAAGTTATGCCTTTTCTATTTGTTATTCCTAATATTTTTATAAAAGTTTCTCAATTTTTATTCTAGATACTACCTATACATGCTTTACACGTGGATTGTTACTTTAAATATGGGAAATGTCGAAATATAATCATATTTATTTTAGCAATGATTTCCAAAATTCATTTTTTTAGTTATAATCATTTCCATATGGCATCATATATTCCTAATTGTTGTTATGAAAAGATAATTTTGGATTTAAATGATCGAAAATAAAAAGATAGACTCTCAGTGGTAAGCTATTATTTGGCTATCTATTTGTGTAAAAGTGGTTGTTTTGGAGGCTTGGCTAAAATGACTTTAAATAGTAACGTATGGAACATCTTTCTCAGATCTAAAGTTCATAGCACCTAATTGTCCTCATCTCCTTAAACATTTGAGAAATTGTCTCCATTTGACTGTATATTATTCACCATTTTAAGTTTTTAACAAATTGATCTCACAAACTTGTACAAGCGAGGAGAAAATATATCACATGATAATTTATGTCCATCTTTTTAACAAATTGAATACGAATTAAAATACCATGTTAGAATTACATATCTTTAATAAGATAGGAGATTTATGTTTTTTGATGGTTAAAATATTAAATCTTTTTATAAATATGGTTGTAACAACTTGGTTTCAGAGTTGTGTAAAATTCTTTCCATGCACGAAGCATATGCCATCTACACGCGCGAAGCGCTTTGTTACACTCATAATTAATAAAATTGTCACTTTGGAAGTGCATTATTAAAAAAAAGGCCGTTGATGGTAAAAAAGAAAAAATATGTGACTGATCAAAAATGTGAATAGAGTATAAAAAGAGTAAGAAATTCACATGAATTAAATATTTCTCCATCAAAACACAATCCTAATTTTTTTGCTAAGCTTGTACTAAGGATATCAAAGATGGAGTCGACGATGAGATATCAATTCCTTTATCATCGACCCCACCAGGCCAGTAGAATCAGAATGCAAAAAAATTCAGTAGAGATGCCGTGGTAGCTTGTGTGCTTGTTGGATAATCAATAATTTCTTTAGAATATAGTCTAATTCTGTTGGCTTGGTGGAATTGCTGATAAAGGAATTGTCATCTCATCGTCAGCTTATACCATTGTAGCCTTTGTTGGATAATCAGCAGTTTTTTTCTTCTGAACATCTAAATCTGACACCATTTTTGGTACCTTTAGTACAAGCTCATCAAACTTTTAGAAATGTGTTTGGATGTAGAAACAATCAATTCTAGTAAATTTCTTTCCATTTTTCTACTCTGTTGACAGTTATCATCAGCCACACAATTTTCTTTTTTACCATCAACAACCTTTTTTACCATCAACAACCTGACATGATCTTTTTGATTAATGTATTTCCAAAGTGACAGTTGAGAGACATGTTATTAATTACGTGCACTTCGCGTGTGGAGATAACATGCGCTTCGTGCGTACATAACCGTGAAACCACAGGTGTTACAACCGTATTAGAAAAAAAGATATAGAATGCAATTCTTAATATTTTAACCAGGGTAAAATATAATTCTTTGATCTCATTAAAGAATGTAATTCTAATATGATATTTTAATTCCTATTCAATAATAAGAAAGATAGCAATTTTTTTTTTTCTATTTAAATTAAAGATAAAACTTTGATTCAACAATTAAGGATAAACGTTTGGCTTTTTAAATTTGTTTAGTCATTTGTTATTCCTTTCTAGGGGATTTTGGGTAGTTCGTGTTTACACCAAAGATATTCAACTATTATTAAATATTTTAGTGAGTTTGCACTGAAGAAACCAAGATGGAGATGGATTTAGATGTTAAAAAAACATTGTTGATTATCCATCAAATGCTATAAGTGTATAAGCTTGCGATGCGATGCCAATTACTAGTGATTCCACTATGCTAGAAAATCAGAATGAAAACTAATGTACATTCTGTGATAAATTGTCAAATTGATTCAACCAGAAAAAAATTGTAGACAAGTTTATCTACTTTTTACTATGTATGAAATATGGCTAGTGGGCTATGTGTATATTACATACCTACAACATAAGTATATAGCTTCACACCGTCATATTATACTAATACTGTATAATGTGATTATAAGAACCACCTCAATCACATGGGATAAGTTGTAAACTTCAAGTCGTAAGTTTCTATTTATTTATTGATTTATTTATGATGTGTGTGGGTAAACTTTTGCATTTACTATGTCCTAAATTGGGTTCTTATGCTTAATACTCTTTATTGCCATCATTTTTCTTTTTTTCCTAATATATATTCAATATAGGTCCTCAACGTCATCTATATCAGATCAATTGTTTGTCAAAAAGCACAATAACATTGGAAGCAAATGATAATGCACCATTAGCCACGCAGGGTATAACCCCTGATTTGGATGTGGTTAGTGGAAAACAAGTTGCTGCAAATGGAAAGACATCTGAGTTTGTTACTTTCAAAAAAACATCTGCCACTCTAGAAGTAGCTTCTTTAGACAAAGAGGATGTTAAATTTCTTCTAAGCGTGAATTCTCATATTGTTATGCCAAAACTTGGCATGATTATAAAGATAACGGACAAAAAGTGCCTTAGATCCTATAAGCTTTCAGATCCTCATTTTTATCTTAAGGAAATCTTAAGAGATATGTGCCAATGTTTGTCAGAATTGAGTTCTGAATATAGCAATTCTGAGCAAGAAAATGCTACGAGGTTTTCATGTGATGAGGAAAGTAAAGAAACTTAGAGAAAGATGAGAACAATGCAGAAAGAAAGAAACTAAAATATAGAAGAAGAATAATTGCACTTCTCATAGTTTACAAGTATTCAAAGAGTATATGAAACCTCAACATGATCAAGATGAAATTAGTAAAGGCAAAGAGAGGTTTAGAATATCCTTTGTAAATGAATATAGCAAAGAGGAAGCTCCTTCTCCTTTTTATTATATACATAAAATCATTGTGCATCGGAACATATACGTTAATTTCTCATTAGCTAGAGTGGGTGACAAGGATTGTGGGTGACAAGGATTGTTGCTCTGATTGTTTTGACAATTGTGTAACTGCACCTATACCTTGTATGTATGCACGAGAAACTGGAGGAGAATCTGCATATACAAATGATGTATTGCTAAAACCCTCTTTTTTAATGGATGCATGTCTATTTAGAGCAAGCCACAAAAACACCACCATATTTGTTGCCATGACTGCCCTTCAGAATGCTGTAATAAAAGTAATGTTTCAAATAAGTCTAAGGGGCATACTGAAAGAAAATTTATCAAATAATGCTGGAGGAAGTGTGGTTGGAGTAAACGTTGTACAAATTGAGCTGTTCAACATGACATACATCAGAACGTACAAGTTAGTTGATGACGTTAAAAGATCGAGAGCGGAGGACTATATTTAACTTGTAAAATTTAAATTATCAAATCAAATACATTATTTGATATGATGTTCGTACACTTTTGCTGCATTCAACAATTTCCACAACGTTAGCGAAAAATCTCATGTATTGGGAATCGTTATAGTTTTGAATTAATTAAATTTTGATAGAACCATGTAAAGAGTCCGCAATTTGTATAAATTGTGGTATATTGCGCTACAAGTAAAATATTGACAGACATGGAACTACAACATCATACCAGGCAAAATATGGCCAAAGTGAAACATGCATATCCAGTGTATCTAGATGCTGATTGGGATTTGAAAGGCTTTTAAAAGATTACGAAGCTTTTTGTCAGGACATTTTACAGGAATGTGATGAAGTTTATGAATCGTAGGTAAGTTATGATTAGAAAAAGGTAAATTTTCTTATAATACAAGATTAAAGTAACATGCAACTATGCCCACATGCTTGCACACACAATGAGACATTATGACGATGGAACTCCACATCTAAACATACAATAAGGCCTAATGATTAAGATCTTTTGTGTATCTATGTGTCATCAATTTGTGTCTAAATAGAATTTTCCACATATGTGACTGGAGGTGTTACAGTTGTGGTAACCGTCATTATTACCACCAACCGTAACCGTAACCGTAACCGTTATTGACGGTTATAAATTCTTATAACCGTTACCGCAACCGTCTATGATGGTTAACCGTTATATGTTCAACTTTGGAGCATGCTGTACATATATTTTCAATTATATGCATTGTTGATGATAAATTCATATGCTCTAACTGTTTTTTGCAAATTAATTTATTTATTTATAAAACGTCCAATATGCATGCACATGTTATTGTTTCATGAAAGCACATGTTATTAATGTACAAGTTATTCCTCTAACTTAAATTACTAATTTTATATCTTAATGTTAAATATTATACAAAACAATCATGTATGGTTGGATGGTTAACCACGGTTATCTAATTCTTCAACCGTAATGGTTACCATTATAGATGGTAACCGCATGAACGGTTGATACGGTTGATGGTTCAACCGTAACCGCCTTATGTGTGACGCAATACAATATATCTCAGCAATTAGATGTTCATTTGATTTCAACCATATATATAAACATAAAGTAATTCAACAGCATAACATATGTTGTGGCTCATTTTTTGTTTTATTCTATATCCAAATATTCATTTTCTAATTAATACTTCAAGATAATGAGATTTAAGTGTTTTGGAAATTACAGTACCTTTTGTGTTAATTAAATACCTATTGAAATTAAAACATAACCATTATTCACAAACCTCATGACATTCGCATAAAATGTGACATTCGGGCAAAGAGCTTTATCATCTTTTAAAATCTTTTCAGATTTGCAACCAACATCCAAAAGCACTGGATATGCAAGCATTGACCATGCTTTGTGTGGTACGATGTTGTTCCATGTTTGTCAATCTAGTTCCATGTTTGTCAATCTTTCTCCAATGCATTCACTATAAAAGCATAGTTCTATCAACTTTCCATAATTTATACAATATACCATAGCATATACAAATTGCAGACACTTTCCATCGTTCTACCAAGGTATAATTAATTTAAAATCATCACAATTCCTGATGCATGAGATTTTACGTTAACATTGTAGATTTTCCTTTGAATGCCGCTAGTGTACTAACATCATATCAAATGAATGTATATGGTAACTCAAATTTTACAAGTTAAATACACATATATATGTATGCACACACATGGTTGGGAACCAAACATTTTGCAACCAGTAAAAACAGAATATGTGTATATATATCAACTTTCAAGGAGAAACAAAGAGCAACATTAGAACTATATGTTGCATGTCATGAAATATAACAACTTTTTTTGCACGATTCACGTAAGATAATTGCAACGTTTTAAAAGGTGAATGTATGTGCAATACATTTTTATATTCTCGAGGCAAGGTGAACACCTCGACGCGTAAGTTTTTTGGGTATACATCTCATCCATGACATATTAAATTTGAGTAACATAGAATAAAAACATTGAAATAGTAAATTAGAAAACATTAAGCATTTAAATTTATTATACAATACATCATAAAAATTTGTAAGTTCATATTCACATGCAACGAATCAATAAGCATTTGATTTCAACTACAAAGACAATAAATAACAAGCAGCATGTAAGTTTATTTTCTTTCTCTCGATTTTTCTTTAATGGATTTCAAAAATAATTGCAATCATTTTCAAAAATATATTTCTAAAACCGATTCAACAATCAAATTTCGAAATTAATTCGACAATTGCTTTTTGATATCAATTCCGAATCAATTTTGAAACTCTTCATGATAAAAAATTTAAATAATAATATTATTTTCTAGGTTTCAAACAACAAATTCAACTAGGCAAATCTTTTTACGTCCGAGGGTTACGCCTTATTAGGCATCTAGGGTGTTCGAGGCATTTTTTTTTACGCCTTGCATGCCTTAGGTGATTTTGTATTCAAATGAGGTCATGAGTTCTAATCCCACCAATGATAAAATTAACATACGTTTTTGTTGAAAAAATTGATATATAAATGAGGTTGCAGATTCGAATTTAAGTCCCAACAAGTTTTTATCTTCTTTATTGTTATTATAACATATATACATTTATCTTCACTGTTTTCTCTATACCAATATATTCTTTTTTCTATACTATTCATTATTCACAATGTTTTTTTACATTCATATATCCAATATTCTATTTTGTTTTTTTCTTCACGTTCCATAAATTTTCTATTAATTATTTTATATAAAGCTAAATGTAAAATTAGAACCAAGTTATTTAAGCTTATTATATTAATTTTTTTAAAGATATTTTTGATCCTCTTCACATGGGCGTCTCACATGCCAAAGTTCCTATTTATAACTAAGTAGATGTTCAATTTTTGTTTGAAAGAAATGTCTTTTGTTTCTTTCATACCAAATTATCCATGAAAAGACTTGAATTAGATCAATGAATAATAGAATGGCGGATTCGAAACCCTAGGAGCCGCCTTCTTCCTCTTCAATAATTTTCCTTCGGATTACTTTTTTTCCTCTTGATCGCTTTCTTTTGTTCATCATCCTTCATTCATGTTGCCCTCTACTCCATCTGTCGAACAGGGATCCCATCGCCCCAATCCAGATCCACTGAATTCACCGCATCCTCCGGGATTTGAACCTTTAGCCCACGCCGCCATCACCGCTCAAGCCGACGACGGCTTCACTCCAGTGATCTCCCGTAAATGGAAACGTAGCCCTAAACTTGTGGCTAATAAGAACTGTTATCACATTGAAAAGAGAACTATTCAAGCGCCAAACGAGAATGCAAAATCCAACTCTCCAACAAACCAGATTAGAACATCTGTCCCGATGGTTGCTGAGGCTTATAACACTTCTCATAGTAAAAAAACTAGCTCTGTCAAGTGGAATTATTCATCCACTTCCAGTAAAGCGTGGAATGAGGTTGTTAGAGGCAATAATATTCCTATCTCCGTTCCTTTGAAATTTTACAATCCTCGGGAAATTAACTCTATGAAATGTGCTAAAATGTCTTCGGAAGTGATTTTGGATGCCAGAAAACAATGGAGTAACGCCATAGTGATTTATGTAGTTGGCCCTAGACCATACTATCCTTATTTTAAAGACTACATAATTAGAGTATGGAAACCAAAAGAGGATTTCTCGATTTTTTCAATGGAAAACGGATTCTATGTGATTAAATTCAATAAAGAACAAGATTGTGTGAATGTTCTTGAAGGTGGACCATATTATTATAGTAAGAAACTTATGATGATCAAAAGATGGCATCCAGGGATGCAACTCAACAAAGAACTTCTTCATACCATCCCGATCTGGATCCGTTTACCCAATTTGCCTCTCGACTTTTGGACAGAAGAGGGGATAAGCCGTATTGCCTCTGTTATTGGTTCTCCTATCAAACTTGATAAATTCACTGAAGGTATAATTAAAATTGCTTATGCTAGGGTTTTAATAGAAATTGAAAATTCATTTAAATTCCCTAATAAGATCCCTATCCTAAATGATAAAGACGAGATTATATGGCAAGAAGTCGTATATGAATGGAAGCCTAGTACGTGCTCTAACTGTTCGAGTTTCGGTCATGCGGAAACACATTGTCAATTTAGCAAAGTATGGGTTCAGAAAGAAAAACAAGACACGACAGAAAGAACTTCAGCGATGAATATTGATACAAATGATTTCATCCAAAATGACAATGCAACATGCAAAGAATCAGTTATGCAACCGCCAGTTTCGATTACAGTTTCCAATCAAGTCCAAAACCATCCTAAGGCTACAGATCAAATGTATGTTAAAAATATTCAAACTGACATGAATTCAGAACCTAATCAAGATGATATTGTCAAGTTACAAACAGAACAACCAACTAATTCTAGTCTGAATATTATTATAACAACAGATAACATTTTAAACTGTAATTCTTCAAAAGAAGATGTAGCTCCTATGCTAACAGTCCCTTCAGAAAATCAAAGGGAAGATTTGACTAACCCAGATCCACTGCCTGTCCTCAAATCAAAAGTAGTCCGCAAAACAAGACCGGAGGAAGCCCCCTTCGAATTCAAAGCTACGCCAAACTCTGAAGTTATGGATAACCCTGCATGGGCAAATATGGTTAATCAAATAAAGAAAAAAAAATCAAAGAAAGCTACGACTTTGGGAAAAGCTACTCTCCCAGAAGAAAGTAGCAACCACAATAATAATAGATAATGCAGTTCCTTTTCTGGAACATTAGAAGGATGAATGCCCTCTACAAACAAGTGGAAGTTTTAAATATTATTAATTCCAATAAGTATTCTCTTATTGGAATACTAGAAAACAAACTTTCTATTCAGTCTACAGAAAGTTTAATAAATAAAATTAATAAAAAATGGAAATTTTCTCATAATATTTCTGAAGAGCTAAGAAGTCGAATCCTTATCATTTGGGATTCTACGGTATGGTTTACTATTATTTTACATACAAATGATCAATTCATTACAAGTATTCTCTACAGTGTAAATAACTTCAATATAATTTGCACTGTTGTCTATGCTTTCAACGAAGAGGAGAAGCGTAAACCACTTTGGGATTATCTAGTGGCCCAATCCAAAAATGTCAACTTGTCGTGGCTAGTGGCGGGTGATTTTAATTCTATTCTTTACAGTAACGACAGGATGAACAATGGTTGTTATAATTCTGTTGGAGAGCAGGACTTCATTGATTGCATTACCTTATCGAAGCTTGTGGAACCTAATTTCTCAGGAAATTTTTTTACGTGGAGAGGAGGTAATTCTTTTACTATTCATAGTAAGATTGATCGTGTTTTTGTTAATCCTATTTGGCTCGAAAAAATTGACAAATTTGGAATTTGTTTTGGTAATCATTCGTTGAGTGATCATACCCAGATTATAATCAATCTCAAAATGCAAAATATGACTAAGAGGAGAATACCTTTCAAATACAAAAACTCTTGGCATAGCTATGATGATTACCACCAGGCAATTCATGAAACTCTGGAAACTTGTAGTGCTGGCAACCCTCTTTTCAAAATGATCTGCAAGTTGAAAGCAGTGAAATTTAAACTGAAAAAATGGTCTAGCAATTTAAGCAATATGACTGCTTTAATTAAAAATTTGAAAGATCAAAACAACAATATCTACAATCAATTAACTATCAACCCTCTCGATGATAATCTCTTGGAATCTTACTCTACTAATTGTGATTATTTACACAAATTGATGAGGAGAGTTGCTGTAGATAATGAACAAAAAATGAAATTTAATTGGCTTACCAAAGGAGATAGACCGACGGAGTTTTTCTACAGTAAAATTTCTGACAGTAAGCATCATAGAAAAATTAATTTCTCAGTTGATAGTAATGGACAGTGGATCTCAACATCAGAAAAAATAGCCGAAGAAGCTATTAAATATTTCTCAGATTTATTTTCACTTGCCACAAGCCTTAAATCAATTTCCTAACATTACATGTAAGAAAATTCTTACAGATGCTGCTAGATTCAACTTATGCAGACCTTTTCAAATGGATGAAATAAAAGAGGCTATTTTTCAAATTAATGAAAATAGTTCTCCCGGACCAGATGGTTTCAACTCTAAATTTTATAAAGTTCACTGGGATAGCATTAAAATGGATATCTTTGAAGCTATGAATGATATACTACACTCTGGCAAAATCATCAAAGAAATTAATCATACTTTCATTTGTTTAATCCCTAAAAATCCAGAGGCTACAAATATCACTGACTTTCGACCAATATCTCTGTGTAATGTTATTTACAAAATTCTAGCCAATCTTCTATGCAATCGAATGAAAGTATACATGAATGAATTAATCTCATATAATCAAAATGCTTTCATCCCAAATAGATCTATTTCTGAAAATTCTCTTCTTGCCTATGAAATGGTCAGAAGCTTTAATAGGAAAAATTCTAATAATGTGTGTTTGAAAATTGATTTACATAAGGCTTATGACAAAATAAACAGAGAGTTTATTCATCATATGTTGATCTCTATGGGATTCCCACTCTCCTTTGCCAACCTCATATATGAATGCATATCCACTCCATCGTTTTCTGTTTTAATTGAAGGGTCCCCCTCTGGGTTTATAAAGAGTTCGAGAGGTCTCAGACAAGGGGATCCTCTATCCCCATATTTATTTTCTATTGCCATGGAATTCCTGTCTCTACAATTGGAACTAGAATTCCTTAAAGGAAATCTCAGCCCTATTTATCAAGTGGAGCCAATGATTACACATTTATTGTATGCTGATGATATTCTTGTTTTTGCGAAAGCTACTACTAATAATGCAGAAACCATCCATAATGTATTTCAGAGAATGAAAAATCTTACTGGACTTGAATTAAATTCAGGCAAAAGCAGTTTATTTTTCAGCAAAGGAGCAAAATTTAAGCAACACATAGTTGATATAATTAAAATCAAGCCAGATAATCTGCCAATAAAATATTTAGGCATTCCTCTTTCAAATAATTCTTTGAAAGCTAGATACTTTGGTCTGCTCATAGACAAAATCGATAAAAAATTCAGCAACTGGCACAACAGATTCCTCAACATTAGTGGTAGGGTTGAACTCATAAATACTGTTATTCACCCTATGTTACTTTTCTGGCTACAAATTGCTCAATTCCCTGCATCTATTATAAATAAAATCAATTCCCTGTGTGCAAATTTCCTATGGAAATCTAAATCTCACAAAATGAGATGGGAAGAGGTCTGCAAAACCAAGAGTGAAGGGGGTTTGGGAATCAGGAAAATTGATGATTTAGCTAAAGCCACTGAAGCTAAGCTGCTATGGAATTATATTAGTGGAGATTCTTTATGGTCAAAATGGATGAATAATAAATATTGTAAAAAAGGAAATTTCTGGGTAGCCAGAATGGATAATAATGCATCTCACACATGGAAAATTATAATGCGAGCTAGACAATGGTGTAAGGGTCATATAGACAGAAAAATTGTTAATGGTGCAAACACTGATATATGGTTCGACCCATGGCTTCAGGGTTCCAGTCTTATTGACAATTATGGATGGAACACCATGAGCACTTTGGATGGGTGCTACAAAACAGTTTCTAGGCTAATCACTAATCACAGTTGGAAGCAAAGACTCAATTTCATCCCCTTAAGCTCACAGAATAAGGTTAGAAAAGTTATCATACATCACAACATGAATAATGATTTCTGGTGGTGGCTGCCTACTAAGCATGGTAAATTCTCTTTAAAATCTGCATGGGACATAGCTAGAACTAGACATATCGAATTTGACTGGGACACCGTTGTATGGGACAAGGGTAGTGCCCCAAAAATGTCTACATGTTCCATGTTGGCTATAAGGGACAAATTGCACACCAAGTACAGAATCAGCAAGTGGTCCCCTAACATCGATCAAAGATGTGTGCTGTGTGATAATCAAAATGAGGATAAAAATCATTTGTTTTTTCAATGCACTTATTCGAGGAACGTTCTGGATGCTTTTATGCCTAAGCTTAACATAAAGATAGATATGAACTACGATATCAATTTCTTACTGAATATGATTCTTCAAGCTCAGGATAATTATAAATCACCGATAAAAAGCATTCTTAGTATTTTCCTTACTACGATCATATGGAATATTTGGTGTGAAAGAAACATTCGTGTTTTTAAAGGTCTTGAACAACCTTTCAGATTGAGAACTAAACAAATACTCATTGATAGTAAAACTCTCATCCATCAAAGATTTCAAGATTATAATCTAATCGAAAAGGAAAAACTCATCATTATGAACTACGACCCAGAGCTCGGAATCCTTGATTGTTTTCGCCCTCCCTGACACAGTGAAGATGCTAGTTTATTTCTGTCCCCAGATCCTTAAGACGGACTGCTATCTTGTTCGCCGTTGCCACCTTTTCAGATTGATTTAGAGATTTCTTCGATTCTTCTGGATTTCTTACTCTCTCTCCTCGTTGTGGTTGAGGAGAAAAGTCAATCGTCCTTTTGTTTGTTGTTTTGTTTTCAAAATACTGTTTTTTTGTATTTTGTTTGATTTGTTCTCTCTTGTGCAAGCTGTTTCGTACAGATGGTTTTGAGTGTTTATCACCACGTTTTACTCCTCTATCTGTTTGACAGCTTGGCACAGAATTCGATATGTTGTATTGTTAATATACGGAAATGATATGTACTCTTTTTCCTTTTCCAACGCACCCATTTAGGTTAGGGGGGTTGAAAGGTTTTAACGAAGCATATCATAGAAGTATATGTTCTTTTTGTTAATAAAGTACCTTTTTCCAAAAAAAAATAAAAATAGATCAATGAATTCTCTCACATCTCTATAAGCAATCTTATTTCTTAGAGCTTCAGTAATTGAATTTACAACGTGGAGGAGCAATATACTGTAGACTGTATTTAGAGAAGTACTGAGAATAAATAACTTGTGTAAACTACAATGATAAAACAAATGATCGCATCTTCATCACTGTCGATGCAGAATAAATAGCATTGATTCAATTCTGTTTTCCCCCATATTTGGAATTTGTCGATTGACTTTAATAGAGAGATTTGATAATTGAGTTGACCAATTTGTCCAATCTGGCAAACAGTTTTGGACGATTGTCAACTAGGATACCATTTTCTAATAATTGTAATTTGAATGACTGTCAGATGTGGCCTATTGTTAAATGTCTAAAATTATAAAGGAAACTTCTTTTTAGCAATGAAGAAAAAGTAGCGTTTGACAATTATTTAAACCAAGAACCTACAATAAAATTATTGTTGATTTTGTTAAATGTATAAAATTATAAAGGTAAAATAACTTTTTAGCAATGAAGAGAAAGTGTGCCTTATTGATTATTATTATTATAGAAGTAGTATTGACATTTATTCAAACCAATCACCTGCATGAAAAATTGTTGTTGATATTTTTCCAAGCTATGCAAGAATTATGGATGTTTAAGAAAGTTGTCCAGTACCAACTCTATGATACCATTTCTTCTAATATGGTTGTAAACTTTCTAGATGTGTTGATGCAAATATGGTTGAGATACCTGTAGAAAAAGACTCCAGATCGACAATTCTATCATGTAAAAGTTTACACCCTAAAAAGTCTACGCCATTTTTATGGAAGTGGGAAATTATTAAATGAATATTATGTAAATTCGGCCCATGCATATTTGCAGCTCGCTTTCTTCACTACCAGAAAAGTAGAACCATATAAAGAACCAACATGGGTAAGCAGCACTATGTGATCATTTTTTTTATTGTCGATAAAAGTAATACTAGTAGGAATCTACATTTTATGCTTGACTTTTTATTTGCACTTGTTCATCTGCTTTCGTAGTTGATGTGGCCATCAACTCTTTTGATGCTGACATTCATTGTGATTTTCTGCCCTTATTTGCAATTGTAACGATATGTTCGACTTGTTTTCACTGTGACACATAGGTGGTTAATAGTTGCACAGTAATTATGAGTGCTAAGTTTCTGTAGGTTACGTAGATTAAGTTGTTACTTAGTACACAATGTTCCTCAATATGTAACGATACGTAAGAGTGCAAGGGTCCACCATTAAGAAGTTGTCTTACATAGAGGTTGTCTTTGAGTCTCAAATCTCTCACCGATGAAAGCATATATAGGTTTGCCTTAATCTTAACATGCAAACCATCTCTTTTGCAACAGTTTGGAGAGATTTTAACTAAGCATTTGGTCAATTTGTTATGAACAAAACTTTGCATCGTTTGAATGTTTTATATATTCTTTACTCCAGTTTCATGTAATCGGATTTTACATATCAACAACACTTACCTCTACAAAACTACTTAAAACTTAAACTTATGTGGAGTTTACCCTTTCACTGTTTATGCTACTTTCCCTTGTGTTTTTTCTATGGCTACTTCACACACTCCTTCATATGTGGCATATCTTAACTCTTGCGCATGAACATATATGATCTTCATGAATTGAAGTAGATAGCTAGGATAAGGTAATTTTTGTCAAGTAATCAAGAATCAAACCGTGGCCTTAGATCTAAATGTATATTAGGGTATACACACATTTCTCATGTTTTATGAGTGAAATTTAATTCCTTGATTTTCCAAATCTATAGTTATATGGATTGAGTTATTAAAAATGCTTAACCTGTGATCAAACTTTAGCACTTTGTTTTCTACATGTTTTGAGCTTTAGATGTGAATTAGGCTTTAGCAACGCTCAAGTGCTGCATTTTTTAGCCATTGACTAAGCAAATTAAGTTACATATTCAATAGGTTATGTTAAATTATATGATTATGATGTGTAGTGTTGCTTTTTTAAATATAAACTTTCAAAATCAAAAACATGTCAAGGACCACTATTTCAAGTGAAAAGTGACATGATGCTCTAGACTAAGTTCAAGAGGTCATTAAGTTGAACCCTCAAGACATTAAATTGAATGCTCTGCTTACGTAAGTATCACTCTTATTCTCCAAAGGGGAGAAAAATCAAAACATTGTTTCAAATGTTATAGATTTTTTCTCTATTTTTATATGCTTTGTTTGAGTTTAATTTTGTTAACATCCATGTAATGACGTTGCTATATCCCTAATTTTCATCAACACAAATTGTTACACGTGTCAATTTTAACTTTATTATGCATAATGTGGATAAAACCTTGAATCGTATAACAACTGCCGTTAAGTAGTGGTGAAAAAAATAAAATATATTCATATCAAAGACTTGCATATACGTACATGCACATGCATACAGGGGTGGTCTCTAAATCTTCATCTTTTATTCCTTAGAAATTCTCCAATCAATTTATAATATTAAAAATATGTACCAGATTAAGCTAATTTTTTATATGCATATAATAATGTTTATCATCTATATAGAACTTTGGATCTTTCAGAGTTTCTAACTTCTCAAGTTTACATTTTAAATCAACAATTAATTTGAATATATTCAACATGTAATAATTTTTTGAAGATGAGGTATTTTCCATCCCTCGTTATTATTATTGTGAAGATGGTTTGAATTACTAGAAGATCATATCCAAAAAAATTAACTCAATTTAGAAAATTTAATGCAAACAATTTGATATATAAATGACGGAGGGATGGAGTGATGGAGGTTTTGGAATTCGTCCAAAGTAAATGTCATGTAAGCAACGGTTAAACTAATCGAGCTAAGAAGTTATCATCTCACCCAGCTTTCATCTGGAGGACTAGAATAATATAGCCTTCTTGTCTAGCTTAACAATTTTAATTTATTGCTTTAATGTTGCTTAAATAAGCTTGGTTCTCCAGTCCTAAATGTGAATTAATTTATGATTGCAGTGTGCGCGTGCGAGTGCACACACGCACAAAGTAAATGTTGCTTACGGAAAAATTAACCTCAATAAGGTAAATAACATTTTTATCGACTCAATCATCTTTCATCTAAAACAAGGCTTCTTGTTTACTTTAATGAGTTAAATTATTGCTTTATTTTTGATTGTACATGCTTGGTTTTTCAATCCTATGTATAAATTATTGTTTGAAACTTTAGGCCTATCATCATACATATTTTGCGTGAAAAAGTAATATTATACTAAGTGGATCACAAAAATACCTTGTAACCTTGGTTTAAAATGGAACAAGATATCATAGTTTTGTAGTTGTACTACACTCATCAATCGACAAAGGAAACTGCGTTGTTTTTTCCCTCCTCCCTCTGTGTGTGTATCCTTTTTTGGCATGTGTGTGGTTTGTGGGTTTTGGAGTGGAGGGGGGGGGGGGGGTTTGGAGGCGGTAGTATTTGGTGGTGTTAAACTTCTGGAATTCAGAAAATGATATGCGATTCAATAGTTTTTTTTACCCCCACCTAATGAGGCCATTTTATCGGTAATTCTCATCCACACAAACTTTTGCAGGTATATACTTTTTGTGTTTGCATTTATCTTCATCATGTTTGTGTGGATAATAACATGAAGGTTGACATAATAACCGTTAACTTGTATGCGTGCTAGCGCATATGTATTTGTTTGTATAAATCAAAACATCGTAGACTTCTTCTCTAACCAGGGCCAACCCAAAGTTTTGGTTGCCTAAACCACACTTGGATCTTAGTCAATCGACTTCTTTGGAAGTTTTTTATATATTCACTTTAGCTATTTTACACAAGACCGCGCTTAAACATTTGATTTGCATAAAATAACAAAATACCATTCTATACTCTTGGTTTTATTTTTACGTTGTATTCCACAATTGAGGGAAAAAATGAGCAACAGAACAAAAACGGCCAAAAAAAAGGAAACTGAAACAACAACTAGGCCATTATCTCAAATAAATTGGGGTCGGTAAGAGATTGAACCCAAAATTAAATAACAATGTCAATTTAAAAGTAATAATAACAATAATAGATTCTTTTATTTAAAAAGGTGAAAATAGAAATAAAGATAAAAATGAAATAAAGTAAAATAATAAATAATAATAAAAAATAAAATAAAATAATAAATAAATAAAGAAATAAGAAAACATGATAATAATTATAATACTAATTGTAATAATTGTACTAATAGTAACAGGGACCGAAGATCAAACACCACGTCTTAGACTACTATGCACTAGTACTATAATCTAAAACTTATAACACTATCCCTAAACCAACCCTAAATAAAAAAACTCCTAATTCAAAGTTCTGGTATGTGAATTGCTAACTTCCATGCAGTCCTGTCCGATACCAGCTTTCGGATATATTCTAATCATTCGAGTCCATTTTTACCACTTACTTCTATGTCAATCTTGATCAAACTCTACCTCTCTTTGAGTATTCGATGCGGTCTATAATTCCAACATGCACAGCTGCTTCGGGAGGCCTCCGTTGAAAATGTCCAAACCATTTTAAGCGGCGTTGAACTAATTTCTTTTCAATTGGTGCTACTTCAAGTTTTTCATGTATATCATCATTCCTAATTCGGTCTCGTCTTATATGACCACAACTCTATCGTAGCATACACATCTCTGTTATACTTAACTTCTGGACGTGTTGTCTATTAGTAGGCCAATATTATGCACCATACAACATCACACAGCTGATTGTTGTTCTGTAGAACTTTCTTTTACGCTTTCGTGAGACTTTCCTATCATATAGAATGCCATATGCTAGTTATCATTTTACCCATTCTGCTCGAATTCTAAAATTAACATCTTCATCAATCTCACCATCATACTGCAACATTGACCCTAAATATCAAAAGGATTCCTTCTTGGATGCTATTTGTCTGGCCAGAGTGACATCTCTATCCTCTGAGCTGACACCGCTGAATTTGCACTTCATATACTATGTTTTAGTTCTGCTAAGTCTAAAACCCTTTGATTTTAAAGTCTACCTTCACAACTCCAGTTGTCCATCAGCTTCTATCTTATTTTCTTCAATCAGCACAACATCATCAGTAAAGAGCATACACCAAAGAAGCTCATCTTGTATACCCTTCGTAACCTCATCCATCACTAGAGCTAAAATGCAAGTTCTCAAAGCTGTCCCTTGATATAATCCTATATTAATGAGAAATGCATTGGTTTTACCATCGCATGGTTCGACAATAGTCATAACATCATCGTACATATTCTTGATAATGGTGCTGTACTATGTTGGGAATTTTTTTTAGAGCCCACAATATAACATTTCTCGGTACTTTGTCATAAACTTCCCTAAATCGATAAATATCATGTGTAGATTTTTTCTCTCCTTAAATCTCTCCATTAGTGACCTTATCACGAAAACTACATCTGTGGTCGAGCCTCCAGGCATGGAACCAAATTGGTTTTTTGGAATGCTTGTCATCGCTCATCCTTCTTAATCGATGTTTAATGACTCTCTTCCAAAGCTTCATTGTATGATTCTTAAACTTAATTCCTCCGTAGTTTGTGCAACTTTGAATATTTTCTTTATTCTTGAAGATTGGAGCTAATAGACTTCTCCACCACTCATCTAACATCTTGTTTGATTTGAAAATATTATTGAACAACTTAATTAATCAAGCTACTCATACGTCTTCAAGGCATCTCCACACCTTAATGGGATGTCATCAGGCCCGAATGTCTTGCTTGCTTTCATTCGTTTAAGTGCATCTTTTACCTCGGATCTTGAATTCTCCAACAAAATGACAGGTGATGTCATCAAAAAAGTTGTCCAGCTCGATCATAGTACTGTCACCTTCTTTATTAATAACTTGTCGAAATATTTTGTCCATCTATTTTTTATCTCACCGTCCTTCACCAAAAGTCTATTATTCTCATCCTTGATGTATTTAACTTGGTTGAAGTTTCTCGTCTTCCTCTCGCGGAGCTTAGATATCCTATAAACCGTTTTTCATCCTCCTTTATACTTAGCTTTTGATATAGATCTTCATAAGTCTGATCCTTTGTTTCACTCGTCACTTTCTTTACGTTTTTCTTTACCGCTTTATACTTTTGCATGTTGTCTTCTCTCATGTGATGATGCAAACATTTGTAGCATTCCTTTTCTTTAATAGCCTTTTGCACATCTTTCACCACTAAGAATCTTTAAATTCACGTTTATTTTCTTTTGTTATCTCAAACATCTCAGTAGCCACTTTTTGAATTTGCGTTGCCATCTCATACCACATGCCAATTGCTTTTCCTTTCATATTCCATGTCCATTCTCCCATCACTCTATCCTTAAACACCCATGAAGCGTCTCCTTTGAGTTCCACCATTTCTTGCAACTAATCTTGGCTTATTTATCCTGTCGGACACGTATCCAAAAACGTAATTCGAATATTAAAAGATGACGTTGTGAGACGACACATTCTTCAAGTATGACTTTGGAATCTACACAAGCTCATTTGTCATCTCTTCTAGTAATGATAAAGTCAATTTGGCTAGAATGTTGGCCACTACTGAAAGTAACTAAATGTGATTGTCTTTTTCTAAACAAGGTACTAGCTATCATAAGATCATAAACAATAACGAAATTCAATATTTCTTCTTTTTGGTTTCTATCCCCATATCCAAAACCATCATGCACTCTTTCAAACACCTCACTAGATGTACCAACATGGCCATTGAAATCTCCTCATATGAAAATTTTCTTGCTACTAGGCGCATCTTTAATCATGACATCTAGATCTTCTCAGAAATTCCTTTTGGCGATTTCACTTAAACCTACTTATGGGACATAAGCGATGTTTAGAACAATATCACCAACTACCAGCTTGACTAAGATGATTCCGTCCCCTTATCTTCTAACGTCGACCACTCCGTTTTGCATATTGCAACATTGGGAAATAGAAAAAAATAAAGATGCTAAGCTATGAAAATTCAATGTAGGTTTTTTCTCCCATCATAGGGTCATACTTGTCTCTAGCTTAATGAGTTTAATTATTGCTTGTGTTACTTCAAGAGTGCTTAGCTTTTCTGGTCCTAAATATAAAATTAATTTGCATACAGGTCTATATTAATTCATGATTTTCAACTTTTAGACCTTTAATCCTTGTGCATTAAAAACAGAAATTGAACATAACATAAAATCTGAAGTATAACAAAGCTACAACATCATGCTTTGTAAATTTGGATTAAAACGAAGGAAATATTATTCATAGATCAGGCAAAGCAAACTACATATCAAAATTATTGCTAGATTGGACATGTGTGCAGGAAGATAAACAATGATTCATCACTTCAGTGTGTGCTCCACAAAAAGCAAGATGCTTAGCCACTTATCTACTTATATAACTCAAACTGTAAAAAGAGAAAAATCAAAGTTGTGATTATTAAATGTGTTTTAGTTACGTAACTCACTCAAAAGTCTTCTGAACATGCATGTGTATGTGGATGTGAGCATGTATAAACAAATTTATGTATGTATTTCACTTTGTTTAAAAAAAAAAAAAGAAGATAGCTTTCAAACCAGAAATTAAGGTACCACCTGTTTTCCTTATTCTAGTGTTGGTTATGTTGTTGTATATAGCTTAGACTCTTGCAGTACAATGGTTCTACTTGAAGTTGTTTACTAAAAAGGATAAAGGTGTAACCATGCACTTTTCGGTTACTAATGACTATAATTATTTTGTAAAATTTGGTTAAAAAACATATTACAGTTTAAAGATAATTCATGGCGTGGACACTATTTAAACTACTATGTCTGAATTTTAGGATTATGGGACTGATTTTAATGATGTAGTTCACCCAATCAAAGCATTTAACTGTTGTTGTGGAAGCAAGTTCTCTAGAGATACAAAGCGTTCAAGTAAGTTCAAAAAGTCCGATGTTAACAAGTGAACATCCCCATTATTTTATGGATTAATTTTATTAGCACAGCAAAAATGATTCTTTCAAAATGTTATATAGTATAAAAAGCATCAAAATGGATGAATTTTATTAGCAAGTAAAAATAACAGATCCAAAAACCTCTTAAAACTGATGCTTTCTAGCAGCATATAAATTGAAGTATCTTTTCCCAATTTGGGCCACTTTACAGCAAATATAGTTTAAATTCAAAACAAATTACATACTTAAACCTTTTTTTTTTGCCAAGCTGTCGTCAAATCAGCAGTTTGCATTGATATGATTTCAAATCGGATTATTGCAATTTCATCAGATACTCTTCACACCTGTACAAATTGCTGACTTGATACCAGTTCAAAATGCTAACTTAATGCCAACAAAGCAAAAGTAAGCTTAATTTAGAAACTTTTTTTTTTCAAATCGGGCTATGTTGTATCTAGTTATATAAAGCGGTTCAAATTGAATTATAAATTAAAACATGTACTGAACCAAATGCCACTACAACCAAATTATAATATTTATTTCCTCATAGCACAAAATATAAGATAAGTTAAGATGTATTAGTTGCTCCCTAAGCTTAACTTATTTGTTATTTGATGGCTGATCTAATTTTTTTGCAGTTAATCATAACAGTAAATTGTAATGATTTTTTCTTTCAAACAAGATACTAGCCTTTTTGTTATTTGGCGGCCCATCATGATAAAGTGGTGGTTGTATCCCATGAAGGCTTCATGGGTTCTCCAGTACCGGTATTACCAGGGGCGAATCTATATTAAGCCAATAGGGAGCAGCTGACCCCCCCCTCAAAAATTGAATTATTAATAGTATTTTGCATCTTATTAGTGAAATTATGCTTAGCTAAGCATGTTTATTTACATAATACACAAACTTCTGCTCTCTCTCAAGTTTCGATCCCCTAGACTTGATGGCTAGATTTGCCCTTGGGTAGTACTATATTTTCATGATAAGTTTACGCATTTACAAATTCTGCTCGAAAAATAAGTTTATTGTACAAAAGAAATATAAAATTTAACCTGAAATTTTGAAAAGAGAGTTAGATGTTCTTCTTCCTTTTTTGTTACCATGAATTCAGAGCAATGAACTCAATATCAGATTATATGTGGATAATTTTTAACTTTATTTTTTCCTTTCAATTTTTTACAGAACAATTTGAATCCGACGCATGCAAATTCATATGCTTGAAGCCATATAGAACGTATTATATGCATGTATTATTTTACTTGCAAATTGGCAAATCAAATCTTTTCTTTAATTGTCTCATAATCTAGGACAAAGTCTGTGGTTCCACCGAAGGCCAGCTGGAAGATATCATTACAAAGTACTGGATCAATTTTGTGTTACTAATTACCTGACCAATATTGTAAATGACTAGCAGTGTAAATTAACAGCTTGAAGTGATACTTGCATTTTTTTGGTATTTGTGTTACTAAAGGTGTTATGTATATGATGGAGTATAGTTACTGTAAACATATACTAAATGTGTTATGTATATGATGGAGTATAGTTAAAGGTATTTGTGCTACTAAAGGTGATTTGCAAAGTTACTGTAAAATTATGGATATAGTAATTTTGTCACCCTGCGTTTGGTAAATGGAGTATATGATGTATTTTTGCCTATTTTGTGTTGATGTATTTTTGGTTTTCTTAACCATTTTCACAACTTTCAACTCTACAAAAAAATGCGTATGAACGCGTTTGAAACAAGGTGGGTGAATTGTTTTCATGTTGTTGGTCTTACATGCACGGCTTGGCACCCTCTTTCTATTTTATTGACAAATGAAACTAAGTCTTAACAATGTTTGTTTCCTTCAGATATGGCCCAAATACAATTTCTGCTAGGGTCAAGTAATAGAATTTCATTTTCTATAACAGCTTTTAAGCTTTTCTCACCTAGGGCAGTGGCCCAGCTTACTGATCCTAAGCTCCGTCCCTGTTTGCAGTTTCTATTTCATTATTATCAAACTGCTAGGTAATGTACTAAAGCTGTTGAATACAAATATTAACGTATATAGAATGTCCTTGGCATTGGGTTAAGTTGCACTGAACATAATTAGCTACAACGTTAAAGAGCGGATTTTTGGGTATAAAAACGGTTGGTGACTTGCTTGAATTTTGGCAATATAAAATAGATATTGAAATCATTAACCCGTTCCACTCCTTCCTTCTATGGGATGAGGATGATGTTACCATTGTTAGATGTCGTGTTGTTTCCTTCCAACCGTTGCATCTTCTTTCTTCTAGCCCATAGCTTTATGGACAATAAAAAAAGAGAAGCTATTCATGGATCTGTGCGTTGATTACCCGTCGGACAGAATGAATTTAATTAGCGAGTTTATGTTGTACTAGTTGAGTGTTCCGTAGTCGTCGTTGGTGTATTTGGTTAAATTTCCTAGTTTGTTTGGTTAAATTTTCTAATTTATTTTATTGGCTTGCATTTGAAGTTTAAATGTATTAGTTTGATTTAATGGAAATTACACAACAAAACAAATAATTAACTAAATATAAATCAATTTAGGTTAAAATAACAAATTAAATGCTCTGCTTGAATACACCGTTCGTAGCTACAAACGCATTTTCCGTTCATCAATTTTCCCCTCTGAAATACCTCGCTCAAGTACCCTTTTTTCGTCTGTCACAAACACACCTCTAATGCGAGCGATTTTAGTAGATCCATTTTGTAAATATCTTAAAATATGTGTTATATTATATTTTTACCATTGTGGACAACACCAATGATTTCGTGGAGTTGGATCTTGAGAATTCTAAGCGACAACAAGATCGTCAGTCCATACTGGTTTGTGTTAACGCATTTTTGGATGATTATCAATTTGACCGGTCCGATCACGGTCGTCCGGAGGTAGCGTCACCGAATGGGTGTGAAGTAGAGCTTCGTTGAAAAGACGATAAAGTTTCGGTGTCATTTTTTATTTTTACGAAAGGTATCATATTAATATTATTGTACATTTACAAATATACGTTTATTTCTATTCTTACAAAATTATCACATTATATTATATTATTATTTATTTTTAAAATTTTATTATTTATTACTTGTTGTCTAAAGTTGAAATAAATTGCTTGAGGTAACATACCATTTTTCTCCTATGTATCTCACTGAAAGTGCATTGAGGATGTGTTATCTTGATTACTTAACATAAAGACAACATCTACTTTTCAATTATTAAAATCATACTCGAAACATTATGCCTGATGTTTTCAATCAAATTTGGTAGAAAAAGGCCTTTATGGGATACAATAAATTATTTTAAAACATCGCATTAAACAACCCAAGTTTTCGAGTCGTCATAATAAATTATACATAAATTTTTTATTTGGCGGATACTTATAGTTATAAAATAAAAATATATCATGTATTTAATTGTTTTATTAGTGTAGATTTGTACTACGTTGTGGTTCAAACTTTAATTCGAATTCTATCATGCCCCCATTTGTGTATGGTTTCAAGCCAGCTAGTTCCCATGGTTGTACCATATTAATTTGACATATATGAAGTTTGAGATTATATTCAGTTTGAAAAAGCAACTTACTTTGTTTTAATTGTTTCTAAGTACTACAAAAATTCTACCATAAGGCGCATACTCTATGTTGAGTTCAATATTCCAATTCTTCATTATGGTAACACCCGCTTGCAGTGTTTGCTTTAGATTCAGCTTGGTCTCACAAACACCCATAATATGTACATTGTTTCCAAGGATAAAATTTCTAATTTCAGCAAACTTTGAAGGGAGATGAGACCCTCAAATATTCCATATGGCAATATTGTGCAATATCATTTAAAGAGGGGACCTGCTAGAGGTTGAACGTGAAGTCTACTGTGTCTTCTAGAGAGGGAGTTGCATGGAAGAGATTTTGAGGAGGTAAGGGGCTGGATTTGATTATAGGAAAAGGTCATCCCTACATGAAAGTCGTCATTAGAGTCAGAAGCAGAAGAGGTCTTCTATTTGGAACTACTTCTTAACTTGCTAGCATTAGGAGCAAAAGGAGATACCTTGGAGGATAATGAGAAAATCTGTAGGAATTTAGAGGAATGGAGGCAGTGGTAGAATAAGATCGCGGGGAGAGAAATGTTAGCGTATGGAGATTTGATTAAAGAGTCAGCTAGTTCATGGTTGATGCTTGAAGTATGATTAGCCTGGAAGTCAGTAGAGGTAGTCGTTTGGGGATGATAGGAAGGAGATATGGTAGTGTCATACAATGATATAAAAAGCTATCCGTTATATGTCGTGGGAGCTATTTATCATTTTAGGCATGATTATTTTAGGCAACTTCTGTTTTAGGAAACTATTAAGGAAAATGATTCTATAAATAACAAGTTTTACCTTTCCCATTCACTCACAGTATCACTTAATCTCCTCTAAATTTACTGCTTTTCTACAGTAGAGTAGATTGATTATAACACTAGAAAGAAAGAAAGAAAGTAGAAAGGGTGGACTAACTCCTCTCCAGCAGAAGACAGAAGACAGAAGAAAGGTTTGGTCTTCTCCCTTGTAAAGAAATAAAGAAATGTGATGTGCTTTTATAGTTCAATTCTCCACCACAATCCACAACACAGCAGCTTAACCTTAATTTCACACATCAAAAAATATGCAAAAGTACCAAGGGCTCAGTGCAAGCGTTTCTTTTCTCTCGTTCGTCTGTGCTTTATACATCATCTGCCTTTAGTCTTCTTCTTCGCGCATTGAATCCAAACTTATTTTTACCGATAATTTGATTTAGAAGGTTACTGCAAACAAACCTCGACATTGATTAGTTTGATAAGTAAAGTAACGCTCTTCTCTTCTCGCATAGGAGTTTAAATCAGCAACAGGCACTGCTGATAGAAATTGTCGAATTAGGAAAAAAAAACTTACAAGTTAGACATAGTTTTTGATTCGGGCAGCAATTTTCGATTTGGAGGTTGGCACTGTGATCAGGATGGAGAGGTGCTTGTAAGGGAATTTTATTGGGGTTTAGGGAAAAAAAAAGTGTCGCTAATTTCTTCACCTGGACGCGGCTTTGTTTGCGTGTTCTCGGGTAGGGTTTCGTTCAAGGCGACCGATCGGTGAGGCAGCCCGTGTAGAAGAACGGCACAAGAACGCCGACGTGCTGGTGGCTTTGTGTCGAGGAAGAAGAAAATAAAAATAAGCGATCATTTTAGCGAAACAACTGGGAGTTTTAATCAAAAATGGTTTTCATTGGGTTTTTGTATGTTCTCAAAGCAGTGATTTTGCCAAAAAATATATGATTTTTACACAATAAAATTACATAGTCGATTTTACTCAAAATATTATATTAACTCTACTATTCAAATTTTTAGTGTTAACTCAATATGTATAATTGATTCTTGTTTACAGTTGTGCCGCATTCATGTCTCTACCATGGAAGTTGCTTATTTCCCTGTTGATATGCGTTATCCTCCACGATTTTGTTGCTCGCCACCATTTCCATCCCTGCTACCACTGCCGCCACCACAGTTTTATGCACTATCCTCGTACCGTCCTTACATTCTTCGTCCAATGCAACTACAATACAATGGTTGCCGATACCCTAGTTACAAGGATGGTCTGACTTCATCTCCTTCGAAGCGTGTGGCTGACGCAGACCAAATACCGGTGCGTTGGACCCCACCCGAACATGGTATTATAAAACTTAACTTCGATGGAGGAGTTTCAAACAACAAGGCAGGATGTGGCTACATTGTCCGTGATGAGTACGGCTCTGTGCTATTAGCTGGGTGTGATAGGGTAGCTACGGAAAGTGTGGTAGATACTGAACTAAGTGGACTGGTTATTGGTCTAAAACAAGTGGTAAAACACTACCCTTCCATGAGGAAAATTTGGATAGAAGGTGATTCGTCTATAGTTATATCCTTCCTGCAAAGATTTAATCCGATTGAAATGTCCAATTGGCCTATACTACAAGAGATTCGAAAACTACTAAAACACTTTATGAAGGTCAAGGTTTCTCATATATACCGAGAAGGAAACCAGTCAGCGGATTATCTGGCTGGATTGGGAAAAGAGAAGCAACAACCTTTCTTTTGGAAGACTAACTATCCTGACCAGTTGATGCGGTTTACTCAAAAAGATGTCACGGTGGTCTTTTTTAGACAAATGAAGAAAAAGTTTTAATTTTTTTATGTACATCAATGAAGATCAAAAGAAGTTTTAATAGATTATGGAAATTTGTTGTTAATTTTCTATTAGTACAATTGGAAATTATTAATTGCCTCCGTTTGACATCTGCTTGACTTTTTATGATGATGCTGAGCAAGTGTTTGTTTATATAATCATACACACGCACAAAAGTGAATAATGAATTTATTTTCATTAGAACATAGTTTCTCTTCAATTTTTATCTACTTTGAACTACTATTTTGCATCTAAAGAGATAAAACAATCTCAACTTCTTTGTGCATAATACAAATTTTGAAAATATAAATGTTTGCGCCAAAATTGGTCACAAACCCCAAGTATCGTGAAAGCACCAAGTTATGAATATAGATCAGCAATATTCCAAACACAAATTTCAGATCTATGCAATATTAAGTGTAATAATTCAGAAATAACAATCGGTGACACGAGATTTATAGTGGTTCGGCTATCTCCAGCCTACGTCCACTTCAAATGATAATCTTTTATTGATTTTTCTTACTGGTTACAGATGATTATAGCAATTACAATGGAGAAATTCGAGTGAAACAGTTGTGATGAAGTGTAGAATTGAATCCGGCAGAGTCTGGACGTTGAATGGCCAAAGATCCTCTTTCTGTAGGCTTCAGGGGGCTATTTATAGGTGTAGGAGGCTGATATCGCGCTCAAACTTCGGGAGATTTCTTCTGGCACGTGAGTGGGCCCACGCGATCATTCCCACCAAGTTTCGACTCGTTCTGTGATCGATACAAATCAATTTCGTATCGATCAAGAAATGGCCCAATCGATCTGAAATGGGCAAGAACATTCTTTAGCTTGTACGTAAGCTCCTATGAAAATTTTGTAGCATTTGGACCTGTGGTTTGGAAGATATGATCGATGCAATCTCATGTTCTTCGAAGGCTGCCGAGTTCGTGTCCATGGTTTCGTATCCATCCCCTTCGCATCGATCAGAAGCACGCGCTTGCTCGTGACATGGACCGAAAAACCAGGGGAGATCCACATCCTTCGTCACGTTGACCGAGTTACACCCAATACCGAAACTTCGCTCGTATCGACCGTTAATTAGCATCCATCCACTTCAGCCTTTCAAATCGATTATCAATTCGCATCCATTTACCGTAGCCCCTGCTCGTATCGATAATTGTGGGTATATTTCGTATCGATCGCTACTACCATCGATGCTAATTGCACACGCTTGAGCATGGATACGAACAAGGACTCGGATGCTGTCGATTCGAACAACCACGAACGAGATGGATACGAACTGTGCTCACATGTGATCGATGCGAACTGTATTGCACCCTGATCGATACGAAGCCTTTCTATCATGATGGATACGAAGTAAAATCAACACGATGCTGCCGTTATTAGATTGATGCGAAGAGACTAAACCTGGATGGAGTCGAACTACGTCGATTCAAACAAGGCTCTATGATGGATTTGAACAACATTTTTTCTTAACTTGCATCGATCATATCTTGAACACACGAACTCCGATTGACCGGAAATTTGAAATGTAGCCTCTCCTAGTCGTGATCATCATCTCCAATCGATTCCGTCCTGATCGGAGCTCGGCCAAATTTTGATGACATCGATTGCAGCCTTATTTCCAATAGATCTCCAATTCTAATATCCATTCTTCTTTGCTAATTTGTTGATATTCCAGCCTTGACCAAAAGGTGGGATAACATTTGCCCCCCAAAACACGCCTTGTGATAAGAAGGTGTGTTTTGAATAGTTCCGAACCCGATGTCCAAAGTCCATAGCCATATCATCCGAATGCATCGTTCTTGACTGCTCCGAGTCGATGTTTGATGCCAAATCCAATAACCAAAACCCTTAGTCAATTCCATACCCATTTGAAATTGACAGTCAAGTCCTAATCCATCCTTATCCAATAGCCAATAACAGAATCCAGGACCTCTCCGGGTCGATATCCAAATCTGTAACCTCTTCGGGTTCTTACCAAGCGCAACCCATACCTGATGACCATGGTCCAGTATTCCTAGACGTTGAGTTAACCTCTCTGGGTTCTTTCCAAGCTCAATCCACACTTGACGACTGTAGCCAGTGTCCCTGGACCTTGTACAATGCCTTGGCTTAAGTCCTAAGCCGAATCCAGGTCACTCCGGACCCTAGTCGAGCATAGTCCATACTCGACGACCTGAAATAATAACCGATAATATAGGGCCTAAGTCCCAGGCCGAATTCTGGTCTCTCCGGACCCTTGTTGAGCATAGTACATACTCGACGACCTGAATAAGTCGATTTTCCATGCTTGGACAAAGTAACTTACCCCTTGCCAGGTATAATCCATACCTGACGACCGTTTACCAAAAACCAGACAAAAACCCAATCAAAATCCAATCCAAAATCCAAATCAAATTAGAAAATCAGAAATCCGAATCAAAATTCAAAACAGAAAACAATCATCCAAATGAGAATCCAGGCCAGAAAGCAAACAAGACCAGGAGTTCAAAGCAAACTTCAAAACCAAACCATAAAAACAAGTGTCCAATCTGAAAACAAAAGACGGATTTCACAAACCATAGCATCGCGGTTTATCATCATTCAGAGCATGCCTAGGGGCTATCTCCATCCCCGTACATGAGTAAATGATATTGTCGTTTACCAGTGGCTTGCTACTTATTTCATAACATCACAGTCAATTGATAACCAATCGACCATCATCCCTGGGCCTTGCACAATCATGGTTTGAGGGAGATGGTGGTTGCTCCTGCTCCACCGCTGCGTTCCGAGCCCCAACATACTGCTTCAATTTCCTATTCCTCACATGCTCCTCAATTATGTCCTTTAAGTGCCTGCAGCTGTTGGTATCGTGTCCATCCAAATCATGAAAGAGACAGTGCCTTCCTGATACCCTTTCACGTTCAGAAGGTTCCCTCCTAGCCGGCCTCCGGTAAGGAAGGCGATTTCGGGTTTTTATGTATATCCGCTCCAGCATCTCGTTTAATCCTGTGTATGTGGAAATTTTTTGATCCTTCCATCGCTTCCTAGCTTTTCCTGAATCGTCGTCCAGCTTCCTTTTTCCTTTATCTCTGTCTAAGCCTCCGTTGGATGGTCCTCCACCCTCAGCCGCATTCGCCTCCTTTAACTTTAAGTCCATACATGCGTCTTCTTGCTGAAGGAATCTTTCAGCTTCATGAAAGAATTCTCCGAGATCCAATGGTGGTTCTCTTATAGAGATACCTTGAAATCTGATTCCACTTTGACTCCCGGTATGGCTGCCATCAAAACCATCGATGGATCTGGCTGATCCACAGAAGCAACCGCTGCATTGAACCGAGTCAAGAAAGCTCTGAGTGACTCATCCGTTCTTTGCTTGATTGACGTCAGTATCATCACATTCTTTGGCCTTTTGATATGAATTCGAAATTGCCTCAAAAACATGTCCACCAACTCTGTCCACATCCCAATATATCCCTCTTCCAACTGCCTGAACCACATCGCAGCTATATCCGTCAAGTATAGAGGAAAACATCGGGCCATAACTTCCTCCGATGCACCCGGCACTTCCATGTGTCTGGTGTATCTCATCAAGTGATCGGTTGGGTCAGCCTTGCCATTGTACACTTCCACGCTTGGTAGCTTGAACTCAGGTGGGTTTCGAGCTATCTTGATTTCCCAAGTAAATAGACTCCTGTTCACTCCTTCCAAATCTCTATTGGTCAGACCTCCACACATAGTTCTTTTAATAATCTCAGTTAATCCGGCATTGTTTGTCAAAGGTTGCCCCATATGCCCCCAAGGGAATTCTGGTACATATTCCTCATGTGGTTCATTAACGTTAGCGCTCTCTCTAGCCTGTTGAGCTCCATCCAAAGGCGTTCCAATGTCAAATCCTACGGGCCTGCCCCTAAGCCCTTGTTGATTACCCTCTGGCTCTGTATTCTGTCCTCCATTGGGTTCCGCGACCCTTGCTCCCTGTCCCACATTCGCAGTTGCAGTAGTTGGTCCAAGGTTTTGTGCATTTGCTGCTTTCATCTGTTTGAAGAAGTTCTGCAGCATCTCCTGTTGACTCTTTTTCATTCTTTCATGCATCGAATTTGCCATAGCCTCCATCTCATCCTGGTTGATGTAGATCGAAGCTTGTCCTTCTCCTACTCCAAAGGATGCTTCTTGACTTCCTCCTTGTTGGCTTCTCTCAGCTCTTTGTCTTCTGCTTGTTTGTCGAATCATTGTCTTTCAAATCTAATTCCTTCAAGCCTTCAAATCTGGATTCCGATTCTGGTATAGCGGGTGCTGGTTGTTCTCAGTGAAAGCACCAAAGTGTTTGCGTCAAAATTGGTCACTAACCCCAAGTATCGTGAAAGCACCAAGTTATGAATATTGATCAGCAATATTCCAAACACAAATCTCAGATCTAAGCAATATTAAGTGCAATAATTCAGAAATAACAATCAGTGACACGAGATTTATAGTGGTTCGGCTATCTCCGGCCTACGTCCACTTCAAATGATAATCTTTTATTGATTTTCCTTGCTGGTTATAGATGATTACATCAATTACAATGGAGAAATTTGAGTGAAATAGTTGTGATGAAGTGTAGAATTGAATCCGGCAGAGTCTGGACGTCGAATGGCCAAAAGATCCTCTTTCTGTAGGCTTCAGGGGGATATTTATAGGTGTAAGAGGCTGATATCGCGCTCAAACTTCGGGAGACTTCTTTTGGCATGTGAGTGGGCCCACGCGATCGATCCCACCAAGTTTCGGCTCGATCTGTGATCGATACAAATCAATTTCGTATCAATCAAGAAATGGCCCAATCGAGCTGAAAATTGGCAGGAACATTCTTTAGCTTGTACGTAAGCTCCTGTGAAAATTTCGTAGCATTTGGACCTGTGGTTTGGGAGATATGATCGATGCAATCTCATGTTCTTCGAAGGCTGCCGAGTTCGTGTCCATGGTTTCGTGTCCATCCCCTTCGCATCGATCAGAAGCACGCGCTTGCTCGTGACGTGGAACGAAAAACCGGGGGAGATCCACATCCTTCGTCGCGTTGACCGAGTTATACCCAATACCGAAGCTTCGCTCGTATCGACCGTTAATTAGCATCCATCCACTTCAGCCTTTCAAATTGATTATCAACTCGCATCTATTTACCGTAGCCCCTGCTCGTATCGATAATTGTGGGTATATTTCGTATCGATCATTGCTACCATCGATACGAAATGCACCCGCTTGAGCATGGATACGAACAAGGACTTAGATGCTGTCGATTCGAACAACCATGATCGGGATGGATACGAACTGTGCTCACCTGTGATCGATACGAACTGTATTGCACCCTGATCGATACAAAGCCATTCTATCATGATGGAAACGAAGTACAATCGACACGACGCCGTCGTTATTAGATCGATGCGAAGAGATTAAATCTGGATGGAGTCGAACAACATCGATTCGAACAAGGCTCTATGATGGATTCAAACAACATTTTTTCTTAATTTGCATCGATCATATATTGAACACACGAACTCCGATTAACTGAAAATTTGAAATGTAGCCTCTCCTAGTCCTGATCATCATCTCCAATCGATTCCGTCCTGATCGGAGCTCGGCCAAATTTTGATGACATCGATTGCAGCCTTGTTTCCAATCAATCTCCAATTCTGATATCCATTCTTCTTTGCTAATTTGTTGATATTCCAGCCTTGACCAAAAGGTGGGATAACATAACCTAATAAATTAAAAAAGTAAATACAAGTTGGCATATGTAGAAAGTATAAAACACATTTGTCACGGATATTTGATCTCTACCAAAGCATATTTTTCTTAATATAAAATGCTAATAAGTCTTTGGTTTTTGTAGATTGATGTGGAGCATGACGACTAATAGAATGATATTTAGGAGTGGCGCAGCATGACCATTATTTATGAATTTCCATAGTTCGATTAACTCGAGATGGTAAGCAACGAAGGCATTAGCGGTATCTTCATTGTCAAGGACGAGGAGGAGGAGATCGCTGCTATTGTGGTTTAGGAGTTAAGAGGTGGTTTCGTGGATCAAAGTCAGGAGATCGTAACGAAGATTGATTTATTTGCTGTTGGATTTAAGATCCATGATGGAAATGTGGGTGATGGGTTTCACCTTTTCTAAGATCACCTTAGGTGGATGGGAGGGAACTCGTGGACCATTTGGGGTCTTGTTTATCCAATCTTCATTTCTGCAGGCTTAGAGAATGTTGGATCAAATGCATATGCAGTTTGGAAAAAAGGTGAAATTTACAAAAGTTTTTCATTAATTTTGCATTAGATCTTATTTTGTGTTTACATGAATAATTATTTAACTAAATCATATTAAGTGATCATTAACGAAAAGAGTTTGTTATTTTAATTTTTTTTATCTTTATAACTTCAATGTATGTATAATTATTTTATGATTAAATCTATTTATTATATGTATATATATAATTCAATTCAATTTCATTTTATTTTATTTGTTAGGAATTCACATTCACAGTGTGAACATTATAAATGTTATAAACTAACATAGGACCCTAAATGTCAATATATATATATATATGTATGTATGTATATGTATGTATGTATGTATGTATATGTATATATCTGTGTACGTGTGGGTGAATAACCACTATTTATGGTTATAATGGGGGAAACAATATCGAAAATCATTCTTTAACATATTTGTATGATCTCATGATGATAGGTGATACACACACACACACACACACACACACACATATATATATATTATTTTCGGTCATTAATAAATATAATAAAGATATACATACATACATATATATATATTCGATTACAAAAGATTATCTTTTCGATTTTAAAATTTATATTTATATTTATGTATGCTTTCAAATTAAATATATATTTTATATTATTTTCTAGAATACACACACACACACATATATATTTCATGTTTAAATTATACATTGATGCATGTCCATATTTAAAATTTAAAATTAAATTTGACTATCAAATATACAAAGACATATATCAAACTTTTAAGCCCTAAAATAAAATGTACACATATATTGTTTTAAAGTCCGAAATTAAAAGATCTTTATTTTAAACAAGAAACAATTTTTTAGAAAAAAAACTTAGGGATTTTTTTAAACCCGAAAACAATTTTAATATATACATATATATGTATGTATGTGTGTATATATGTATGTATGTACGTACGTACGTATGTATATTATAGTCTCTTCATAAGCGAGGAACTCTCTTCACAAGAGAGAAAGTTCTCAAAGGAATGTACAAAGATAGGGAACTATGTTCAAAATCAGTTTTTCCCCTTTAATGTTGAATGTCCTCGAATCTACAAAGTGTTTCTATAGTTGGACGTGATTAAAGTTTGGTTTTTCCACTTTACTCGAGTCTTATCTATTGGCAATAGAATTCATTATTCCAAAATCGTGAAATAAACGTCTCATGCCTGTTGATGGTTTATTTGAGGCAAAGATATCATTTTCTTTCATCAAAATGCATGTCCAATTTCACATGGAAAGACGACATAAAGTCACTCGTATTACGGTGAATGAAAATCAGTTTGGATGTACCATTTTTTCTAGACCAGGTAACTAAAACGCAGAAGGATAACCGATGTTGTGGTGCCAAACACTTAGTTTTTGGATCCTTCATATGTTGCAATGCTAAAGGTTAGGGCGATGATTTCTCAACTATGGCAAAAATCGTAATTTTTGAAAGAGTGATGTCGCGATTTGGCATAGACGGTGGACGTTGCGTGTAACATCCCTTTCGTAAAGTTAAAACAAAGATCTTCTAGCATAGTGGTTAGTGCGTGGGGTGGCTTTTTTTGAGGTGGTAGTGGTTCGAATTTTACGGCCGTCATATATGGTATCAAAGTATATACCCAGCCATAATTGTGTGTTGTAATGTTGTGGGAGTTAGTCGATGTGGTACTAATGCATGTTGTAAACACAATGCCTATGATATAGGTGATGATAAGCCAATGAGGACACTGAGCTCTTTAAAGAGGGTAGTCTGTAACATCCCTTTCAGAAAATTAACACAAAAACCTTTTAGCATAGTGGTTAGCGCATGATGTTGCTTTTTGAAGCAGCAAGGGTTCTAATCCCCCAACCGTCATAAGACCATGTGATATGGATAGTTTCGTTTAGAGGTAGATGGTTGTGGGTTATTTTTTCTTGGTGAATGTAGGAAGTATTTACAGTAATTACTTGGAAATAAATACGAGAGAAGAAGGAAAGGCTACTTCAAGTTCTAAATCTAACTCTGTTGTGCTAAATAAAGTTACATGGGCTTCAAGAATCCAGAACCTACGTTGAATCTCATTTCCTCCAGATAGGGTTTACACGGCTTAATTTTGGTCTTAAGTTTAGTGTTTATTTTATTTGTATTGTGAAGTAGTTATGTGCTGGGTTTACCGTGTGTTTCATTTTGTATATGTGTCTTTTTCTTTATGGAAAAGCTATGTAGAACCAATTTTCAAAAATACCTATTTATTTAAAATTATATATATATATATATATTTGTATAACTATATATATAGTTTTATATTTATATATTTATAATTATAATTTAATTTTGAATAAATTTAGTTTAGCCGAAAAAATGTATACATAATTTATATTATTTAAATGAAGTGCATACCTTAGATGTGCCGGTTGTCAACACATTGGTCGCTGGCTATTCCTCTTCGAATCACCGTTCCTTCTCCTTAAACATGGTGTGCAAATCCTAGTTCAAGCTTCAACTACTTTTAATGGAGGTTAAAGTTGTGGAATTTCTGTGTTTCGATTGGGAGAAAGTGGGGCTATTTAAAGCCAATAAAAACATAATACCTTCAACCTTTTCCTCTCTTTTACATCTAGATCTAATCTAAAGTCCTGTATGTCAAAACTCCCTCTTCTCTCCTTGTCTAGCTACCCCCTATCATAGAATTCCATAATGTTGGGCCTAATTAATATACCCTAAAAATTTAGTAGATAATTTGCATTAATTTTTATCATTAGTTTATAAATTTTTATATTAATTTAAATTAGTTAAACTTGGAAATCAGCTAACAACATGGTTGTATTGACTTCTGTTAACTCGCTTTTTAGTAAAGTAGATTTCAACCGTACTTAGAAGATCAAAACAAGAACGAAATGATTCACGATCTTGAAAACATGATCAAAAGGATTAGAAAGTTGAACTCCAGAAGGTTGGATGGGAAAAATTGCTAAGGTCATAGCTTAGCACCGAGCTATCTAGGTCGGTACCGATCTATGAATCCTCCCCATTTCACTTTCCAAACACCATACACCTCTTATCTTACTGCAATGTCTCATGGTCAAGTTATTTTTCTATGATTTGGGCAAGCAATTCCAAGGATTGATGAGAAAAAAGCCAAGAAAGTAGGATAATTCATGCGCTATCAAGAAGATTGCGAGAATCAACTCAAAGCCGAAGGGAAAGGCTTAGAACAACTCGAGTAGATGGAAGAAAAGCAAAGCAAGTGGAATGATACAACTTGCACAAAGATATATAACTCGGTAGCGAGCTATGGTTTTGGCTCAGTTGGGTCCAATTTTTCCTGTGCGACTTTAGACTTTTACCGGGCTTTAGTGGAAGCGGGCTTTTGGAACAATACCTCTATTTATCTATAAATACCAATCTAACTACAACCAAAAGGCTCTCTAATCTCTTTGTCATTGGAGACTTCTTTCTCTTCTACACATCTAACCTCTCCTCCATTAGTTTTATATAGGAAGCTGCAATTTGTTGTTCGAGGACTTAGATTAGCAAATCTCTAGTACAAGTGACTCTCAAACTCTCCAATAACATCATTGTAAATCTAAGATCCACCAGGCCATTGTCGGATCTGAGATGACTAGTTATAATCCAGAGAGATAACAACTAGTAAAAAAGATTAAAGTAGATGTAGGCTAGAGATGACGCCGAACTACTATAAAAATTCTTGTGTCTTCTTTTACTTTTCTGCCTTTTCCTTTACTTCTAACAGAACCGGTGCTTTCATTTGACTTTTGGGTATCGATCCATTTTTCGGGTTAACATTTTCGCTATTTCACTAAGAATAAAGCTAGATTTCACAACCTAAAGTTTGGATCTGAGATTTGGAGAAGAGGAAGAGACCTAACACTGGATCTAAGGCTGGAGCAAGCCAACTAGAGCTTGGGGTAGTCAGAAGGTGTCCTCAAATTCTCATCAATCCATCTACGTAACTAGAGAAGAGACAGATAAAATGATGAATAGCTCCGTGAATCCTCCTGATGAAAGGAATCCTCCTGATTTCAAGTTTCGGACGTTGGAAATGTACAAGGAAAAGTTAGATCCGATGGTTCATTGATGAGATACATCTGACATATGTAGGTGTTGGGTGCTTCTTAGGAGGTAATGGGGCAGTGCTTCCATAAGTACATAGACATGGCGACGATGTGGTTTAGACAACTGGATAATGGATCTATAAGTACATGGATCAATTTGGTGAATAAGTTATTAAGACAGTACAGAGTTCATATCTCACGATCAAAGAATGCGACGACACTATAAAGAGTGAAACAAAGGCTCGAAGAGACCTTTGAGAAGCTATTTGACAAGATTCAATGCGACAAGTGTGGCCGTCGATAAACCGGATCCATCTATAATCTTAATGGCAACAGTATCTAGAGTCACGACCAAGACCGACTTCAAAGTTGTATTGGAAAGGGATCCACCAGTGGATTTTGCATAATTCTACCAGGAAGCTGAGAGGTATTTGCATCTAGAAGACATTGAAGCCAAGGATGCTAAAGTCAATGCTGTGGATGACAGAGGACTGTCCGGAGCAGGAAATTAAAAGGACAAAGGGAAAAGAAGAGCTAATGATTACTTCGGAGAACCGAAACAACAAAGGAAGGAACCAAAGTTCTCTTCTTACACTAAGCTAACAATGACCGTTGATAGGATATATCTAGATACTAGGGGCGGAACCCCTACCGAAAGCCAGCTAGGATAAAGCCCGTTGATTAAGAGAAAGATCTGGAAATTTTTGCATATTCCATGAGCTGGATGGACATGAAAAGAACAGAGTGCTGATACCTTCATGATCTAATAGAAGAATTGATTTGGAACAACCAAGTGCAGCTGTACATGAAGGACTGAACTGCATTGGTCCACCCGGAGCATCCACCATCTATAGAAAATAGATCAGGGAACAACCATGGATCTAGTTTGAGACTCGAAATCCTATGACCGGGATAGTCCGGAGTAAGTTCGACTTCCTCTCTTTGCTTTTTCTTTCTTTGAATAATTAGGATAATAATAACCTTAGACCACTTACATGTGTACATGGCCTAGATTGGTCTTTGAGCATGCTCTGAGTCTGATTTCTTTGATGACTATTTAAGATAATAACCTTAGACCACTTACTCGTGTACGGGAACTAAATTAAACCCTAGGCATGTGATGAGTTAGATGTTTAGGATGGATAATTAGGACTTCTTCTTGTTTTCTTTGATTTGAATATTTGACTTTTGAAAATCCACATTGATGTGATGACCGATATTGATCGCTTTAAGTCCCGTCCGGAGAGATGGGACCAGAGTGCAGGGTGCAAGTCCTCTCACCAGAGTACAAGTGGATGTACTTATATGGTATTGATTGCTTTAAGTCCCGTTTGGAGAGATGGGGTCGAAGTTCGGGGTGCAATTTCCCTTATCAGAGTATGAGTGGATGTACTTATACGGTATTGATCGCTTCCATATTTAGTTCTTCAGCATTTACATCATCGTCGTCAACTTCAACCGTAAGGAAAATTGATCATGATGCATCTTCAACCATATTTTCTATACGGTTCGTCATAACAATTTCATTACCAGCAATCTATAACTCAGACTCTACAGAAGTATGTGCTACAACTTCTCCATGACGATGCCAAATATAATACTCTGGCACGAAACTGTTTTTGCACAAACGGACTTTCACAATATCGGGTAACAAATACTTCAAATGTTTACACCTACTACGTGGACAATGAATTTCTATATCGTTCCATTATTACTTAAAGTGAATTCAACAAATACGTTTATGCCATTATAAAAATCTTCTTTTATTGAGCCTCTGAATCCCCTTCTTTATACATCCATCTCCACTGATCAACAAAATACACGATCATTTTTCCTATTTGAAAAAATATGTCACAAATTCAAAAATAAATATTGGTCATTTTATGAATTGACATTTTATTTTTCAATGTATCGATACATAAACTTATACACGTCAATTTTTACCCCACCTAAGAATACAATATAGAAATGCTGGTTTATGGTTGACTTTTTTCCTGGCCAGTCTTCTTACTTCCCATTACAAACACAGTAAATACTTATATTTCATACATTATTTCGTTTTAAACGATCCAACAAAATTTTGGCAGCACTTCCCTTTTGTTTCGTGCATTGTACACAAATGCGTGTACACAGGAAACAAAAAAGAAAAGTGATGGCGAAACTTTGTGAACCATTTAAAATGAAAAAATGTATGAAATGTAATTGTTTACTGTATTTACAACTTGTCTAATACGGGAACAAATCCAACAAGTATTGTACCAGATGAATATACATGTCCGTTTTGTGACAAGAACAAATATTTATATAACGATCATGTACAACACTTGTCGGACGGGGCCAAAAACTATCTAAGGGAATAATTAAAAAATAATTTGTAAAAACTAATATTTACTAATTTTATATATTTCAAAAAATTATTAATTTACCATATATATTCTACGTATTTTATCAAATAAGGTTCCTTCAATATTGTTGTCATTTCCAATGCAGTCAAATTTTTTTGAGACTCATGCATTCATTGTTAAACAAGTCCAGATGTTTAAAAGTAATAGGCATGGATGATTCGAACTCCGACTGAAGTAGAATTTATCTCGGTTTTTCGATAAGTAACTTATTTTCAAGTTATATGGCTTATTCCAATTAACACAAGACAATGGTAGAAGCAACACATATATAATGGTTTACACATACACACAAAATCATAAATTATACATACTCTTTAAAATCTCACGATAACATATGAAATAGGTATACCATGGTATAAAACATTATTATGCTATTAGAAACAATTAGAATCGCTAATTAGCCCTAATTTATCAACTTATGCAAACCTAGATTTAGGATAAAAATTAGATTTTTCACGAAAATAAAAGATTATACCCGAGATTGAAAGCAATAGAGTGTGATTAGGCAGCCGTGGAGGATCCGAAAACTTGAATTTGAAGATTGGAAGCTTGAAATTGGAATTTAGGGGTTTTGATTTTATTTTTTTCATTCAGCCAAGTGAGGAAGAAAGGTCTCGGTTGAGACCTGATAATCGTGAATTTCTAATGTTTCCGAGGTCGCCGACGGCCTGTCGGAAACCGTCGGAAAATGGCCGTCGGAAGCTTCTGTCGGTATATCAGCCTTTTCTAGTAGTGGATGAAGCAGTCTTTTAAAGCCAAAGCAAGGACCATAAAGATGATAAAATTTCGAATGTGTAAGAATGGTCAATGGCATTGGCATGAATTCTTATGTTTTTCATGGAGTCAACTGTTAATTTTATTCTTTTTTGGGTACATGGTATTTTTGGGTGCATTGTACAGTCCTCTTTGATCGTCAGGGTTTACTAGTTTTTCTCTGTTGTTGTTTGGCCTCTGTATTACCTTTTGTTTCTATGCACTTTATAATTATAGCTATATCTGTAGTGTATGTATTTAAATTGGTGTGTAGTCTAGGTTGTGTATAGTCTATTACAAACTTCGCTTGACTACAAATACCTCTTTCGCTATGTAGTTTGAGATTTATGATCTTAAGCACTACTAACTATGCCATATCGCAAGTGTTAACTGTTTTTTATTTGCTTGCAGTCACGCGATAGTAACAATGTTAAGAGTCATGATCACGATACTCCCAAAAATTTGGTCAAAAGAAAGTGCAAGTTATGGAGTTGGCAAAAGAACGTAGTTGCAGAAGGAACTATAGCAAGCGTCGATCCTAATTCTTCGGTACACTTCATAAAGCTTGGACTTGATGCTTGGAAGGTATGGGTGAATGTAGTGGTGGAACTAGAAGCTTTTTTATATGGACCAAATTTGGAGACGTCCACTATTAAAGAGGTTGTTGGATCAACCATCGTGTGGTCCAAAGATTTCATCTCCTTGGCCTAGTATATATTTGCATTTTGGTTTTATAGGTAATGTATGCTAGTACTTAGAACTGGATATGTATTTTGTAACTGGTTATTATGTATTTTGTAACTAGTCACGTGTTAGACCATTGTGAATGTAAAAACTTATATACATCTTTTGTAATGTGTTGAAACTTTGTGAATGAAGCTTTATAGTGTTATATTATGTGTGATTTTGGTTGTTTTATGATAATATTTATTAATTACTAAGTATTGCTACAGGCGTACTGTATGGACCTTGCAGCTAATTATTTTTTTATTTTGTGTTTATTTTGTAACGGGCCAAAATAGTTGCAAAAGATATAAACGACAACGGGTTGTGGATGTTGTAGAGGAGACCAATTACAACAGACAATAGGAGTTGTAGACGGGGCCTATAACAACGGACTATCAATGTTGTAGTTAATATCTATTACAACGGGTTGAGTACATTGTAATATACTCTACTACAACGGTCCAAGCTGGTTGCAATATCATGTTTCCAAAACAAATTGACTCATATGACAATGGGAAGTGCATGTTGTTGTTGAGACCTGTCACATCGGGCTTAGTCCGTTATATTATACTCTACTACAACATTCCGCAACAACGGTTTATGCCGGTTGTGAAATCTTATATATTTATTATAATGTCGCATAATAAGACAGACGCTGATCCATTGCCGACCACCTATAACAACGGGTTTTGCCCGTTGTAAAAAGGTTATTTTGTTGCAGCGTTATTTGTTTATTCAATTTGTTGTATACAACTTCAACTACTTTATGTTTTATTAAAACCTACTATATAATGAAAAGCATACAAGTTAAATTATCAAATATGATTTTGTCTAGATTTGTAGGTAAGTGGGCTATAGTTTTATATGTGGGCTGTCAGGTGGATAAATCAGTGTAATATGATGGTACATGGGTGTGCATATTTATTTAAGTGTTTCGCAACTATATAGCTATATGTGCGGGTGCAATTTTTGTTAGGGTGCATGCATTAGTATATTTATAAGCAGGTGCGTGCACCACAAAACAGGCGTCGTTTAGTGACAAAAGCTAGTGACGGCTAAAAATGCGGCTGATGCTAGTCGTCGTATAACCGTATATATAGCACCAACCTGTGAATAGAAAACACATTATCTTCTTCCCCCAAGAAAAATTTAACCGCTTTCTCTCCTCCTCCACCGACACTCCAACCGTCGCCCTACGACGTGATCCGCTAATCTCTCCATCGCGAAAGCTAAAACTCCCTAAAGCTCGAAGGTATGTTATTTCTCTCCAATTTCTACTTAATCTAGGTTTAATTAAAACCCTAATTTTGAAAATTGGTTAATTATGTGATAGAAATTGATGATTATGCGTACTAATTGTTGATAGTAGCGTATTGATTGACTGAGGATATGCTGAGAACCCTAATTTGGCAAATCAGTTAATTATGGGTTTGTTCTCGTGTATTAGTTAATGATAATATTGTATTTGTTGAGTTGGTGATATTAATTAGTGGTTTGATTGTTTAATTTGTAATTAAAAATTGGGGTTTACTTATAATTCGAAAATTAGCGTATAATTACTGATTGATATGCTAATGGATATATAAGTTTACATGAATATCTGTTAAAGTAAATTAGAACAAAGTTTGTTATAATTTGCGCAAAATTTAGTGTACAATTATTGTTTAATATACTGCTAGATTGGTACTGTTAAACATAAGTAATATTTTTTTATTTAATTAGCGTGTGTACATTATAAGTATTAGTTGTTAGTATAAAATAAAATTAATTTAATTTATTACAAGTGCTAACATCTAATTTTCGTTTACAAAATCGATAAAAAAAATTAAATTGTTAACTGAATTTTAAAATACGTTTTAAAATTTTAAATGTATTAAATAAATATTCAAATGGTTGAATGAATTGTATAATTTTGAAATGAGCATAACAAAAACAAATATTATACTGAAATCAATTTTTATAAAAAATTAAGAAATGAATATAACAACAATAAATATTCTACTAAAATCGATTTTGTAAAAAATGAAGAAATGAATATAATAACATTAAACATTTTGCTAAAATCGATTTTTTAATAAAAATTAGGAAATGAATATAACAACAACTAATATTGTACTAAATCGATTTTGTAAAAAAAAGAAACAAATATAACAACAACAAATATTCTACTAAAATCGATTTTGTAAAAAAATTAAGAAATGAGTATAAGAACATTAAATATTCTGCTAAAATCGATTTTTTTAAAATATATTAGGAAATGAATACAACAACAAATATTGTATAAAATCGATTTTGTAAAGAAATTTAGAAATGAATATAACAACGACAAATATTCTGCTAAAATCGATTTTGTAAAAAAAATTAAGAAGTGAATATAAGAACAAATACTGTACTAAAACCGATTTTTCGAAAAATTGAGAAATAGATATAATAAGAATGAATATTATATCCAAATTGATTTTCTAAAAAAATTTGAAATGAATATAATGTTGGTTTGAAAATAAGCATTAAATATTATTTCAACAAATAATTGATGTTAAAATATCAAAGCCTTCAGTCCCAAAAGGTTTTAAATTAGTTTAGAAAATACAACAACTAAAATACACCCCTTGGATGCAAAGTTATGCGTCGAAGAGAAGTGCAGTGAAGTGCTGTCAAAATTAGACAAAAGTGTGGTGTGTGAAGCCTTTAGTCCTAAATGGCTTTACTTTATTTTGGAAAATACAACAACAATATACCATTTGAGTGCAAGTTATGCATAGAAGAGAAGTGAACTGAAGTGCTGTCGAAATAATTAACATATATTTTTAAATTAGAAACAATGTTCGTTTATTTTCTCGACCATACTTGGATGTATGTAGTCAGAACTGGTATGAAAGGTTCGGTGAAGGAACATTTCTACAATGGTGTACACGAATTTATTAGATTCGCTATATTCAATAATCGAAATAATGAAGAACTTTGATGCCCTTGTAGTAAGTGCCAACATTTGAAGCATTGAAAACCAGACATAGTTAAAGTACATTTGTATAAATTTGGTTTTGTGCCAAATTATTATTTGTGGGATCGTCATGGAGAACATGCTGCATCTACACCTAATTCTGTGGCATTAGAGGATGATCATGTTATGATGAATCCAATAGAAGACATGGTGGAAGATGCAGCACGATCAATGTTCCCTACCGTCCAAGATGACGATGAAAATGTAAACATCGAAGATGAACCGAATATGGGAGCGAAAAAAGTTTATGATTTACTGGATGCTGCTAAGAGGCTGTTGTGGAATGGTTGTAAAAGTGAAATCTAATTATCACTAATCGCCGAATACATCACCATGAAATCAAAATTCAACTTTATATAAGCTGGATTTATAGTAGTTGTACAAGCTGCAAAATGACATATTCCACCTAATAATCTGATGTGCGATACTCATTATAAAGTGAAAACACTTATGTCGGCTTTCGGTCCGCTGTACCAAAAGATAGATACATGTATAAAAGGTTGTATGTTGTATTGAAAAGATGACATTAATCTTAAAAACTGCAAAATATGCAATGAGGAAGACTGATAATTCTAAATGATGACTATGTTGTGTGAGTTATGTATCGGTTGTTGTATATTGTGTATTCTGAGTTTTCGATGTTATATGTTACTAATGATGACTATGTTGCGAGCTATGCATCGTTGTTGTATATTGTGTATTTTGATTTTCCGATGTTATATGTTAATAATGATGACTATGTTGTGAGCTATGTATCTGTTGTTGTATATTGTGTATTCTGAGTTTCCGATGTTATATGTTAATAATGATGACTATGTTGTGAGCTATGTACCGGTTGTTGTATATTGTATATTCTAAGTTGTCGATGTTATATGTTAATAACGATAACTATGTTGTGATCTATGTACTATTCTGTTTTTTGAATTCTATGAAATGATATATTTTATCACTATATGAAATGATTTGTTTGTAGCAGATATGCCTTTAAGGAGACATTCCAACAGATCTCAGCCTTCGCAGCCTTTTCCTTCTCCTTCTCCTAGCGCGGGTGCCAGCGGCACATCGCCGGATGTACGTCCAGTGGCAGAGGTTGTTCCTAAGAGTGTGGGGGTAAATATCAAATTTATTGCTTGTTTTAACATTTAAAATTATACTAATTAAATTCCTACATTAAAATTTATAAAGGGGTTGTGAAGTTGAGCCTTCGGACTACATCCTACAGGTATCCGGGAAAGCCTATATGAGTCGGATTTCCGGATGTTGGCCTCATTGGGATGACATCTCAAACCATGTTAAGAATGCTATATGGGCCGACTTGATGGTAAGTATAAATGTATAATTTATTTGGAAAATAATATAATGTACATAATTCTAATTAATTTCAATATACAGGTCGCCGTCCGTGTCGATCCGCAGGATATGGATGTTTTTGCAAATCACTGGAACCAGAGGATGCAGAAAAATTATAGGGACACCCTCTCCAAAGCAAAGAACGTGAGAAAGAAACCATCGTGGGTTAGCGCCGATGTTTGGGTCGAATTTCTCTAACTACGGGAAACCCCTGAATGAAAGTAAGTTGTCTAATTTCATATTGTTATTATAATTTGTTTAAATTTCATATATTAGTTGCGTTAAATTAGTTTAACATGTCTTTAAATTAATAGGAACTATCAGCAAGAAACCGTGTAAACAGAAATAAAAATCCTACTTTGCACTATGGTGGATCTAAATCCTTTCAGCAACATCGCGTAGAGTTGGTAAGTTTATCAATAGCTTTTATAAACAGATATAACATTATTTAATCATATTTGTAACATTGTTCATTAATCATATTAGTAAAAGCATAGGAAGTTAAATCGTGAGCCTACAATGGCTGAGGTCTTCACAGCGACGCACGTCGTCGAGCAAAAAGATGAAGGCAATGTTTCATATACTTGGACATATGATAAATCTCAATCAACAATGGTAAACGTGCTTAATTTTTTTTACTTCAAACTTCAAAACTTCTAAATTAAGTATTTATTGTGGCAAAATTATGTTCGTGATCGCAAGAAAGATATGACACAGAGCATGCTCGAGTGGTGCAATCCGCTGGCCGTCAGTTGACCACAGAGGAATCAAACAGTATATGTGACGCTTTGATTGACCTTCCTTCGTGAAATAGGCGTTACAGTTTCAGAAATCAAAAGGTAAAATGCTTTATTAACTAATATATAAGAAATATCTAATATTGACATAAATTATAACCCCTTATCAATAATTTATAGGCGATGATGATCCAGTCGTCCTACATGAGATCCCAGGCCGAAGAGGAGATAACTCAATTGAAACAACAACTAGCAGAGATTAATGATTAAGGAAAGAGTGGGGCATTGGCACAGCAATTAGATGAGTATATTATGGCATACTTAGCTGAGCATGGAATAATGCCGGGGGTGGACGACGACGATGAGGATGATGAGTAGGTATGGCTTTGTTTCTGATGGATTTTGATCATTTTGTTTTGTACATATGTGACATGCGTTATATTTAGGATTAGATACTTGTTTGTTAATTGGGTTGTTTGATGGATTAGTGGGTGTTTTGTTTGATGTACACGAGTTGGTTGGGATGTTTTGTTTGATGTACTTGTTTGTAGGTATGATTTTGTAGTTTGATGAGATATTGGTGTTGATTGATGAAATGGTTGTGTAAATAGTGATATTTGCGTTATATATTTGATTATGTGTAATATGTATGAGATTATAGGATTCTTACATTGATAGTAGTTGTGAAATTGAGTATATATTTTTTGTAAATGAGGTGGATGGAGATTTGTGCGTTTGGACGGCCCAAGGAGGAGTTTGGTGTAGGAAATTGGTCCTAGATTAGCGATGGCTAGCGACGGCCGTCTGGTCTCATAATAGCGACGGCTGGTGTCTGTTTGCGGTAGCCCTTCTACTTCTAGGATGTTGCTACGTGTCTACTTAGCCGTTACTAACCGTCGTTAATATGGCGACGGAGACGTCGCTTTTTGTGTTGATGACGAGGTAAAAAGCGACAGCTTTTAGCGACGGCCAGCGACGGCAGTCGACGCCTTTTAGCTGTCGCTAAATGAAGCCGCTCTTGTAGTGATGCTGTGTGCGGAGCAGCTCATGATGTCCCTACATGTTGCATGAGTTTTCTTTTTAGACAGAGTATATTTAAGTAGGTGTTAACTGTGTGTGTGTGTATAACACACACACGTGTAAGTTCAGTGTGTGTGCGTGTGTGTTTCCTGTGTGCAAATATGTATGCCAGGTGCGTTTATATATGTGTGTACATTTTTAGTGTGTGCTTGCATATTAAATGTCTGCTTCTACATAAATGTTTGAAATGTTGGACATTGCACGATGGTGTATTTCTTCTGACTTGGGTCTTGTTAGTTTAAATATCTTATGCTTACAAAGATACTGTTGTGTTATTTCTTACTGTAGATCACTGAGATTCCAAAATTTTTTTCTAACATGGGTGTGTATCATATATGCATGTGTGTGAATGTTCGGTACAAATTTATTAATTTAAATGTCTATATAATTTTGTAAATGTAAATTAAGAAATAAGTATATTGAATAAGTTGGTATATATATCGAATATAACAAACCTCTAGTGTTTAAATGCGATTATATATATTAAAAGTTAAAGTAAATATCATTTTAAGATTAATATAAATAAATAAAGTCAATTCATTAGTATTTAAAAGTAATATTATAAAACGATAGCGTATTAAAAACATCAGTCAAACCAATGTCAATGGTGAATCACTCATGTTATCAAAATAAATAATAATAAGACAAGAAATTAGAATTCTTAGAAAACCAAACCTCTAGTGTTTCTCGAGAGGAAGAATGTTAGGGGAAAGAGGGACATTCGTGATCTTGGAAAGATTCTAACAATCCCCAAGATGAGGATCGATCCCATGATCATCTAGATACCTACTTTGCAGACATCTATGTAAACCCCCACTCTTCTCACCTAAGAAGGAAAAGTTGGTTAAAACATTCCTAGAAAAGACTTTGTAAAGAAACTCCACAAAAGTATCCTTATCTTCAACAAGCATCCAAAAAAGTGTCGCTAACTCTGCATTTTCCTTTAGAACTCTTTCTTCATGAAGACGAGATCTTCTTAAGAGCAGGGCTATTGGTTTTTCTTTGAAGTCTTTCAATAGATTATCATAAATAAGAAGACGCCTATAATTTTTAGATAAATTACTGTAGTCTTCAACTCTCCCCTGCCAAAAATCAAGAAGTAAGCTTACACCCGCTCAAGTGTCCCTTAAAGCAAAGAACGCGGTCATAAACTCCTTTGTCAACTGATCCCTAGAGTGGATTGAGCTCGGTGGGTAATTTTGAAACCACTTTAATGTCGATCCAGTAAAAGTAGCCGATAAAAATCTACTCTTAACTTCATCAAAAGCCCGGATTGCTTGCATTTGTATTTCATATAAAGCAATACGATCTTCTGGATTAGTCGACCCATCATACGAGAGTTTTGTGATTCAAAATCCCATAAGCAATGACGCCTCCATTATATCAATAGAAAATGGATGAATCTTTTTGATCGTCGGTTCCGCATAAGAAGCAAATCTTTTCCCTCGTAGCCTTTGAACTTGCTCCGATAATTTAAACAATAATTTTTCCTTATTCTAGTCTCCTTCGAGATTTAATCATTACTAGGCTCAACGTCAATATTTATGCTTTCGGCCCGAACCCTTGTTCGCCGACTGAGGCTTTTCCTTTAAGCGCTAAATGTTGGAGGCCTTACAGTTTGGACTTGTTTACCTGTCTAGGACGATTCTACCCTGATTTATTAGTAATGCCTTTAATAAACTCGGCATCGAGCTCTTTCCTTGTCATTTATCTTTTACTAGGGTTTCGACCAACTTTAGGTGTCAATTTTCCTCATCAATAGCAACAACTATTCTTTTTATGTTGTCAATTTTTTTCCTCATTTCATCTTGGTAATCACTTAAGCATTTCATGATATTTTCATAAAAGCAAGCATCATTTGTTAGAACCGACCATTGGTTAAAAGTAGAGGTAGAGAACCCAACAACAGTTGGATTGACTGTTTCACTAGGCATTCCTTGAGCATCTTCATCAATCACCGGAGATTGAGGGTTCCTTCTCATAGGGGACTTAGATTTTGTCATCGGGGAGGAGGTTGGTTGGAATCAAGTGCATAATGTAATATATTGGGACAGAGGTTCAAACCCTTCTTCTAACGTCGAAAATACTAGAGTTATTTTTCATCACAAACTAAGACCACAAAGTCCGAAAGTTATTTTCGTAAGAAGTAATGCAAAAGCAAAATTAAGTCAAAAGCGAATTGCTTGAGCCGAAAATAATAAGTGCGGAATAAAAAAGAATACATATAAATTATAGTGGTTGGGGAAGAGATCTATACATACAAATTATAGTGGTTGGGGAAGAGATCTATGCGTCCACTTTTGCCAAGTCTTTGTTAAGCTACAATGAGTTGTACAAGAACTGACTGGCTTTTTCCCCTATTAACGATTACTTATACAAGCTTAAATATGATCTAAAAGATATATGGTTAGTCTTTCACATTTCAATTCGTTTCCTTTTACCATGATTTGTATTTATGGACGATTTGTAACTTTATCTTTGGTGTAGAGCATTTCTTTTGGATTGTTGACTTGGCTCTCTTATAGGGTATTTGAACATGTGTCATCATATGGTTGCTTGCATATTAACGCATATTGTTGATGTGGCACACGCACGCATACAAACAAATATGTGTGTGTAGCTTTGGATGTTGTAATCTGTATACTTCATATAATCGTCAAACTGTTTAAGCCATTGATTTGGAAGGATGATAACTTAGCTATTAATCTTGGTTCTATATTGAGATGCTTTGACTTTTAATGGTAGAAGCTTTAGTCTCATAAGTTAAATTAGGCACTCTTGGCCCTTATATTTGGTCGCGGCTGGTTAGCGCCATTTATTAAGGTCATATCCGTAGGATGATTTTGGAATGTAGGTTGAAGGCAATGTGTAGCCTCGAAACAGCGAAGTGCTTGGATGTCTTTAGTCTTTCAGTTATAGACCCGCATTGAGGTATATGCTTTCGATTTGTAGGTTATTATTCTTTGGACATTGTATTGGTATTTAATTCTTACGAGGAACCTCGTACACAATAGAGCTTTTGAGTTTATGCCGACGGTTCCTTTAGGTATGAATGAAGAAGTTGATCATAAACATGGTAACTTGCTAGCTTTGTTTTGGTTTTAAGAGTCGATGATTTCAGTCTCCGTTCAACAAACAATTTCAACTAAAAAGATTTACTTTATTTTACATTGTCATCCTTAAAAAGTCATATTGGAACTTTATAAACGCAGTAGTAAGAACAATTTTATTACCCAATAATACACCTGGTCCTTGAAGTCTAGCTAGGATTTTACCTATGATACATTTGGTTTCCAAAGTTGCATTGCAAATCCGATAGTAAAGATAGTATTTTAACCAATAACATTCTTGGTCCTTATAATTTTGCTGGATTTCACGAAACCTAAGTAAGGACAATATTATTACTAACAAAAAATTATCGACAAAAATAGATATTTTTAACTACATCCCATTGATTTCACATATTCTAAGGCTGTTTACCTTACAGATAATTTGCATTTTTACATCTGATTGTTATTTTCAAATAATGCACACTATATGCATTTTCTTTTAAAACTGCTCTAATTATGATGATATTCTTTCTGATCATGCACATGGTGAATAATTATGGTTTTAGTCTATTTATAATAATATTTTTGGATGAATGGTAAAATGAAGTTCTAGTGGTTAAGGTCAAAGCCTCAAAATTTTAAGAACAGGCTCTCAATGCAAGTCCCTCACCTTTTGTAAGCATTTTATTCATGTATACTTTTCATTATTCTTGTATATAGTACTGATAATAAATAGTCATTGGTTCAAGCTCCCCAAAGTGATAGATGCAACTACTGGATCAAGAATTTTTTGTCTAAAGATGTGCACTATTAATTATAGTAGCAAAATAGCACGCATTATCTACAACTCTTAATTCAATTTTGTCATTGTCAACTCTTTGGAACAAGCATTTGAAATTGACTAGAAATATAAACTATTGGTTCTAACAAAATAGCTTCGATACAGTTATTCAAATCCTTTTAACCTATCATGCACATGCCGTATCAACTGATGTCGTTATGCTATGATATATTTTGTTCATCAGTATAATGAAATTATAATTAAACTAAACTCGAGTTGCTTTGCAAAAGCAACATAGAAGCGTCTGGTAAAAATATTACATATTGACCAGACTTCACAAAAAATTACTCTTCTGTAAAAATATTACTCTTTTGTAAACTTTTTTGCCTATTTCAAAAGTCACTTGATCTGTAACGACCCAAAAATTTCGTTAATTAAATTGTCATATTAATAAGATTTTTGGAAACAAATTTTTAAAGAAATATAATTGCTATAATTTGTAATGCAGTAAATGTTAAGAGTTAACCTATTAAATATTATATTGATTAAAATGGACTTAATTAAAAAGGTTGAATTAAAGGAAATCCTATTTATTGGAACCTAAGTTAATGGTATGCAAATTTTTAATAAATGAGTTATTGCAAGAGATTGTAATTTGAATAAATTTCTAAGGACTGAAGTAGTGAAAGGTTTATACCTGCATATAAATTGAATACGAGAAATTAGAGGTAAGTGTTAAATTGATTTAATGTAATAAAAGATTGTAAACGGTAATTGGAATAAATTAAGGAATTATGTTAATGCAAGTTAATAATTTATAAACTTGAATAAACATTTCAATTTAATAAATTTATTCAAATGTAGGACTTAGTTATAAGTGTAGATTTATGGGTATGATAACAAATTTGTGTAAATTGCCTAAATTAAGTGGTCAATAAATTTATTTGGAAATCAAACTCATTTAAATGGTAAGAAATTGTAATGTGTTATTGATATAAACGGTACTTTAATGATTAATAATATAGTAACGGAAGTGGAAATGGAAATTAATAAAAAACATAAACTTATTTTAAGGTAGTAATTGCATGAAGATTTATGAAATGGAGTTAATGCAAATAGATGGAATTGAATTTTACGTTAGTATGAATTTAAAGGAAAATGTGGTAATTAGATAAAATCAATATAAGACAATAAATGCAATGATTGTGGGTTAATAATAAAGTGTGAATAGGGAAATGATTATTATAGTAATTGAATGTAATTCCAATTTGTCGGAATAGAGTAAATGTATACTTGGTAATAAATTTAATATAGGAAAACGAAATTGAAATATTGAATTAATTAATTTATATATATATAATAAAAGGTGATTATTGGATTGGGAAATAATAAACTTATAAAAGGTGATTAAGAGTTGTGACCACAAATTATTATGAGTGATACATATATATTTAATTCATTCTATTGAATTGGAAATCATTGCAATAAATCTAGAGGAAATGTTACATTAATATAAATTTGGGAACATTAAGGGTAATAGTTATGAACCAAATATAATTATACCATAGGAAGAAATTTATCGAATAATAATTGATTAGATAAAAAGGATGTGGACAGAAACCATCTGTTGCTATTACTGGCCAACAACTGTAAGGGTTAGAGAGAGAAGCATGTGGACAGAGACCATATGTTGCTATTCCAAGTGTGACATTTTATGGCTCGGCAGCAAAAGTTTGATCAAATGAATCTACGACTTTCCATTAAGAAGTGACACATGGATGACGCATTACGGTTGGATCAGAATTGGCACGACCATGCCAGGTCATCGCATTTGCCATCCATGGTATAGTATACAGTCTCTTCAATCTAGAAATTAAAGGAAAATGTCTTAATGTCTTTCGAGGTACTTTGGTGCATTTTCTCTCTTCGTTTAATGATGTCATATATCTTGGTTCATTGCAATTTGTACAAGAAACTTTGTTCGCATCATCTTTCTAGTACAATATGCAATCATTGATGCATGCATCATAAGTTTTGTAATTCATCCCAACTTGCTTAATGATCTTCTTCACGTCGGAGTACTTTGTCAGCAGCGTGTTACCTTCGGGGAGTAACTCCTTTGTTAGTTCGAGAAGTGCAGTCATACCATTATCTGAAAGGTGTATTGGGTCTTCAAGCTATTCAGTTTCACAATGGCATACAGCTTCGTAATCCCTTTTGAACATGAGGGATACAGTGGCTCTTTTACGCTACTAAAAAGCAATTTATACTTCTTACTTTCATTGGCCTGCCAATCTGGATAATCAGTAGACTGCTCTCCAACATTAGCATGATCAGGCAACGAATTTGTAGGTTGAAAATGATGAAATCTATCTGCATCATTGACCAGATCTTCCATCCTAATATGTTCAGACTCAGCAGTAGTTCTGCCATGACTAACTGGTTGCTCTTTTTCCATCTCCGCCCTTTTTTCCCCATGAAAATACCATGCTGTATACGATTGGATAATACCCCATCTAAGCAAATGAAAATGAATGTCATCTAATTTGATCGTCTTCATATTTTTGCACCGGGTGCAAGGGCATAAATACAATCCTTTCTTACCACCGTTTTCTTCAACAAACTAATGAACTTCTGCACCCCGTCTATATAGTATGTAGATCTTAGATCTGATTCATTTATCCGTTGTTTGTCTATGCTGAAAGACATATTGCCCTCCTATATCATATTTAACAGAACATGAGACTTTCCCTTCAATGGGTCCTCGTTCCAATTGCTCGAAAAGAATATTTTTGAAATTATATTGAGAAATTGGTTGTAAGATTAATTCTACATATTTAACTTTACTAAATTATATATTTTCTTGTTAAATATAATAGTTTTTTTTTCTATTGCCGTTCTTCTAGTTCAGCATGGTCAGTTTATTAAGAAGTCCAAATGAAACATCCCGGAAATTTCGATCCCGAAATTTCCAGATAGTTAAGAAAAGAAGAAAAGAGAAGAAGAAGAAAACAGAAACAAGACACAGAAACCTCACATTCGCAGCGGATCAAATATAATATCAAATAAAATAGCAGTTATACAAAGAAAACTATGTCAGTTAATTTACATTTAAATACATTAGAGTTATACATATACATAAATACTGGACAAAACAATCATGTCCAGAGACTACAATATCACAGTGAAAACTCTCCATACGTCCCTGTCATCCTGCTCGCCTCCTGAGCTCCAGAACGTCCTTACCTGAAAATTTGTAATACTCGGTCTGACCCGAGCATTACATCAAAGTAACACCAGGGTCAGGCTGGAAACCAGCGTGAGTAAACTCATCTAACAAGGAATATCCCAAAACATACAACTTATATAAACCTGGGGTAACTTATCAATTTACAACTTAACAAGCTATTATAAACATCACCTATATCACACATCAATTTGTAAGTGTCAAAACTTAGATTAAATGGTCCAATTCACTTAAATCAATCCAAACCAGCTTATTGATTTCACAATCAATCTATAATGAATCGAAGTGGTTTCGGGTATTTTCTAATACCCGACTCCGGTCTCTTCGAACCCAATGTCATCTTAACTTGAATTATCCAAGTAAAGTACAATTCAACTTTTAAATACAGGATGACCCAGTAATTCATCGTCAATAGAAAAAACACATCATCACAGTTTAAATTAAACATATCTTATCACATAGCATCACGAACACATATTAGGGATAACAATTCATCAAAGGCTTCCCATATTATTCTATTTATCCCTTAAATTAATTTCCAAAATTAATTTATTCTTAACCAAATACAGTAATTAACCTTAATTACATCATTAATTAATTATTAACCATAATTATTAATCACCCTTGATTAATAATATACAGTAATTAACTACCCTTAATTACTTCATTGAATAAATTAATCCTTAATTTATTCTCTAATTAATCCCATGATAAATCCCATTCAGTAATCAACTATCCTTAATTACTTTATTCCAAACATTAATTACCCTTAATTAATTATCTCGATTAACCACCCTGATTAATTACATAGGAATTTAATCCAAATTACTTTCATTATCAACATCTTTAATTACATCCAGTAATTACCATTAATTACTTCCTTAAGTAATTGCACTTCCATTAATTACATTAAGTAATTATCCATCAATCATCAAGTGTTTAGATTAATTAAACTTAATTAATTAACCTAAACTAATCACATTAAACCCAATTAATTACATTAAGCAATTAATTTCTTAATTACTTTTATTAAGTAATTAAACTTAACAATTTCTTAATTGATTATCATAAATTAATTAATCTAATTAATTATTAAAATTAATCATATTAATTAATTACTAAATAATCCTTAGTTAATGACCAACATTAACTATTATTAGTTCTTTAATAACTTTTCTTTATTTACCATCTTAACTTAATTAATTACACATATTAATTAACCTAACCCATACACATTGATTACATTGATCCATAATTAATTACTCAAATTAATTATTCTATAATTACTTACATTGATTAATTATCCTCTGATTAATCATACTCATTAAATTAACTAATCCCTTGATTAGTTTCCTTAGTGAGCCAATCCTTGATTAATTACTTCATGTAATTAATTTCCAATTACTACTATTTGGTAAATTTCATTTCAAATAATTACTTTATCAAGTAATTATCTCTTTTGTTAATTATCTTCAGATAATTAACTTTTAAATCATTAATCAATTCATCCTTAATTTACTCAAGACCTTAGTTAATCACTTTATTTCATTTCGTTTAGTAATTATTCTTAAGTTAATTAATTTACCCTTTATTTGCTTAAGCCATTTAAATAAATTTAAGATAAACCATTATCTTAATTAATTTCTTAATTAAATCATTTAAATCTTATCTAATTTAAATGCTTGAAAATTTACTTATACAAAATCACTTAAGCCCCTTTACACAAAGTCTTAACACGCTTCTTTTAACACTTTCTTAATTTCAGTTGTTATTATTACTAAATTCTATTTGAAATCTCTTAAGGATTTTAATAAAATAAATAAATAACCTATTCAAATCAATAAATCAAATTCAACCTTATTAATAAAATTTTAACTTGTTATCAAATTACTTTAAGCTTGCATTCACTTAATGTTTTGATCTAGTTATTACTTTTATTCTGTACCCTTACAGGTAACCCGAGCACAACCAAAAATTCCCGAGCTAGAACCATAAATTACTCGAGACAACCTTGGCAAATCCTCCTAAAATCCCAGACATCAGCCCACTGAAAGGTTTAGTTTAAATTTTAAGTTTTTTTTTAAAGAAAAGAAAACCTGGAACAACATACTTGTTACTGGGTTAAAACATTCAGGCAACTCGAGTATAAACTCGAGTCTTTCTTCCAAAAACCCCAAACCATCTTCGAGTAAACCAGCTCAACTCCCATTCCAAACCAACAGACACAACCCCTCCTCCCTGTGCACATGTACTAGTGCCGGAGTCTTCCTCCATCTCCGACGAATCTCCCTTCATACCAAACATCACCGCAGCAACCACCCCTGGTCATCAAAACATTTTCACTTGCCTTGAAACAAAAACGAGCTTCCCAGTTACAACTGAAAATCAATAGCCATGCCCAAATCCTTCTCGAGATCATAGCTCCGACCATCTGGTCGTATGAAATTCTGGCCACTCCATCTCCAACCCTTAACGATCCTATTCCCAAAATTTTATGCAACTCGATGCATCAGTGAAGATGCAGAAGTCACAATTTCCAGCACAACCCAAAACTAGGGTTATAAACTTGATTTCCTCATCGCCAACGCCTAAATGATCAGGCAACTCAACATCCATTTTTCCCAGCCTCACCACATATTCACCCATCTCCAGACCAATTCCCGACCACCCTAGACTCTCTGGCCATCCACAGTTTCTCAGAACCCCAAATCCAGTCAACTTAGAATTTCTCACCCAAAATAGTGTTAAAAATTTTGAATTTCATTTTAAAAATCATGTTTTACTCAAACAATTCAAGATATAAACTTGAATCAACTTAATTTAACACTTGATTTAAATCATGCATTTTAAAATTTTGCTTTATTCCTTGGTTCCAGAACAAAAATTCAAACCTATATTGTTTTAAATAAATTTTAAACTTAAGTTTATGATTTAACAACCATATATTGTTTGTATCTCAAATCCTAACATATATTGCATGATTCGATTTTGATTTTTGATCTAACTTTCATTTCCTGAACCATGAACAGAGATAAAAAAATACAACCGACATGCACCTATACTACACTCAATAGTCCAGAGATACCCTTCATGTATAAACAAAGCATTATTCATCTCAGTCATTTTTATGAGCAACAGTCTAAAGTTTACTTAGCCCTTTTTTTTATTTTAAAAAAAATGTTTACTCACAAGATTTTGAAAATGTAGAGGCTTGAATGCTAGAAATTTTAAAGACTGAATTACTTGGGCTTTGATCTCTTTAAAATTGCTAATTGAAGCAAATGCTGTTGAGAAGATTTCATGTCCTCGTACTTCAGGTTGCATGCTTGCTGCAGACTTGCTAACAGATTGAAAGATGTGTATACATACTTGCAGATTTGAAAATCTAAAGTTACAGACTTTACTTTTAAAATTCGATTTGTTTTGAGGAGGTGATTACAGGGTTGCTCTTGATTCTTAATCCCATTTGAAATGTAGGTTGAAAATTTAACTTTAGATTTTATTTTTCCTTTGAAGTTGCAGATCAACATTTGCTTTTTATCTTGGAATTTAAGTTTTAGGTTTACTGATTTTTTTTTAGCTGAAATAGAAAATAGTTTGGAGAAAAGAGAAAGATATGTTTTAAATTTCAAAATGAAGGCCACTTGTTTACAATTTCTTACACTTGTCATTATAATATATAATCTTCTTACAAGTGTTATTAGAGATGAACTAACATGTTTACAAATGTTACTTAAGTATTTTCTAATTAATTTTCATTTAATTTAAATGTAATATAACTACTTATTTAATAAATATAATTTTACATATGTAAATATAAATTTGCTTTTTTAAAAGAAAATATTCTAAAACTAATTATAACATAATATATTTTCTTATTCATGTAATTTAAAATCTAAAACATTTATTTTTATACATTTATAATCACTTTAATTTAATTACTTTAAAAATAAAACTTTGGTTAAATTCTTTCTAAACTATCATACTTAAAATAAACAATTATCTTATATTAAATTTTATACACAATATTTACAGAAAATGTTATTAACCAATTATACATTAAATAAATCATATATAAAAATTATTCTAAAAAAGTCCAAATTATTTACTAAGGCATTTACTTAAATCTTAAATTCAAGTTTCAAATTCAGATTCAAATTTGAATTACAATCCAAGTATAACTATTTACTATCAGAATTATTTGTTAAATCTATAATTCAATATTTCTATTAGTTAACCCCGTTAATTAACAGATACTCCAAAATTCAGGTTATCACATTTCTCCCCCCTTTGAATCTTTTCGTCCTCGAAAAGGAACGAAACCAGAATTTATTAAATATTTTTAAACCGGTTAAAATATTCTTTAATCATTTTAAAACACTTAAAAATCTATATAATATTTTCAAAATAGTTTTTATAGAAAATATCATTTTATAACTCGATGTTTCAACCAGTGCATCTTTGTTCTTACAAAAATTCGGTCATACGTTGATCAGGCGTAAGACTGAAAATTGATAAGTACTTGGCAGACCCGTTTTCAACATCCAGTGAAAATACTTTGAAAATAATTTTTATTGAAAATATAGAAAACAGTTTTTGAAAATAGAGGATATATCTTTGGTGAGAATGCTCTGGAAATCATCACCCCCATCCATGGTCACAGTTACATCCAGGGTTATGTTGCCGTCGCAGCAAAAGTCCATGTAACTGCAGGCTCTCAGCGGCCTCTCGATTGCGCTATGGATTCCACACAACAGATCACAGTTACACCCAGGGTTACATTGCTGTCGCAGCAAAAGTCCATGTAACTGTAGGCTCTCAGCGGCCTCTGATTTTCGCTGTCGAAATGAAACTCCTCCACTCCTACATAGGTCGCAGTCTGCCGATATAAAATCAAACGCAGATTGTTGGCTCTCAACGGCACACACGACTTTCGCTATGTTATACCATAGGTCGCAGTCTACCGATATAAAATCAAACGCAGACTGTTGGCTCTCAGCGGCACACACGACTTTCGCTACGGTATACTCTACTCATAATCCGCAGGAACTAGTTTAGTCCGGACTCCTCACAGGATCAACTTTAGAACCCCCCTTGGGGCTCAAGGCAGCACCACCCGGTAGTACTCCTGAGAAGTTCATTTCAATGGAGCGCCTTTTTCCCCAGAGCCATCATCAAAACATTTTATACTATATATATAGTATCTTTATATCATACACCTAGTATGATCTCATACAAAGCTCCTTTACACAAAATCGATTATTCCAAAATCGATAATTCTCAAACTAGGCTTTCCCAATTCAATATTGATTTTACCCAAAAATCAAAAGCCTTTCCAAATCCATAGATTTCCAAAACCTTTTTTCAAAATCCTCATAAGATCCTTTGTACATATATATATATAGATATATATATATATATATATATAATTTTCAAAACTTTGGATCATCTCAAATTTGTATAAAACTCCTTTTATACTTCAAAACACCTTCAAAATCCTTTTCTTCTGGCAATAGATTCAACAAGGGGAGTTTTATCTTATAAAACAAAGATATTTACTCTGTTTATTCAAAATCAGATATTCAAATTTGATTACTCCTTCCAATATCATTTTCATTCAAATCCGTATGATGTACACATATCATTCGTACGCTATACCAATCTGATCGCTTACTCGATCACACAATTTCACTTCCGAACTAGTATCGTCCACCCGACTTCCTAGTGCGGACACAGATCTGGTTTCTTGATCAGAAACCGTCATTCTCCTTACATAGTCATACTATGATAGAGAATATCCAGAACCAATCTACAATCCATATCCAGGTTCGCCGTCGAAAATCGAGTGAAAAATCCCACTCGGATCGATATAACTATCTCGAAATTCTGTGCTCGAATCTGGATCAAATCACTATGCGAACAGAATAACATACGTACACCCTACGTATTCATCTTTATTGGTTATTAGCCAAATCAATTTTCTTTCTATTCACATTTAATTTTCATTCACTTATTCACAATTGCTTAAATCCATTCGGATTATCACCTCTATTCTTATCTCGATTGGGTATTTAACCAGTAACAGTTTAAACTCTGTCTAGTTTAAATTTAAAAAATAGCTTGAAAAGTTAAAAATAGATAAGTAGTTGGAAAATAATTACTAGTTTGTAAAATAGTTAAAATAATTATAGAAATTTTAGATAATCGTAAAATAATAGTAAGATAGTAATTAATTTTGTAAAACAGTTGAAATATAGTAATTAATCTATAAAACAGTTGGAAAATTGTTAAACAATTTCAAAAATAATTGTAAGACAAATATAAGATAGTTTGGCTTTTAAAAGAAAGGTTGTATATATAATGAATAGCTTGGAAAAATAGGTTTATATTAAAACAATTTATATAAAAAATAGTCCAGAGTCAATTCTGTTCAATTTCCAATCTCCATTCTCATCAATTCAATTTAAATTTTCTCTACTATTTAAATTGATCCAATTCCAAATTAAATAACTTCAATTTCCATTGAAACTTATTTAACCCCAATTTAAGTTGAATTAATTCTCAATTCCTTTTCAAATTTAAATCAAATTCCATTTGATTTTAAACATATTCAACTTTAATTACAATCCCAGGTTATTCCAATCACTTTGGACTAATATCCATTCAATTGAACCCACCTCAATTCCAGTTTGAATTAATCCCAATTTCAAATTCCATTTCCAAATCAAGTTGAATTATTCTTGATTTCCTCCCAAATTTAATTCAAATTCCACTTGAAATTAAAACTATTCAATTTTAATTACAATTCCAAATTATTCAAATCAATCTAATTCAAATTTTCCATTTGAATCTTATACTCATACATCTTCAATCACCATTTCAATTAATTCCAATCAAATTCAATTTGAACTAATTCAAATTTCAAATCTAAACCATCTCGAATTATATAAATTCGAGTTAATATTTCAAATGTTGATTTAATTCCTTTAAATCAATTTACCTTTTTATCCCAACAATGGATTACCATACTCCATTTCTCATTCATTTAAACAAATCCAATTCATATTTTAAAGATTATTAATAACAATAGGATGATATCATCCAATTATTTCAAAACATCCATCCATTTCCAATTTTCGGATCTCAAACCCAATTTGAGATCACTCACACTCTCAAATATAATCAATCATTTTAACTTTCCAAGTTAAAACTTAATTTCATCTGGAAATTTCCAAATCAGGTTGATCATTTAAACTTATTTAACCTTTCCCAAGTTAAACTCAATTCACTTAATCCAGTCAACCTTGCCCAGTTTGAACTTCCATTTCAAATTCTAAACTTCACATTAATAATCTTTCCATTTATAAGTTCAAAAACTTATAACCTTGGGTATCACATCTTATTCCAAATTCTAAACTCACCATTTAGAGTTTATTTCCAATCACCTTTGATATTATGTATATCCACATGTATACATATTAATTTCTTTTACACACCAAGTTATACTTAAAAAATTTTTTAACCACCTTTGGTTTTAATTCAAAACAAATTTCTTTAAATTTTCAAACAGCTTTTGTTTGAAATAGGACCATTTCATTCAATTGCATTAGATAATATTATTCATTGTTTCTTTAAATTAATTACGTCATTAATTAATTCCAATTAATCACGTTCGGTAATTAACTTATTTCTTAATTACCTTCATTAAGTAATTGTCCTTTAAATTACTTACCTCTAGTTACTTCATTAAGTAACTTCCTCTTAATTTATTATTTCCAATTATTATCCATTAATTAATCTCATTAAATAATGTTTAATCAATTATATAAATTAGTTGATTATCCTTATTCTGAAACCTTTTCCAAATTCAAGATTTCATTTCAGTTTGGTTGTATTTCTATTACTTCTTAATTTGACTTAATAATTTAACAACCAATTTCTTTACTATTTGTTAGAAAGATATATTGCTTTATATATCAAAATATAATCTTATATAAAACCATTTAAAATCTTTATATAGGAAAATAACAAGTACGCTCTCATATATATATATATATATATATATATATATACACACACACACTCAACTCATTCTAGGGTACCACTTACCCCATCCTTAATGAGTAATCCCACCAGAGCCAAGGTTCTCGCTCAACCTTCTGCTCTGATACCAAATGTAACGTCCCGGAAATTTCGATCCCGAAATTTCCAAATAGTTAAGAAAAGAAGAAAAGAGAAGAAGAAGAAAATAGAAACAAGACACAGAAACCTCATATTCGTAGCGGATCAAATCTAATATCAAATAAAATAGCAGTTATACAAAGAAAACTATATCAGTTAATTTACATTTAAATACATCAGAGTTATACATATACATAAATACTGGACAAAACAATCATGTCCAGAGACTACAATATCACAGTGAAAACTCTCCATACGTCCCTGCCATCCTGCTCGCCTCCTGAGCTCCAGAACGTCCTTACCTGAAAATTTGTAATACTCGGTCTGACCCGAGCATTACATCAAAGTAACACCCGGGTCAGGCTGGAAACCAGCGTGAGTAAACTCATCTAACAAGGAATATCCCAAAACATTCAACTTATATAAACCCGGGGTAACTTATCAATTTACAACTTAACAAGCTATTATATACATCACCTATATCACACATCAATTTGTAAGTGTCAAAACTTAGATTAAATGGTCCAATTCACTTAAATCAATCCAAACCAGCTTATTGATTTCACAATCAATCTATAATGAATCGAAGTGGTTTCGGGTATTTTCTAATACCCGACTCCGGTTTCTTCGAACCCAATGTCATCTTAACTTAAATTATCCAAGTAAAGTACAATTCAACTTTTAAATACAGGATGTCACAGTAATTCATTGTCAATAGAAAAAAACACATCATCACAGTTAAATATATCTTATCACATAGCATCACGAACACATATTAGGGGTAACAATTCATCAAAGGCTTCCCATATCATTCTATTTATCCTTTAAATTAATTTCCAAAATTAATTTATTCTTAACCAAATATAGTAATTAACCTTAATTACCTCATTAATTAATTATTAACCATAATTATTAATCACCCTTGATTAATAATATACAGTAATTAACTACCCTTAATTACTTCATTGAATAAATTAATCCTTAATTTATTCTCTAATTAATCCCTTGATAAATCCCATTCAGTAATCAACTATCCTTAATTACTTTATTCCAAAAATTAATTACCCTTAATTAATTATCTCAATTAACCCTGATTAATTACATAGGAATTTAATCCAAATTACTTTCGTCATCAACATCTTTAATTACATCCAGTAATTACCATTAATTACTTCCTTAAGTAATTACACTTCCATTAATTACATTAAGTAATTATCCATCAATCATCAAGTGTTTAGATTAATTAAACTTAATTAATTAACCTAAACTAATCACATTAAACCCAATTAATTACATTAAGTAATTAATTTCTTAATTACTTTTATTAAGTAATTAAACTTAACAATTTCTTAATTGATTATCATAAATTAATTAATCTAATTAATTATTAAAATTAATCATATTAATTAATTACTAAATAATCCTTAGTTAATGACCATCATTAACTATTATTAGTTCTTTAATAACTTTTCTTTATTTACCATCTTAACTTGACTAATTACACATATTAATTAACCTAACCCATACACATTGATTACATTGATCCATAATTAATTACTCGAATTAATTATTCTATAATTACTTACATTGATTAATTATCCTCTGATTAATCATACTCATTAAATTAACTAATCCCTTGATTAGTTTCCTTAGTGAGCCAATCCTTGATTAATTACTTCATGTAATTAATTTCCAATTACTACTATTTGGTAAATTTCCCTTCAAATAATTACTTTATCAAGTAATTGTCTCTTTTGTTAATTATCTTTAGATAATTAACTTTTAAATCATTAATCAATTCATCCTTAATTTACTCAAGACCTTAATTAATCACTTTATTTCATTTCGTTTAGTAATTATTCTTAAGTTAATTAATCTACCCTTTATTTGCTTAAGTCATTTAAATAAATTTAAGATAAACCATTATCTTAATTAATTTCTTAATTAAATCATTTAAATCTTATCTAATTTAAATGCTTGAAAATTTACTTATACAAAATCACTTAAGCCCCTTTACATAAAGTCTTAACACGCTTCTTTTAACACTTTCTTAATTTCAATTATTATTATTACTAAATTCTATTTGAAATCTCTTAAGGATTTTAATAAAATAAATAAATAACCTATTCAAATCAATAAATCAAATTCAACCTTATTAATAAAATTTTAACTTGTTATCAAATTACTTTAAGCTTGCATTCACTTAATGTTTTGATCTAGTTATTACTTTTATTCTGTACCCTTACAGGTAACCCGAGCACAACCAAAAATTCCCGAGCTAGAACCATAAATTACTCGAGACAACCTTGGAAAATCCTCCTAAAATCCCAGACATCAGCCCACTGAAAGGTTTAGTTTAAATTTTAAGTTTTTTTTAAAGAAAAGAAAACCTGGAACAACATACTTGTTACTGGGTTAAAACATTCAGGCAACTCGAGTATAAACTCAAGTCTTTCTTCCAAAAACCCCAGACCATCTTCGAGTAAACCAGCTCAACTCCCATTCCAAACCAACAGACACAACCCCTCCTCCCTATGCACATGTACTAGTGCCGGAGTCGTCCTCCATCTCCGACGAACCTCCCTTCATACCAAACATCACCGCAGAAACCACCCCTGGTCATCAAAACATCTTCACTTGCCTTGAAACAAAAACGAGCTTCCTAGTTACAACTGAAAATCAATAGCCATGCCCAAATCCTTCTCGAGATCGTAGCTCCGACCATCTGACCGTATGAAATTCTGGCCACTCCATCTCCAACCCTTCCCGATCCTATTCCCAAAATTTTATGCAACTCGATGCATCAGTGAAGATGCAGAAGTCACAATTTCCAGCACAACCCAAAATTAGGATTATAAACTTGATTGCCTCATCGCCAACGCCTAAATGATCAGGCAGCTCAACATCCATTTTTCCCAGCCTCACCACATAGTCACCTATCTCCAGACCAATTCCCGACCACCCTAGACTCTCTGGCCATCCACAGTTGCTCAGAACCCCAAATCCAGTCAACTTAGAATTTCTCACCCAAAATAGTATTAAAAATTTTGAATTTCATTTTAGAAATCATGTTTTACACAAACAATTCAAGATATAAACTTGAATCAACTTAATTTAACACTTGATTTAAATCATGCATTTTAAAATTTTGCTGTATTCCTTGGTTCCAGAACAAAAATTCAAACCTATATTGTTTTAAATAAATTTTAAACTTAAGTTTGTGATTTAACAACCATATATTGTTTGTATCTCAAATCCTAACATATATTGCATGATTCGATTTTGATTTTTGATCTAACTTTCATTTCCTGACCCAAGAACATAGATTAAAAAAATACAACAGACATGCACCTATACTACACTCAAAAGTCCAGAGATACCCTTCATGTATAAACAAAGCATCATTCATCTCAGTCATTTTTATGAGCAACAGTCTAAAGTTTACTTAGCCCTTTTTTTTTATTTTAAAAAAAATGTTTACTCACAAGATTTTGAAAATGTAGAGGCTTGAATGCTAGAAATTTTGAAGACTGAATTGCTTGGGCTTTGATCTCTTTAAAACTGCTAATTGAAGCAAATGCTGTCGAGAAGATTTCCTATCCTCGTACTTCAGGTTGCATGCTTGCTGCAGACTTGCTAACAGATTGAAAGATGTGTATACATACTTGCAGATTTGAAAATCTGTAGTTATAGGCTCTACTTTTAAAATTCGATTTGTTTTGAGGAGGTGATTACAGGGTTGCTCTTGAATCTTAATCCCATTTGAAATGTAGGTTGAAAATTTAACTTTAGATTTATTTTTTCCTTTGAAGTTGCAGATTGACATTTGCGTTTTATCTTGGAATTCAAGTTTTAGGTTTACTGATTTTTTCTTTAGCTGAAATAGAAAATAGTTTGGAGAAAAGAGAAAGATATGTTTTAAATTTCAAAATGAAGGCCACTTGTTTACAATTTCTTACACTTGTCATTATAATATATAATCTTCTTACAAGTGTTATTAGAGATGAACTAACATGTTTACAAATGTTACTTAAGTATTTTCTAATTAATTTTCATTTAATTTAAATGTAATATAACTACTTATTTAATAAATATAATTTTACATATGTAAATATAAATTTACTTTTTTAAAAGAAAATATTCTAAAACTAATTATAACACGATATATTTTCTTATTCGTATAATTTAAAATCTAAAACATTTATTTTTATACATTTATAATCACTTTAATTTAATCACTTTAAAAATAAAACTTTGGTTAAATTCTTTCTAAACTATCATACTTAAAATAAACAATTATCTTATATTAAATTTTATACACAATATTTACAGAAAATGTTATTAACCAATTATACATTAAATAAATCATATATACAAATTATTCTAAAAAAAATCCAAACTATTTACTAAGGCATTTACTTAAATCTTAAATTCAAGTTTCAAATTCAAACTCAAATTCAGATTCAAATTTGAATTACAATCCAAGTATAACTATTTACTATCAGAATTATTTCTTAAATCCATAATTCAATATTTCTACTAGTTAACCCCGTTAATTAACAGATACTCCAAAATTCAGGTTATCACACCAAACTATACAGTTCAGCATAGTTCGACCTTTGAAATTTTGTTGGCCTGAGTTCTTTATCCTCAACTAAAATGGAACCAATTGCTTATTGAATCTAAATTCTTACCTTTTTCTTCAAGAATTTGGATCCTCTTATGAGAACAAGATAATCTGATTGCAGGAAAAATGTTGAATCCAGTTCAAGCACAGGTTAATCTTAAATGTTATCTTCACAACTCCTTTTATAATAAATGAAAAACTCAGATGAATTTATAATATAAAGTATACTATTATATATATGTATAAAGAAAGAATGTTTTTAATGTCCACCGCTAATAAGTGATGATTACAGAAAACATGGTGCGTAGCGAAACCATCGACTTCAAAAGCAACACCGTGGGAGGATTTAAACTACGCATGCTCGCAGGTAGACTGCAGAACACTGAAAGAAGGCGGTCCTTGCTTCAAACCAAACAATCTCATAGCTCATGCTTCTATTTCTATGAATCTCTACTACCAGTCTAATGGCAGAAACCCTTGGAATTGTGATTTCAAGAATTCTGGTCTTATTGTCAGTACCGACCCCAGTAACTTTCATTTCCTAGTATTCTTCTTGTTTTCCGTTTCTTTTTCTATTTACTAGAATTATTATGGTACTCATTCATGTAGGTTCTGGTAGCTGCATCTATTATTACAAGGAGTAAAGGATTGGCTGAATTTTATCAGTGTGCATGATGTAGTACAAATAACAGTATTGTTATTAATGGATGGATTTTAGTGAACATGATGGTTATTGTGTTAGTTTCTCCTATGTTAATTTGATGCTTCACGAGTTTACCCTTCCGCGTAGAATCTATTTAATTTCATAACTGTTTCACTATACTTTATTGACTAAGTATTTCCCTATGACATATCATTAAATTGTGAACCTTCAAAAGCATTTCTCATGTGACTGGAAAACTAAAAGAGCCAGGACTCGGTGAAACATTAATATCACATATCAGGTTGAGAGTACGAGCCTAATAAAGTCACATAAAACATGCTTTTGGAAAAACAATATGCAGAGCCATTCCTAGTGAGCATTCAAAATTTTATGGCTTATCTACAGTGTGTGTGTGGGGTGTAAAAACAGGATTCCTGGAAGACAAACAAATGCATCAACCTTTAACTAGTATAAAAAAATACTTTCCTTTCCAAATTAAAACATGATTTAATCCACATGATAATTCACCATCATCAAATTGTGAGGACATATCTAAACTTGATATCATCATTGTTTTAAAAAAAGATTTATGGGGAAACAGATGTAACTTCATTTTCTAAGTTAGTAATTTTACATGATTCAAGCTACTTGATCGTTCATAATATAAATTGTTTAGTAAAGAACAATATAATTTAGTAAACAATTAACTTCCTTGTAAGATTTATACGCATGCCTTTTTCATGATCGTTTTTTGTTTTCCTGTACGACCTAGAATTTTGTAGTATGATTTTAAACATTTAATTAATTTTAAATAGTTAAAATATATGGACTATTTAAATTTCAATAAATGGAACTCAAAATATAGGGTTTATTTTAAACATTAGCACCAAACTGTTTCCAAAAAATTTGCCATTACAACGGCACCATTTTGTAGCACCGGAGTAATGTCTATGCATTACCCCTCTCCTGGTACTTGGCTTGCACCATTAACAATAATTTTACCCACTTATACAACAATGTCAGAACAATATACAACATTAGCACCAAACTATTTCCAAAAAATTTGTCATTACAACAGCGCTATTTTGTAGCACCGGAGTAATGTCTATGCATTACCCCTCTCCTGATACTTGGCTTGCGCCATTAACAATAATTTTATCCACTTATACAACAATGTCAAAACCATATACAATGTCAGAACCATATACAACATTAGCACCAAGCCGTAAGTTATGCAAGGGGATCAAAATAATACAAAAAACTTGGATAAAACGGAAGTCCAAGCCATCAAATAAATTTGAATTTGACGTGATAGCAAAGCTAACGAGTTACAAATAATAGGCACATACGCGTTAATGGTCCAACATTATGCTTCGTGCTTTATGAATGCATGGCGTGTTTCATCAAAAGTTAAAACATTTCAATCATCTAACGCTGAAGAATAAATCCACCAGAATCTTTAGATGTATGAATTATCTTAAGCAACATACATGTAGTGATTTAACACTGATTGAGAGTGATACATCTCTAGATTGCGCTTTTAAACCGACAAATTTGATGAAAATGATAAATTATATTAGAAAACTGAAGACAAGGGAAGGGTCAATCCACATGTCATGTAGGTATACATAGTAAGTACTTTATATTTCTGGTTTGAAAATTTATCACGCTAGAGGATATGGATTGAAAATTTTCAGTGGTAGGAATAGTTTGGTTCAGCTATGCAAGCTATGACCCCGGACCCTGCTCTTTCAAAGCTCTTGATATGTATTTTTTAGATCATGCGTCTTAAAACAGATTATAAAATTAATTAATTATCGTGCACATCAAAAGTTTACTTATTTAAGGAACGAGTAGCTTTCAAATATATTTTAACTGAATATTACACAACAAGGCCTTGTGCACTGAATTTAACCACATTAGCTATGTTCTCATATTTTAAACCCGAACACAAAATAGACCCGAATTGATGTTATTTGGTGTTTTGTTTGTCTCTTCTACCCCTTCCTTTTTCAATTATAATTAATTTGGCAAAACCACGGAGTATCATACATCCATATCAGTATGCATGAGATATCATGATTTATTACTGTTTTTTATTTATCCATCTTGACTTTGAGCTCTCTCTTTTCAGTATTTTAGCAAGTGTTCGTTTATTTGGGTCAGTGGGTTGGGTTTGGTGTCAAATCAAGGAACCGGTATTTCCACAGGTAGTAGGCCACCTGCCAAAATGATTTTATTTCTCGGATAATTTACATTTTGATTTGATTCATTCAAATTCTTACGTATCAGAAGAGTCCAGCCATGCACATTAAAAACAAAAGTCACCAGCATCACGCGAAATATATATATATATATATATATATATATATATATATATATATATAAATAATAAATTTTGGAAAAAATGAAAAAATTCAAGAGGCTTGTGATAAATAAGAGCCAATCCAATACTACGCATAATAAGTACAAAGGTTAAAAGAACCTTTTTTCCTGTAAACTTAAGTGTATAAAGTCTCATGTTTAACTCTTGTAACCGGCTAAAGATTTCATTGAACTCGTTTTAAAATCAGCATGGTTGAAGCATAACAGAAAGGTAAGCAACATTTTTATTTAATAACTGAAATATAATATCAAGAAAAATCTCATAACTCGCTTTAATGTATTAGTTATAAAATACATGTGCATCAACAATGTTATCAAATCCTTCTACCGGCGAGAAGGTTTATTGGCCAACCAAAATCAAAATTGATTTTACTTTTATTTATAAAGCATTTTGATTTTATAAAGAAAATAAGTTTAAAAAAAAGGAAGACAGCCCAGCATCACTATCCCATCGTGTGCTACTAATGAGTCAAAAAAAAAAATGTCAAAATCTTCATCAGTTTAGCACAAACTTTTTTTCTTTCAAATAAATCAAAAAATAATATCAAAAATCATTTTTTTCTCATATCAAATGACTTATTGATTTCATCTTTTAAAAAGCAAAGAAGTTGCATTTTGAAAGTTATCCAATTGGTTGTTTTCTAGTCAATAATGTCCATTCAATCCCTGATTAGCACTTTTGCAAATCTGCATTCTTCAAATAAGAAAAGGAACCAAAAAGCATGTTTGAAGGCACACCTTATTAAAAACCCAAGTATTTCAAAATAAAACAAATATTATGAAGCAGTAAAATACCAAACCTGAGAGCAGTGATCGAATTCGAGAAGACGTGGAAGGCTCTGATGGACGACGTCAAAGCAACGTTCGATCGATCGAGGTGGAAGGCTCTCTGGCAATTTAACCCTAAATAAGCACGGGAAAAAATAGAAAGTTGGAAATAAAAAAAAGGAGGGAGGATGTGCGTTTTGGGGAAAATTTTCCCACGAAAAGAGGCACAGATTTTGATACGGCTATAAGCCGTATCAAATGTTAATACGGCTTACAGCCGTATTAAATTATATAGATACGGCTCTAAGCCGTATTAAAATTTGATACGGCTTATAGTCGTATCAACTGTCCCGCCTAAGGGTTATCCAAAATCCTATCTGTGGTGTAGCGTGATTAAAATGGACTTAATTAAAAAGGTTGAATTAAACGAAATCCTATTTATTGGAACCTAAGTTATTGGTATGCAAATTTCTAATAAATGAATTATTGCAAGAGATTGTAATTTGAATAAATTTCTAAGGACTGAAGTAGTGAAAGGTTTATACCTGCAAATAAATTGAATATGATAAATTAGAGGTTAGTATTAAATTGATTTAATGTAATAAAAGATTGTAAACGGTAATTGGAATAAATTAAGGAACTATGTTAATGCAAGTTAATAATTTATAAACTTGAATGAACATTTCAATTTAATAAATTTATTCAAATATAGGACTTAGTTATAAGTGTAGATTTATGGGTATGATAACAAATTTGTATAAATTGCCTAAATTAAGTGGTCAATAAATTTATTTGGAAATCAAACTCATTTAAATGGTAAGAAATTATAATGTGTTATTGATATAAACGGTACTTTAATGATTTTTAATATAGTAACGGAAGTGGAAATGGAAATTAATAAAAAAAACGTAAACTTATTTTATGGTAGTAATTGCATGTAGATTAACGAAATGGAGTTAATGCAAATAGATGGAATTGAATTTTACGTTAGTATGAATTTAAAGGAATAAGTGGTAATTAGATAAAATCAATATAAGACAATAAATGCAATGATTGTGGGTTAATAATAAAGTGTGAACAGAGAAATGATTGTTATAGTAATTGAATGTAATTCCAATTTGTTAGAATAGAGTAAATGTATACTTGGTAATAAATTTAATATAGGAAAATGAAATTGAAATATTGAATTAATTTATTTATATATACAAAATAAATGGTGATTATTGGATTGGGAAATAATAAACTTATAAAAGGTGATTAAGAGTTGTGAACACAAATTATTATGAGTGATACATATATATTTAATTCATTCAATTGAATTGGAAATCACTGCAATAAATCTAAAGGAAATGTTACATTAATATAAATTTGGGAACAATAGGGGTAATAGTTATGAACCAAATATAATTATACCATAGGAAGAAATTTATCGAATAATAATTGGTTAGATAAAAAGGATCTAAGTAAATCAAGCTAATTTATTTGGATAAAATTTATTTATTGAGTTTATTGTGAATGTAATTAATTACTACGTTATTTGGAATTGAGATGGGAATTGGTTTAAAGAATTATAAATTAATAAGTAATACAAGATGATAAAATTTATGAATTATAGAGTTTGCATTTTAAATAGTGAGTTAATTTATTTAATTTATAATAATTGGATTTATTGCAAATGAATGAAGTCAAATATTTAACTATTACGTTAATTTAAAAATTGAGTTGAAATTGGGAAATATTTATGTAATGATTTTAAATCCAATGGTAAACGCTTCTATTTGAAATTATGAATGGAATAATGATGGGTTAATTCAATTTAATGGAAATTTTGGAAATTTATCTATAATATTGAGTTTTATGAAATTGAAGATTTATTTTGATTAATCTTTAATCAATTGACATTTAAAAATTGTTAAATCATTGTAAATGTTCGAAAATTTTAAAGTGATAAAGATTGCAAATTTCAGAATTTTAACGCGAAATTTGATTTAATTAATTTATTTTAAATTTATTTAATTAATGGAAATATAGCCATTTTGGCCACTGACTCGGATTTCGACGAAACCAGTTTCATCGGATCCGTATCGGTGAATTATTATAGGGTTTCAAGTTTCATAGTGATCGGACTTGTTGTTTGATTGTACGAACGCGAAACGCCTTGAAATCGATTTAATTGAAATCAATTTGGAAAGTTTGAATTTAGCATAACTTCTCAATACGATGGAATTTGGACGTGAAACCTTTTCCATTGTGTTTAGAATATTTTAAAACACCGATTTTGATATATGGGTTGACCCAATTTCGTTCCGGAGTCAGAACGGGCTTTTTGGGTCAATTATTGTTTAGCACGTTTAATTCGGATCCAGACCATTCTTTTCCAACTTTATCTATAAATACCCTGCTAAACCCTAGCCTCCACCTATTCTTATTTATCTGCGTGTAAAATTTCATCAGCTCCTCTCCTTCTTCAATGGATGCAAACCCTAGATCCAATTACAATCCAAAGTCAAAGTCAAAAATTCAGAGTCCTTAGAAAAATTTAAAAAAATTATATGTTGAAGCTCTCGACTAGAGTAATTCATTAGTGGTTTTCGTTTTTCGATTCAGTTTGTCATTTGACCAGTAAAAATCAGAGAAATTTCGGCCGTTCATCATCGTCGAAATCAAAGTCGTCGGATCGAGAAACGATTTCTGGGTTTTGGAGAGGAAGCTGAGGGGAGTTGATCTATATGGTTTGTGGGTCGAGTCGACGGTTGGATTTCGTGCAGTATTCGATTAGGGTTCAAATTTAAGGGGGGCGGCTGCTTGTATTTGGCGAACGAAACGTGCTCGGGGGGCGAAGCCGAGTGATAGGCGACGTGGTCGGAGTGGCAGGAGACAATGGCCGGCTGTGGTTGGCTCGGCGGCGGCGTGATGGGAACGAACGGAAGGTAGCTGTGTTCTTCTACTAACGTGTTTTGGTACGTGAGCTGGGAAGAAACACATGAGATAGAGAAAGACAATTTGCAGGGATGACGTGGCAAAGTGATGAGTTATGGTATCTTTTTGTTTAATTTAAATTTAATTTCCAAATCGTTTAACGATGATAATTATTGCATGCGTGATCCGTTTCACGTGCGATTTTTTTTGATAGGTTCGTATTGTAATTCTGGATCTGTTGACGCTAGTTTGGACTAATTTGGAGACGGACAAATTTTTGGGTTTAAATTGGATTTAAATTCAATTTAAATTCAAAAGGTGAGTGTTTTAACCCACTCACAATTTCTAAAATTTCTTATGTTTGTTAAATTGATTTATGATGTGTTTAAAATTTTATTTATAGCTGTTTGGCATATATTTCATCATTTCCTCAGTTAAATTGCATTCATTTAATTTACGTGTTATTTACATTTTACATATAAACTGCCTACAAAAATTTAGCTAAATTTATTATTGCATATAAACTGCTAGTTAAATTTATTTATTATTGCATATAAACTACAGTTAAACAGTATTAAATTCATTATTGAAAAATTAACTGTCAGTAATTAATTTTTATTTATTGATGTGATTGTTTGAATTGGATGATAAATTGATGAATGTTTGATGATTGATATGATGGATGAATGGATGCTGTATTTATATTGTATAAACTGCAAGTTATTATGCATTTTCATTTCATTCGGGATTGCGGTTTGAAATGATATACAACCGCATTTTTATTTTTAAATTGCGGATTGAAATGACAAATATCTGTATCAGTTGACCATAGGATAGAAAATTTTATACAGGCACAACGGTGTGTATATATATATAATTTTTTTGAAATGATTTTCTATGGTTTTGGAAAGAATACGGTTTAATAAGTATTAAATTTTGATATATATATATATATATATATATAGTAAAATTCTTGAGTTTAGCTATGTATAAATCTGTTTCGAATTTTAAAATAAGCTAAATAATGAAGTCGATTTCGTTTATAGAATATGGTTAAGAATATATTTGAAATTCTATTGTATATAGAGTTTATAATAACTCAAATAAAAGTAAGGTTGAAGATAAATGTGAATATGATTTGAATTAAAGTATTTAAGAATTTTCCTGGAAAAATTTGTTTGAAATGTAAATAAATTAAGATTTAAAGGGTATGATCTTATAACTTGATTTTTGATTAAAGGATTTAAACGAATATCAAATTTATTATCAAGTTAATTTGATTAAAAGAATATCCTGTTATTGAAGTTTAATGGTTTTACCTGAATAATATTTGTTTAGAAAGTAAATATTTCGAATTTAAATAATAAGAATTGGATTTGATATATATTAAATTAGCAAAGAATCCATTTTGAAATAGTGGAATATTTAAAGATGGAAATATATGAACTATAAAGTTTTGAAATATAGAATATTTAAGCTTTGAAATATATAGGAATTAAAATGGTTTATTTGGAGATTCAAATTGAAATTGGGAATTTCTTGTGAAATTTGAAGAAGCTGTTTATTTTATAAAGTAGTATAGTATTATTAAACCATTTAAGTATTGAAAGTTATGTTTCAAAGCTATGGTTTCAAGGTATATATATTTGAAATTATTTCGATTTTGGAAAAGGGATATTTATAAAATAAAAATGATATCATATTAATTTGGGGTTTTAAAAATATAAATGATATCGTATTTATGTGGTTTTGAAAGGGATATTATATTCTGGTTTTAAAGTATAAATTACTTTGAAATAACCGCGGTGTTATAATAACGTTTGGTTGTTAAAGAGACCGGGATCGGAAGTTGTCATACTCTCTGCCTACCCCGAAAACCACTTTAACAACCGTGTACGCGGTGGAGATTCCAGAATAAAGTAGGTTGGTAGCGGCATTCCCTATAAGGTAAATACGTGGACCCAACTCCCGTGAGTTGGCATAAGGTGGCTAAAAAAGGAGCGATTGACAGGTTAATTGAGGTAGCACCTTTGATCAGACACATCCCTTCGATATTCTACTCTGACTTTGGTTTATTCGGTGGCCACTTTGATTTCTTTTGATTTGGGGGTGTGGCTCGAGCTGGGCGGTAGCTGCGGCTATGCGTTACCACTGACCCGGAAGCGTAATTGGTATATCTACCCTGGCATTGCCTAGTTGTGTCATGTCACCTACCCTAGCATGCCTTATACGAATTTTTTTTGTACCATACCTTTGGAGTGCCCTCTAACGACGCCCGGTACGGGGGAGATTACGGTACTGTGTAGACTATGGGAATTTATTTTGTGTTAAGGGCTATATGGGTAACCCCATAACGCTATTTAAAAGTAAGTTTATTTTACAATTAGACACTATTATAATAGCGAAATATACTACATAGTAAATAGTTTAACGGATTCTTAGGAGATGCAAATCCCGAGCATCTCTTGAGTTACTATACTCATATTTATTTCTGTTAATTTAACTCACATAAGATATTTTAGTTCTGACTCGAGTGTTTTTTCTTTTCAATTCGCTCGGCTCAGTCCGAGCGTTTCAGGATCGAAGACTTTAGCTCTGGAGGACGAAGGTGAAGATTTCTATTATTAGTATTTATTATATTCCACTACACTCATATTGTTCCGCTGCATTGTTATATGGTATGTGTAACTCTGATATATGTTGTATAAGTATAATCGAATATTTTTAAAACAGCTTTATAAACTGTACATTTGATTATTATATTTTATCCTTCCGCTGTGAGATTCTGTTTTGTTTTATTTCTTTCTCGTTTTTCTTATTTACCCCATAACAATCCGCCCTTCAGAACAGTTTGAATTGGCACGTGTGTCGATTTAAAGCGTGCGAAAAGGCGGGATGTTACATGATCCTAACAAATGTAGTATGAAAGTAACACCTATTGGCACTATGCCTTCTAGTTTCATATGCTCATCTGAATCATAGAGGTTCGATACATAGCCGTGGTAGACTCTTGAGAAAAAAAATACAAAATAGGTGAATGATTTCAAGACATTTCCTCATTCTACCATCATGCCAATGATAATAACAAAACATAGTGATTAGGCTTTTCTAGTAACAGCAAACATAGTGCAGAAATTAAAATACCTCAGCCAAATTAGGGTATTTCGATTACCTTGATTTGTCGATTCAGGGCTTGTGGAAAAATCTCCAGAAAGAAAATGCGGGCAGATTGAAGGAAGAGTGGACCAATGAAGTGGAGCAGAGCAGATTTGATCGAGATAAGTAGCGGAGACGGAGATAAGTAGTTTGAATGCAGAAGCGTGAGGAATTTTGTTGAATGAGGCTAAAAACGCAACAATGGAAAAACAAGGAAAAGCGAAAAACATGGAGGCTTTAACGATTAGGAGAGAAGGTGGCAAATTTTTTGCAGCATTGTATTAAAAAAACAAGTAAAAAGGAATAGTAAAAATAGTATTTGTTGCCTTCACACTACAAACGCTGCCAATAAATGCAACTATAGGTAGATTTTCTTGTATTGGAAAGAAGACTGTAGACCATCGATAAGTAAAGTGGTTCAAATGTTAGAGGGTGTTATGGAAGTTAGCATACCACCCATTCCAAGAATGTTGTAGATACTTGCAGAGAATCCCCGATACATTGATTTATTTTCCAAGCTTTTTTGCAATAATGCTAGTAGTAACTATGTGTCTGCTAGGATCAAAGGTTTTCTTCTAGTTCCACGTATTGATATCTAAGATGGATTTATGTAACAACCTTGGTATTGGAGATTACTGATGATATTAAATTATAACTAATATCATCAGTAATCTCCAATACCAGGGTTGTTACAATTTACCTCAGTATGTATGACCATCGTACTCAAAATATGTATTTGGTTATTATTTCAGAGCTTATTATTCATGTATGTAATTGCTTGGATATGGTGTATGTTTATTTTTTATTTTGTTAGAACATGTTTCATAATGCCAATAACTATTGGTCTTGGGAATTGAATTCGTGATATTTAATCTCATAGTCTAAACGGTTAACCAACCGAGCCAACTCTATTGGCTATATGGTTTATAGTGTATGTTAATTTAGCATAAAGTTTAATATTCATTATTATCCTTTTTATGACATCTTACTGAGTATGTCCAGTGGAGGTAGATTTTAAGTTGGATGGTAAAGAAATAAAAGTGTTTAAAATAAATGAAAAACTAGTTTTTGAAAACCTAAAAGGCTTTCCTGATGAAGGCGAGAACTTTTCAAGGGTTAGGCTGCCCATTTTTGTTTGATATCTTATAATTGATTGGCCTAAATAAGAAGAGGTTTAAATTTTTAAGACAAGCTGCTATGGTCCTCAATCAATTTCTTAATTTCTCTATTTAATTGCAGCACTTCCACTCACACTTCATATGCAAATCTCAAAGTTATATTTGTTTCTTTTCCTTAACTAAAATAGTAAACTTATTAACTAAGAGCTAACAGGTAATTGTAAGTATTTACAGATAATGAAATTTATACTTGTACCTTAGGAACTTGTGAGGTCGAAACCTGAGTTTTCTGCTTGCCATATTCTTTATTAGTATTTTAAACATTCTTTGCTGACGTGTCTTCCTGGAAAGCTTGCGAAAGTACGGGAGGTTCTTAAAGTTCAGCATCATGGGTAGAGGAACCCAAATTATGACCACCTGATCCATCACCACCATCAATGTCCTTGCTGCCATTTCCTCCATCCTTCCTAGGATCATTATCATTTTCATCATCTTTGCCCTCATCATCATAATCGCTATCATCACCCTCATCATCATCATCTCTGCCTACATCAGGAAAAGGGTCATCAAAGATAATAATTTCTATGGATTGGTAGCTTCCTCTTATGGGAACTCATCTTGTAGTGAACTAGAAACTCTCACCAATTTAAGGTCGAACTTCCTTTTTAACTTGTCATTTAGTTTTGAAAATGAAGAAAAGTCCAATTTTTAATGCTTGTCTGTATTACCATAATTTGCGGTGAGCATCCTCATAACATTTATCTCTTATCTAGGGGAGGGATTGGTCAATGAAGAAGAAAGCTTTCCTTTTAGCATCCTTAACAATATTGTTTACACAGACAAGAGTAGCATCCTTTCCTTGTAGACTATCCTTCAAAGTTGTAACTTGCGTAGCCATTTGAGTATTTTCAGTTTTAGATTGCTTAAGTTCCTCTTCTTAGGATTTCACCCTCTCCTCGACTACCAATCTTGCTTTTCTTTCTTCATCGAGACCAATGACATGCCTATTATTTTAAGTAATAATTTCATCCCTTTTGGTGGTGATTTCAAGAATTTGACCCTCAAGGAATCTAACTCTATCTATCAACAAGGAAATCTGCTCCTTGAAATCTAGAACTCGATTCACATAATCGTTAGATGCTTGTCCGAGGAAAAACATGTGCTTGGCCACATAGGGAATATAAAATATATGATAAATAAAGATATATGACGCTAAAATTTGAATTAGTCAGACACGTAAAGATACGTATCATAAGTAGCTGCTAAAAACAAAAATAAAGATGATCCCTAGAAAAAGCAGAGGGTTGCAATGACATAAGGGAAGCCACAAATGGGGACAAGATGATTGAACGAACAGAATCACAAAAATCCGAGGGGATGGGTTGAGACGAAGCTTCAATTTTAGGAGGAGGAAGATTCAAGCCTAACTTCTAGTATAAGAGTTCACCACAAGAAAACGTACGATTTTCGATGGCTAAAAACCTTTGACGTCCGTCAGCAGTCGTCGAAAACCGATGCAAAAACCATCGCAAGTTGTCTCGTCGTCTGTAACGACCCGGAATTTTGGGTCACTAAATTTGAATATTTAATTCATTTTAAATGTTAATATGGATTATAAATTCGAATTATGATATAAAAGATTTGGTTACATTAATAAACTTGATTAAGACTTTATATACGATAATTTAATTGAAATTTGAATAATAATGAATGAATATTAGAATTGGGGTAAATAAGTAATTCTGAGAGTAAATGGAGATAAAATTTGATTCTAAAGTTTATTTCGAGTCTAATTGGATTTGAATTATCATTTTGGACCGTTGGAGGGAATTAATTGGCGATAGATTGAATTTGGAATTTTATGTTAATTTAATAACAGAATTTAATAATAAAATATTGCCATTAATCAGATTTTAGTCCGGAATGAGCCAAAATGATTTTTAATGTGAATATAAATTTTATACGAGTTATAATAAAGTTAATAACGTGTTAAAAGCGAAATTTTAAGTGTTTTCGTCAATTTTGAAAATCGCCCGATTAAATAGACGAGTTAAAATAGCCTTCCGGGGCACAATCTCGGAATTCAACGAAACTAGTTTCATTGGATCCGTAATAGTTAGTTATTATCGGATTTCAATTTTCGTAGCAATCGGAGTTGTCGTTTGACCCCGACAGCTTGAAACGCATCGAAATCGTTTTAATCGGTTAAATTAAAATTGATCGTTTAATTCCATATCTCACGCATACGACCGAATTAGCTTACGAAACCTGTTCCATTGTGTCCGCAACACGGAAAAACCCTAGGAACGCCTGTCGGAACGCTTAGTTTGGAGGTCGTTTACGTATATTGTTAAATGGAGAAGTATATTAATTAAACAATATAAAACTATAAAATATTTCCATTATTTATCAAAACCCTTGTTCCAGAATTGTGCCACCGCCGTTCTTGCGTTTAATGGCTGAAACGTGTTCGTCTTCCCCTCTCGATCTCTCCTTATTCACACTTCTATTAATAATTCTTCCTTCTACAAAGACGAAGAGCTCTCCGAGCTCTACGAGTTGTGCGGCAGTGATCGTGTTTGGAGCGACGAGATGGGAGAACTCGCGTAGGGAAGGCCGCGCGTTGGTGCATGACGTGCGTGATGGAGAGTGTCAGGACCCGATTCTTCGACTCCTAAATATCGACATCAATACGTCCACTGTATCGAATGCCAATCAGTCGGATGCCGGAAAACCGAACACTGAGGGTTTAAGAAGAAGAAAAAGAAAGAGAAAGAGAGGGAAGAAGGGAGAAAAGATAGAGAGAGAAAAGAAAATAGAACAGAAAGAAAACAGCAGAACAGAAAACAACAGAACAATAACAGAATCTCACAATTCGCAGCGGAACAACATATAATAATAAATGAATAATTTTTAAAGAAAGAACTATATCAGTTATTACATTACATCACATTACATTTCATTACATCATATTATCAGAGTGTACAACAACAACAACAACAACAACAACAACAAACAGTGCAGCGGAAAAAGAAATACTGTATACTAGTAATACGCCATGCCATCCAGCTTGCCTCCTGCAACTCCAGAATATCCTGATAAACCTAACTCTTGACTGCCCGTGTGAAAATTGGTGGGCACCCAGAGTTTAGGAAGGAAAACAATAAACTCCGAGTCAGTCATGTGACTGGTGTGAGAACTCAAAACAGTTTATTTATCTTTAAAATAAAAATAGAGGAATATTTTTAAATTCAATTCTCAATGCTTTTAAAAATGAGACTACCATAAGACCTCCCGCCACACACACAATGCAAACGCAGACTTGGAGGAGATTTCTTCTTATGTTAGTCAAAGATGCTTGATACGTATTAAAAAGAAACATTTGATATTATTATTAGTGCATAGTGTAGGAAAAAATCATTTCGAAAGTAGAATATAAATCTTAGCCAGCATAGGTACCATTATAGTATGCTTACTATAGCTACCATATTAGATGGCAGGTTCTACAACTAAAACCATACAAGTCTCGTATTGTTTCTTTGGATTTCCAACGAATGATCAGGCCAAGGAACTTCCCGTTGCCACATGAGAATGCCTCTGGATGGACATCCCCGAGAACCAAACCGGATCTCTACCAACACAAGGCCGGGTTACCCCTAACTGAGTAACAACTGATCGAATATGCCATCCCCCGGTCCTTTGGGACCTTTCACCCGAGCGCTCGCAATCAATTCACACAATCATAAAGTGTTTTCAACATGAGTAAGTATCTGGGCTCCATACCATGATACCACCCTTTTCCAGAAGGAAATGCACATACCCTAAAGGGCGCTACCCCTCATAACCTTGCTGCATCTTTCCTGTTTTGACCATTCCCGGGGTGTGAGGCTCGACGAAGTCACATCCACAAAAACATACTTTATACAAAAGCCATGCTTTGGGTCAACAAATGATCATAGAAATGATCACCAGGATAGACGATCAAATAAATGATCCTATCACAAATAATCAACACAATGATCATTTAACAGCAACACTCAGCATGTCACATTACCAAATTGGGAATATATCGCTGATAACCTTCAACTATATAACCTCTGAGCTCGTACGTCCCAGAGAAGGGTGTTAAGCTAAAAGAATAAATTCTCCGCCACCAACAGAAATATATTTGAAAGAAATCTGCTTTATATCTCAATTTGTAACGTCAGACATACAATCCATACAAGTCTGTTCCGGGCTCGAACAAAACCGAAGGCACTTACAAAGAAGTCCTTGCAATCCGGATAATCTCTAATCACGTCCGGACTTCCCATCACATAGGGAGTCTCTATACCGTAGCTACTCGGTGCAAAGACAATCGACGAGTTGTCCTTTCGCTTTCAAAAAGATCCGGTCTTCAACACCGGTCTTCAAATGCAATTCATAACGACGTATCACATATTCGAAATGGGTTATACGACCCCATGGTCCTTTCCCGGTTAACCCGAATAGTGAGCGCTTATTCAAAAATAAGTGTGGCATTCAAATTCAAACAAATCACATCAATTACCCATTCAAAGGGAAATATTGATAGTCGGTTATTGAACTATCAATGGATATGCACAACATCACCAGATTCCAAATAATTTTCCAAATTATTTATTTTTCAAAAATATCTTTACTAGATATATAATTTCACACTTCAAAAATAAATCAATATTTATTTTTAAACAAGTTCCCTTTTCTTTTATAAATTCCATAGTGAATTTATATTTCACAATATCTACTAATATACGATTTTTCAATAGGTTTCAATATTCCTTTTCAATTTATCTTCAAAAAGATAAATCCTCAAAATATTCACTTTAAATTGGAAAACATTTCCATACTTATTAAATAAGTAATTCTCAATCCATTTATTTTCAACACTTGGAAAATATTCAATATACTTAAATCGAGATTAAGTATATATTTCATTCTTTAAGGAAATCATCCTCTTAAACATATTTATTTGGGCCAAAACGAATGTTGCGTGGAACATCGTTACGACGTCCCAAAATCACTAGTATAGGGATTCGAAATTAAAAATAGATATATAAATCCCAATACTATACAAAACATTTCCTTTCGGAAATCATTTACTATAACAACAGTGTTATAGTCCACCATTTCCTTCTATTTCTCGAAAACGTCTATTTCAACAATAAATGTTGAAATCTATGGTTTCGAATCTCAACCCAATTAAAACATCGTTAACTTGTTTTAATTCTATTTAAAACATCACATTCTAAACATTTTCTTTAACATATTATTCACTATTCAAAAACGTGAATATACTACGTTAACAAATTTCATCATTTCTATTCATTTTATTTTAAAGGATTATTCACAGTTCAAAAATGTGAATATAACTTCATAAATAAGTTATAACAATTTACTTATCAACATAAGTCGTTTTCGAATTTTATAAAACAACGTTTATAAATTCTATTTCTATTTGTTTTATAACTACTTCCTTTTTATACATCTCCTTTATTAACCTATTCGATTTATAACTCAATTATAAACCAAAAGTTCACATTATAAGTTAAATGCTTATAAAACGATTATTTTACAAAATCGTTCTTTTAAACTTCATAATTATAAATCTTATAACTTATAAGATTCAATTATTTATCCAAATATATTCATTAATAACTTTATAAATTTTATAAACCTACTGCTTATAAAATTCCATTTATAACTTCACCGTTTATAATTCTATAAATTTCATTCGTTTATGAAATTCATTTTCACTTCATTCAAACACTTATAAAAACTCGTTTCATAATCCAAAATATTCTAATTTATAAATATCCATTTTATAAATCTTTTATACAAACCAATTTATACTATTATTTTAAAACATCTTTAATCTCCTTTATAATTTCACCATTTTGATTTATAAAATAATCAAATTTCATAAATCCTATTTTAAAACTTTTTATAATAAATTCAAAAATCCAATTTAATTATTTTATAAAACCATTAACCCCATATTTCTCAAAAATAAATCTTTAATCGTATTTCTCAAAATCATAATTTTTATAACTTTAAAAATTATAACGTTTATTTATTTAAAACGAATCAATCCCAAACATATAGTACATTTTCAAAAATCACTTTAAAAATCATTTTAAAGTTCCAAATTTGGTCCAATGATGCTACATACCAAATAGTCAATCACAACTACAACGATATCATATATCGATATGATAATCCATCAAATATCAAAATATCTGAAATCAAATAAAAACTGTTGAGGAATCCAGTTGGATCCCTCCAACCTGTTTTCCTGCATCCAAAAACATTAGCACAATACCAATTTCGCTCCAGTACGAAATTATCGCGGTATATGGGATTTAAAATATTATCCGCTTAATAATGGCGCAATAGGGTCTCATCCGCTAAAAAATGCGGGAAATCAACAATTGCAATATATACATATGCCAATATATATATATATTGCTATTATATATAATACCAATTTCACTGTTTATGAAATATTCGCGGTATATGTTTTTAATAAATAACATCCGCTTACTAACGGCGCATAATGTCTATTTTAACAATCAATAGATAACAATCATCATTCAAACATGCATTCAAATATTTTAAATCTATCTATTTAAAATAAAAATCGAAACTGATTCGATTGAGTGAGAAGTTCTCACCTTGATTTCAATTTCGTTTTAGCGATTTATTTCGAATAAAATTAAACGGACGTTTAATTTTACCCGAAATTCTCACTAACTCCAAACGACTCCAATCCAATTCCATCGCGTAGTGCTCGTCCATACGATTCCAACGCAACTGGTTTCGCGCGTTTTCGACCTCGTATGAAAAAGATATGATTTTACGAAGTTTACACGAATTTTATTATATAAATTACAACATATATTATAATTTTTATAACCTAAATTCAATCCTGGCCATCCATTCCAGCACCTGCAAATCGTGACCGTCCCTACATCTTCTTCCCCCTTTCCAGAATACGCACGCGCAACCTAACCCAAACGCCACCTTGTAACCCTAGATCGACGCGGCCATATCGAGCATCATCACGTTGATCGGCAACCACCACCAGGACCACCTTCGCAAAGTCCATCACCGGCCCAGGACCGCACGCACTCGGCACCGCCTACGCCTCGAATTTCATGCTCGATCGGTCTGCCTTTGCTCGCGATTTGCCAATGATCCGTAGCATATTTTTTGATCTCCACCGTTGATATAATAGATCTCAGTGCCCTCTACCTTTTGCTAGTTGGAAGATTGTTGAATTAATGCTTGGATTTGAAGATTTGGAGGGAGGAAGACGATCACTTTCTGGCCATTGATAATAACAACAGTGGCTAGGGTTTTAGAATTTTTTTTGTGAATTTAAGGTGTATTTATAGGAAATTTCGAACACTATTCATCCGGTTTTTCCGAACTCCGATTTACGCGCCGTAACCAGCGTTTCTAGGGTTTACCCCGCGTTCCGGACACAATGGAACAGGTTTCGAAAGCTAATTCGGACATCTGTGCGAGTTATGGCTATAAGCGTTCAATTTAAATTAAACCGATTTAAACGATTTTCTAGGCGTTTTAATTTGTACCGGACAAACAGTAAATCCAATTGACATGAAATTTGAAACCTTACAATAATATAACATTACGGATCCGATGAAACTGGTTTCGTCGAAATCCGAGACATTTTGAAAAATGGCTATTTTAACTCGCCAAATTAATATTAAAAATAATTCGATGCGTTTCGAGCTGCCACGATCAAACGATAACTCCGATTGATACGAAAATTGAAATCCGATAATAACTAACTATTACGGATTCAATGGAACTGGTCTCGTTCAATTCTGAGACTGTTCAAAATTTAGCTATTTTCACTAGTCGATTAAATATTAAAATATTCAATTTTCACAAATAAACTTTTAATTCGATTTTAAAACTTCTAAAACATCTTTCTAACTCCAATATGATAAAATAAAATTTTACAAATCATTTACAATCATATTTAACTCAATTTTCAATTATTTCTATAATTTAACATATTAAATTATCGATTTAATTATCCAATTAAATCCAATTATTCGAATTAAAATTTATTCGACTTATAATTTTCACTTATTAATATTTAAAATTAATTAAATATTCAAATTTTAATTACTAAAAATCCTGGGTCGTTACAGAGAGGGGGCCGAGCTTGGAGATCTTCTGGCCAGGGGTAGAGTAGTGGGTGGCGAGCGTGGTGGCAGTCATGGATCGTCCTAGAAAGCGACGAGGCGGGGGCGGCTACAAGCCCTAGGCGGCGCGTATGGGTTCTTTAGACCCTGTTAGTCGTGTACGAGAGGGAGATAGGAGAGCGGCCTTGATCTATTTTCAATCTGAACGGCCTTGATTATTTTTGGTAATTAAATTAAAGATAATTTGTTTTAAAGAATATCTATAGTTTATAAATTAATAACTCTTGCATACGTTATCAGAATTTAACGAAATTTGCGGCGCCGGAATCGCAGAAAAGAGTATTAGGTGATGGTGCAGATCCGGAGTCATTTCGGACAAGTAGAAATTTGAGTTAAATCGAACGTCGTTTGGTTTAATTTGAATTTCGAACGCTCGCCGAAACCCAAGGTGAGTTAATCTCACTCACATCTGGAATGTTAGCTGATTTAAATAGTTATATTTAAATATCTGTGTGATTGGTTGAAATGTTTATTTATATCAGCCTGGATTGATATATATTTATAGTGTTGTGCTAATATTTGTGGATGTAGGAAAAACAGGTTGGAGGGATCCAACTGGATTCCTCACTATGTAGTAATTATTTTTATAATTGATGATGATGCCTGTTTATATATTGTGAATGATAAATTTGGAATTAAATTGTATTGTGATATTGTGGTGTAAACTACAAACCCAGAATGTTAAATTATAAAGAAATTTGGAGTTTTAATTATAACGAAATTAAATTGGGTTTTAAAAAGGAATTAAGAAATTAATAAATAAGGAAAAGAAAAATTAGAATCTGCTTGGATGGAAAACTAAAATAAAATTGTATTGGAATATTGCTGGGTAAATTATAAATCCATAATTAATTATAAATGGATAAATTGAATTTTAGAGAAATAAAAGATATTGTTAAATAATTAGTTTAAAGGAATTAAAATTTGAAATCTATTGGGAATGAAAATTTGAAATTTGGTAAATCTGGAATGATAAACAAAGAGAAACGTTATCAGTTGATAAATGTGAAAGTAAATTTATGTTATTAAACTTAAACCTCTAAATAAATTGACAGAATTTATAAGAAGGATTTTCGGGATATTTGAGTAGGAATGAGTTTCCCTGGGAAACACCAAGTTTGAGTTTAAACAGATTTTATTAAAAGTGAATTTAAGTTTAAAACTTGTTATAAATGAGTGTTTGGAAAATTATTGTTTTAAAAGCTAATTAATAAGGTAACAATAGTGGTTATTTTCGATTACATTAGTAATTATTTTTATAAATGGATTGTTTTAAAAAGGCTAGTTTTGACCTAAATTATTTGAAATTAGTATTAAGCCTTTTACAACTCTATCTTTAAAAATTTAGTTTAACTAAAACCTTATTTTAAATCAAGTTATATCTTATAAAATAGTTTTACTTTAAATATTTCGAAATTATATTTTGAGTAAATAACTAGAAGTAAATTTGCATATTTTAAAGTATCTTTCAGTATAAAATATTTAACTGTTTTTAAATTTAAAGGTTTTGAACTTGGTTATTTCCAATGGGAATATAGGGTAAAGGATTTACCTTGTAAAGGAAGAACTTTGGGAATTGTTTTCAAATGGGTTTTGGAAATTTGAAAATATATCTTTTAAAGGTATTTGGGGCAAATAAATAATGTGGAATATTATTTATTGTGTGATGGATGCTTATGGATGTTTATGAATATAAATTGATAGTTAAATCACCGACTATCAATATTGGACAAATGCGTTGATCGTTTCGAAGAGACCGGGATCGAGATTTATTTCTCGACAACCACTTCGATCCGGTTTGTACGTTTCGTGCGAAAAACGTGTTCGGAGTCGAAGATGGAGCAGTGAAGTGTAAGGGCTAGTCGCTACTAATCCTGAGGATATTTCCAAAATGGATGTAGTAGGAGTAGTGCCTTCGGTTCCGTTCGAACCCGGGACGGACTTGTATGGATGAATGCTTGCGAAACATCGTCGGGTGGGCGATGGGCATTCTAAGTGAAAACGTTCTAAAGGTAACGCTTTGCCTCAAGCCTCATCAACCGGGAATGACTGAAAATCAGGGGATATGCAGCAAGGTTAGGTGGGTCATGCCCAAGCAGGACAAGATATTTCCCCTGTCTAGATGTCCCTTATATATTTCGGCTTAGTGGGTGGTTGGTCGCGCCAACCACGGGGTTTATCTTGTTCGGGACTGTTCAGTAAGGAATGGTTCCGGCCTTGTGTTGCAGGGGATGAAGGGAGTAATCCTCGGTACGGTGATCTAGGCCCCGTACTGTGACAGGTGGTACCCGAGCGCCTAGTCATTGTTGAAAATCCATTCTCCCTACGTGCCTTGTACGAGTTTTGTTTGTATTACCCACTTTTGTAGCTAGTAGCTGGAATTTAATCATGTAACAATTTCGGCTATTTTATAAGTATTTGTAAATAGACCCTATTATAATATCAGAGGATTTCTATAAAAAGTGTTTTAGCTATCGTAAGGTAAAAACCCGACATGTTTATTTGTGGCGTGGTCTTACGAGATGCTTTTGTTTTCAAAGGATTTTTGAAACTTTAATAATCAATTTGGATGCATTATTATTATCAGCTGGTATTCCAGGCTGACTCGGGTGTTATTCCATTATAATGCTCGGGTCAGACCGAGTATTATATGTTCAGGTCAGGATGCTATGGAGCAGGAGAGGAGCTGGAGTCCGAGACGTATTATATGTACCTATATATATCCGCTGCTGTGATTGTATGGTAGGTCTGATTTGTGATTGTTGATGTATGAGATGCTCAGATGATATGATTTATTAAACAGTAATAGATTTCATTTTGTGTAAAGTTCTATATTTACTATTATATTTTATTCCGCTGCGACTGTGAGATTCTGATATTGTTTAGTTTCTTCTTCTTCTATCTCTTCTTCTTTAACCCTAATGGTTCGTAATTCTGTGCCACTTGAGTTAATAGAGATAGAATAGTGTTGATTCAAGGGGTACGGATTTGCGGGCTGTCACATCGTCGCACAATTTTTCCGACGGCTCGCAACAGCTTCTTTCGTAAACTTTCTGATGGCTACCGATAGAAACCGGATGGCTCTTGATAGCCATCGAAGTTACCATGTGGTCGATTAAGAGGAAGCAAGCGGTCAGAAAATGTTAGGACTTCGCCAGCCATAAGTAACCGTCAGTATACCTGAAGCATTTTTTCATAATTCCGCTACATGCTAACCTCATATACATAACTAAGAAATATAATATAGTCACACACAAACACATATCAAATTCAGACATTCAATATAATCACAAATCATACAAAAATACTCAGATCACATAAAGAAAATTAAACAAATCATAACTCACGTAACATCAAACCAACCAACACTTCATCAACATAATATACATACATGTCATCATACAATATATACGCCACGAAACATCAACGAATCCCACAACATCAACAACTCAAATGTCATCATCAAAAACTCACTACCATCAACTCAAGAATTTCAAACTGACCATCACCAAATGTACCATCAAATAATATATAAAACATCTTAAAGTATCTAACCACACCATTTTAATGTATCATCAAACAATACTAAACAATGTTGCATAATAAAAAAACATACCTATTACTTATGTCAATCACCTCCAGAACCTCCGGAACTGGCTGAAGATGGAAAGCGGCCACCATACTGCTGCATGTACTCAGCAATATGTTATAACAGTAGTTGTCAACTCAATGGCCTGCCGACGGTTCTGCTCCTTCAACTACGCCACCCTAGCTCTCAGTTCCTCGATCTCTACTAGATCGATCTGAGCTTTGCTTTGGCTAGCCCTCATCTCTCTACCTTGCAATACTTATTTAATTTAATAAAAGTTTAATTACTATAGTCTTACCATGGAAGTTATAACATAACATTTTAACTGTTATATTTATAAACTTATTATCGAAACTAAAGCGATGTGAAATTGTTTAGAACGGAAAGATTACTAAATTGTTGTATCTAAATATATTATTCATTACCACTTGTTGCCAAAACGGTAATGCTTGTTCCATGAAGGTAGGTCCAGACTAACTTAAAAATGAGATCCTCCTCGTCCATAGTCAGCTGCTCTTGACCTGTTTCCCCTAGGAGTTTCTGTCTTTGTTCCATAAACCGTGCCTGCATGAACAAATAAAAATGCAGTTGAAATTAATAGAATAATACCTTAATTAATTATACTTTAATATTTAAAAAAATTATTAATAGTATATAAACTAAAATATTCTTACATTCCTCTTCCGCAATTTATCACCATGCCATGTATATGAAACAGTTCCGATTGGATTTACATTTTTGATAGCATGAGTATAGGTAAATGCATCCATGTACGATACGGAACCCTACGCCTCCGCTTCCTGAAATTGATTATTATGTACTATTATTGTATATTCAAATTTGTACAGCATAATAACTATTTTTAATTCATGGTTAATAAATTTACGAACTCTTGGAGATATTGTTGGAGCAACTTGGACCCTCCTCGATAAGTGACAAGAATATTGTTCCTATTTGCAGAGTTTCTCTATGACCTTATCTGTACATTTAAATAAACAATACATTATGTACTTATTGAATATTTTTTTGATATTTACATATCAATAAAAAAATTAATAAAAGATTAGTACGATTACCTTCGCTTCGTCACTCTCCCAATGCGCCAGCCAACCCTTCCAAACACATGCTCCCATCCAGTTCGGCTTCTCCCCTTTATGCTTCACAACCGACATAGAATCCCAGTAATTCTTTCTCATCTTCTGCATCTAGTAGTATCATACCGGTTGCATGTCATCTGCTTGGACGTCGACTGCGGCCTGTATTTCATGATAAATAAGCAACAAATAGTTAAACAATATAAGATGAAAAATAAATAAGTGACAAAAAAATTGAGAATGGAAAATATAGAAGATTATACTTACAATGAAATCATGTCATATACACTCCATGATGTGTGAAGGAATATTATCCGACTTGTGGCAGCAAATCGTCATCATACTCTTATATATGGATCTCTAGAAACTGATAGAACTACAATTGACGGCTGTAGGTCAAAATCCTTGTATTATATATGATACATATTATTATATTGTATGCAAAATATTTATGATGCTAAAAAAAATTTAATACTTACCCCTTCGCTTTAGGCATCGGATAAGCAGTTAGACGCTATGGTGGTTGTGATGGACTACCACCATTGCCTCCGGATGAATGGGATGGGCTCCTCCTTCTGGAAAACATGATACCTGTCACAGACATCATTTTATGAGAGAATAATAGCATAATAATGACATATATTGTATAATAATGACATAAAGGACATAAAGTATATAAATTGAAAAATATACCTGATTCAGATTGGGTCCCATATTCCGACGATTAGCAGAATATAGCATTTTTAACATAAATTTCTAAATAAATGACATAGATGGTATAAATGATGTGAATTACATGAATTATATAAATGATATAAATTATGTAAATGAGGATGAGCGGATTCGGTTTCATAAATGATATAAATTACATAACCTGGAAATAAATGTCATCAATTACGTAAATTGCATAATACATCAAAATTCAACATAATATTTTTATCAATCTTCATCGTCTTCTGATTTAGATTCGGTCTCATATTCTACATTATTTTCCTCTCTACTATCAAATATTTCTACCAAAATGTTTGATTCATCATTCAGAAATCGAAAATTAGTATTGCCGTCTGTTATTATTATTTTGTTGCTTTGCTTAAGGTCAGCCTGATGAGCTTGTTCATCTAGAATATTCTTTCCACCAGACATAATTCTTGCCTTTGTTTTATAAACCGCTGATAAATTTTCTTTATCTCTATTTAGAGAAGGATAAGGAGCGTAATAAAATTGCAATGCTTGTATGGTTAGTACAAAAGGATCATAATTGTGATAATGTGATATGTGCTTTATATTAATAGAATTATAATCCTTGTGCACATTAATTCCAAAACCTAGAACATGGCTGAACCAATTACATCTAAACAGAAAAAATTCCTCCATGGGTCGTGAGAAATACGTCAGCTGCAAAAAAAATTATGTGATTTTCTGGATCATCGCTACCTTTATCAAATACACGTATTATTAGTTAATTTTTCATACGATATTTTTTGGCGTTGAATTTATGTCCATTGACGAAATATATCAGATATGTCTTGACATTTCCTTTTGGTCCCGGGCAAGATGTTTAATTCCTTCGTTGACCACACAAATTCACGGTTCATAAACGTACTTTGAAACCAACCGGAAAATTCTTTACTAAGATCTCCGCATGGATGTTCTCTTTTATAAATATTGCATATTTAAATAAAATATTGCATCAGATTCTGCATGCGCATGCAGTATTGAAATGAATAAATCAAGAATTATTATTTCATGTTGCCCAACAAATGGTGCAACCTCATCACAATTAAGAAGAATATGAGTATACGCTACATGAAGATCTCTATCGTTTAACCATATGTCTACACATTTTTCAGAAGGTCGACCATGTTGTCTAAAAATGGATAACATTGTTTGAGGGGACTCTTGTTCATCGCCATCATCATTACATGGAAAACTTTCGAATGATATGTCCACATGGTCACTGAAATAGTGAGAGAGAAAGAACGAAGCTTCTTCTTCGATGTATGATTTACAAATCGAACCTTGAACTCGTACTTTTTGCCTCACTTTTTTCTTTAGATGATTTAAGTATCTATGAAAAATTAATTTACATTAACTTTAACTTCCAAATGTAATTAAATTAATAGGTAACATATTTTATACCTCCTAAATGGATACAACCATCCATATTGCATAGGCCTCGAAGTCGTGCTTCAGATGGGAGATGCGTAGGTAAATGCTCCGCTACATTAAAAAAACTTAGTGGAAATATTTTCTCCAATTCATAGAGCAATATAGGAATTTATTTTTCAAGTTACGTAAACTTTGAACTTTTAACGTTGTTGAACAAAGCTTTTTGTAAAATAGACTAAGTTTTGTTATTACCTTCTAAACTTTTAAGGGCAATAGTTCTTTGAATACAATGAGTAATAAATTTTCCATCATTACGTGACAATGGTGGCTTTTCATTCCACTCAATCTACCAGTTTTAAAGTCAATGCATCTACGAAGATTTGGTGAAATCCCATTAGGAAATCTTAATTGTGACGTTCCAGATTCAAGCGTTGAGTCTGGTTTACCGGAGTTTATAACACATTAGGTGAATAACAACACAACGGAAACAAAGAAGAATTTTATTGATACACAACATAGATACAACATGATACAACAAATGACCACCAATATCAGATCCAAAATAGACACAATAGCGGTAAGAAATAACAGAACTGGGAATAAGAGCAACAATAGCTGAAATATATCTTCAACAAGGTCTTCTAAGAAAGCTCAGCAACTGCATCTCCATATCCAAAACTCCAAAGACTCAAACCAAAAAGATTGAACCACCACCATCATGCTGAAGTGAAGCAAATGCGATCCCAAACCAAAAACTTTCACAATCTACATCTACTATATGAACTAGCTCCAAAATCTACCGATGACCCGACTCTAGGCTGCCCGTGTGAAAATTATGGGCACCCAGAGTTTAGAAAGGGAACAATAAACTTCGGGTCAGTCATGGGACTGGTGTGAGCAAACAAAAACAGTTTATTTGAAGAAAAAAAAATCTGTTATGCTTTTTGGAAAATGAAACTACCCATAAGGTCTCCCTCTACGCACACAATGCAATCGCACACTTAGGGGAGGTTTCTCCTTATAGCAGTCAAATATGCTTGATACGCGAAAATCCTTTTGATATTATTATTAGTGCATAGTGTAGAAAAACATTTCGAAAGTATAATATTAATCTTAGCCAACATACTACCATTATAGTATACCTACTATAGCTACCATGTTAAATGGCAGGTTCTACAACTAAAACCGTACAGGGCTCATAGTGAGTGATTGAATTTCCAAAAAATGGCCAAGGCTAAGGAACTTCCTTTATCCGAATGGGTACTCCTCTGGAGGGACAATCAACAGGTAATATAGTCCGGACTTCCCATCACTTAGGGTAATCTCTATACCGGGGCCATTCGGTGTAGAGACAATCAACAGGTAATCCTTTCGCTTTTGAAAATACCCGGTCTTCAACCATCGTCTTCAAATGCAATTCCATATCGTCGTATCATTATTCGAAATGGGTTTTATGACTTAATTTCCTCTCCTGGCTAAATCGAATAATGAACGCTTATTTTAAAAGCATATGGATACATTAGGATCTTAGTTAAGTCACACTTTTTAGACCCCAAACATTTCCTTTTGATTGGTTTAAACCAATTTCCATTTTAAAACAAAAGATCCATCTTTAAGATCCACTTCAATTTGAAACAAGGTTTACCCAAATCTTTAACAAAGATTCATTCATAGCTTTCAAAACTATTTCCATATCAAATTTTATTTACCATAACTTGAAATCATTTCAACAAAAATTGGAAATTCTTTCTTTATATGAAATCTATTATCATTTGAAAAACAAAGTTTTTTCGTTTCGGGAAAATCCGATTAAATATGCACAAGTTATAGCCTTTTAAAGTATAAATTGGAAAATCAATGAACTGTCGTATCCTCGGCAAGTTCTATTTGGGTTTAATTTAAATCCCCAAAATAATTTACTTAAAATACTTCTAAAAATGGTTTAAAATTCATATAACCTGTATAATTCCTTTAAACAATAGTTTTCAAATAAACATAAATATATATATATATATATACGTATATGTATATGTATATAGAATTCAAATTCAAAATCTTGAATTCAAATTATTTTAATTTCAAAACTTTAGCAAGCCATATTATATTAAAAATAATTTTTCATTTCAAAACGTCTTTTCAAAAATTCTTCGTATTCAACCCAATTTCACTTCCAAACCATTTTGGATTCAAAATAATATTAAATTTTAAAATACCGATGACTTAACCAATTTCCCGTGAAATCCATATTTGTGTGTGTTGCGTCTAGGGGATTTGCATACAATAATAAACAACCATCATAAATCCAAGCACTATAATATCAATAAGCAGTATAATCCTATAACGCTTATCTTTCATTCACAGATAACAAGTAAATTCAACACAGATAAATAAATCACGGTTCATAGATCAATCCAAAGCAAATTCAAATCACAGAACATTACATATCAGAGATATCAAACAATTCAGGGCATTCAATATAATCCAATCATCCATAAGCAAGATTAATTAATCACCTGATTTATAATTAATTTAATTTGAACCAAATAAATAAATTACTTATGATCCTGCTTAATTAACATTAATTAATTACAAACCATTTGTAATTATTATAATTAATTAATGAAATTAATTAATCATCCTTAATTATCCATCTTAAGTAATTATCCTCAATTACTTATATTAATTAATTATCCCTAAAATTAAACACATAAATTAATTAACCTTTAATTAATTACATTAGTTAATTAACCCTTAATTAATTGTCCTTTAATTAATTAATTATTCTTAATTAATTACATTAATTAATTATCCCTTAATTAATTACATTTATTAATTATCCCCTAATTACTTACATTATGTAATAATCCTTTAAGTAATAAATCATCCCTTAATTACTTTTATTAATTAATTAACATTTAATTAATTTATTATCCTTAAATTAATTACCTTAATTAATTAATCACATTAATTAATTAATCCTTTAAATTTATTACATAAATTAATTAACCTGTAATTAACTTAATTAATTAATCCTTTAATTAATTACATTAAGTAATTCATCCTTCAATTAATTACATTGAGTAATTATCCTTTTAATTACTTTCATTAAGTAATTAACCTTAATCACTTTCATTAAGCAATTTTTCTTTAATTACTTTCCTTGATTACTTACTCTTTAATTACCCAAGACTTAATTAATTAAAAGATAAACCATTTATCTTAATCACTTCTTAATTACAACATTAAATTCCTGAAAGCACATAGGGATTTATTAAATTAATCAACTAATATAAAATTATTCCAAAACCAAATCAAATTATTTTTAAATCACATTTGAATTTAAATTTAAGTTTGAAATTTGTTTGAGAAAACTTGATAAATACTTTACTTTGAATTTAGTCAGTATTTCCTTTTTCAAAAATTTGTTTAATAAAACTTAGTTAATACTTTACTTTTATTTTTAAACTTTGAAACTTGTTTAACATACCAAAGCAAACCCGAGAAAATCAAATAAAATCCCCGAGCCCAATCTCAAATTCCCCGAGCCACTCACTTCTTCATTTTCCTTCGAGACAATACACTCATGACTTCGAGGCATGACCCGAGTAAACTTCATCTTCCTCATTTATCATAAAACAACTTAGACACACACACTCACATGCGTGCATGTGCACCACCAAATCCGACCCTCGCCGAGACACCCATAAGTCGACGATGATCTATACTAGTGCTTCGACCACCGAACTCCGACGAAATCGTCAGCAAACAAAATCGAGCAAATCGACCTCTTCTTGGAACCAATTCGATCGACAAAATCACCCCTCGCTGTCACCTCTGATCACCTGAGGCCTCAACATTCCACCCAGAGCCACGCCACCATCCCACACTCCTATCCTCCCAGGTCCGATCGCCTCTAGTTTCACCACGGCGATGCAGTTACTTCGACTTTGCCATTGACCAAAGTGGGTCGTCGAACCCTAGTTTGCCATCGCGCCACCTCCACGACATTTGAGAAATCCATCCACCATTTTTCTTGTGATCTCCAACCTTCCCTCTACCTTCAGCAACGATCACGCCACCCAGTTCATCGTCGATTGTCGTAAAGTGACGGAAAATCGAAAACCGTTCAACTCACGAATTCTCGTCTTATACAAATTCAAATTTTTTGAAATGATTATCTAAAATCATCATTTTCCAATTCGAATCTGGTTTTGTAATCAAATCACAAAATTAAAATGTTTGATTTTTCTGTTTTGCAAAGGTTTCACTGTATAACTTCCTCCCAGTCAAAACTACATGTTATTTATACTTAAAAATATTTTTAAAATTTAAATCTGGTAAATACAAACAAGTTTCACTTAAAAATCATAAGCTATAAGGGATTGAAATAAATGAAATTGATTTTTAGAACATATATTTAGCCTGTTTATATCAAATAGAGCTTGTAAATACATTTACACTGACATGCACACTCAAGCATTTGCCACAACATATTTACATCCATGCAAACATTTTTCACCACTACATTTCAAGTATTAATCACAGATATCAATCTATAGATCAGACTAAAGTAGTTTACTCACTTGGAAAAAGGAACAGAGAAACAGAGAACGGGCTTTTGAATTTAAAAACTGGAAATGATTTTAGTTTGAACTTGTTGATCTGCAACTTTGATCTGGAATTGATTTTGATCTGTTCCTAGTTGTTGTATTTTTGATTTAGCTTTTGAACTTGAAAACTGAAATCTGGAACTTGATTAGATTTTGAAACCTGGAATCTGCTTTGATTAGGTTTGTTTTCTTTGATTATGTTTTGATTTAACTTGCTTCTAGCTTTCAGATTGAAGATGTTCTAATTTGCTTGCTTGATCTGATTTTCTTTTAACTTGATGTTTGAGTTTGAATCTTGTTTTAACTGAGTTGAGATTAAGCTTTTAGGTTTTAGTTTGAACAGAGGCTGTTTATTTTTTGAATCTTTTCTGGTTTTGTTTTTGAATCTTATTTAATTTTCAACAAAATGACAAGAGAAAGAGAATAGATGTATATATATAATCTTGCAATCCTTTTTATTAATATTTAAAAATGAAAAGAAAACAAGTGACACTTGTATTATTTCATGACATTAATCTTACAAATGTTTTAATGTATGTTAAAATTTGTTACACTTGTTTATTTCATGTTTAAAATGCTTACACATGTCCATTTTCTTGTTAAAATAGTTATACTTGTTTAAATGTATGTTATTAAATGTTTTTATATGTTTTTATATTATTTTATATTATATTTTCAATTTATCATTATATATATATATATATATCTTATGTTTTAATATTTTCTATTTTATATTAACTTATGTTTTATATCTTTCCTTTTATTTAAGTTTATAACCTTAAAGAAAATGATTTAAAATTTAATTATACCTTAATAAATAAACACACACACACACATATATAAATATTATATATATTTTAACCCTTAATTAGCTTCTGAAAATCATTATATTAAATTCAAAATATAACTTCCAAATCACAATGTATATATATATACATATAATAATTAGAAAATTAATTTAAAATATAGAGTTTTTAAATCCAATTTATTTATAAGATATTTATTTTAGAATTTCAAATCAAAATTCTATTTACAATCTATTTACATATATATATAAACACTTATTATATATGTATATATATATATTTTGAAAAATTCAAATTAATTCACAATTTAATTCTAAAAATTACATTAGTTACCAAATTAAATCTAGCCTAAAAGTGGGATCGTTACATTAATCCTTCCACCCACTTTAACACAACTTTAATATGATTATTATCTAACTCATAACATGCTTTGGGATTTTTTTATTGTCGTTTGGTTTCATATGAAGCTTAAGCTTAGGACGTTTGCATAATTCCTATATATCGCATCTTGATTTCAAATCGTCCTTAGTCTTCCCCTTGAAATTCAAAATTGTGTTAAAAACATTATCAAATACATTTTTCTCGTTATGCATCACATCAATATTATGAAGAAGCAAAAGATCTTTCTAATAAGGCAACTCCTAAAATATACTTTGTTTGCACCAATTATGAATAGTCGATTTACCTGCAATTTCAGCTTGTACTCCAGTTTCATGTATCTTTGAACAGTCCCTTACAAGTTCATATATGTCTTCGCTTAACCATATCGTTGGTGGTTGTCTGGTGTCTATTCTATTGGCTGAAAAGTTTTTTCTATCTCCTCTGAAGGAATGATTGACATGGAAAAAACATCGATAGCAGTCAAACTATCAAATTTTCTTACCATTCGGTAAAGAAAAAATCCGTGTTTCTTCCATACAATAAGGATAAGCTAGATGATCGGATGTACTCCATCCTAAAAGCATTGCATAAGCAAGAAAATCACTTATAGTCCATAAAAAAGAAGTAAACATACGAAACTTTTTTGAGACGTTGTATGTTCTACTCCTTCATTCCATATTGTTTTTAACTCCTCAATCAACGATTGTAAATAAACATCAATTCCTTGGGTCGAATCGTTGAGGCTAGGAACGACAACTGTAAGAAACAAATATGGAGTTTTCATACACATCTACAAAAGTAAATTATAAGGTGTGATGATAATGGGCTAAAATGAATATTTAGCACCAAATTGATAAAATGGTGAAAAATCGTCTGTACATAATCCAAGTGTAACATTACGACTCTCCGCTGCAAAAGTGGGATAAGTTTTGTCAAAATGCTTCTCTGCTTTTCCATTGACTGGATGTGTCAATGTACCTTCTTCCTATGTTCTCACACTATGTCATCTCATATGAGGTGTGGTTACAGAAGATGCATATAATCTTTGAAGCATAGGAGTAATGGGCAAGTAATGCATACGTTTGTATGGAGCTTCCTTTCCCTTCTTTTCTTGGTTTGTACCTTTCCTCGTTATATATTCTACACTTCCTAATAGTGATATCCTCTTTCCAATGCATGCAGCCATTTAAACATGTATCTATTTTTGATATGGCATACCAAATGCCGACATAATTTTTTTAACTTCAGAGTAATTTTCAAACATTATATTATTGAGCAGCATATGTCGTTTTGCAGCTTGTACAACAGTTGTAAGTCCGGCTTCGGTGATGTTGTATTTTGACTTCATCACAATGTATTCTGTGGTTACTGATGCTAGGGTGTCGCTTTTACAACCAACCTAAAGAGGTTTCTTAACAGCGTCTAACAAATAAAAAAATTCCTTCAATATTTGGTTCTTCAACATTTACACCGTCGTCATTAACATCAACCTTAGGGAACATTGATCGTGCTGCATCTTCAATCATATTTTCTATATGATTCGTCATAACAATTTCAATACCAGCCACCTCTAATTCAGACTCTGCAGGAGTATGTGCTACAACTTGTTTATGACGATCCCAAACATAATACTCTGGTACGAAACCATTTTTGCACAAATGAACTTTCATAACATCTGATAACTAATACTTCAAATGTTTGCACTTAATACATGGACAACGAATTTCTACATCGTTTTAATTATTACATAAAGTGAATTCAACAAATACGTTTATATCATTATAGAATTCTTTTCTTATTGAGTCTTTCAGCCCCCTTCTTTGATACACTCATCTCCTCCGATCAACACAATAATGGATCATTTTTCCTATTTAAAAAATGCCACAACTTGAAAAGAAATATTGGCCATTTTACGAATTGACAATTTATTTTTCAATTTATTGATACATAATCTTATAGGCGTCAATTTAACCCAACTTAAGAATATAATATTGAAATGGTTGTTTATGGTTTTCTATTTTGATGGTCAGTCATCTTACTTCCCATTACAAACAGAATAAACAATTACATTTTGTAAATTTGTTTTACATGATTCAAAAAAAATTCGGCACACTTTCCTATTATTTCCCGTATTGTACACAAATGCACATACATAGGAAACAAAAAAGGAAAGCGACAGCGAAATTTTATGAACCATTTAAAATGAAATTATGTACGAATGTAATTGTTTACTATGTTTATAACTTGTCCAATATAGGAAAAAAATCCATAAATTATTATACCGGATGAATATGTCCTTTTTTATGATAAAAACGAATATCCATGTAATAATCATGTACAACACTTGTCAGATTGGGCCAAAAACTCTCTAAGAAAAAAAGTAGTTTATAAAACAATTGGAAGTTTTATAGTTTGTCTTTTATTTATTATATAATATATTATTGTTTGTAAACGATTGAAAATTTACCAATTTATGTATTTGAAAAATTATTAATTTACCATATTATTCCGCATATTTTATCGAACAAGGTTAATTCGACGTATTATAGTAGATAAATAAAATATTTTTTACAACTTTTTCGATGAAAAGTAATTTATTTGATTATTAGTATGCCTGTGTGTATGTATAATGATTAACATATATACATACACATATATGACCACACAAATACCCTAATTAACACCAGACAATGCTAAAAATAGTACATATATATAATGGTTTACACATATACACAAATTCACGAATTATACCTTTTTTCACAATTTAAAGCTAACAAATGAAACAGGTATTTCATGGATACTATAAACCATCGGTAGGCTATTAGAAATAGTTAGAATCGCTAATTAGTCCTAATTTATCAAATTAGGAAAATGTAGATTTACGTTAAAAATTAGGTTTTTCATAAAAATTAGATATTATACCTGAAATTGGAAGCAATAGAGAGTGATTAAGGAGCCGTGCAATATCCGAAAGGTTGAATTTTGGATTTGGAAAAAAATTATTCAGCTAGAATGCGGAAGAAAGGTCTCTACCGAGACCTGTATAAAGCGAAATTCCTACCACTTCCAACGGCCACCGACAACCCATCGAAAGCTGTCGAAAACCGTCGCACTAGGGTCATCGGAAGCCATTGCCAAGAGTCGTCGGTATTTCAAGCCATTCTTTTAGTGGTTGGAAGACAGTTGCGATTAAGGGATTCATAATTCCAATATAATCACTCAAAGTGTGAGCAGCTCCTATCTGATTTTGAGAATCCTATTTTGGTGATCTTAAATCAGCAAAAATAGGGTCTGGATATACTGGGCCGTGTTCGCATTTGATTCCTTAACAATAACAGGAAGAGTTTGATCTTCTCTAAGTCTGGCCTTTTTGCTTGGAGGAGGAACTAAAGCACCAGATAAGTTTTCGAAATCCTTCTTCATTTTGCAATAATCGATAGCCTTGAGAGCACCAGAAATAGAGTCTACAATGAGGGAAACTTTAGTAGTTGAAGCTAAGAAGGAGGAAGAAGTTCTAGCTTTCTTAGGCTTAGCAGCCGAGACGGTAATAATCGAACATGGATCAATGAAAGGATCATGAGATGACGATATAAGAAACTTCATTAAAGTCGAATTAAGAAATTATCAGAAGGATCAGGTTGAACAAGTAAAGATTTAAGAAAAGCGTTTTGGTTGCCGATAATCGAGGCTTGCCTCCCATGAGCATCTTTCTTCACCATAGAAGGCTCCCTGAGCACTCTATGGCTCTCCAGGACCAATGTGTTTTCTAACGCTAGCCTCGGTCAAAATCTATACCTATCTCCTATAGTACGAGATACCAAGCTCAAAGTACCAATTATATCATCGATGGAAAGATTTGTCCCCTTGGAAGTAGATTTAAAAAAGGATAAATACCATAAAACAACAACAATAAACATTAAAGGAAAAAGCGACAAGACTTACTACGTACAGAGAAGGACCCTCAAATTTAATAGGCATGGCTCTTAACATAAAGGAAATGGTTTATCCTATCCTTTAGATCTGTTGATCAAGTTGGTGATCAGACTTTTATGAGGGAGAAGATGACACACGATACCCTCTAGCTAATTCCCTATTTTAACAAGATTTACTAATGAGTGAAGGGTATCAACATCGAGAGAAGGGAGTCCAGCTTCCCTAGCCAAGATCTCGTGGCAGCTTAGATAAGTGAAGGAATTGGGTTGCAATTGTATCAAGGCAATGCCTAGATGATCCAACTATCGAACGAAGAAGTCAGAAAGAGATAGATAACAAGAATGCCAAATATGGATCGGCGTGAAAACAAAGAAAACATACGGAGGATTATGTTTCCCATCGGATGGTCTCGCTACTCTGGCCTCTGTATCAGTAATCCCAAGTTGTTGAAGGATAGTGTTGACCTCATCCTGAGTATTTATAAGAGATTGGACGAGCCTATAGTCTCCTTTCTTAAATGTAGGAGAAGCTTTGGAATCCTTATAAGCCTTCTTGCCGGCCATTTGTCTACAAGACGACATTACACAAAAATATGGAAGAACTATATATTCCATAAAAAATGAAAAGGAAGTTCGGGCCCCTAAATATGGTCAATTAGGCATGGAACCAACGAATAGTTAACGAGTCCATAATTAGTTAAAAACCATTTAGCTACTTATCGATCTGATAATGAAATGCCAAACTCATAAATAGTTATCAAATTTGTGATTACCTAGCAATTCACTAAGTAGTTATTAAGCCCAGTGCCAGATATCGAACCTGTAACAAATGTCGAGTTCATAGATGGTTAGTACGGTTATAACTTATTCAAATCTCAATGATAATTATTGAATTCATGGCTAAGTATCGAGATCGTAACTAGTCATTGGGTTCATAACAAGGTAACGAGTTCAAAAATAGTCAATGATTTTGAAATTATTTAAAAGTGCTTCAACTAATTGTCAAGTTTGTTATAAGACATTGAATATAAATAGTCGTTGAACTCATAGCTAGTTGCAAGCACTATGATTAGTTACCAAGCTTATAGTAAGATGTTGAATTTATACAATATATCGAACTTGTAACTAACTGACAACCGTTTAAAGAGTTTTCGAACTATAGAAGTTAGAAAATCATTGAAAGGATATTGAATTTATAATTAGATAGACAATTCTCCAAACAGTTGTCAATTTACAACAAGTTACCAAGTCTCTGCTGGTTGTCGGACCATTAATTTATTGCCAAATTTATATGTAACACCGCGTAAATTTTAATAATAAATTAAAATGTTAATAAGAATAAAAATGTAAATTTACATAAAGAGATGAAATAGTAAATTTTTACAAATGAAGGAATTTGGGAAATCTTACTTTAACATTGTGTCGAATAGATTTCTGTATCCCAACCATATGAAAAAGATACGAAATGTGACGCCCCACCTCAATACCCACGCTAGCCAAGAATACTACGGTGTAGTGCTGTCAACTAGCGCGGAGAATAAGGCTGTTGAGGAGCGACCATCCATGTAATTTCTTATCACACGGTGGCTATAAAATAATCTTCGGAAACAAATATAGAAGTAAGCATAACATGCGAATCAATCACAGATATCCATATCACAAAGGCGGAAAGAGATATGAATATATATCACATAAAAGTGTACATCAGAGTAGTGGTCTAAAAAAGATCCACGATAATACAAAAGAATAGCAACGCATGCTATACAAAAGAATACAACTATGAGTCTATATCTCAAGTGTAAACAACAAAAGCTGTTAATCTAAACAAGTAGCCAAAAGTCTGAGTAGTGAATCACTGGGGGAGGAGTCAAGCAGTAGCACCTGTAACATCTCGGTCTGACCTGAGTATTATTTATAAGAAAATAATAAACGGATCAGTCTAGCTATAAATATCAGATGACATGATATAAAATAAAAGATATGGCATAAACATAAAATATCCATACTGACATACTACTATAAGTATGCAAATAATGATCAACAGGAGATCAACCGATAAGAGATAAATCAATATCACAAGAATCTTCTCAAAGATCCAAAGAGGGCATCATACCCTAAACTTGTACTCATAACAAGTCAATGACATAAATTCCAGAAATCAACACAAGAAATCCAGAAATCACAGAAAAAGGGAAAGAGGCCTATCACATGACGGTCCGAAGACCAAGGGGAGCTACACCACATGTGTGAATGGAATCACACAGATTAAGGTCTAGACTAACCAAAAAGCAAAAAGGTATGTGTGAGTGGAATCACACAAGTGGTGTCTAGTCTAACCTCGCAACAAGAGACATCGCACAGTTGCTAGTCTAAATCATCAGAATGATCGTCATGATCAACGAGAAGTGTCAATTACACTAAGCTAGTAAATATAGAAGTTTAGCTTCATGTCCCATAACCACTTGCTTAACTTAGATATTTACGAACAAACTGTAAATCTTCACTAATAAATTGTCACAAGAGGTTCAATCGAACAAGTCCAAGAATTAACCGACGAAGTGAACGCAAGCGTTTCATACCACTTGTTTTACTAAGTCGTTTAATTAGATTTCTCATCCGAGTGAGGTAAATGTTTGTATATACTAATAGATTGGAAAACGGTTTAAGAAAAGAGCTTAGTTATTAAAAATAGAGTTGAAATTGTTTGTTAAAAGAGTTTTGATATTTACTACTAGTATTGGACCCTTTATATTATAAAGTGACAAAACACAGAAGCAATTGTAGAAACAATCAGTCACAAAGATCGCATACGGAGATGTGAATAAAATCCAAGGAAATCAGCTCAATGTTTTTCAGATAAGATCCCCTACGGAGGGGGGGCCCGGGGGGGTGGCAACCCCCCAAGGTGGGGGTGCGGGGGCAACGCCACCGCTTACGGGGTTCGACCTGCCCGGTCAGGTCGCGAGGGTCCAGGGGGCAGCGCCCCCGGCGGGGTGCGGGGCAGCGCCCCGTCCAAAACGGTACGACTTAGTGAAGACAAAATGAGGTCTAACGACCTAAGAGGGATATGGTCGAGCGACCTAATGGTTGCGACCTAGGGGTCTAAGGGGCACGACCTAGTGGTCCAGCGACCTAAAGGGTAAAGGTCATGCGACCTAAAATGGGTTCGCGACCTAACACTCAAACGACCTAAAGAAATTAAGGAGCCGAGCGACCTATAAGAAGCAGCGACCTAAGTAAAAACGAGGCCCAACGACCTAGGGGTTAGGTCATGCGAGTTAAGAAGGTCAGCGACCTAACAGAGACACGCGACCTAATAAAGGAACGCGACCTAGCGACTTAAGAGGCGAGCGACCTAAGTGTTACGACCTAAGAGTCGAACGACTTAGCGTGGAAGCGGCCTAAAAGCCAAACGACCTAACGACCTAAGGTCATACGACCTAGCGACCTAAAGCCATACGACCTAACGACCTAAGGTCATACGACCTAGCGACCTAAAGCCATACGACCTAGTGACCTAAGGTCCATACGACCTAAGGTCCATACGACCTAACTCCGAAGACGTTAGAAATGGCCAGGACGATCTACGACCTAAGGTCCATACGACCTACGACCTAAGGTCCATACGACCTACGACCTAAGGCTCAACGACCTAATTCCGAGGCTAACGACCTAACGCTGCAGGGGGAATTTAAGGCCAGAAACGACCTACGACCTAAACCCCATACGACCTAACGTGAAACGACCTAACTCCGAAGTGAAGATTCAAGGCAGTGCGACCTAGCGCGATAACACGCGAACGACCTAAGGGTTAGGTCGCGAGCGACCTAACTCCGAACACACGAAAATGGCCAGAACGACCTAAGTGCAGAAAATTCACCAAAACGCTAAAAATTGGAGTTTTTCGCCAATCCAATCCAAACCAAATGCAAATGTGCATGCACAAGTGATAGGTAATCATTCCCAACAGTCCAATATAGTTATAGACTAGATTTGTGAGATAAAAATCTCACCTTTGCTCCAAAACCCAATGAAAATGAAGAACAAAGCTTGAAGGCAAATGGAGAAGCAACCACAAGCTTGAATCCGATGTCTTCTTCTTGAATTTGGAGTTGAATGTTTGAGTTGCAATAAAACAAAAACTTTGGAGTTTTAATTTCTCATTCCATTCACCATTTTTGTTGAAGCTTTAGTGTTAGGAAATGAAATGAAGCAATGAAGAAGAAGGGGGGTGGAACTTGGGCCTAATGGGCTAAAAGTCCAAACCAAAGGCTCGAGTGAAAAAGTGGTGAAATTCCACTAACCCCAAACATATCAATGTTTATACTTAGAAGATTGCAAACGACGTTTCGAACTCAATGGAAGTGGTCTCGAGTCCTAATTTGACCGTTTGCAAAAAGTAGCTTCGGACCAAAATCCGATTAACGATAAAATATTTAAATAAAATATTTAAATATAAAAATCGATAAACATGCGGGTTGTTACACGAAATGTTTACTGTAGTGCGTATTTTACGTTTTACACATGATTTGAGAGTAAGATTAAAGATTGAAAAAGAGCTAAGAAGATTTATTTGTTAATAAATAAGTTGAATATGTGTAGGTTGACTATAAGAAAAGAAAAAAAGTATAATGATGAGTATACATTTAAAAAGAAAATAATGGAAGACAAAAGCATGAGTGGTACAGTGATTTGACATGTGCATTCCAACTAAGTGACCTGGGTTTGAGTCTTGCAAAGTACATTTTTTTATGAACACATTTTAGCCATAAATAAATGTATAAAAGGTAAAAGACTAACATAAAAAAGTATGTAAACAAACATATTAATTAATTGGTATTTATTACCAAATACAGAAAGTTTATATGTTTATGAATCATTGATTAAAAGAAGAAAAGGCTCTTCCAGTTTAATAATTCAAATGTAATTATGTATTACCGATTACGGGTAGAAAAGAGAAAAGTATGTACAAATACATATGGTTTTGTATATATAGTTTGTGACGACCCAAATTTTTTGTACATTTGAAATTGGAATATTTAATTAATTTTAAATATTCAGCGGTTAATTTTTGACGTAAATTTCAAATATCAGTATTTATGGGATAATTAAATATTGAATTTAATTATCGGAATTGGGTAAATTATTGAATCTGGAATTTTAAGCCTGTTGAAAATCATTTGAAGCTTATAAAATTTATATCGATTACGTTGAAGATAATATAAGTTTTAAAATTGAATTTAACACTGATTTATTCGGTTTTAAGAATATATCGTTTTAAATTGAATTTAAAAATAGCCTTCCGAGGCACAGTCTTGGAATCCGACGAAACCAGTTCCATTGAGTCCGTAATATTGGATTATTATCGGATTTCAAATTTCATATTGATCGGAGCTAGTGTGTGAGTATACGATATACAAACATGCTGGGATTTTACGGGTTTTCCTAATCGAATCAAAGGAGATTTATAGCCTCGTCCCTTCCTTTGCAAGCCTAAAATAATAAAATAAAAATATATATGTTTTACTCGTGGCTTCTTTTGAAAGCCAAACCGAAATGTTTTGTTTTATTATATATAATCACGCAACCTTTATTCTTCCCTCTTTATGAACCGAGCTTCATCTCTCCAGAACAACGAAATCAAAGCATAAATAATAATAAAAAAATCAGTAATGGCGAAAATCGTGTGTTCCTCTTCTCTCTCTCAAAATCTTACTATGGCTGAGCTTGATGCGCTTAACTCGAGCCCCTCTTTTCCCTGTTTCTTTTGGTTTCACGAAAATTCTATCAAACTCACGAAGTCGATTTTGAAAATGGGGAAGTGGGTTACTGGTTGCGCGAATTTGTGGCTGCGACTTAGACTGTGGGGGAGGGGTTTCGCGATTTGGGAGGCTCCGCATTCGTTTGGATTTCGCGAGATGTTGGGTCGCCGAATCAAGTGGAGTGGAGGCGTTCGCGTATGGCGATTGCGAGGCGTTCGATTCGATAGCAGCGAGTGGATCGATTTGGGGAACTACATCGCCATGATAGGTGGTGTTAGCTCGGTGTTTTCCCTTGCGAGCTCAGCCATGTGTCAGAGGGGGAGGCTGTCTCGATGGAATTTTGGTCTGTAAGGTATTGCAGTATTTCATTTTAATTTAAATAAAATTTATATATGGATGTATAGTGTAGTGAAATTAAAATTTTAGTTTACAGTAAGGGTTAAGTTTTTATTTTATTTTATCTGTTTTTACATTTAAATAATTAACCAGTAAATAGGAAAATAATATTTATGGATAAGAGTTAGAAAATCGGAACTTTAAATGGTAATATAAATTATTTTTATAGGTGTAGCTTCAAAGATAATATTTTGGGAAATTATATAAGTATTTGAAAAGAAAAAAAAGAGAAGAAGAGAATTTGTGTTGAATTTAAACTACTAGTTATAATTTAATAAAGTAAAACTTGTAAATAATTGTTTTGGTTAATTCACATGCCAATAAATCTTGAATTGTTTATTCAAGGTCAAATTCATGAGGGAACGAGTTAAGATTGGATCGGATTGTAAATTATAAGGGGCAAAGGTGAGTTAATCTCACAGTTAATTTAAATTTAAACGATTAAATTTAAATAATTGTTTGAACTGCTTGAATTGATTTATGTGCTGTAGTGTGGTATATATAATTAGAATTGGCATTTTATATTGTGCTAACGTCTGTGGATGCATGGAAAACAGGTTGGAGGGATCCAACTGGATCCCTCAGCATTTATTTAAATTATTTAAATTACCCCGTTATGATGATTTGATATTTTATGATGGATTATGTTGGAATATTGAATGCTATGGTTTGATTGGATCATTGAGTATAATGAATTTCCAGGAAAAAAATATATATAACTTGGATGTTGGAAAGCAAAGAAGGAAAGTGAATTTGTAAGTAAAATAATTATGGAAATTTGAATAACTTTAAGAATGAAAAATAAAATAAAATAAAGTGACATAAGAATTTTAATTAATAAATCTTGAATATAGAAAGGAGATTTTTGAATTAATTGAAAGTTAATGAATTGTAAACTCAAATGCTAATATCTCAAAGAACAGAACATTTATTTTAAATGTAAGATTTTAAATTTTGAAAGGAACAAAGAAGGAAATGGGAAAAGCCTGAAATTTGTATATTTCAGTTAAAAGATTTAAAATCAAACAGAAAATAATAATAATAAAAATAAAGTCCATAATTAATGAATTTTGAAATGAACCGAGCAAGTAAAGAAATTTATTTCAAAGAGAATGAATTGGAAATCAATTCGGAAAATTGATTTAAGTGCTTGAAGCTGGAATTCTCTCTAGATGGCCAAGTACACGTTTTTAAAAGTAAATTTGTAAATATAAATTAAATGTTTTAAAGTTGTTTTAAAGAAAGCAAGTTTTGTGAAATTATTATTTCTAATATTCAATTTCTAAAGCAAGTATTTCCTTTTAATATATTATAGCATTAATTATTTAAAAGTGACTTAGTATTTGTTTTAAAAGTGGAAACCCGGTTTTATATTTTTAAGTAACCTTATTTTCTTAAATTCATATGGTATGTATTTTTAACAAATTATTTAAGTAGTTTTATCCTAAATGTTTTAAAGTATATATTTCAAAGTAAAGTGTTCTAAATTATTTTAAAATCCATTTTCGTGCTTGGTGATTTCAGAGGAGATAGAAAATAATTGGGAAAGTTAATTCTGAAAGGAAAGATGGTTTTGAAACTGTTTTCAAAGGATTGAATATAGAAATATATCTTGTGAAGATATTTTAAGGTTAATAAATAATTTGGGAAATTATTTAATGTTGGATGGATGTTTGTGAATATTAATTGATAGTTAAATAACCGACTATCAATATTGGACAAATACGTTGATCGTTTCGAAGAGTCCGGGATCGATATTTATTTCTCGAAACCACTTCGATCCGGTTTCTACGTTTCGTGAAAACGATTTTGGATTCGAAGATGGAGCAGTGAAGTGCAAGGGCTAGTCGCTACTAATCCTGTGGATATTTCCAAAAATGGATGTAAGTAGGAATAGTGCCTTCGGTTCCGTTCGAACCCGGGATCGGATTTGCTACATTACAGCGTGATAGGGGGTTCTCGCTTTGTGTTAGGTGGCGAATAGGAGACTCTTACCCCTACATGCCCCCGGGGATAGTATAAGGTCTTGCGGGGTTGGTGCGACTCGAGAGGGTGGCCGTAAAAGCAAATCCGAGGTATCACTGTGAGCCACAGCGGGGCTGGGATGGTTGAAAAGCCTACCGATCGTGAGCCGTTGCTGATGGTTGAAAAGCCTAGGACGTCACAGTGGTATCAGAGCTTAGGTTGGTGATAACCTTGGCTCTGGTGGGAATTACTCATTTAAATTAGAGTTCGTAGTACTCTAAAATGAGTTTGAGCGTATTAATAGATATGAGCACGTATTTGTTAGTGAATATAAATTGTTTTAATATCGCGTTGATTGATTTATTGAGTGGCATATGAACCTTCGTCGACACCGTCTGCGCAACTGTATCGAAGGGGTTTCTAAACACTTGAATAGAACAATTGACACGGTATTGTTTTAAATGTGGGTAAACGAAATAATTTTACCCAAAATATATTTTGATATAAATAAAAGTTTTGTAAACTATTTTAGCTAATATATGGTTGCGTGGATGTTAGGAAGAATAATATTAAAGTATTATCATTGTTAAGTGAAAATTTAACTAGAAACAGAAAATATAACCAAAGTTTAAAGGGAATAAATCCATTATAAAATGAAATTCATAAATATGAATTATAAATGAAATTTATAAATTGAAATATAATCAAATAAGAATTTGTATGAGCATAAGCTATGCAAATGAATTATATAAAATTGATTTAAGCAGGATTTAGAAATTTAAATCCCGGAGATTTTGGATGTGTTTTGAAGATAAATACTAGCATTATTGTTTTGGAGGTATTTCTGAACAGAAATTTGTTTTAAAATGAATTTTGAAAGTGGTATAGCATTGAAATCACTTGGATTATTGGAAAATAATTCTGATGATGACGGCCGCATCATCAGTATTCATTTTCAAATTTCCAAGTGACGGATTGCTACCAAATTGATTTGTTCAGAAAAGCTAGTTGTTTTTGAAAATTTCAAAGGGAATTTGTTGGAAATAAAAAAAACCAGGATTGGTTAAAAAATTTTGAGAAGTGTGATTTTGAGATGTTAAAAAATTCATAATGATTTGAAACCAAAGCCGGGAGTTTAAAAATCATGATGAGATAAATTGTAAGCTTATAAATTGAGATGAGTTTTAAATCAGGAAGGAAATATAAGCTTTGAATGTTGGAATTTAAATTTAAAAGGGAAAAATTAAAAATGAAATTAACTTGGATTGGGAAATAAAAATCTGACTGGATTGAAATTAATTAAATAGGCTGAAAATAATATCCAGTTGTATTCGAATTAAGTTGAAATCGAATTGAGTTAAATAAATCCGAGTTAAAATAAGATTGAATTGGAATAAATAAATCAAAATAACTTATAAGAGAATTAAAAATTCATGGAAATAAAGTATGTTTGGGTTGTAAATAAGCACAAGGTTTGAGTTAAAAATAAAAGAAGAATATATTCAAGCCTAGAATGAATGAGATTGTGTAAATAACAAGTTATGACTTATAAATTGAAAATGGGATAGAAAACCCAAAATAAATATTATTGATGAATTGGAGAATAAAATAAAAATCAAAACTTGAATTATAAATTAAATTGAACTAAGAAAATTAAATGGAGTGATATTTGGAATTAAAATTCAAGTGTTGGATTATAAACACGGGAAGAACTAATTGATAATAAATTAGTTAATGAAATGTGTAAATGGAGTTCAATGTAATTAAATAGAAGCTGAATTGTGTGTTTATGATGAAGTTGAAAAAATAAAACTCAAGTTATAAATCAAATTTGACTTGAATCATGAGTGAAGAAAATATAATTGAAAGTGGCCTTGCAATTAATTAAATGAATGGAGAATGAAATTAAATTGTGAGTTCATGAAATAGGGTGGTAAATTGGAAAGGGATAGAGAATTCAGAATTTGAGTTATTAATTGAAAGTTGACTTGAAGTGTTAACAAATTAAATATAATTGGAAAGGTATCGAATAAAAATGAAGTTGGATTAAAATAGTAATGGTATGAATTGCAAATAAAAATCCTAATAAGTGGAAATAAATTGGAAATAGCCTTGTAATAAATTGAATGAGTTAAATCTGGAAAGTTAAATTTTGTAATAACTAATCAAATAAATTTGTAGTTTGAAATGAGATTGGATTGAGATAGAATCAAATTAAATTGAAAAGAGAAATTTATTTGCAAAATGAAGTGAGCTTAAGAATAGAAAAAAAGGGGGGATTTACTTGAAAATAAAATGGGCTTAAGTATAAAATTGGAGTGAATAAACTTCAGCTAAAAGATGGAAAGGAGTTGAATTGAATTCAACTAAAAATTAAGTTTAATAATAGTGGATTGGATTTAAATCATGTAAAAAAATAAATTTTAATTGAAATAAAATTCGGTGAGTTGCTGATAATATTTAATGGAATGAAAATGCTTAAATAAATAATTGTAAACCATTTAAATTATTAAGGGACTGAAATAACTTGAGACCATAAGGAAAATAGAATGTTTCGAGGTTATTAGAATGGTTTAAGTGAATGTGGATAAACTAATTATATTGAATAAATAAATGATGAAATAAATAAGTATCAAATGAAATGTGGTTTAAATAAGTTGAGAGATGGTTATTGAATGAAATAGCTTGGATGGTCTTCGAGATAAATAAAATAGTTTGGAATTAACAAATTTGGAATGAAATGTAAATAAATGGATTGTAAATAAAATTTAAATGGAATGTGTCGAGCAAAATAAATGATTGTGAATGGATTAAAATAAAAAGGAAATTTAATTGGTAATGAAGATGAACCTAAATTGTTAATGGTTTTGAATGAACTAGTTGGATAATAAAATGAGATGCAAAGTGAATGGTATTCAAATTTAAAATGCAATGAGAATGAGAATATATGAATTGTGAATAAATTTAAAAATGGAATAGAATTAAGTATAAATTGAGTTGAAATCAATTTAAATTGGTTATAAAACATAAATATTTGTTTGTTCACATAGATTTTGTCAAATTTGCATAGAATAAATATCATTGGATGTAAGTGGAGGTGATTAAAATTCTATGAATTAATAGGAGTGAAATAAATTGCTTTCGAACGCAATGGAATTAAATATGAATTGAGTTTGCTTAAAAATAAATTAAATGTAAGCGATTGAGTTTTAAACCATTCAAATTTGAATGAAAATGGTTTGTAAATTAATTGAAATAGTTGAATTACTATGAAAATTGTATAAATTGCTTATGGAAAATGTTGATGTGCATTTCTTTTAGAATTCATATGTTTTTACCATTGTAACTAAGTGAAATATAGTTAAACTGCATATATTTGGCACTTACATGTTTAAATTGAGTAAGTACAGGTACCTAGAAGCCGTATGGCTGGATTTGGGTTGCATTAACTGCTAGATAAATAAGATGCTTGCTTAAAATGCTAAATAAGGTACGCCTACGCGACTAAAATAGGAAATATGAACTGTTTTTGGTTTTTCCGACCGTGTGGGTCGATGTATATATATTTATCTCTTTTGTCAAATTGCAAAAGCTCCTCCGTACAAAGGGGACTCTGCCAAAAAAAATTTGAAATTTTGGGAGTTAGAAAAATTTTGGAAAATTTGAAAAATTTTGTTAATGACAAAAGAATTTCAAATTGGAAATTGAAATAAGTTAGTAAATGAAACTGATTAAAATAATGACATGAATTAGTTATAAATGAAAAATAAAATTTAACATTTGGAGTGGAAAATAAATTGAATTCGTATGAAAATGGAAGAATCAAGTTGAATAGAAATGGATATAAATTGAAGTGGTAAGACAGAAATAAATAAAGAAACATATAAAATGCTTATGTTAACTTAAGTAAGGAATGATCAATTCTTAATTGGAAATTGAATATTACAAATATATTCTAAGTTGATATTTGGATGAATATTGACATTTGGTAAGGAAGTCGATAAAATGTTTTTGGAATATTGTAATGGATATTAGTGCTAAGCAGGATATGCAGGTACTGTAAAAGAAAAAAAAAGGGAACTGGATTAGATTTCAGAAAAATAAATTTGAAATGCTCGACAAAAAGGTATGTATTTACATTTGGTGTGAATTTGATTGGGATTTTGGATTGAGCCACTTGGTTTTTTGTTTTCTTTTTGGATTTGGAGGCCGTAGAGCCATTTTGTAGTTGTACCGAGTCAGCCGCGCAAAGGAGATGCTGGCGAAATTTTTCGGAAATTTAGAGAGTTAGAAAAAAATTTAAGAAAATTTTGAGAATTCAAAATGTGGTTTTAAGTTGAAACTCGAATGATTGAACGAATGGTATAGTTTGAAAACTATGGGAAAGTGAGAAGTTAATAGGAATAATAACGGGTCTTTTATAAAAAGATGGTTAGTAAAATGTTGGATTGTTTGGTTTTGGGAATAAGTAAACGGGTATTGGATCATTCTTCCTAATTAGTAATTTCGGGGACGAAATTCTTTTAAGGGGGAAGGAATGTGACGACCCAAATTTTTTGTACATTTGAAATTGGAATATTTAATTAATTTTAAATATTCAGCGGTTAATTTTTGACGTAAATTTCAAATATCAGTATTTATGGGATAATTAAATATTGAATTTAATTATCAGAATTGGGTAAATTATTGAATCTGGAATTTTAAGCCTGTTGAAAATCATTTGAAGCTTATAAAATTTATATCGATTACATTAAAGATAATAGAAGTTTTAAAATTGAATTTAACACTGATTTATTCGGTTTTAAGAATATATCGTTTTAAATTGAATTTAAAAATAGCCTTCCGAGGCACAGTCTCGGAATCTGACGAAACCAGTTCCATTGAGTCCGTAATATTGGATTATTATCGGATTTCAAATTTCATATTGATCAGAGCTAGTGTGTGAGTATATGATATACAAACGCGCTGGGATTTTACGGGTTTTCCTAATCGAATCGAAGGAGATTTATAGCCTCGTCCCTTCCTTTGCAAGCCTAAAATAATAAAATAAAAATATATATGTTTTACTCGTGGCTTCTTCTGAAAGCCAAACCGAAATGTTTTGTTTTATTATATATAATCACGCAACCTTTATTCTTCCCTCTTTATGAACCGAGCTTCATCTCTCCAGAACAAACGAAATCAAAGCATAAATAATATTAAAAAAAATCAGTAATGGCCGAAAATCGCGTGTTCCTCTTCTCTCTCTCAAAATCTTACTATGGCCGAGCACGATGCGCTTAACTCGAGCCCCTCTTTCCCCTGTTTCTTTCGGTTTCACGAAAATTCTATCAAACTCGCGAAGTCGATTTTGAAAATGGGGAAGTGGGTTACTGGTTGCGCGAATTTGTGGCTGCGACTTAGACTGTGGGGGAGGGGTTTCGCGATTTGGGAGGCTCCGCGTTCGTTTGGATTTCGCGAGATGTTGGGTCGCCGAATCGAGTGGAGTGGAGGCGTTCGCGTATGGCGATTGCGAGGCGTTCGATTCGATAGCAGCGAGTGGATCGATTTGGGGAACTACATCGCCGTGATAGGTGGTGTTAGCTCGGTGTTTTCCCTTGCGAGCTCAGCCATGTGTCAGAGGGGGAGGCTGTCTCGATGGAATTTTGGTCTGTAAGGTATTGTAGTATTTCATTTTAATTTAAATAAAATTTATATATGGATGTATAGTGTAGTGAAATTAAAATTTTAGTTTACAGTAAGGGTTAAGTTTTTATTTTATTTTATCTGTTTTTACATTTAAATAATTAACCAGTAAACAGGAAAATAATATTTATGGATAAGAGTTAGAAAATCGGAACTTTAAATGGTAATATAAATTATTTTTATAGGTGTAGCTTCAAAGATAATATTTTGGGAAATTATATAAGGATTTGAAAAGAAAAAAAAAGAGAAGAAGAGAATTTGTGTTGAATTTAAACTACTAGTTATAATTTAATAAAGTAAAACTTGTAAATAATTGTTTTGGTAATTCAATAAATCTTGAATTGTTTATTCAAGGTCAAATTCATGAGGGAACGAGTCGAGATTGGATCGGATTGTAAATTATAAGGGGCAAAGGTGAGTTAATCTCACAGTTAATTTAAATTTAAACGATTAAATTTAAATAATTGTTTGAACTGCTTGAATTGGTTTATGTGCTGTAGTGTGGTATATATAATTAGAATTGGCATTTTATATTGTGCTAACGTCTGTGGATGCAGGGAAAACAGGTTGGAGGGATCCAACTGGATCCCTCAGCATTTATTTAAATTATTTAAATTACCCTGTTATGATGATTTGATATTTTATGATGGATTATATTGGAATATTGAATGCTATGGTTTGATTGGATCATTGAGTATAATGAATTTCCAGGAAAAAAAATATATAACTTGGATGTTGGAAAGCAAAGAAAGAAAGTGAATTTGTAAGTAAAATAATTATGAAATTTGAATATCTTTAAGAATGAAAAATAAAATAAAATAAAGTGACATAAGAATTTTAATTAATAAATCTTGAATATAGAAAGGAGATTTTTGAATTAATTGAAAGTTAATGAATTGTAAACTCAAATGCTAATATCTCAAAGAACAGAACATTTATTTTAAATGTAAGATTTTAAATTTTGAAAGGAACAAAGAAGGAAATGGGAAAAGCCTGAAATTTGTATATTTCGGTTAAAAGATTTAAAATCAAACAGAAAATAATAATAATAAAAATAAAGTCCATAATTAATGAATTTTGAAATGAACCGAGAAAGTAAAGAAATTTATTTCAAAGAGAATGAATTGGAAATCAATTCGGAAAATTGATTTAAGTGCTTGAAGCTGGAATTCTCTCTAGATGGCCAAGTACACGTTTTTAAAAGTAAATTTGTAAATATAAATTAAATGTTTTAAAGTTGTTTTAAAGAAAGCAAGTTTTGTAAAATTATTATTTCCTATATTCAATTTCTAAAGCAAGTATTCCTTTTAATATATTATAGCATTAATTATTTAAAAGTGACTGAGTATTTGTTTTAAAAGTGGAAACCTGGTTTTATATTATTGAAGTAACCTTATTTTCTTAAATTCATATGGTATGTATTTTTAACAAATTATTTAATTAGTTTTATCCTAAATGTTTTAAAGTATATATTTCAAAGTAAAGTGTTCTAAATTATTTTAAAATCCATTTTCGTGCTTGGTGATTTCAGAGGAGATAGAAAATAATTGGGAAAGTTTATTCTGAAAGGAAAGATGGTTTTGAAACTGTTTTCAAAGGATTGAAAATAGAAATATATCTTGTGAAGATATTTTAAGGTTAATAAATAATTTGGAAAATTATTTAATGTTGGATGGATGTTTGTGAATATTAATTGATAGTTAAATAACCGACTATCAATATTGGACAAATACGTTGATCGTTTCGAAGAGTCCGGGATCGAGATTTATTTCTCGAAACCACTTTGATCCGGTTTGTATGTTTCGTGAAAACGATTTTGGATTCGAAGATGGAGCAGTGAAGTGCAAGGGCTAGTCGCTACTAATCCTGAGGATATTTCCAAAAATGGATGTAGTAGGAATAGTGCCTTCGGTTCCGTTCGAACCCGGGACAGACTTGTATGGACGAATGCTTGCGAAACATCGTCAGGTGGACGATGGGCACTCTAAGATATATGTTCTATAAAGGTAACGCTTAGCCCCAAGCCTCATCAAATGGGAATGACTGAAAATCAGGGGTTATGCAACAAGGCTAGGTGGGTAGCACCCAAGCAGGGTGAGGTCATTCCAGTCTAGATGTCCCTTTTTATTTCGGCTTAGTGGGCGGTTGCTGATCCCAACCGCGGGGTGATCTCACTCGAGACTGTCCAGTAAGGGATGGTTCCGGCCTTGTGTTGCAGGGGAGCGGGCGTACTCCTCGGTACGGTGATCTAGGCCCCGTACTGTGACAGGTGGTACCCTAGTGTCTAGTCATTAGTTGGAAATCCATTCTCCCTACGAGCCTTGTACGAGTTTTGTTTGTATTACCCACTCTGTGGCTAGTAGCTGGAATTTAATAGATGTAACAATTTCGGCTATTTTATAAGTATTTGTATATAGACCCTATTATAATATCAGAGGATTTCTATAAAAATTGTTTTAGCTATCGTAAGGTAAAAACCCGACATGTTTATTTGTGGCGTGGTCTTACGAGATGCTTTTGTTTTCAAAGGATTTTTGAAACTTTAATAATCAATTGGGTGTGATTTTCTCACGCTGGTATTCCAGACTGACTCGGGTATTATTTAACTGTAATGCTCGGGTCAGACCGAGTATTATAGAATACAGGATATGATGCTATGGAGCTTAGGAGACGAGCTGGATTGACGATACGTACATTCGTACTTGTATATATATATTCCGTTGTTGAGTTGTTGTGTATCTATTGTATGTTATGATGAGAGATGTGACTGATGTACTCTGGTTAATGTAATATATGTAAACAGATATATTTGATTTTGAGAAAAAAATTATTTACTATCTATTATATTTTATTCCGCTGCGATGGTTAGATTCTGAGGTTGGTTTTGTTTTCTCTTCTTCTACCTCTTCTTCGTAAACCCAAATGGTTCGTATTTCTGTGCAACTTGAGTTGATTGTTGTAGAATAGTGTTAACTCAAGGGGTACGGATTTGCGGGTCGTTACATAGTTATTTGTTTACGCTTAAATGGTCGGCAACATATGTATGTAAATGTATAAGTTAATTGGTTAGGAAGATATAGATTAAGATGCAATTGACTAATTAAATTAAGAAGGATTTAATATCGGTTAAAAAGTGTAACATTTATGTGAATTAGAGAAGCTAATTAATACCAATCAATTTCAAGATTGATTACGCGGTTAGGCAGTAAAGAATATGGTCAGTTATATACATATGTGTATATTTGATACCAATTAACTGATTTATTACAAGACTAAATTAAAAGCTCAAATATTTATATATTTTATTTAGAAAAGTGTCTAAGTTCAACGTATCTTATTCAAGACCCCTGATTAATTCCCTCCACCAGAAGCAATCATCCAATGGCGTATATAAATTTACAAATCCTATAAATTCAGCCTAAACCAAACCTAATTCTCATTCTAAAAACTATTTTCTATCTATTCCCTATTCTAGTTTCTCTTCCTCTTCTAAATTTTGTCTTTTTTCATAAAATAAATTATATACAAAATAAAATAAAGCTAGAAGCAGATTAGTGAATAGCAAGGAGGCTTGAAAAGGAGTTAGGTACGCTTATATGCGTTGCAAGGACGTCAGGTCAGTGGAATCTGAATTCTTAAAGCAAAAGTTTAATATTTAGATTCGGATCTTCTCCTACTTCTTCTGATCTAAAATCTATTCTGATTTTCGTCTTTATTTTTATCTCTAATTTCAAGTTTAGTAAAGATTCCTCTCAAATCTAAATTATAAATTGGTTAATTTGGAATTGGACAAAATGTTGACTTGGTTTATATTAAATTTTGGGTAAATGAATAAATTCTTGGAACCCTAAAACAGATCTAAACAAATTAAAGGAAACTATTTATATACCATGCAAGTGGAAGAATATGGACTTAAAAATCAGGATTGGTGAATAAAATTGGGACAAATGGAATTAAATCTGAATAAAAAGTAATAGATCAGATCCTCGATTTTTAATTGTTTGTAAATCAAAAAAAGAGTGGCGACTATTTTTAACATAGCACCGACGTCAATAAAAGGAATAAATTAGCCTAGTTCTGTTATTAGGCTAACTTATGGATGATTTCAGCATATGTATACACACACACACACACACATATATATGTGTGTATATATATATATATATATTTGTGAGTGAATCATCCTATGAAGTTAATGGGCCGTAAAGGAAGTTTATGCACTTAGATTTATACATGTAGGCATTTGGTGAGCCGGTCTGTGTTTTCTTAGTATAGGCATTTGGCTGTCTAGGTTCTGTTTTCTTATACCAGTAGGCATTAGGCGGTCCAGGCTACTTTTTAATACCTGTAGGAATCGGGTGGTCTAGGTATCGTTGTGGAACTTGTAGGCAACAGGCGGTTCAGGTTTGGGGTTTTATAGGATATTGTTTGGTACTTCATAGTGTAGGCATAAGGTGGGACATTGGCGGAGTCAGCAACACAGCCATCAGGCAATTGAGGAGGTTTGGGATATTAGGAATGTTAAATATGCAATAGAATTATGTATAAACAGGGAAGGATAGGGAAACTATGTTTAACAGAGCTAGCAATTGAGGAAGTTTGGGATATTAGGGGCGTTGAATAAGTTACGTTTGAGCTTTTAATTTAGTCTATTAATAAATCAATTAATTGGTATCAAACATATACATCTGTATATAATTGACCATATTCTTTACAATCGAACCGTGCAATCAATTTTGAAATTGATTGCTATTAATTAGCTTCCATAATTCACATAACTATTGCCATTTTTAACCGATATTAAATCCTCTTTAATTTAAGTAGTCAGTTACATCTTAATCTATATCTAACCAATTAATTTATACATTTACGTACATATGTTGCTAACCGTTTAAACATTTATATACATACATACATACATACACACACACACACAACTATATGTATTTATACATATTTTTCTCTTTTCTACCCTTAATCAGTAATACGTAATCACATTTCAATTATTAAACCTAGAAAAGAAACATACATATATATGTGAATAGGCTGACACATATTCCTTCTTTTCTTTTAATCAATGTTTCATAAACATATGAACTTTATGTATTTGGTAATAAATAACACTATTAATTAATATGTTTGTTCACATACTTATTTTTGTTAGTCTTTTACCTTATTATACATTTATTTACGGTTGAAATGTGGTCATAAAAAATGTACTCTTCGAGACTTGAACCCATGTAACTAAGTTGGAATGCACATGTCTTACCACTGTGCCACTCATGCTTTTGTCTTTCATTATTTTCTTTTTAAATGTATACTCATCATTATTGTAACAACCCGCATATTTGTCGATTATATATTTAAATATTTTATCGTTAGTCGGATTTTAGTCCGAAAAGCTACTTTTTGCATACGGTCGAATTAGGACTCGGGACCCCTCCCATTGAGTTTAAAATGCCGTTTGCGACCTTTTTGAGTATAAGCTTCGATATGTTTGGAGAAAGTTGATTTTTGCTACTTTTTACTTTGGGTTTGGTTTTTGGGCTTAGCCCTATGTTAACTTATACTCCAAAACTGAACCACTCTCCCCATTCTCCCTCACTTCTTTCTCTTTTCAGTTTTCTTAGCTTTAATGGTGGGAGAGATTGGAGATTAAAACTACAAAACCCTAGTTTTCCTTGCAAATCAAATTCCTAGCTCCAAACTCAAGAAGAACCCATTGGTAAGCTTCTCTTCTTCTTCTCCAACTTATTCTCTTACCAATTTCAGAAATTCCTAAACCTAATCTTGGGAATGTTCTTGTTTTTGAGCTTAGATTCAAGCTCAATTGGGTTGTGTTGAAGAGAGGTTGATTCTCCATTTGCTTTCAGGCTTCTTCTTGTTCGATTTTGTGAAAAGGTGAGATTTTTAATCTCACATCTAGGTCTATGATTATCTTTGATTGTTAGGTATGAATTCCTAACACATATTCATGTGTATTTGATTTTGATTTGGATAGTTTTTGTGAACATTCCAAATTTTAGTGTTTTGAGTTCAAATCTTCAAAAATCATAGCTTTGTTGTTTGAACTTGTTTTTGGTGATGCATCGAAGCGCTTATTGGACCGGGTAGTCGATTTGCATAAACCCTTAGTGACCGTGCTCGCTCGATTGCATTTTGATGAAGATTGCATCTTCATTTCATAGGCTAAGAAAACAGCCTTGGTGCCAGTCAGTCGACTGGACCTTTGGGTCAGTCGACTGGCTGTAGCACATAGGCATTCCGAAGGCAGCTAACAGAGGCTCGGGTCCTCTGTTTTCCTGCATTCAGTCGACTGAAATTTTAGTTCAGTCGACTGAATGCAGGAAATTATTTTTCCTGCTTCTGGTTCAGTCGACTGGACCTTTGTGTCAGTCGACTGACCTGCACCAATTTGCCTTATTATGCCTATTTGTGCATATTTTTGCTTGGTTTCCAAATTTCATCGATTCGTGTTATTTCCCACTTGTTGTTGCTACGACTTTAATGACTTCTATTCTTGGGATTTTTGGGAATATCCATTTTGATGAATTCGGATCGATTTCTTTGGATCTTTATTCGCGTCTTTGAATGTGAATTTTGGTGGATGATTGTTCTACAATCATTTTTGTGATTTGTCACTTTAAAAATATAAAGGTTTTCTATACTAGTAGTAAATACAAAACTCTTCCCTCAAAACGATTTCAACTCTATTTTAATACCAAATTCGTTTATAAAACCGTTTTCCAATCTATTAGTATATACACACCTTTACCTCACTCGTATGAGAAATCTAATTAAACGGCTTAGTAAAACAAGTGGTATGAAACGCTTGCGTTTACTTCGTCGGTTAATTCTTGGACTTGTTCGATTGAATCTCTTGTGACAATTTTCTAGTGGAAATCTACAGTTTGTTCGTAAATATTTAAGTTAAGCAAGTGGTTATGGGACATGAAGCTAAACTCATATATTTACTAGCTTAGTGTAATCGACACTTCTCGCTGATCATGACGATCATCTTTGTGATTTAGACTAGCAATGTGCGATGTCTCTTTGTCTACGAGGGAGACTAAACCCCGTTTTGTGGAGTTTCGACTCAAATTGGTGGGGTAGCAACCCATGGTCTTCGGGCCGTTTGTGGAGCTTCGGCTCAATTTGTGATGGTTAGCAACCATGGAATTAGCATTCCGTTTGTGATACACGTGTTGGTGAGCTTTATGCTCCCGTTTGTGATAGGCCTTTCCCCCCTTTGTGATTTCTGGATTTCTTGTGTAGATTCCTAGAATTTGTGTTTCACCAATTTTCGTGATTTCCATTGATAAGTTTTATCAATATTTGTGCATTGGTGAATTTGTGTGTCATTGACTTTAGTGATTTCTGGATTTCTTGTGTAGTCTTCTGGAATTTGTGCGTCATTGACTTTTGTGATTGACATTGATATTATCGTCAATATTTATGGTATGGTGAACGAAATAAGGAGTATGACGTTTCTTTGATTCTTGTGTAGATTTTGTGATATTGATTAATCTCTTGTTGATTATCAACTACTTATATATCACAGCTTGGCCTTGTGATTATTATGTGTTTAGTCATACCTCTTATTCTATATCGTTTCATCTGATATTTATAGTTAGACTGATCCGTTTATTATTTTCTTATTAAATAATACTCGGGTCAGACCGAGATGTTACAGGTGCTTCTGCTTGACTTCTCATCCGGGATTAACTCCTTGACTTTTGGGTTAACTACTTAGATTAGTAGTTATTTTGTTGTATACATTTGAGATATAGACTCCTTAATGTATACTTATTCTTTTGTGTAGTTCGTGTAACTATTCTTTTGTGATATTTTGGATCTTTTTAGACCACTACTCTGATGTACACTTTCTAGTGTAATATTCATATCTATTTTCCGCCTTTGTGATATGAATTGTCTGCGACTGATTTGTGTTATGCTTATTTCTATATTTGTTTTCCGAAGGATTTTTATAGCCACCGTGTAGTAGCTTTGAGTTTGTGTCGGTATGTCGGATTTCCTCTTGAAATAGTATGCATGTTATATTATCTGACATATCGGTGCTCGCGCAAAGAAATTACACGGATGGTCGCTCCTCAACAGCCTTATTCTCCGTGCTAGTCGACAGCAATCACCGTAATGTTCTTGGCTAGCGTGGGTATAGAGGTGGAGCGCCACAGCTTGGTATCAGAGCCAAACTTCGGAACAATATGGAATATTATAACAAGGATCATCGTCCTAAGTCCATCTTAGGAGTTGTGCTTTAGGATTTTATTCGGGTCTTCGTACCGTTCTATCCTATTTTCTTTATGATTCCTTGTTTTATCTATCAAGATTTCTTGATATTCATTTGTGAATAACCTTCTTCTTCTTCCTTCTTTCTTTCTTAAGGAAGAGAAATGTCTAGACCTGGCCGCCCCAGAACCGTGCCATCTAGCACTCCGTCCCAGGATGGAGTTTTTATGACTGCTCAACAGCTTCTTGATTTGGTAACTAATGCTCAAGCAGCTGGAGCTAACCCGGAACCTACTCACCCAAAGTCGGGATTTGCATGCTTGTGTAGCGATTACACTAATTTGGGTGGGGAGCATTTCAAGGGTTCCGAAACTGTTATTGAAGTACAGGCCTGGCTAAGGTCATGCGATCGAATCTTTTCTCGCATGAATCTTATTGACCTTCACCGAGTTCAGGTGGCCTCTAGTATGCTCCGAGAAAGAGCATTGGACTGGTACGAACTTCTTATTTCTGAGGTTAATGAAGCGGATCTCACCTGGGAGAAATTCCGAGAGCGCTTCGAGTTAAAATTCGTACCAGAAGCAGAAAAAGTGACATTGGCTCGACGATTTATAGACCTTGTTCAAGGTGAGTCATCCGTGACTGATTACGTCGCCTCCTTCGAGTCGCTTTCCAAATATGGGGTTGATTACATCAACACCCCTCTTAAGAAGAATCAGAGATTCGTCTATGGCTTAAACAAAAGTCTCAAGAAGCCATTACTTCTAAAGTTAGAAGTTTCTTTCGACCAACTCGTTGATATCGCTCTTCGTCTTGAAGAGGCGGATAGAGAGAATGACGTTGAAGTGGTGGGTTCCAAACCAAACTTCAACAACAAAAAGAGGCCAAACAAATTTAAAGGCCCTTATCCCAATAAGAAAGGGAAGCAAGCAACCTCCGTGGCAAAGACTTCTTCCTTTGGTCGTGGGGAATGCTATAATTGTGGTTCGAAGGACCATTATGCGAACAAGTGCCCAAAGTCTCTTTCTTGTCGCTACTGCAAAGTTCCCGGTCATGTTATATCTTCATGCCCCAAGCTTCAGGGCAAGAAGGAGGGAAAGTTAAATGTTGCTCAAGCCCCTGGCAACACATCTTGTGGCCAAGGTATTTCTCATTCTGTTCTAGATGGAATTATTTTGTTTCGTGATCATCCTATTCGAGTTCTTTTTGATACGGGTGCGTCCCATTCTTTTATATCAAAAGAACTTGTTGATACTTTTTCTTTGGATGTTTTGTGTTTAATGACTTCTTTGAGAATTGCGAATTCGGTTGGTGGATCCGCAACAACCAATTTATTGTGTAAAGATGTTGAGATTATTTTGTGTGATTTTTCTTTCCGAGCCGATTTGCATGTCATGCGTTATTTAGGCTTTGGAATGATTTTGGGAATGGATTGGCTTAACCATTATGAAGCTCATATCCTATGTCCTGAGCGGACTATTCGTCTTCGACATCCTCAATCTGTTAATCAGGTTTCTGTTATTCTTAAAGATTCAGATTCTGCTTTGGTTGCATCTTTATATTCTTTAAATCCTCGTGATGACGATGATGATGATGAGGGTGATATTATTTCTCTTATTCACGTCGTTTGTGAATTTTCTGACATATTCGAGCCCGTTTTAGGATTACCACCTAAGCGAGCAATTGAGTTCAGAATTAATCTTATTCCGGGAGCTCAACCTATCACTCGTCCTCCTTATCGTATGTCCAATAAAGAAAACAAGGAGATGCGTAAACAATTATCTGAATTGGAAACGAAGCAATTTATTCGCTCTGGTTCCTCGCCTTGGGGAGCTTCAGCTATTTTTGTGAAGAAATCCGATGGTACACTTAGGCTTTGCGTTTACTACCGCAAGCTTAATGATCTTACTATCAAAAATAAATATCCTTTAGCTCGGATTGATGATCTATTCGATCAACTTAGTGGTGCTAGAGTCTTTTCACAATTGGACTTGGCTACCGGTTTTCATCAGCTTCGTATTGCAGAGGATAGCATTCCTTTGACATCGTTCCGTACTCGGTATGGATCTTATGAATGGCTTGTTATGCCATTTGGGTTAACAAATGCCCCGGCTTATTTCGTTGACTTAATGAATCGAGTTTTTAAAGACTTTCTCGACCGGTTTGTTCTCATCTTTATCGATGATATTCTTGTTTATTCTAAAACCGAGGAGGAGCATGAAAAACATCTTCGGATTGTGTTGGAAACACTTAGGAGTAATCAATTAAAGGCAAAATTTTCTAAATGCCATTTTTGGCAATCTCGTGTGAAGTTTCTCGGTTACATTATTTCCGAATCCGGAATTTCCGGGGATCCTTCAAAGATTGAAGCGATTCAAGATTGGAAGAGACCGGAGAGTGTGACAGAGATTCGTAGTTTTCTTGGATTGGCGGGCTATTACCGTCGTTTTATTAAAGACTTTTCTAAGATTTCCGTGCCTCTCACTAGCTTGACGAAGAAAGGTGTTAAATACATTTGGTCGGACAAATGTGAAGCTTCTTTTCAGAAATTAAAAGAACTTCTTTCTGATGCTCCTATTCTTGTTATTCCCGATGGGAATCAAGATTTCGTTGTTTATACCGATGCTAGTCGCATTGGTTTGGGTGCCGTTCTTATGCAAAAGGAACGCGTTATTGCTTATGCTTCTAGGCAATTAAAGCCTGCTGAGACTAGATATGCCACTCATGATTTAGAGCTCGCGGCTATTGTTTTTGCTCTTCGGATTTGGCGTCACTATCTCTTAGGAGAGAAATTTGTTCTTTACACAGATCATAAGTCTTTGAAATATTTATTCTCTCAAAAGGAACTTAATTTGCGTCAACAGCGTTGGCTCGAGTTCCTTGCTCCTTATGATCTTGATATTCTTTATACTCCCGGAAAGGGTAATTGTGTCGCCGATGCTCTTAGCCGTAAACAACAAGCTGTTGTTTCTATGATGATATCCGAATGGAACGATCTCGAGATCTTATCCACTTGCGAAATTCGAGACCGTGTTTTCGATTTATGCTCATCATTTGTTTTATGTAGCCTTGAGGCTCATCCATCTCTTTTAGACCACATTCTTGAAGCTCAAAGGCTAGATACTGAATTGGTTCTTCTTGGCCAAAATATTAAGGATAAAATTGATATTGAAGGTTTGAAAGACTTTGATATCGATTCTCGTGGCGGCATTCGGAAATTTGGTAGACTTATCGTGCCAAATGATAGGGATCTTCGTAAAGATATTTTAGAAGATTCTCATCACTCTAAATTTACCATTCATCCCGGTAGTAGTAAAATGTATGCGGATATGAAGCGACTTTATTATTGGGAGGGAATGAAACTTGACATTGCTAACTTCGTTAAACGTTGCATGACTTGCCAACTCGTTAAGGCCGAACATCAAAGGCCCGGAGGGTTATTGCAACCTTTAGAAATTCCAGTTTGGAAGTGGGATCAAATTTCCATGGATTTTATAGATGGCCTTCCCCGTTCTCGATCGGGTTATGATAGCTTATGGGTAATTGTTGATAGACTTACTAAATCCGCCCATTTTATTCCCGTTCGGTCTAACCGAACCGTTCCTATTTTGGCCAAACTCTTTATTAAAGAGATTGTTAAATTGCATGGGGTTCCTACTTCAATTGTTAGTTATCGTGATCGATTGTTTACTAGTGGATTTTGGAAGAGTCTTCAAAAAGCTTTGGGAACGAAGCTTAATTTTAGCACCGCTTATCATCCCCAGTCCGATGGACAAACCGAGCGTGTGAATCAAACTCTTGAAGATCTTCTTCGTGCTTGTGTTCTTGATTTTGGTGGAAGTTGGGAAGATCATATTTCACTTGTTGAATTTTCCTATAATAATAGCTTCCAATCTAGTATTGGTATGGCACCTTTCGAGGCACTCTACGGAAGGCCATGCCGATCTCCTTCTTGTTGGCTTGAGTCCGGTGAGAAGCTGGTTTTAGGTCCAGATTTTATTCGTGATTCCACAGAAAAGATTGATCTTATTCGTCATAGGATGAAAGAAGCCCAGAGTAGACAAAAATCCTATGCCGATAACCGGAGAAGGAAGTTAGAATTTTCTGTGGGAGATCTTGTGTTCATTCGTGTTTCACCTATGAAAGGTGTTGTACGTTTCAGTCGATCGGGAAAATTGGCGCCTCGATATATTGGGCCATTTCCTATCACCAAACGCATTGGTTCCATGGCTTATCGCCTTTTATTACCGGCTCAGTTTTCTGCTATGCATGACGTGTTTCACGTTTCTCAACTTCAGAAATGTCTTCTAGATTCCGATTCTATTCTTGAGCCCGGTGTTGTGGAAGAGATTGAAGTTTTGCCTAATTTAACTTATGAGCAACATCCTATTCGTGTCATTGCTTCGGAAGTCAAACGACTTCGAAATAAAGATGTTCCGCTTGTTAAAGTCCAATGGTCTTCAAATCCTAAGGATTGTTCTTCGGAATCTAGAGAGTACATCGAGCGAACACATCCGGACTTACTTTCTCGTGCTCTTTGAGGTGAACTTCTTATTTCAAGTTTCTTTTGGGTTAAATATGCTTTTATGGTTGTTACTTTATGTTCTCTTCTTTAATATTGCGAGGACGCAATTTCTTTAAGGAGGGGAGTCTGTAACAACCCGCATATTTGTCGATTATATATTTAAATATTTTATTTAAATATTTTATCGTTAGTCGGATTTTAGTCCGAAAAGCAACCCCTCCCATTGAGTTTAAAATGCCGTTTGCGACCTTTTTGAGTATAAGCTTCGATATGTTTGGAGAAAGTTGATTTTTGCTACTTTTTACTTTGGGTTTGGTTTTTGGGCTCAGCCCTATGTTAACTTATACTCCAAAACTGAACCACTCTCCCCATTCTCCCTCACTTCTTTCTCTTTTCAGTTTTCTTAGCTTTAATGGTGGGAGAGATTGGAGATTAAAACTACAAAACCCTAGTTTTCCTTGCAAATCAAATTCCTAGCTCCAAACTCAAGAAGAACCCATTGGTAAGCTTCTCTTCTTCTTCTCCAACTTATTCTCTTACCAATTTCAGAAATTCCTAAACCTAATCTTGGGAATGTTCTTGTTTTTGAGCTTAGATTCAAGCTCAATTGGGTTGTGTTGAAGAGAGGTTGATTCTCCATTTGCTTTCAGGCTTCTTCTTGTTCGATTTTGTGAAAAGGTGAGATTTTTAATCTCACATCTAGGTCTATGATTATCTTTGATTGTTAGGTATGAATTCCTAACACATATTCATGTGTATTTGATTTTGATTTGGATAGTTTTTGTGAACATTCCAAATTTTAGTGTTTTGAGTTCAAATCTTCAAAAATCATAGCTTTGTTGTTTGAACTTGTTTTTGGTGATGCATCGAAGCGCTTATTGGACCGGGTAGTCGATTTGCATAAACCCTTAGTGACCGTGCTCGCTCGATTGCATTTTGATGAAGATTGCATCTTCATTTCATAGGCTAAGAAAACAGCCTTGGTGCCAGTCAGTCGACTGGACCTTTGGGTCAGTCGACTGGCTGTAGCACATAGGCATTCCGAAGGCAGCTAACAGAGGCTCGGGTCCTCTATTTTCCTACATTCAGTCGACTGAAATTTTAGGTCAGTCGATTGAATGCAGGAAATTATTTTTCCTGCTTCTGGTTCAGTCGACTGGACCTTTGTGTCAGTCGACTGACCTGCACCAATTTGCCTTATTATGCCTATTTGTGCATATTTTTGCTTGGTTTCCAAATTTCATCGATTCGTGTTATTTCCCACTTGTTGTTGCTACGACTTTAATGACTTCTATTCTTGGGATTTTTGGGAATATCCATTTTGATGAATTCGGATCGATTTCTTTGGATCTTTATTCGCGTCTTTGAATGTGAATTTTGGTGGATGATTGTTCTACAATCATTTTTGTGATTTGTCACTTTAAAAATATAAAGGTTTTCTATACTAGTAGTAAATACAAAACTCTTCCCTCAAAACGATTTCAACTCTATTTTAATACCAAATTCGTTTATAAAACCGTTTTCCAATCTATTAGTATATACACACCTTTACCTCACTCGTATGAGAAATCTAATTAAACGGCTTAGTAAAACAAGTGGTATGAAACGCTTGCGTTTACTTCGTCGGTTAATTCTTGGACTTGTTCGATTGAATCTCTTGTGACAATTTTCTAGTGGAAATCTACAGTTTGTTCGTAAATATTTAAGTTAAGCAATTGGTTATGGGACATGAAGCTAAACTCATATATTTACAAGCTTAGTGTAATCGACACTTCTCGCTGATCATGACGATCATCTTTGTGATTTAGACTAGCAATGTGCGATGTCTCTTTGTCTGCGAGGGAGACTAAACCTCGTTTTGTGGAGTTTCGACTCAAATTGGTGGGGTAGCAACCCATGGTCTTCGGGCCGTTTGTGGAGCTTCGGCTTAATTTGTGATAGTTAGCAACCATGGAATTAACATTCCGTTTGTGATACACGTGTTGGTGAGCTTTATGCTCCCGTTTGTGATAGGCCTTTCCCCCCTTTGTGATTTCTGGATTTCTTGTGTAGATTCCTAGAATTTGTGTTTCACCAATTTTTGTGATTTCCATTGATAAGTTTTATCAATATTTGTGCATTGGTGAATTTGTGTGTCATTGACTTTAGTGATTTCTGGATTTCTTGTGTAGTCTTCTAGAATTTGTGCGTCATTGACTTTTGTGATTGACATTGATATTATCGTCAATATTTATGGTATGGTGAACGAAATAAGGAGTATGACGTTTCTTTGATTCTTGTGTAGATTTTGTGATATTGATTAATCTCTTGTTGATTATCAACTACTTATATATCACAGCTTGGCCTTGTGATTATTATGTGTTTAGTCATACCTCTTATTCTATATCGTTTCATCTGATATTTATAGTTAGACTGATCCGTTTATTATTTTCTTATTAAATAATACTCGGGTCAGACCGAGATGTTACAGGTGCTTCTGCTTGACTTCTCATCCGGGATTAACTCCTTGACTTTTGGGTTAACTACTTAGATTAGTAGTTATTTTGTTGTATACATTTGAGATATAGACTCCTTAATGTATACTTATTCTTTTGTGTAGTTCGTGTAACTATTCTTTTGTGATATTGTGGATCTTTTTAGACCACTACTCTGATGTACACTTTCTAGTGTAATATTCATATCTATTTTCCGCCTTTGTGATATGAATTGTCTGTGACTGATTTGTGTTATGCTTATTTCTATATTTGTTTTCCGAAGGATTTTTATAGCCACCATGTAGTAGCTTTGAGTTTGTGTCGGTATGTCGGATTTCCTCTTGAAATAGTATGCATGTTATATTATTTGACATATCGGTGCTCGCGCAAAGAAATTACACGGATGGTCGCTCCTCAACAGCCTTATTCTCCGTGCTAGTCGACAGCAATCACCGTAATATTCTTGGCTAGCGTGGGTATAGAGGTGGGGCGCCACAATTATACTTTTTTGTCTTTTCTTATAGTCAACCTACACATATTCAACTTATTTATTGACAAATAAATCTTCTTTACTCTTTCTTTAACCTTTAATCTGAATCCAAATATATACGCAAAACGCAACATGCGTGCTACAATAAACATTCTGTATCTTTTACATGCGATATCTTTTTTAATAAATTATATATGAATTTCGGCGAGAAAAATCTACTTAACACAATGTAAAAGTCAGATTTTCCAAAATTCCTTCATTTGTAAAAATTTATGATTTCATCCTTTTAGAGACTTTAGGGACGAAATCCTTTAAGGAGGGAAGAATGTAACACTGCATAAATTTTAATAATAAATTAAAATGTTAATAAGAATAAAAATGTAAATTTACATAAAAGGATGAATTAATAAATTTTTACAAATGAAGGAATTTGGGAAATCTAACTTTTACATCGTGTCAAGTAGATTTTTCTAGCCTAACTTCATATCTAATTTATTAGATATAGACACTATATGAAAAAGATACATAATGTTTATTGTAGTGTGCATTTTGCATTTTCCACATATTTTGAGAGTAGGATTAAAGATTAAAAAAGAGTTAAGAAGACTTATTTGTTAATAAATAAGTTTAATATGTGTAGGTTGATTAAAAAAAGAAAAAAAGTATAATGATGAGTATACATTTAAAAAGAAAATAATGAAAGACATAAGCATGAGTGGCATAGTGGTTAGACATATGCATTCCAACTAAGTGATTTAGGTTCGAGTCTCGCAGAGTACTTTTTTATGAGCACATTTCAACCATAAATAAATGTATAATAAGGTAAAAGACTAACAAAAATAAGTATGTGAACAAACATATTAATTAATAGTGTTATTTATTACCAAATACAGAAAGTTCATATGTTTATGAAACATTGATTAAAAGAAAAGAAGGAATATGTGTCAGCCTATTCACATATATATGTAGGGTTCTTTTCCAGGTTTAATAATTCAAATGTAATTATGTATTACCAATTAAGGGTAGAAAAGAGAAACTTATGTACAAATACATATGGTTTTGTATATATAGTTATTTACTTATGCTTCAATGGTCGGCAGCATATGAATAAGGGAAACTATTTAATACCAATCAATTTCAAAATTGATTACGCAGTTAGGCAGTAAAGAATATGGTCAATTACATACATTTGTGTATGTTTCATACCAATTAATTGATTTATTAATAGACTAAATTAAAAGTTTAAATATGTACATAATTTATTTTAAAAAGTGTCTAAGTTCAACGTATCTTATTCAATGCCCCTAATTAATTCCCTCCACCTGAAGCAATTATCCAACGGCATATATAAATTTACAAATCCTATAAATTCAGCCTAACCCAAACCTAATTCTCATTCTAAAAACTATTTTCTATTCTATTCCCTATTCTAGTTTCTCTTTCTGTTCTAAATTTTCATCTTCTTAATAAAATAAATTATATACAAAATAAAATTAAGTTAAAAGCAGATTAGTGAATAGCATGAAGGCTTGAAAAGGAGGTGTTAGGTACGCTTATATGCGTTGCAAGGATGTCAGGTCAGTGGAATCTGAATTCTTAAAGCAAAAGTTTAATATTTAGATTCAGATCTTCTCCTACTTCTTCTGATCTAAAATCTATTCTGATTTTCGTCTTTATTTTTATCTTTAATTTCAAGTTTAATAAAGATTCCTCTCAAATCTAAATTATAAATTGGTTAATTTGGAATTGGACAAAATGTTGACTTGGTTTATATTAAATTTTAGGTAAATGAATAAATTCTTGGAACCCTAAAACAGATCTAAACAAATTAAAGGAAACTATTTATATACCATACAAGTGGAAGAATATGGACTTAAAAATCAGGATTGGTGAATAAAATAGGAACAGATGGAATTAAATCTGAACAAAAAGTAATAGATTAGATCCTCGATTTTTAATTGTTTGTAAATCAAGAAAAGGGTGGCGACTATTTTTAACATAGCACCAACATAAATAAAAGGAATAAATTAGCCTAGTTCTGTTATTAGGCTAACTTTTGGATGATTTCAGCATACATACATACATACATATGTGTGTGTGTGTGTCTATATATATATATATATATATATATATATATATATATATATATATATTTGTGAGTGAATCATCCTATGAAGTTAATGGGCCGTAAAGGAAGTTAATGCACTTAGCTTTATACATGTAGGCATTTGGTGAGCCGGTCTGTGTTTTCTTAGTATAGGCATTTGGCAGTCTAGGTTCTGTTTTCTTATACCAGTAGGCATTAGGCGGTCTAGGCTACTTTTTAATACCTGTAGGCATCAGGTGGTCTAGGTATCGTTGCAAAACTTGTAGGCAACAAGCGGTTCAGGTTTGGGGTTTTATAGGATATTGTTTGGTACTTCACAGTGTAGGCATAAGGTGGGGCATTGGCGGAGTCAGCAAAACAGGCATCAGGCGGTCCGTTGTGGGATGCGTAATGTAGGCAAAAGGTGGTCCATCATGTTTGTGGGATTTTTTTTCGATTGGCTTTTTTGTAAGCATCCGACGGTCCAGGTTATACCTGTAGGCATTTGGCGATTCATTGGTAGAAACCGATGGTACGTTGATATAAGCCCATTCTAGCGGTGTTCGCACAATATTGTTGCGGAACCGGGGTAGACATAGGTGACATTTGGTCACGATACAACTAGAGAAGGGTATGGGTTGTGTCCGATGATCCCTTGGGTAGGCTTCCTCACATGCTCTTCTCGTAGTAGTAACGTAGATAGGTAAGGACATTAGTTCCAACGGCCGATCTATGTTTTGACGACTTTGGTTTTCCTTTTCAGTAGGATCGGTATTAGAGGCTCATTCTTATTAGGAATTATATCTAAGATTGACACTGATAATATTCCTACTTTATGTAGTATGGAGCAGCTCTGGCTCTAGATGGTTCACATTCTTTTCAATTTAGCTTCTATTCACCAGACTTTATGTCTGGCCCATTCACATTTTCCCACCACAGGATGATAGATTATCAATTATGAGGATATAGCAAAAGCCAAGTTTCACTCCTAGGTTTAATAGTGTTAGGGGCAGTTGCCCAATCTTGGCTAGTAAACATATGTCATATACTTTATTTTTCCACTGTGAGATTTTATTAAGACTACTTTGACTTACCTTTGTTATTTGCAGGATACCAAACCAGCAATTCATGCTTTAGTGGGCTTGGATTTTGTTCATCGAAAATTTGAGCTTACTGGGGTGCGGGTTGTTACATTATAACTAGTTAGCAGACCCTTAACAGGGTACAAAATATCTAACTAGTTATCGAGGTTTAAGATGGTTAATGAATTTGTGAACCAATAACTAATTAGCAAACCCCCAATAGGTTGTCGAGTTATTAGACGGGTATCAATTTTTAACAATTAACTAAACATCTATCCAATTGAGTGTTGGGTATCCAAATAGATGTCGATCTTTATAGTCATCAAAACTCTAATAAATTATCAAATTTCCAAAAGGATACTGAGTCTGTCATGGTTATCAAAATCCATAGATTATCGAGTTCTGTTAACCAATAAAGCAATATATCACAAGCAGCGTTTAAATCCGAAAACAAGTTCTCAAAATCATAAGAAATATACAAAATCCAATTACAATTCCAACCATATTTAGAAACACCCGTCTTTCACTTAAATTGATTTGAAGTAGAAGCCGCACCTTAAATCGATCTTGAATGTTGTGGAAATCAAAAGATTTTAATTGAAATAAGAAAGTTGAAATTACAGTTTTGAGTTTAGCTTGCTAGTAAAGCTTTAAGAAATAAGAGAAACATGAATTTATAGGAGAAAGGAAAGCGAAATGGAACTTTGATTTTAATTCAAAATGAATGAATAAGATTAAAGTGGGGTACCAATAGGCAGCAATACTGACATCAAGAAGCAACAGTGATGATACTAAGAGATGGCAACGCTGATATTGAGAGGCGGCAATGTGAAACGTCAAATTATACTAAAGTATAATACGCTTCTTCTACACAAGGGGGAGGGGGTAATGTAACTACAAATATACATGTCAAGCTTCTAAAGAGAACATGTCGAGTTTGAATATAATAAAGGGTGTCGATCCCGAAGAGAGTCAGGTCATCGATCACTCAACATTTAACAAAGGATAGAAAGCTTCAAACAGTTACAAGAGATGTTGAACGTCTAAAAGCAAAGGGTTATTGAACCTCCATGGAAGGATGTTGCATACTTAAGTAATAAAAAAAATATAAAAAGGTGTGGAACCTCTAAAGATACCAAGCTAACAAATATAAGAGTTGTCAAGCTTGAATAAAGAAAAGAGGAGGTGTCGAGCCTCAACAACTGTAAAGGTTGTCGAGCACGTAAGGCGGAAAAGGTGTCGAGTCTCAACAACTATAAGGAATGTCGAGCACATAACAAATAGAAATAATGTTGAATATCAACAAAAAATCAACAAAATTTAACCTCAAAACATGTCATTTCATCGATAGTTAAAGTTTTTCTTTGTAAAAATGTTACACTAAATCAACTTTATCTAAGTTGCTTAATGGACCGACCAAAAGTCGCATAGCTTGGTCATGCAAGTTAGATTTCCAATAACGTTAAATATTCGAATTACGTAAACATGGATTATCAAAAATACTAATTTAACCGATCAGAACAGTAGTTATGTTGAATGGTTGTACTAAAATATCCTATTTATGTTTTTGGAATTAAATTAGTATTTTTAAACATTTTTTTAAAAAACATAGAGTGAATAAGAAAAAATACGAAATTCAGCGGTTATCGCCAGCCGACGAAATACCGAGTATACAAATCAGAAAAGGCATGACTTTCTCACTATTTCCAGCTTCCTACCAAAACTTGCGCACGCGGAAAGAAAGGAAAAGCCTAGTCAACTGCTGATGCACCCATCAACTATCGCCGCCTCTCGACTTCGCCTAAGGCCTCCAAAGCTCGTTGGAATCGCCATTCTCTCCAATTTCATTTTAATTGAGATAAAATTAAAATCCTAATTTTGGATTTAGGGTTAAATGGTATGATTATGGATTTGAAATTGATGATTATTGCATATCAATTTATAATAATAGTGTATTAGTTGATTCGGGGATATTAACCGGTGTTATGATTGTTTAATTTGTAATTAAAAATTAAGATTGATTTAAAATCCAAAAATAAGTGTATAATTATTGATTAATATTCTTATTTACTTGTTTAGCTTAGAACAATGTTTGTTATAGTTTATGCGAAAATTGCTATATAATTATTGATCAATATGCTTATTGATTGGTATGGTTAAAATAATTAATTTATTTTAACTAATTAGTATGTGTTAACTATTAGTGTTAGAGGTTAGTATAAAATAAATTTGCTTTAATTTATTATAAGCGCAAACTTCAAATTTTAGCTTAAAAAATAGTTAAACTAAAATTTTAAATAATTAAATGAATTTTAAAATATGTTTTTAAATTCCAAATTTAGTTGACAAAATATTTAAGTAGCTGAATGAATTACAAAATATGGTTTAAAACTTAATTTTAGTTGTTAAAATAGCAATTTGCGTATTTTTGGAAGTAGTTTGAAATAATAAATTTCTTTTGAAACAAATATTCTACTAAAATTCATTTTCTGAAAGACTGAGAAATGAATAAAATGTTTATTTGAAAATAAGCGTTAAGTATTATGTTAAAAAACACACAAACAACAAATTAAAGCTCTTAGTCCCAAAAGGCTTTAGTTTATTTTGGAAAATACAACAACAACACGCCCTTTGGATGTAAAGTTATGCATACAAGAGAAAGAAGTGAAGTGTATCGAAATTAAAGCTATTAGCCCCAAATGGCTTTAATTCTTTTTAGAAAGAAGTGAAATGTTGTCGAAATTTGTTACATATATTATTAAATTAGGAAAATTGTTTTATTATTTTCTCAATCGTACTTGGATGTATGAAGTCAGAACTGATATGAAAGATTCAGTGAGTGAACATTTCTATAAGTACATGAATTTATTAGATTAGTTGAATTTAATAATCGAAATAACGAAGAAATTCATTGCCCTTGTAGTAAGTGCAACATTTGAAGCATTGAATAATTAAAGGATGTTTGTGTAAAGATGGTTTTGTGCCAAATTATTACTTGTGGGGTTGTCACGGAGAACTTGTTACACCTACACATAATCCTGTAGGTTAGAGGACTATTATGTTATGGTGAATCCAATAGAAGATATGATGGAAGATGCAGCACGATAAATGTTCCTAACCGTTCAAGTTGATAATGAAGACATAAATGTCGAAGAAAAACCGACTATGGGAGCGAAAAGAATATATGATTTGCTGGATGCTGCTAAGAAGCCATTGTGGGATGGTTGTAAAAGCGGAACAGAATTATTAGTAATTGCTAATTACGTTACTATAAAATCAAAATTCAAATTTACAGAATTTGCATTTATAGGAGTTGTACAAGCTGCAAAACGACATATGTCACCCAATAATCTGATGTGCGATAGTCATTATGAAGTGAGAACTTATGTCCGCTTTCGATCTGTCGTACCAAAAGATAGATACATGTATAAAAGGTTGCGTGTTGTATTGGAAAGATGATATTAACCTTATGAAATGCAAAATATGTAACGGGGAAAGATACAAACTAAGAAAAAAGAAAGGAAAGGAAGTTCCATGCAAGAGAATGCATTGTTTACCCATCACTCCTAAACTACAAAGGTTGTATGTGTCTTCTGCTATGACATGTTATATGCGCTGGCACAGTGTGAGAAAATAGGAAGAGAAAACTTTGATACATCCATCTTATTGGGAAGCATGGAAACATTTCGATAGGACTTATTCAGTGTTTGTTGCAAAGAGCCATAATGTCAAATTTGGCTTATATACGGATGGATTTTCACCATTCTCTCAACTTGATCGTAAATATTCATCTTGACCTAATATCGTTACGCCTTATAATTTATCTCGGTGGATGTGTATGAAAACTCCATATATATTTCTCACTATTGTCATCCCTACCCCTGATGATCCGGAAAAAGGAATTGATGTTTGTTTACAACCACTGATTGAAGAGTTGAAAAACTATGGCATGAAGGAATTGAAACATATGACATTTCAAAAAAAATCGTAAGTTTGCTTCTTTATTATGGACTATTACTGATTTTTCTTTGTATGCAATGCATTCAGGTTGGAGTACGACATGTCATCTAACTTTTCCTTACTGCATAGAAGATACACGAGCTTTTTCTTTACTACATCGGAAGAAAATTTCATGGTTTGATTGTCATCGGTGTTACTCCATATTAATCATCCTTTAGAAGAGATTAAAAAAACTTTACATCTAACAATGCAGAGACTATATGACCACCAATGATTTGGTCAAGTGATATATGAAATTTTAAAGGATTATCCAAACATGAAATTAGAATACAAACAGAAATTTCAAGTAAATCGATAATTCATAATTTGTGCAAACAAAGTATATTTTAGGAATATCTTATTGGAAAGACTGCTTACTTCGACATAATATTGGCGTGATGCACAACAAAAAAACGTGTTTGTTAATGTATTTAATTCCTTCGACATAATATTGACGTGATGCACAACAAAAAACGTGTTTGTTAATGTATTTAATTCAATTTTGAATGTTAAAGGGAAAATTGAGGACGATCTGAATCACAATGTGATATAGAACACTTTTGTAAATTTCCCCAACTTCATAGAAGCCTAATGACGGTAAAAAAAACCCCAAAGCATGCTATGAGCTAGATAACAAGCAAGTAAAACTCATGCTAAAGTGGGTGGAATGACCAAGATGTCCTGATGAGATTTCTTCTAATCTCTATAGATGTGTTGACTTTAAAAATTATAATTTGAGTGTGATGAAAAGTCACAATAGTCATATCATGATGAAAAATTTATTGCCTATGATTTTCAAAGAACCGTTGCCCATAAAGTATGGAGTGCTACAACAGAATTAAGTTTGTTTTATAAACATCTTTGTTCGACGATGTCAAAAGTTGGTCGTGTATGTAAACTTGAAATAATATCCCCATACCGTTCTACAAATTAGATAAAATATTTCGTGGGCATTTACCTATTCGTTTTTCCATTTGAAGTGCTTCTTCGAAGTCTTGTGCGATATGAATGGATATATACATTCGGGAGGTAATATTGAATATCCGTAATTTTAGTTTTAATTTTATATAAAATTTTGATTTACATAAGTAAATTTAAATTGAACTAATTATGTAATAGATACTTAAATCATCTGAATAAAAAAGTTACACAAAAAGTATGAGTTAAAGGTTCGATTTGCAAATCATATCTTAAAGAAGAAGCTTCATTCTTTTTCTCTCATTACTTCAGCGACCATGAGAACTTATCATTTACAAGTGTTTCTCACAATAATGAAGCTGTTAAGCTAGATCTTTTCAAATAATGTTATCTATTTTTAGACAACAAGGCCGACCTATTGGAAAATGTGTGGAAATATAGGTAGACGATAGAGATTACCATGTACCACACACATATGTTTTTCTTAATTATGCTAAAGTTGCAACATTTGTTAGATAATATTAAATTAATATATTACAATTATACTTACATATTAATTATAATAGAACATGCTACGTATACTTGCAGTACTTATGAATCACAACATCCATTTGACGATCTCAGTAAAGAATTTGCTAATTATTTTTCGAACTATGTTTATTGTCCATGAAATTGTGTCATTGATGAAAGATTGCAACATCTTTCACTAGGACCAAAAATAAATATCAAGACTTGTCCAGCATTCTTCATCAATGGATTTAAATTCAACACCAAGGAATATTGTCAAATGTGATGATGATCCAGATAAGTATATAAAAGATTTTTACGGCGTCTTAACATAGGTTTTAGAATTAACATATTTACATGAATTGGCATATTTTATACGACTTGCAGAAAAGTTTTTATTCAAATGCAATTGGTTTAGCAATGTTTCTGGTTCTGGAATCAATGTGCACAAAGGTTACAAGCTTATTGAAATAAACCATAACATGAATTACTATAAGTATGATCGTTTCGTATTGTCCAAGAAAGAACTACAAATTTATTTTCCTCCATTTCTATCCCTAAAAAGAGATAAAGCGGATTGGTCGGCTGTTTTTAAAACAAAGACAAGACTTACGTTCGACGGAAATAATATTCCGAATGGAGCAGCTTATCAAGCGAATCTTGAGCCAAATAATGAAATAATAACAGCTGATGATTATATTGATTTATGGTCTTTGAATGATGAATCAAATGTTTTAATAGAAGCATTTGAGAATATAAAGAAAAACCGATATAGAGTATGAGACCGGTGCTGAATCAGAAAACGACGAAGACTGATCATTTTGAATATTTGTATCGTTTGTTGTATAATTTATATTTTGAGTTTCAACTATTATTAATGATGATGACTATGTTGTGAGATATGTATTATTCTGTTTTATTAATTCTATAGATGTATTCAAGAGATCTTGTTCCATTTTTGTGGTTTTAGTGGAAGTTTTATGTGATTATTAATTAGACATATTTTCTAATAATAAAATGATTTTTTTTTCATTATATGAAATGATATGTTTGTGGCAGATATGTTTCACGGACGATCTTCTAGATCTTAGGCTTCTCCTTCTCCTACTGTCGGCGAGGGTGCCAGCGGCATGACGGATTTATGACTGAGGGCGGCCATTACACTAAAGAGTGGATGGTAAGTATCAAATTTATTGCAGCAACACTAATATTTAATGTATGTATATTGTTTTAAATTTATCAAATGTCCACATCAAAATTAATAAACAGGTTTCGAATTGGTGCCTTCCGACTATATTCTGGTCGTCTCTAGGAAGACATTCATGAGCCAGATGTCGAGATTTTTGTCTTATTGGGATGATATCCCAATGCATATCAAAAATGCTATATGGGCCGACGTGATGGTAAGTATAAATTTATAATTCATCGAAAAATTAATATACTGCAAATAATTTGATTTAATTTCAATGTGTAGGCTTTCCGTCGAAAAAACAGATAAAGATATTTTAAGGAATTACTGGAACCAAAGTTGAGAAAAAGTTAAAGGGAAACCCTCTCAGGCATTAAAAAGTAAGAATAAAAAGCCCGATTGGAATAGCGCTGATGTTTTGGCGGAATTTCTACAACATTAGGATACTCTTGCCGTGAAAGTAAGTTATCTAATTTCAAAATGTTGCTATAATTTATTTAAAGTTTGTATAATAATTGTGTTAATTTAATCATCTATATATTTAAATTTATAGGAAATTTCCATGCGAAACTCGGCAAACATGAATAAAAATCCTGTTGTATACCGCGATAGCTCAAAATCCTTCCAATAATATCAGAAGGAATTGGTAAATTTATAAATGGCGATTATAAAATATTTATAATATTATTTAATCATATATATAAATTGTTTATTCGTATAATATTTCAGGCTAAGGAGAAACAACGTGAGCCTACATATGCAGAGGTCTTCACACGAACTCACACTGTCGAGCACACCAATGTTGTGCAGTTAATGCGCTCGGCAGATTCAAAGCGGTGGAGGTGGAAAAAGTCATAGCGGGGATACAGCGAGGATACAGCGGGATATATCGGATGACTCTAAAATAGCATATAAAACTCGTACTTAATGTTTTTACAAATATATAAATGGAAACTAAATGAAAAATTATCATTCAGTTGAATCATAATTAGTACATGAATAATTTTAAATAAAAACATGTGCGAATATACATTAAATAAACGTAAAACTGCTATATAACATAATTGAATTTAGTAGAATATTAGAGTATTTTCATTTTTGAAAATATTTTAAAAATTAAATCAAATAAATTAGTCTCATAATTTTTATAATGTATAAATGCGATTTTTCAATTCATGTTATTAAAGAAGATATAGCGGAAATAGCAGAATATAGCGGGAATAACAGGATATAGCGGAAGTAGCGGGGCTTGAAGCGGAAAGGCTATATTTTGGGGTTACATGGAAAAATCGTAGCAGTAGAAATCCCCTACGAGATATAGCGGGGTTATAGCGGGGTAATAGCGGGGCATTAACTACACAGCACCAATGATTATGGCTTAGTTTCGTATACTTGGATGGACCCTAAATCTCAAGCCATAATGGTAAACATGCTTAAAAAAAATTATTTCACATTACATTAGTTTTAAATTGAATATTTATTATGAAAAAATTATTTTCCTAATAGTAGGAAAGATTTGAATGGGAATGAGCTCAAGTGATGCAGTCCACCGGCCAAGAGGATTTGACCATTGAGCATGACGACAAGATTTTCCATACTGTGAACCGACCTGCCCACACGAAATAGGCGATACGGTTACAACAACCAGGAGGTATTGTTTATTGAGTTCAACTGCTTCATTAACTAATGTATAAATTTTATTTAATATTAAGCATAAATTATAACTAGCTAATAACTAATTTATAGACGGTGATGTCCCAAGCCAATTATAGGAAATCACATATCGAAGAGGATATAGCTCAACTCAGACAACAGATAGCAGAGTTGAATGACTAGATTTCTATGGAGGATTGACTATGCTGATAGATGAGCGGATTGCTGCATATTTTGCAGAAGTAGGGTTATTTCTTAGGGGTGAGTCAGGAAATAATGATGATGAGTAGTTATGGTTGTGTCTGTGATGGATTTTGGTTGTTTTGTTTTGTACTTATGCGTTGATGGATTTGATACTTATTTGATGGTTGTGTTGTTTATGGATGTTTTATGGATTTATGAATGTTTGACATGGCTGTTTTTTTAATGGACATGAGGATTTATAGGTACGGTTGTCTTGTTTAAGGAGTGTTGCTGTAAATATTTATTTTTGCAATATAAACATGATTATGTGTGATATGTATGAGAATATGCGATGTAGGCATTAGTTGTAATTTTGGAATTGGATTTATATGTGTCTAATATGAGGTGGATAGGGAGATGAATATATATGTGTGATTGGATGGCCTAAATAGCGGTTGTTTTGTAAAACAGAATATCCAGATTAGCGTCGGCTAGCAACTGCCAGCGATCAGTACAAGAAAAATTATCTTGTACAACACTTAATCTCAGTAATTTATAAAAAAATGTTGTTTTTGTTATGAAATGAAGAAATTAGAAGTCAGCAGAGAGAGGCAAAAGATATATTATTCATTCTTGAGAATTAGACATATATTTACATTACATAGCCTCCTTTATATAAAGGCTTCAGAGCAAAGGATTTAACCTATTCCACGATGTGGGACTAAACAAAAGAACATAAAAGCATATTCATTTTATGATTTACATATATTGTAACACTCCCCCTTGAATATGCGTCTTCAAAATCTTGAATGCTCTGATAACTTGAAATTTTCCATTTTGAAACCTGTATGATGATTGCTCATCCTTATTATTATCTGCTTGCATTTATCGATTCAGTCGATATAGATATTGTTTGTTGCCTCATTAAAAACCTCTATAAGGAAAACCCAATGGGAAAACGCATGAAAGAGGAAAAGAGTGCAACTTATGAAATCATAAATATCATACTCAAAATGATATTCCTTCTAAGGTTTGATATTTCGGGATCAAAATAATGCCTCATCAAAACCTTACTAAGAAAACCCAATGGGAAAAATCTTAGTGAAGGAAAAAGAGTACAATGACATATTTTATTTTCTTATTTCTTTAAATGAAGTTTGATACTTCTGGATCAAACTAATGCCTCGTTAAAACCTTACTAAGAAAAACCCTATGGGAAAAATGTTAGTGAAGGAAAAAGAGTACAATATAGTATGAGATATTTCAATAATTTACAGAATCAAATAGAGTTTGATACTTCTGGATCAATATAATACTTCATTAAAAAAAACCATACAAAGGAAAATCCGATGGGAAAAGCCTTAGTCAAGGATAAAAATACAATTTAACTTAAATAACATATTTGAGATGTTATTTCATGAAAAGACGTTTGATTCTTCTAGATCGAAACAATGCCTCGTTAAAAACTTAGTAAGAAAAACCCAGTGGGAAAAATCTTAAATAAAGAAAAAGAGTACATTACAACTTATTTCAAATGTTACTAGGGAGTTGATACTTCTGGATCAAGATAATGCCTCGTTAAAACCTTACTAATAAAAACCCAGTGGGAAAAATCTTAGTTAAGGAAAAAGAGTGCATTATAAAATACTTATGGATGCTCCCCTTGATTTAAAATTTTCCTCTGAATTCATATTCATCTTTCGATAACTCAAATTGGTTATAGATACTTCTGGATCTATAAATATGAATCTCATTAATAATACAATTTATTAATAGTTTCCTTCGATACAATCAAATTTTCTAAGATTTTTTCTTCCAAATATGGTTTGCATTTTGTATGCTACTTTTATGAAAAACACTTCATGTGCTTTCATTTTTGTGCTTCAAATTAGTTTTGCGTATTGCAACTATACATCTTTCATGAATATTAAAAATTTCATTACAACATTACTAGAAAGCAGGAAGTAATCTACTCATCTTGAAGTATATCAAGATTTTCATTACAACAATACTTAGAAGAAATTTGTAATCTACATTTCATGTCTTTTGCATTCTTTATAACTACAAAAGTAATATATATTCTTTAGAAATTTGTATACTTTAATAAGTATTTGCTATCGCAACTATCACTTCAATGGATATTAAGAGTTTCATTACAACGATACTTAAAAATAGGAAGTAATCTACACATCATGAATTATATGAAGATTTTCATTACAACAATACTTAAAAGTAGGTTGTAATCTATGCTCCTTGTTCTTTGCCTTCTTTATAACCACAAAAGTTATTTATATTCTTCAGGAATTTGTATACTTTCATCATTTAATATGATTCAAACCATATTTATACCTCCGGGGTATATTAAGCATTTCAAGTACTTTCGCTACTTTGCGGACTACATGTCCATATTTCACTATTGGTAAAGGATTCATGATGGCCAGTCATGTTTCCCCTAATTCAAGATATTTAATCTTTTTATAAACATAAGCGCTTTATTACTTATAAATTTATCTTTGATGATTATTTCTTTGTTAGTTCTAGACATGATTTATTGAGATCTCTTTAATTGTCATGTTTTAGGTACCTAAACCACTTCTAGGGTAATTTGATATTCATGTCACTGGTCTCTTCAAGAGCACCCTTAAGTGTTTCTTCAAGAACACTCACCTCCATTATTTGCATCTTTATTACTTGCTCCAAAAAATATTTCCACCTGACTTCTCTATCACACTTCGGATGTGATTTATACCATTTTTAGTTCTTCTGGGAGTTTAACTTGTATTGGAGCTAGTACACTAGAGATATTGTCGATAATTTATTCAAGCTACTTAATATTTTGCAACCAATATTTAATTTTGATAATCAAAATGTACTTGTATCCCTTTTAATCCTCCCCCTCAATGTTGACGAACATTGAATAATTATCGTCTTTGGATTCATATTTTGATCCATTATGATATTGCTACTAGCAAATACATCATACATATTAATAATAGGAGGATAATTCTTTTATTCGTTGATAAGATGCATTCAATTGATATTGATTATTAGAGTTTGTTCTCATTTATTGATCTAAGCTATCAGAGGAATTTAATTATTGTGTAGATCATTTGAATACATACATGACTTCAGGTCATTCAACATTTATGTTGATTGAATTTTAAATCACTAAATAATATCTATGCATAATCTATAAGATAAGCTTATAACAAACTTCAGGTTGTCAGCTAAATATTTACGTATATGAATGTATACGTGCGTCCACGTATCACATATATATTATAAAATTTTCATATTCTTTCTCATTTGAATTAGTGATTTTTAGAACAAATTATTACAAGGATCCAAACTATTAATTTCTATTTATAAATCAATGTCAATGCAAACCTGTCAAAACCGCATGATAATGTTCAAAATATTTGGTTTGAAACCATATCGAACTTCTAGTTCGAACAAAATATACACACAACTTCAAGTTGTTAAGTTTTATTCCTCAATTATATCTCAAATATCAGTTTTGAACACTAATTATGATTACTTATCAAGGAATAATTTTTATTTGCATATATACATTTCTACACATCTCTATTGGGAATTCTGAAAAAAAAATTATAGCAAAAATAATAATAGTATCTTCTGGATACGTGGAATGTTACAGATACAGATTTCTTCAGGACCGTACATAGAGCTTGCATGAAAATTATGATACGAAATATAGACTATCTCTTCAGGAGAATATCTAAAAATTATCTTCAAGAATTGATTATACATGTAATATTTCTCACGTTTGATATAATTATAATGAAATATATGATACATGTTGCATAGCTCTCAAACTTTTAGGATTTAATCTAAACTAAATTAGGATCCTTTATAATCAAATTTCTATGGATTTATTTGGTTTAATAAAATTACCAAATATATAAGAAAATCTCTTCTAGAGATATGTTATCATTTCTTAATTTATTAGTCTCTTTTAGGGATATTTTATTACCACTGCTTCTGGAGTGAATTTATCCCTTCTAGATATATATATATATATATATATATACATATATATATACATATGCATGTGTGTGTTTGTGTGTACTATTGGAAAGTCATATCAATGTACAATGTTTCTTTTGTAGAAATTACATAATTCCTACCTTTTCAATAACATAAAACATCCCTACTGGAGATTTTTGTTGTAACTACCTTTGAAACGACATATCAAATTTTAAACACAGTAACAAAATCAGATGCGCCAAATGAAAGTAAGATGCAAACAGATAAAACCAAGACTTCTGGAGTATAACATTGGTATACAATATCATTTTTTGGGATAAATTATTGTTATTACTCAAAAAAAATTATATCATTATTCCTTCAGGGAATATAGTATTTCCTTTTAAGGAATTGCAATGTAACAAAAATAAAATTCCTATAACATCTCTTCTGGGATGTTAGATTTTGCAATATAAATATAAATAAATCTCTAAAAAATCTTTTCAAGAGATTAATATATACACACACATCCAATGATGTTTGAAATATCATATAACATAATATCTTCAGGATATTTGGTTAATATAGTGTAAATGTTAAGATATAAGGTAAGGTATAACTCATTTAGAGATTTTTGTAATCTCTTGAATGCAGCATCATCTTCTCATATGATTATTTATTAATTTTCTTTAACTTCTTCAGGAAGTACAACCTTATCGTTTTACATAATTTCAATAGTGCTTCGGGCTTCTAATTCATGAACTTCAAGTTCATTAATTTGTTATGAACTTCAGGTTCTTAAATTTTGTGTAAACTTCTTCCCTTTTTTTTGTACCATATTGTTGAAAAATAAAAGTCTGTTCTTATTTCAAGACTTGTACATTTTGACAAATTAAAAAAATACTGACAAGAATTCGAGCTTGTAAAGTTTATCAGAAAATCTTTTCATAATTCAAGACTTCAGGTCTTGGACTTTGAGTTATACAACTTCTGGTTGAAAAAGAAAAAAAAAATCTTTGCACAACTTCAGGTTGTTGTTCAAACTTATTTCTTTCATTATATCGAGCATTGTTTGCCAAAATGAATACACCATATAATAAACCATATGTCTATTCTTATTCCAAACATAAAAATACAACATCATTTAATTTACTGTAGCCAGTGCATTTATGATGATATGGTAATTTAATTTATTACCATGACGACAACATTTAATGCATTTTTGATTAAAAAAATGAATGCAATTTACCATTATTGTGGCATAAAATATTATCACAACGAATTGATTTCTTTACAAACAAATAAATCAATCTAACTAACTTTAGTTAGCAAAATTTAATCTCAAATCTAAGTTTAATATACTCAATAATAAAACTAAATGAATACCATAAGAGAAACTTTATTTCTTAATAGTCAAAATATCTAAAATAACTAAAATAACTCTTATATATATATGTATGTATATATATCCCTTTTTTTATAATTCAAGTTTCTACTCTTTTATTGAAACTTCTGGTTCTTTATTATAAGAAAACGTGAAATTTAATAATTTGTGGAAACTCAAGCTTTTAGCATCATAGGAACTGCAGGTTCTCAACTTTTATTTCAAATGCTAGAAATTAAGTTTACCGTATATGTTTTCACTAACGTTTCCATTCACTTCAGGTGTACTAAATCAATATTAATACTGGATCTAAACTAATATGAGCTTCTAAATATGATTATTCTTGTATAAGTTTCTCTAAGAAATAATAAAATATTTCTTCTGGAAATATAAACAATATATATATCAAAATAATTTCCAAATCAAAATTCAAATCAAAGAGTTTTCAAAATGAAAACTTCATTTATCAAACATGTATATATTACTTAGATCTATATCACAAACCAAAACGTAATCAAGATCAATAAATTTATTTGAATCAACAACAGAAATTGTCAAATTCAAAACTTGCTTTCCAAAATAATGAACTCAAAAAAATGCAATAATAAGCAAGTTTGAAATCAATTCAAATCCAAATTCAAAAAATCACGACATTTTATTTTTAAACAATGTACAGATCTCAACGATATATTATTTGAGTGTGATTTTAAGATCTACAATATAATGAGATCAAAAAAATAAGAACAAAATAATCAGATCTATTGTAGCATGAGATCTGAAATATAATGACAAAAATACATGTACAGTGGAATAAGATCTATAAATTTAGATTTATAACAAAATAAGATCTTGAAAAGATAAGATCTATTAAAACATCTGAAAAATTAGGAAATAGATATAGAATTGTGAAACAAGAATATCTAAATCTATATCTAAATTAATCGCAAAATAAATTTAGAAAAGCATATCTAGAAAATTTCAAACTTGATTTCATTGGTTGAACAAGAGGAAGAGATAGATCTGATTTCAGTAACTGATTAAGAGAAAGGGATGTATCATCTTCAGATCTATAGTTAGACCTGAAAAGCAAAGTAGATCCGGTCTTCTAGATTATCACAATTCAAATCTATATATATAAAAAAATTGTTTAGAGATCGTGCTGATAACGTGTTATGAAATGAAGAAAGCAGAAGTCAGTAGAGAAAGAGGTAAAAGATATATTATTCATTCTCGAAAATTAGACATATATTTATATTACATAGCCTCATTTATATAAAGACTTCAGAGCAAAGGATTTAACCTATTCCACGATGTGGGACTAAACAAAAGAACATAAAAGCATATTCATTTTATGATTTACATATATTGTAACAGTTTTTATATTTTAAAACATAAATTAGTATAAATAAAATGTTGCCTAAGCTAAATCCAGCGCGAATTTATTTCTTCAAACCCCGCCCTTACCATTTCATTCCCAATATTTCATTCCGCACTCAAAATCCTAAACCTAGTCTTATTTTCCCAAGAAAATTCTCATTCCCCTTGATGACGCTTGCCTCACCTCCATGAATCTCGTGTAACCTCTAACGATGTTGCTCGCATCAACTCACTTTCGACCATGAGGCTTAACACGATTCAACTCTTCCCATTGCACTTCGGGCTTGCTTCCCAAAGTGATTAGTGCTATTGCTTGACGGCCTACTCATACCCTATAGTCCGTCGCCTCAACCAACCCAACTGTCCATTACCTTGAGCCTCCTAATAGCTTCTGAAGAATCAAATATCATGTATGAATCTCTGCTCATATGCAGTCACAGTTAAACAAATTAGAGAGAAAAAGCAATGTTGAGAATCCTTTCTCAAACCCTTATCCACGAAACTGCAACCCCGCCTTTATCATATTCTTCTCTAAGATATAGCAGTCTTTGATTTCAATCAAACTGACCCAACATTAAAGCTGTTGAGCTCATCGAAATTGACATCGGACCCGACAACCACGATTACGGTTCAGAATCTGATTATAACGGGTGTAAATTATGGATGTTTAAAGAAGCACTACGGGCTGTTATAATAAGAAGTGCCGCTTCTGGATGGATCCCTTTCATTCCTGGATCTTCTTATTGGATCTCACTTGCTTCGAAAATGGATTCTCAGATAATGACCAGCGAGGAGAAGCTTTCTCTAAGTCTGCTAGTGGTTGGCCTTCTATATCCTTCTTTGTTCAAGGTGCTTGTACTAATTTCATTATTATTACTTTTGTTTATTTATTGAACAAGTCAGTATTTTTTGGACGAAATATCTTAATACGATGATATCTCATGTTTATGAGATTGTTTTAATATTTTTTGCATTTCACCTATTAACTTATGTCGGTTAGTATGCCAAAAATACATCTGATGTAAATGATGACAGGTCTGCGTTGGGAAATACTATTGGTGTGTTGACCCACATTTCGAAAGGTTTAAATACTCTAGGTCTATTACACCACTCCATTATTAGTTTTATGGAAAATATAACTTATATATAAATATAAGTTATAATTTTTTTCTAAAACTACAAAAAAAATCTAGCTCCTGGATTTACATAAAATTTCGATAGCGTCTCCTTTGTGTAGCTTGATCGAAAAAAATTTACAATATACTATATAACAAAACTATACCCAATACATATCAAATATACATCACTTCTCAATGATAAGGCATCCCGAAGGGAAAAACATAAAATCACGGTATGTAATCCGTGATATGTACCTAATTGTTAATAGTAAGAGCGAGTTTGCTCATATTAGGCAAGAAAAAGCAACCTAATGCACAATCGAACTCCAAAAGCGAGCATACGCCCTCCGTGCCTACTAAACTCTAGGTAATAGATGAGAATATGTATAAGGAAAGATAAATCAATATATAACATTATTATACAACAACTATATAAGCAAACATAGCCATGCAATAAAAGAAACATCCAAACAACCATATTCATGCAAGTTTTATTCATAACCATACTATTATTCAGTGTCAACATTTCCATTCATACACTTTCATTTCTACAAACATTCATTTTATTGACATTTTAATTGACTCGGTTTCAATTAATTTACATTCATATCTAATTTATTTGCATTCACTTTATTTACTTCTTAATTGATTAACATTAACCTATTAATATTCATTTCGTTAATCAAACAATGGATTTATATTCAATTCGTTCACTTTTGATTGATTTACATTCAACTAATTTGATTTCAATCCATTTTTATTCAATCAACTAATACTCATTGCATTCACATTTGATTTATTACAGTTCGGTGTATTTACATTCAATCGATTTGTTTCAATTTTTTACATTTGTTTCCTCTCCATTTAATTGGTTTTCATTCAATTTATTTACATTCCTTACGAATTTATTATATTCAAACTTACTTATTCACATTCAATTCAATTGGAAAATTTTCAATTGTTTCACTTTTTGTTTAATCTATTTCATATAAATTCATTTATGATTATGAACCATTTATAAAATTATTTCACTTAACCTTGCTTAAGTTAAATTTTGTTTTATTTCCATTTAGTATTTTTTTATATAATAACATCATTTATAAATCATCTAAGTTTATTATAAATATTTTATACAACACAACTCACGTTTGTTATTACTACTTCATATCTTAAGTTATTATTAATTAATCGATTCACTTCATTTATTCAAATTCATATTATTAATTTACTAAAGTAAATTTTATTTTATAACTCAATTCATATAATTTTTTTCTTTTCTCACAATCAATTCATTCAACTTTTCTTAAGTTAACTTCCATCTTTTAATTTATTTCATTATCCTATTTCACATTCAATTAGTTACCAACCAATTTATTTAAACTCACTCCACTTACATTATCTATTGATATCTAATTTAAATCAAGTTCAATTTACCATATTAATTTTATTTACACTCATTTATTTTATTCAATTTCATTCAAAATTTAAATTGCATTTCATTTTATAATTCAAGTTGTATTCATTCTATTAATTCATTTTATAGCTTAAGTGGAATTTATTCACTTTACTAATTCATCTAGTTCCATTCAAATCTAATTCAATTCATCTAATCTTTATTAAATTAAACTTCATTCCATTTTAATCCATTACTCATTTTATTTAATTTTATTCAAGTTAAAATTTTCTTATCATTCACATTTAACAAATTTAAGATTTGTTTTTAGCTTAGGATTATTCAATTCTATAAGTTATACAACTTGATTCGCTTACAATTTCATTTCATCATTTTATTTAATTCATTTCAAATAATTTCTATTTAAGCTTTCGTGAGTTAAAATTCATTTTATTTACTTCATTTTACTAACTAAATTTATTTATCACTTCTTAGGTTAATCCTTTTATTTCATATCTCAAATTTAAATTTTCTTTTGTTTGCTTGACTAAAAATATTCATAGTTTTAAAATTTAATTTTACTTTCTTGTCCAAATTTATAAGTTATAAACTTATTTCTTATATATATTACTTCCAATTTTTAAGTTCAAAACTATTCCATGTATTTATTAAATCATACTTAGAATATATTTTTTTCAATCAAAATTGTTTTAACCAAAAATAAATTCCTTTTGGTAGTAATTCTCACTCACAAAATCAAAAATGAATATTAGCTAGAATTATTTTCCATCAACCAAAGCGAGTTTATTGCTTTTATTTTCTTCAACAATCTTTTCAAAATATTTTTCTAATCAAAACTCTTTCAAATAATATTAAAATTAATTTTGAAGGCTTTAAGAACAATTTTGAAACAAAAGGATTTAAATTCCAAAATTCTCAACTTTTAAATCTCTTCTATTTATAAGCTATATTTAAATATACTCAAACAAATTTTGTTACCTTATTAACAAAACATTTCATGAAATAACAACTTTGTTTTCCCAAACAATTTTTATTTTAATTAGATTTCAATTCAATTTAATTATCGAATGCTTCATAAAATAAAATTCACTAAGTATTCATTTTATTTTAATTCAATCAAAATAGATGATAATTAAATTTTATCATCTCCCACCAACAATTTCATTAAAAATTATCATTATATATATAATATAATTTAGGTAAAATTATTTCATTTGCCCAATTTTAAAACAATATTACGTCGACTTGTCTCGTTTAAGTGTTTAGAAACTCCAATTGATAGCACGAAGTCCCACACATCGACCAGAATTCATAAACAACTCAACGGATAAGTAAACACAATATATATTATTTTATAACACTAACAAGTACGCTCTCTCATATATATACACTCAAATAGACTCATTCTAGTGTATTACTACCCTATCTCTAATGAGTTAAACACCACAAGTTAAGGTTATCGCTAAACCAAAGCTTTGATACCAACTATGATGACCCACATTTTGAAAGGTTTAAATCGACAATAATCCACACATGTCCAACTTAAATAATTAGGAACGTAGATAATCAATAGGGATAATTAATAAAAATAAGAAAAGAAGAAGAAACAAACACAGAATCTCACAATGGAATGATGAAATATGATTGTCAAATAACAGTTCATGAACCTGTTCATATCATACATTTGATTTTAATTTATACAACATTTATCAGAGTTATTTACAACAGGGATAAATGAAAACAATGCAGCAGACAACGTGATGCAGAAATATTAATAGCAACCGTAATATACCAAATCTCCATCTTCGTCCTTTAGGGAATAATCTTCAATACGTTGAAAAAATTCAAGACTGACCCGAGCGTAATGAAAAGACAAAACACTTGAGTCGGGACTAAAATACTCTTATGTAAGTCAAATCAATATCACGAAATATGAGTGTAAATAACTTAAGAGATGTTACAGGAATTTTCATCTCCTAAGGATCTGTTAAACTATTTATATATAGTAGTATACCCTATAATAGGTAAAGTCTACCGGTAAAATAAATATCAAAATAGCGTTAAGGCTTTACATTGATCCTCCTTAACACATTTTAATAGCATGCATTCTATGCAGGTCCTGTAACACAACCGGTAACAGCAGTAGCCAGTGAGTCCCCTATAGGTACAATACTAAACAAAAGTCTTAAAGGGATCATATAAGGATAAATATGACAAGGCACGTGATGCAACGCCCAAGGTAGGATACAACCAGCTTACCCTTTTTGGCTGGTCGTAACCTATAGGTGGCCGAGTGCAACTATCAATCCAAACAGAAGGGTGCACCCATCGATTACGAAATCACAATAGTAATACAAGGGATCAACATCGATAGAGCTAGCTATCCTCATTGGTCAGACATAGGCTACTGTTTTAGTCATTTTAATTATGACACAAGTGTCAAGGCTATCCATCATCATTCTCTTACTTCATTCTAGTAAACGTTCGCTAATTCAACCACTACATTATGGATATCATCCACAACGTAACGGTTATCAAAGAGGTTCCAATATTGATAGAGAGTATGCCAATAAGAGGCCTTGATCTCTTTAACAATCAAACGTCGTTTCACACACCGGTTGACACTTTTATATTTCGAAAACAATTTGTACTTGATATCAAAATATCGTATTCATCTCAAAATCAAATCCGTTTCGAAACCATCGTATTCGCTTCAAAATCAAATCCATTTCGAAATCATCATATTTGCTTCATAAATCATATTTTACATCAAAATGTCAATTCAGTTCGATATATCAATTTCACTTCAAAATTTGATTTGAATTACAATTTTGGTCATTACTTCACCTTATTCCAATTCGCATTTAAATCCAACATTTAAATATAAACATTCCACCCTTTTGACTGAATTTTTAGAAAATAATTTTAATAGTTTTAAAATAGTCAAATAGTTAAAAAAGTTTAATAGAAAATAGTTTGAGTATTAAAAATGGATTATATAGTAAAATAGTTTGGAAAATCAAAATAATTTGAATATTTAAAGAAGATAGATTTTAAACAGTTTATACTAAAATAATTTATTTTAAAATAGTTCCAAAGTCAAACTGATTCAATTTCAAATATTCCAATTCAAATCAACTTCAATTTTCATTTTGATTTAATCAATTCAATTCCGATTTCAAGTAGAATTTTACTTCGATTCCAAATTCAATTCAATAAATTCGATTTCGATTTCGAACTAATTCAATTTCGCTTCAATTCCAATTAGTTTCAATTTCAATTCCAACTTGAATAAATTTCAACTCAATCCAAATTAATTTCAATTCCAAATTAATTTCAAATTCCAATTCCGAAATAATTTCATTTCCAATTCCAAATTAATTTAAATTTAAATTCCAAATTAACTTAAATTTCAACTCCAAATTAATTTCAATTTCAACTACAAATTAATTTCAATTTTCAACTTCGAATTGATTTCAATTTCAATTTCAAATTATCCGATTCATTGATTTAATTTCAACTCAATTCTTAAATCTAAACTATTTCGATTTATATAAATTTCAAGTTCGATTTTTAAAATATCGATTCAAATCACTTAAATCAAATTAACTTTCAATATTCAATTTAATATCCAAATCTTCAAATATAATTCAATTCCAAGCTCGATTTTGAAATATCGTTTTATATTACTTTTACTTACAGTATTCAAAGTTCGAATAAAAGTCCAATCCTTTAAAACAAATAAATTTCTGAAATTCAAATCATATTTCGATTATAACATAAAAATTTAAACTTCAATTATTTAAACATTCCTGCTATCAACTTTAAATTCCAACACTTCGAGTTCAAATTCGAAAATAATTCGATTTCCAGAATTTTGATTTTTATTTCTTAAATCAAATCATTTTTAATAATTGCAAATCAAAAAATTTCAAAATCATATAATTTAACGAATCTGATGTCCGTATATAATTTTCTATCATACAGCCAAGTGAATCGGTTATTCTAATTTAATTCAGGGATTGATATATCATTTCAATCAAAATAAATGCCATAGGTATATATCATTTGAACCAATTTCTTAATTTATTTGAAAATAATTCAATTAACAGTTTTATATACTCTAATCAATCTACAGGGTGATACATGATGTATATAAAATAAATAAACATCCAATCATTTAAATATCAACTTAAATTCATCCATCACAACCAATATCCAAACAGTCAATAATTCACAACACTTAACCAATTCTAAAAAATTGAGAATTTTTACTAACAGTTAAATTCTAATATAATTTAACTATCAATTCGAATTCTATTAGTTAATTGAAATGTCAATTAAATATCAATTAAATTTATCAAACAACCATCAATAAATTTAAATCCCTTCACGATATAAATTTTACTAACATAAAAATATATTAGTCAACGTAAGCTTATAAAACAATCACCTTTTTATTTGAAACCGAAAATATATAAGCTTCAAATAAATGCCACTTCGATGCCAAGTTGTAGATGATGTCGATACGGTTTCAAGCAATTCATTTCACCTAAAACGGACCTCGTATGCATTATTTACAAATTTATTAAATCAATAAAATAATAAAAATTACTTAGCTAGACTAATATTATTATTAATTAAATTTTACCTTAATCCTACTCACGCAGCCAATCACGCACGCGCACAGCATCTCTTCCTCTCATGCGAACAATGGCGACTCGACTTCTTCATTGTTTTTTTTCGATGAACACTTGCCGAACGCCATGCGAAACCACTGCCAGCGTACGAGCTTCCTTCAATGGTCGTGTACGCATAGCCAAGAACTAGAAACCCTAGCCTCGAATCGCACCTACAATTCCCTAACCGCGCACTTCCTTGTGCCTAGCTCTTTCTTTGGCTCACGCCTGCGGCAATCGCGATTTGATCGAGTTCACTCCTTTCCTTTTTTTTCAAGAAAAATCGATCTGGTGATTCGGCCCTTTTTTAATTTCTGAAGGATTCGAAATAAAGGGGGGAAGAAGGATAAATATGCAGCTTAGAAAAAGAAACATGGGTTTGAATAGGAGCGTTTGATATTGTATATATTATTATTTAAATTATAAAATATCTAGCCTAAGACGATCGAAATTTCTCGAGCTCCAACCGAAGCGTGCCGCCTGGCGTTCATAATGTTTTACCCCCATTCCGAACACAATGGAACTAGTTTCAAAGCCTAATTCGATTGTATTCAAAAGATGGCTTTTCAAAGTCAAATTATTTTATCGAATTTCGAAATTTATTTTTATGCGTTTCAAGCTCGCACGGCCAAATGACAAGTCTGATCACTACGAAACTTGAAATCCTACGTTAATTCACTATTATGGATCCGATGAAACTGCTTTCGTCGAAATCCAAGACAGTGGCCGAAATGACATTTTTACACGTTATTATAATATAAAATTTCCAATTTATAATTGTTCACTTTTAAATTCAATTTTAAATGTTAACAATCTTCATTCATATTTAAATAAAATTTAAATCAATTTCTGATACCATTTTCATTAACAATAATTCAAGATTCAATTATTTAAATAATCGCAATCTTAAATTTAAATGATTTCATTTTCAATAAATCACCATTAATAAATAATTCACCATTAATTAATCATTTTTGTTCAATAATTACATTAAATTTAATAATTTAATATAGCTAAAAATACAGGTCATTACAGTTGGTTACAATTTCAAATTAGCATCAAAGGTGGAATTTTTATCATCGTTGTATTTAAGCACTAATCTTTTTTAATGAGTTAGCCATGGTTATGTCATTGGTAGACCCTTTTTCCCTTGTTTGTTGTCTAGTGTTGATTTTTGATCAGTTTTATGGTTGTTTGGTTGTCAAAAGGATGATTTGGTGGTGGTTTCAAGAAATCTACACTTGAGAAAGCAAGAAGAACCGGTTTAGGTGATAAGAAGATGAAGTAGATTAAAAGGGAATAATAAAAATAGGTAATATAATGTAATATAAGGTAATTAAAGAAGAAAAGACGAGAAACAAACACAATTTTTAATTTGGATTTATTCAGTTCCGTCCGAATTTGGAATTAAGTTTACTAAATTTCTTAACTGTTACTCTTTTCAGAAATTGTTTATTGAAGTTCAAGCCTAACAGAAAATTTGTGGAATAAGTTTCCTTGGTTATTTTGAAGTTATATTTCATTAATTATACAAACCCTTATATAGAACTTTATAACATTAATTGGGTTTGTGACTACTGCAAAGCGGAGTTTTCAAAACTGCAAACATTATATAACACAATGCATTTGGATTTCTCTACTTTATCTCGTTACAGGCATAAATTTTACAAGCATGTCTTTATAATCAATTAAGTACATTTTTTCACACCAAGTATTAAACAAAGTTAACAACTGCTATATTTCTAATGATTAGAAAAATCAAGAACTCTTCAAGGCTAATAATGTTTTGTTGGTAGGTTCGGGCTTCTAAGAAATTCATATTTCTTGAATGCTACCACTCGTACTTGGTTTGTGCCTAAATTCCTTTTTTTTCTTGAAAGCTAACATGCAGATAATTTTTTTCTTTCCTATAAATAACCCCAACCAAAGAAATTTATCAATAAGCCATTTATTGTGTTGATTGTAGTTTCCTAATTATGGACTTTTGTACAATTGCAGATTGTTTGTATAATTTTTCGGTACTTGGTTGATACTTTGTGAGTTTTTTAATTTTTGTTACCTTATATATAACTTTTTTTAAAATGTTATTTAGATACAACATGTCACTGGGACAATATAACATAAATCACATGTCAATATATGATCGAATCATGCTATGTAAGTTTCAAACTTGTGACCTCTCGCACCAAAGTCGAATCACTTAACCATTGGGACAATGGTGCTTGTCACCTTGCATATAAATTTATAGATCCATACTAATTTTTTTGGATGGAACGGAATTCTAGTCTATTTGTGCTAAATTTACAATATCAATCATGTGTTGGTATATAAGTAGTGAACATATTTTTCATTCCTTTTCGCCTAAATCATGCCAATATTATCATTGTTGTTTGAACTCTCTCTTGCTCTCAGGTTCTGGCTATATCCTCTACCGCACTAGTAACTTCACCTGTGGTTACTTAAGAGACACCTATTCCTTCCAGCCAAAACAAATGCCTAGACCTTCTTGCATAGTATTATGTCATAAAGCGACAACACATCCTTACCGCCAATATAATATACAGATTGGCAAAAATGCCATGTGCGGATATTAAAGAAGTGACAACTTTAGACCAAAGAGGTATAAAAGTTAGTTGTGAACTATATAATGATATAATCTCTTTACTTGCCTATTCTTATCAGCCCTACTAATTATAATATTTGATTCTTTGCTATCTACATATTACTTTATGACAAAGCATGGCACAGAGGACTATTTTACCATTAACATTTGAGAGTAATAGATAAGTTATGACATAGCTATTAAACAACCTGAACTCCGGTGCCAGTTTCATAGAGCCAAATTTTGACCAAAAATGCTTTTTTCCTTTCAGACGTAAATATCTTAGTAATGCTGTTCTTCAAGCAAAAAGTGCTTATCATAGCAGTGGCAGTGCTATCGACTCAGCCATGAATAATGTCGATGATCAATTACTGGATGTGCTTGAAGCCTAGCTTGCTGTTCTTGTGTCCCAGATGAGAATCAAAGAGATTTTGGAAATGACCACATCAAAGTTAGATGATGCGCAAAGTATTGATGAATCACATGCTAATGACCAATTCACACAACATGATGTTGAAATTGCAAAAGTAGCTAAAGATAAAGCCATGGATTCGGCACTAAATTCGAAGAGCGTTACGTAGTTATGCAATGAATATGCTTTTCCTTTTCAGCTTTGGGAGGTAAATATTTCTGCTCGTTGTCAAAATCTTATATATATATATATATATTGCTCAATTAGTTTTATCGTAGCTCACTGTATGAAAGCGCTTTTCTAAATTCAAATATCATATTAACATCTGCATTATCATATTTCCTTTGTTTATTCAATAACTATAACAATTACTAGCACATTCACATATTAGAAGTATCCAGCTTCTTTGTTAGGTTACTAATATACGACTAATTGCTTGCTTTGTTCTCATTCATAGGCAATTGGACGAGAAGGATATGTTCGTAAGAAAGAAAATGCAGCCAGGGTTCTGGAAACAACAGTCAAGCACTTCAGAAAACTTGATATTCTAGTTAATGGAGTAGCAGGCAATTTTCTTGCATCTCCTAAGGACTTGTCACCTAATGGTTTCCGAATAAGTATTACAATGACTGCTGAATGAATTTTCAAAAGTTTATTAGATACGCATCCAGTAAACATGGTTTTAAATTCGATTATAAGTTAATCTCTAGTTACATTGGGAAGGAAACATTTGTGAAAAAAAAATCAACTGGAAAGATCTTACCATTATGGTTTTCTTTTTGTTTTTCCAAGTATCATAACTATTATGGTGACTTAAATTGTTGTTTGAAACCTTAGACTTCGGTATATTTTTATCACTATTAATAAATATTATCTTTATTTCTATTTCTCAGTTATGGAAATCGATTTAGTTGGTACATATACAATGTGTCATGAAGCCTTGCAATAACGGTGGTTGCCAAATATTGAACATAAGTGCGACTCTTCATTATATTGCCTCATGGTATCAAATTCATGTCTCAATAGCCAAAGGTATAACAACCACGTTTGTTCATTAATTCTACATATGCCTTAAAGCATTTTTGTCTTCGACATTGGGTTCTCTAACAAGTAATAAATGTTCTTAAAAAAAGATGACCAAGTATAGTAATTTCATTTACATCTGCGTGTTTGACGAGCCTTTAAAGCAATGCTGACATGTAAAAGTGTTTCGCTGTGTTTGTTGTTAGACAAATTTCTTCAAAACTCTGTAAAAGTGTTTCGATGTGTTTTTAAAATACTACAAAAGGTCTTTTTTGTTGTAGAGGATGACCTATTGGTACAAGTTAGTGATGATTAGCGATATCAAATTGGTTCATTCATTTCATGCCACGTGTTTGATAGGCCACCCTAGCAGTTAAAAAATTAATGACGAAGCTGTCACCTTTTCTTCTTTCAACGACATAAATTGCTATGGCATTTATCGACGCCTTGCAACGGCTAGCGACTGCCGTCGACGGCCATTTGACGTCGTTAAACACAATATACCTTATAGTGAGATCTCGAGGTAGATTAGATAAGTGAAGAAATTTGGTAGCAATTATATCGGGGTAATGCCTAGATGGTCCATGTATCGAATGAAGAAGTCGAAAAGAGGAAGATAACCATAATAACAAATATGGATCGGCATGAAAGCGAAGAAACTATCCAGAGGATTATGTATCCTACCGGATGCTCCTGCTACTTCGGCCTCTACGTCAGTAATCCCGAATTGTTGAAGAATAGTGTGGACCATATCTTGAGTGCTTATAAGAGATTGGACGAGCCTATAGTCCCCTTTCTTAGAGGGAGGAGAGGGTTTGGAATGTCGGCCATTTTTCTGGCAGATGATATTATAAAAGATCAGGGAAGAATTACTTATTCTATAAAAAAAATGAAAAGGAAAATATGGGTCCCTAGATATAGATATAAGAATGGACAATTAGGCATCGAACCAACAAATAGTTAATGAGTCCATAATTAGTTGAAAACCATTTAGCTAGTTATCAAGCTCATAATGAAATGCCAAACTCATAAATAGTTATAAAATTTATGATTACTTAGCAATTCACTAAGTAGTTCTTAAGCCAGTGCTAGATATCGAACCTGTAATGAGATATCGAGTTCATATATGGTTAGTACATTCATAATTAATTGAAAGCTCATTGATAATTATTGAACTCATAGCTAATTATCGAGCTTAACTAGTCATTGGGTTCATGACAAGGTATCGAGTTCATAAATAGTCAACGAGTTTGAAATTATTTAAAAGCGCTTCAACTAATTGTTAAGTTTATAATAAGGTGTCGCATATATAAATAGTTTTTGAATTCACAACTAGTTGCAAGCACTATGATTAGTTACTGAGCCTATAGTAATATGTCGAATTTATGTAAGATATCGAACTTGTAACTAAATGACAACCACTTAAATAGTTGTCGAACCTACAGAAGGTTAGCAACTCGTTAAAAGGATAACGAGTTTATAACTAGATAGAAATTCATTAAACAGTTCTAAGATTCACGGCTAGTTATCAAGTCTCTGCTGGTTACCGAATCACGAATTTATTATTGAATTTATAACAAGTTATAACAGGGTACCAAATCAATAACTAGTTATTGAGTTTTAAGATGGTTAATGAGTTTGTGAACTAGTAGCTAATTAGTGGACCTCTAATAGGTTGTTGAGTTTTTAGGTGGATATCGAATTTTTAGCAATTAACTAAACATATAATTGAGTGTTGAGTATCTAAATAGATGTCGATCTTTATAGTCATCAAAACTCTAATAAATTATCTAATTTATTAACGGATACTGAGTCTGTAATAGTTATCAAAATCCATAGACTATCTAGTTTATTTTAATCAATAAAGAAATATATTGCAATCGGCGTTTAAATTCGAACACCAAGTTCTCAAAATCATAAGAAGTACGCAAAATCCAATTGCTAATCGAACACTAATTAAACTCCCCCTCCCCCGACTTTCACATAGATTGATTAGAAATAGAAACCGCACCTTAATGAGCTTGAATGCTGTGGAAATCAAAATATTTTAGTTGAAATAAGAAAGTTGAAATTACAGTTTTGAGTTTAGCTTATAGGTAAAACTTTAAGAAAGAAGAGAAATATGTATTCATAGGAGAAGGGAAAACAACATGGAACGTTGATTTCAATTCAAATGAACGAATGAGATTAAAGTGGGATACCAATAGGCAGTAATACTGACATTGAGAAGCGCAATATTGATATCAAGAGGCGTCAACACTGATATCGAGAGGTGGCAATGTGAAACGTTAAATTATGCTACAGTATAACATGCTTCTTCTACATTAGGGGGAAGGGTAAATGTAACTATAAATATATAAGCCGAGCTTCTAAAGAGAACGTATCGAGTTTGACAATGATGAGGGGTATCGAGCTAGAAGAGAGTCGGTCATCGAGCTCAACATTTAATAAAGGATAGCAAGCTTCAAACGCAAACAAAGAGATGTTGAATGTCTAAAAGCAAAGGGTCGTCGAACCTGTCTGATAAGAAGGATGTCACATACTCAGGTGTCTAACCTCAAACGATGTCGAGCTCCAAGTGTTTAACAAATATAGATTCGTCGAGCTTGAATAAAGAAAAGAGGAAGTATCGAGCCTCAATAACCATATAGGCTGTCGAGCATGTAAGGAGGAAAATGTGTCAAGTCTCAACAACTATAAGGAATGCCAAGCATATAACAAATAGAAGTAATGTCGAACATCAACAACAAATCAAAATGTCGAGCTTATAAGAAAATGAAGGTGCTGAATCAACAAACACTTATATATATCGAGCTTCTATAGTGCAAAGGCCCGAGCCTAGAGATAACTAAATTGATAAAGATGAATGGGGAGGTATCTACAACAAGGAGTGTTGTAGAACAAGTAAAGAGGAAGATGTCGAGCATTTATTCTTAGAATGAAGATGTCGAGCTTCTAGAGATAATGAGTCTATGCTACAGCAACTATCACTAGCTACTACCACGATAATCGTTGTCGAGTACTTACCATAATAAAGACTATTGAGTAGCTACCAAAGGAAGATAGTATTGCCGAACTTATAAGAGTAAGTGATGTTGAGCTTCATCCATGTAGAGAGGATACCGAATCTCCAAGGAGGGAATATTGAATATCAACAATTTGAAAAGATAACATACATCAAGCTGAGTGAACACAGTGCAGCGAACCCACCTGCCACTATCTTTATAAATAGGCACCCCTCCGCTACTTGGGAGGGGAATTCTCTCTTTTCTATTTCTGAAGTTTTAAATTGTAGCTGATTGTAATTTGTGAACTTTTTACACATAAGGACTTAAACAATAAACTTTTTGCATAGCATACTTCTTTTGGATGACTACATTTGACTATTATTAAACTGGACAAGCATATGACTGTCTTTGGAGTTGAGTTTGAATAAAGAACATGCACATGACTTCACTTGGACTCAAACTGGATTTGCATAAGGCTACTTCAGCCCTTTATCCAAACCAATCTTAGCATTTCCTACATATTTGTTAGCAAAGAAATTTGTTAATAATTTGTATCTTATCGATCTTCATCCACCATTTAGGAATAGGGGAAAAGAAAAAAAAACTATGATGGAAGAGAAGTATAAGAGAATGGACAAAAAGGTTGTAGGGCTGTTAGATGTTACCTAGAGAATACAATGTTTCATATTCACTACAACAAACTGGGGTTTTTATAGCATCCATACATAGTGTTTCCGCCTATGGTGTTATTAAGCCGTTTAGAATAAAAGAGATTTGATAAATTAAATGCTTTACAAGCTCCCGCTAAATTTAATTAAACACTATATGCTAAATTAAAGGCGGGTAGTGTACATTTAGGTTTTACCTCCAAAAATTTCACTTTCCACCAATATTCCTTTTTCCCCTCCTAACTCACAAATTTCCTCGCTGATCTTTTCATAAATTTCCCTACCCATCGCAAGTCTAATTTCATGCCATATCTCGACTAAACCCTATTTTCACAGCTCTCAGCTAGCAACTCGTCGCTTGTGGTCATTGATCGCAACTCGTGGATTCCTTCTCCCAGTTGTCAGATCTTCGAGATTCTAGGTATTTCTATTTTGATTGATGATTTTAGGTATTTCTATTGCTCGCTAGAAATCACTTAATCGAATTACTTAATTTCACATGAACGGGAAATTTCTTCAAAAAAAAACAAAAGGACACAAACTAAAAGTAAGTGCCATACACAATATGATTGAAATTGGGTAATGTTTTTAACTTTTTATTTAAGTTTATTACTGATATATAATTATCTATGTTAAATAATTTGGGTAGCTTGGATGTGTTGATTCAGTTATTGTTTAATGAAGATAATAGCTAGTCTTATTGAAAAGAAATACTTAACATAGTTATTCACTAAAGTAAATTATAGAAAAATAATATTATTTGTGTATTTTTTTGACAAGTGACTTTAGTTGTTTGTTATTGCTATGTGTTGGTAACTGAGTGGTTTGGATAAATGCATAGATTGAATATCATATATCAAAAGTAGAAGTTATACAATTTCAGTTATTATTTCCATACTTTATACATCTCTTATCCGTTAGTTTAATTTTGTTTGTTCCATTTTCATTATAATCAAATTTGTTATTGGGTGTTGTAATAAAATGCAAGTAAAGAAACATCAAGAATGATGTTTGTACTACGATTCTAATTTGCTGTTTTGAATTGAATGTTTCACTTAAAAAAAATTTGCAACCAGAGAAATATATTTCTTTTGAATTTATGACTTCATAAATAATACAAACAAAATGACAAATTGATCACCCAAGTTAAACTGATATAAGCACGAACGTAGTTGATAAGAAACTTGATGTTTTCATTGATAGATTAAATTTAATGTTAATGCCATGAATATTTGGCTATGGCACATAGCCCAGAGTGTAAATTATGAAAGTTGATGTAACAAAGAGAAGCTAGATAAGCCAAAGAGAAAGACATCAAAAAACGATTACAAAAATTTATCAATGGTACAACTTTATGGTGGAGATGAAACATTTTTAAGTTATAGTAGTGCAAAGATGTGAAATAATAAGTTAGTCACTCCATCTTAAGAATGTATTAAAAAGATAATAATCTGAATATTAATGTATTAAAAAAATATCATGTCACAAGAATAATTAATTAAATAACTGAAAAGATTAAACTTACATACATATATATATATATATATATATATATATGTCATGTGGATAATTGTATAAACGGTTCTAAACAACATGTTTATTTTTCTAATTTCATTTAATTTTTTAAACAAAAATTTTATTTTGTAAAAACTATACGTAGTTCATTAAGACATTCACAAAAATATGAAATGATGATAAATTTCTTTCATATATGATAATATATTATGTGATAAAATAATAGGTACATAGATTTACTTCGAAATGCTTACGTAAAAATAATTTAGTTATTTCAAATAATTTACTACATGGATTACTGGCAGTATACAAATGAAATGAACATGTCAAATTATTTTTTGTCATTTATAAAGTCAATTAATTACATTCTAAAAATGGACATAGAAATATAGAAGGGATGTCTCTCAGTTTATCAATTTTCAAGCAAAGGTGTAACTGAAAAAAAGGGTATGATTTTAAACCGAAATGAAGTAACACTTTTTTTGAATAATACCTTAACATCCATCATCAAATTCACACACACAAAAACATATACACATAAGCATCGACCTTAAAAATGAATGCATGAAATAAGTGTATATGGCTTAAAATTGACTATGGAAATTCTTATTGATATTTACCTTCCATATTTTCAAATATAGAAGAAAAAACTCGCCTTTTGATAATTATATCACAAAGTAGGACTAAATTTATATTTTACTAAAATTTTAATTTTATATTTTACTAAAATTTTAATTTGACCGTTCAAAATTTTGTGAAAATAATGGTATGTTTTGTCTCAGAGAGATGGTAAAGAATCAAAGCACTTAGATTCCCTTTTTTATTTCCTAAAAAGTTAAACTAAAAGAGAAAAAATTTCTCTGTTAAAACTTTACATATTTCTTCATCTTATTCCTTTTTAAAATTCTAAATGTACACATTTTGTTGCTTGCTATAACTTCACATTAATGCCTAAATAATTGAATACAGTCGGAAAGTTATTTATTGTACAAAAGTTAATAGATCTTCAAAATCTTTTCTTTTAAATCATTTTTTTTCTCTTGAATAACTTGTTCCATATTACAACCTTTATATGGAGCCTCGTTTGACTTTAAGGACTGGAAGTATATTTACAGAACTGTATTTAGTGATGTCGTTACTCTCCCGAGTCTTCAGCATTTCCAGAAATTTATGCGAGCAATTCGTGTTTCCACAGTCCAATTTTCAACTTCATCATTCTTTTATGCATAGAGCTTCATTTCATGTTCTATACAACTCCAAATATTGTTTCTTGAATTATTCACAATTTTTATATCTTAGGTTTTATACTTTTATAAAAAAAATCCGTTAATTTAGGCCAAACATGTCTTCCTTTCTCCTTCATTTTGTTGTCATGGTTCCTTTGGCACCAAAAATGGGCATCGATCCCCGTAGAATTTCATGGATATCAAAAATTAATGGAATCTGAAGAACAAAGCATTAAAGTAAATAAATGCAAAGATTTTATAGTGCTTTGCAATCTTGGCCAACATCCACTTCACATTTATTAATCTTTCACTCGATTACAATTACATGAGCTATTGCATTAGCTAGAATCAATTGATGCAAGTTTATAAAAAAGACAACCATGGCAGGGCTTCTGGAGTAGGAAGAAGAAGAAGATGAAGTCCCCCCTTCTGAAGCTATGACTGTTGTATTTATTGTAGAAGACGTATTGGGCTGAAACTTTACGAGAAGGTTCCCCAAGCCCAGTGGAGCTCACTCTATCGATCGACCATATTCATTCCACGATCCATAACGGTCGACACATCCATGACCAATCATTCTTTGCTTGCCCTTAACAACCTACGATCGTTATTAGAGGATCTTGTAGGCTTTCTGACATTGCTTCTAGAATATGGGTCCATGCTGGGTTGCAAATTACAAGCTATCAGCTATTTAAAGTCGAATGTAGAATATTAATCAAATTACGTTGATCGTTAGGTTGAATCATCAATAACGATCGGCCTTCATCTTATCTTCATTTTCGGACGCACGGTCGTCATGAAAAACTCCGCTTGTTGTTTCATTGATGTCCTAAAAGTCTCACATGGATTGATTTCACGGATCATGAGATGCTGAATGTTTTCCGATGACTTGAACTACTTCCTTGATCATTCTCTGGTCGATCTAAAAAAAATCATAGCTTAATCCGTAGTTTGTGTGCATGAACTTCAATCAGTCCCCGACTTGAAGCATGACTTCACGGGACCAGGTCAATGACTTCATGTTTGCCACACTTCGTCTTGACTCTGCTTCGAATATATTCGACTATCGTCTATGATACTAATCGTAACTGACTCTTCAAGCTATGGACTATCCTTTCCTACTCGAATCGATGATATCATGGCTTCGCCAAAAGTTTGCCCCCCAAAGTATGTCTTGTGATTAACATGACATGCTTTGAATCTGAAAAAGCCTAAATCGCTGAAAAGAAATCCATTCAACTTCCTGTTCAATTACTATTCCTCTAACATCTGTCGATAGTATAAATTTGGAGTTGCATTCTGTTTGCATATACAAATTTGGTGGGGGAATCTATAAGCCCTAATTCATCTGATCCTGCCTCAAACCCGATGTCCCCAGGTTTGTTTGCAATCTTTTGTTGATTATGGAAAACTAAATTTTTAAACTTGTTTTCATGCACTTTCATATACATGTTCATGTTGTTAGCCCCAGATTGTGCTCGAGTCCACAGGACATAGCCAATTTTTACGGTATTCTAACTGTTCACGTATGTAATCGAATTTCTACGAACACTTGTTGTTCTTTTCGTCCACCACAATTTCCACTTCCTTTATCACCTTTCCATTCATCGCTACACTTATTATTTTATATTATTATCTTTTAAAATGTCTTCGATCATAGAGCTGAGCGTTGTAGGTTAGGAAATGAAACGACCATCCGAAGGCTTAAATAAACAAGAGACAAAAACAATCGACATTCAAATGGTTCAGCGTACTTGGCAGATTGGATTTGGAATGGATTGGCAGACATGCTATTTATCGGTGGATCGGCAAGGTTGAAAGGTTGGAAGATGGATCAAGGATGGACCATCGAACATATAAACTCAAAGATGGGTCGGCATGGTCACTGGATATAAAACGACCGGTGTAGCCTTCTGAAGCGAAAATGATCGGCTAAATCCTTTAAGGTGAAAATGATCGGAAGAACCTATCCCTATGTAAAGCCTGACACTTAATCGCTTTATTCGCTTCACTTTTCACTTTTGCCTTTAAGTTCTGAAACGAGACAAATACTCCGCCTTTACGTTGTCGATTCTCACAAGATTATCCATCTTCTCCTCCAAATCCATACTTCAAATCAACCTTAACTACTTCAGTTTTCAGATCACGAACATAGGTAAAGCATTACTCGAGTTTTTTGCACTACTCTATAGTCGATTTCGAGTCTATGACAGTTGGCATGGGCCGAGTTCTCTTTTTCCTTCTTGTTCTTGTAATCGTGTTCAATCAAGGCGAAGTGATTCTCCTGAAATAAGCTAGCAACTCAATACTATGGGGCTGATCGTTCTGGAGGGAGATGATGATGAGGAGATGAAGGGCTTTGAGTTATGGGTATAAACGATTCTCACGATCGTTCCTGGACGATCAGTGGGGATTCGTTGTTGGTCGATCGGTGGGCACTGCCCCAGGAGACGATCGACATGGTTGAAATGTTCGGCTTTTAATATGTAGGAACGATCGGACTATACGATGTCATAACGACCCATACACAGTTGGACTTGCTGTTTTTACATGTGCATAAGTATATAACCTATAGCTTGAACATGAACTCAGATCAAACAACTAGTTCTGGCCCCTTGTATACATTTGAACATAAACATGAACTCAGATCAAACAACTAGTTCTGGCCCCTTGTATACATTTGAACATAAACATGACCATATATATAGCATGGCCCCAGAGACTAATGACATGCTACCTCAGAACAAGTGCCATAAATGAAGAACTCTAACTACCATGTCAAAACATACACGTAACTCGGCCAACAGTTTGATTTCCGTTAGCTAATAATTGTCATTTAAACAAATTTCTATGCCTTGTTGCTTTTTCCTTGTCCTCGTTTAACCCATTATTATTCAATTAGCACTTTATCACACAACACTCACACTCACAATGCACTGGGGGGTACAAGTCGTTTTTTCTCTAACTATGGCTTTTACTAAGTTTGATAGCAAGGGAAATCTAGGTGTTACAGATACTCCGTAATCATGGCAGCCGGATCAGCCTTTCAAAGGACTAACTTGGATGTAGAGTCCAGTTCAGCAACTGAATCCGATAGCCTGCCACTTAGTCATAGTCTAAGGCAACCCAAAAGCTTGGGTTCTCAGCTTGATCTTTCTAAGATTGTTCCCATCTTCCCGTCGAAAGTTATCAAACCGGTGCCTGACACTTTAGAAGATGCAACCGTTCTTGATAATCCTCCTGATTCAGTAGCCTCAAAGATCAAAGAAGACGCTCTCTAGAGGATTTGCGCAAGGCACGGGATCCCTTAGGATGACGCATTAGTGCCATCACAAGGTGATAGGGCTCACAGACCTCCCGAAGGGTACATAGCGTGCAATAAATTCATGTGCTGGGCCGGATGCATCCCGCCGTTCAATTCATATATCCGGGAGATTTTACATTATCTACGGATTGCTCCTGCACAGCTTCATCCAAATGGTTATGCACTTCTCAACTATACATATACGGTATTCATGAAGCTTCTGCACCGTCCGCCCACTATCGAAGACATTCGATTTCTCTTCGCTTTCAAAGGGCGGATAGGGATTCTATCATTCACTTTTCTTGAATCGATGAAGAAATGCCAGATTTTGGCCGGTACTTAGAACAATTTAAGTGCTTTCAAGAGTGAATGGTTCTTCTTTCATTGTCCACCCGGCTTTGCTCGATTATGGCTAGAGAGACGTAGGTGTTCTTCACTAGTTCAATAAATATATAAGGAAAACATATCCAGGCTGCATTCTAATGATGTTATCCATTTTCAGGTATCTTTACTCGACCCAGCGGCGATGTTTCTGAAGAGGCGGTCTTTATTCTGAAGAACGCTCCAGCCGAAGATAGAATATTGAACTTTTGCTCAATGAGGAACGTCTTATCACTTTTGGCTTGATAGAAGAGGGCCTCAACGTAGGCTAAACAAAACCGCCCGACCGGCTGGGACCAGAATGCAGGTCACAACCGGTCAAAGAGATGTTCAATCCGACCTAGTAGTGCCCTAGTCACAAGCACCCATGAGTTTGTTGATATCAACGTCGGAGGGCTTAGTGAAGATGTACAAGGTCTCCATGGTGATAGACCTAATCCTAGGGTTGGCATCGGACCTTCACAAGTCCCTCAACCCCAGACTGTGACTAAAAGAAAGGGGAAAGCGACCGTGCACAAGCCTTCAAGAAGTAATCGTTCCGACCCAACTAAGCCGTCGATGAGCCTACCACTAGATCCTTTGCTCGATCTACCGATCCCACCTAATGTCGATGCTTATCAACTATCTGACATGAGCATTGGAGGACTAGATTCCCCCGTCAGAATTGGTTCAGAGATCCCCACTTCTGGAGGGGAAGTTACATCGATGAGCAAGGCTCCTACACCTGGTCTGTTGGGGGATGCACTAGGACACCCACACACATTCACATGTCTAACACTGCTCTGTGCTTAATTTGTACTCTCTAATACTCAAAGTTGATCATTATCCATTTCTCTCTACAGGAACGATGGTGAGGAAAAGGAGTATGTTTGATTCCCTTTAGGACGTACAACATCAATCTTTTGGGTCACAATCTAGCTCTTATCGCGGCACTCGCGACTATTATGACATTAGCCATCGCCTCGGCCGTGGTCGCGGTTACCAAGAAAGGGAGGACAGGGATATGCTTGCTCAAGATATTCACAAATCGAGATCGCGATCTCCTCCTCATAAAGGTCTCAAAAGATTAGCGGAGAACAAGGACTTGCCTACCAATCCTCCTCGTGGCCCACCGACAGTTCTATGCCTCCAAAGTCCTTGGTCTCATCTCAGTCTCCACGGCTGATTGATTGCCGCCGTCATAGCGAACATGCTACAGTGCACAGGCCTGGCAAGGATGGTTCGGGGGTCGAAATTATTTTCGAGGATCCCCCAGTTAACCCAAATGTTCGCATGGTAGAGCTTCAAAAGTAATTCCCTAACTTATGCTTCGATGGGTTCTACTTTCCTCCAAATCTGAAGAAGGTTCCGGACGACGTTCAAAGAATGACTACTAATTACATCACCGGCATCCATATGTAATACCAAGAATGGATGAAAGCCATGGAAAAAATATCAAAAGTTTCCTTCAAACGCGCGGTAGAAATAGAGAAACTAAAGCGATATGAGGCCCAAGATAAAAGGATCATTGAAGCTTTGACAAATGAACAGGAGGCCTCTAGAACCGCCTTAACCGCAGCTGAAGAAAAAGTCAACGGTGCTTTAAAATATATAGAGGATATGAAGGCTAGCCATCTCGATATGGTTCAAGTATTGCACCACCGGAACTAGGAGATAACGCTTGAGCGAGACGCCGCTCGAGACAAAGAATCTGTGTCCTTGAAGGAAGTGGTCGAACTCAAGGCCAAGCTTGAAAATGCGATAAAAGACAGGGACGAAGCTCAAAGGATTGCTCAAGATTCTTGTGAAGAGCTAGTTCACGTTAGGATTGAGAGAGATGAGGCCATTGAAAAGGCTAAGAAGGTTGATACGCTCATTTAACGTGAGACAGAAATGATCATGAACAAGGTAAGAGAGGATGTGATGAATGAGTTCGACCCACTTCTCATCCTCTACAATGCCAATGTACTCAAACATAGGAATTTAACATGGCTTGGTGAAGACTACCCCTACCAGCTTCATCGTGCCTGGGACTTACTTGTTTCGGAGGAGAAAAGACTTCATGGCACTGAGAATGTCGACGTAACCAAACTTGAGAGTGAAATACTGATGGGCGATGAACCCAAAATACTACATGATGTACAGTCTTCTCTGCAAAAAGAATTCATGACTGCTCCTTTACATGGAACGGGCGAAAGATCTAGGTCGGCACATTCTGATACTACAACTAAGCTGCTCCCGATGTTTCAAATCATGACCGAACCTGCGACCAGCTCATCGACTGTCCCTGGGTACGATCTGGATAAACCACGACTATCTCTGATCCTTGAGTGTGGTTCTGAGGATGCTTCAGTCCAACCTGAAATCCACACTACAGAAGGTATCCTGTCGATTTTTCCTCCACCTTATAAAGTTAGGATGTTATTAATCAATCTTCCTAATCTTTTCGTCTCTCTCTTTTTCAGCCTTAGACTCGTCAAATATTGCTTCTCTCTCCTAAAGGACCTCAGCTGGAGTCTCAAATAACTACGACCGAATCTACTATGGTAACAACTTCGGGCACCACTCAAAGTGTTCGCGAAGAGGCCTTATTCTTCGATGATCAACTTATGGAGGCATTATTCAAGAATGGAGGAGAACCTCATCACGAAATCCTATCTGACGCGGATGTGTTAATCATAGGCTCCTCTGATCCTGCCGGTGGGCCCAGTATGAAGGAAAGGATTGAGCGAGAGGAGATCAAAAAAAGGAAGGTGAAGGGAGAGCCGGTCGAACAGATCTCCATAGAGCCAATGCCTTCCCATCTGCAGATAATTCCCCTCGAAGGTGCGACTCCTCCGGAAAACGTTCCTCACACTACCGGTGCCGAAGATGCCCCCATCTCTCCAACTTCCAAAGACAATACTGCCTCGGTCCACACGACTGAGGAAACTCCTTCCAAGAAAGGCCGAGGTGGTAAGGGATCGAAGAGGGGGGCTAGCGGTAGTTTAGAGGGAGCTACCCCGATGAAGCGAAGAAGGGACAAGAAATTTAAAGAATGATCTTCGGACATGCAATTAATTCAGATAGCTGCCTCTCTTTTTGCCGGTTGTATATGTTTGGGCATGGCCCTTCAATTTTGTTTTGTATTCAGTACAACAAGATTTCGTGTGAATAAAATTTCTTCCACTTGTGTATGATCTCTTCATTATCTTGTTTAAATATTTGAATGGAAGCATTTCTTATTTCGTGTATTTGCAACTTGTCGGTTGATGAATCGAATATTAATTTGATTAACTCATCTCGAGGCCTTTCTACGGTCATGGCCTTGAGGCGTTGTGAACATGAGATATGAGCCGCAGTGTTAGGTTATCACGATCATTCTTCGGACAATCGCATTTTTATCCCCGGTATTCGGGTCGGTAAATGCATTGTATGGACGGTCGAGTCCCATCCTAGTGGTGTTAATGTTCTAACATAACCCCCAAGAAATTTAAAATCGATCGATGAATGGTCGATCCACGTACATCATATTTTCCTCATGCTCCTCAAGTTCGAGGCATACTTCAACAAGAAAGAGGGCAGGTCATGCTTACGTTAGCTTTTACATTCTATCCTGTCTTATTGTGGGATCGAGTTAATGGATAATAAACTAGGTCATGCGTAACCTAATCTTTAACAATTTGCACTTTTTCCGCCGATTCTAGGTCAGTATTACTAGAATAGGGAATGATAGAGGCCTACTCATCGGCTCATGGAATTTGCATTCTAGTCCGCGTTTTGGGAATTTAGAGTTATTCTGCGAGTGGTCGATCGCGCTCGATTTGTGTTCATACTTCGTTTCATGCTTTAGGGAATTAGAGTTTATTGTGAACCGTTTATACTCTAGTCTGTGCTCCGGGGACTTAGAGATTTTTTGTGAATTGTTTATACTCGAGTCCGCGCTCCAGGGACTTAGAGTACTCTAATCTGCGCTCTGGAGAATTAGTGTTTTTTGGTGAATCGTTTGTATTCTAGTCCACGCTCTAGGGACTTAGAGTGCTCTAATCCACGCTCCGGGGATTTAGAGATTTCTTTTAAATCGTTTATAATCTAGTCCGTGCTTTGGGGACTTAGAGTACTCTAATCTGTGCTCCGAGAATTTAGAGACTTTTATGAAATCATTTATACTCGAGTCCGCGCTTCGGAGACTTAGAGTTTATTGTGAATCATTTATACTCTATTTCACGCTCTGGGGACTTAGAAATTATTTTATGAATTGTTTATAATCGAGTCCGCGCTCCAGGGACTTAGAGTACTACAATCCGGGCTCCGGAGATTTAGAGATTTTTGGTGAATCGTTTGTATTCTAGTCCGTGCTCTGGGGACTTAGAGTACTCTAATCCGGGCTCCGGGTAATTGAGATTTCCGTTAAATCATTTATACTCTAGTCCGCATTTCGAGGACTTAGAGTACTCTAATCCGCGCTTCGGATATTTAGAGATTTTTGTGAAATCGTTTATACTCGAGTCCACGCTCCGGGGACTTGGAGTTTGTTGTGAATCGTTTATACTCTAGTCCATGCTTCGGGGACTTAGAGATTTTTTGTGAATTGTTTATACTTGAGTCCACGCTCCGGGGACTTAGAGTACTCTAGTCCATGCTCCGGGGATTTAGAGATTTTTGGTAAATCGTTTGTATTCTAGTCCGCTCTCTAGGGACTTAGAGTACTCTAATCCGCGCTCTGGGGATTTAGAGAATTTTTGTTAAATCATTTATAATCTAATTCACGCTCTAGGGACTTAGAGTACTCTAATCCATGCTTCGAGAATTTGGAAATTTCTGTGAAATCGTTTATACTGGAGTTCGCACTCTGGGGACTTAGAGACTCTAATCCGCGCTCCAAAGATTTAGAGATTTTTGTGAATCGTTTATACTCGAGTCCGCGCTACGGGGACTCGGAGTACTCTAATCCGCATTCCGAGGATTTAGAGTTTTTTGTGAATCGTTTATACTTGAGTCCGCGCTTCGAAAACTTAGAGTACTCTAATCCACGCTTTTGGGATTTAGAGATTTTTGGTGGTGGGAGCAGTCATAATTCCAACCGTTTGGTTTGTACTTCATTTACCGTGTCGAGGCAAAAGCTGTAGAATGAACGGTCGAACCACGTTTGTTCATGAAATGGGATCCTGCCCCCAGCATTCAAGACGAAGCTTAACAATCAAGCGGTCGACTCTCGTCTACTTGGTAGTTGTGGCTCTTCCCATTTAAGTCGAGGAAGGTATGTGATGAATGATTGGATCATATCCATGTTGGGGTTGGATGATTAGGTCTTGCCCATTTTGCTTCGTATTTCTTTCTAGCAAATGAAGATAATAGATTATTGAGGAGACAAATTGAGTTGCATCCGTCCATAGTTGCATTCATGCCCATTCATTGAAATTTGTGGCTAACAAGAAGGCAGTCAACGTTAGTTGCTTCAAGTCTAATACGGAGGTTGCCGAATGAATGGTCAGTCGCATCCACGTTCTATGGGATTGTGACCTTGTTGAGTCTTCTCAATTTCGTGTTTTGATGTCCCAAGTCACGGGCACGTGGGAATGGATGAGCGATTGAATCGTGCTCATCTATATAGAAGTTTCCACAGGCTCCATTACGATCTGCGGAGATTGGTCGGCCTAGCCCTAGGCAATTAGATACCTGCGTCATATGCACGTTGATTAATTCAAGTTAATCATAGTTCACATCATAATTGAAATGGAAATTATAATAAATTAATTAAAAAGATATCGGAATAAGTCTCATCAATAAGTGAAGGATCACTGTGCGCTCGCTTTTCCACTTTGCCCCTGGCTTCTTTTAGCGGGGTATTGACCGTCGTCGGTCTGATTGATAATCAGGGTTCTTTATTGATAGGGATATGGTGCTTCCATCATCATCGAGCTGATATGTTCCTCGGCTACAGCTACTCATTTCACTCACCACTAACATTTTCATGTGCAGGACGTGCGTAAGGCTAAGTGGTTCGGGATTAATAGTTAGTGCCCCATCACTTGGGGTCAGACCTGGGAAAATCTGATGGTTGCTTTGGATCGCTTAAGGTCGTTCATTTAATTACTTGGAGTCAGGAAACTAGAAGGCTTGGCGATAGTACCCGGGGTCTTCTTTGAGTCTCGCTTCGAGAAAAATCCCATTTTTCCCATTCCTACTTCGGGTCATAGCACGTGTCATAAAGTTTTCCTTGTACTTGTCAAAATCCACATATCACCTCTTCATGTCTGCCTCCGACCAAGATTGAACATATCATCTCTAGTAGTTAATGACTCGAAGCATCTTGTCTAAGGAGGTGCTAAGTATGCTAGCTTGGAGAGGTGAAGGAAGTTCCCAATATTGCCAGATCGGCCATGGAGCATGAGGCCATAGATGAAAATTTTGTAGAGGGGTGTAACGATCCCAATTTTGTATTGATTTTAAATTAATAATTAATGTGAATTTTTGGATAAATTTTGAAATAAATTTGAATTTGAATATTGAATTTGTATTTGAATTTAAATTTTTAAATAAATGACTTAGAAATTTTTTGATAGTTGAACTTTAAAACAAAGAAATAAAAGTAAGTGTTTATAATAGATATAAATCTAAGAACAAAACTCATTCAATATGTAAACTAGAAATAAAAATAAAATAAAGAAATACATTCAAATATTAACAAATAACAATAACAACTTTATATCTATATACATAAAGTACTTAGTAATAAATGCAAGCCACTATATATCATCTCAGCCGAAATGCAAGGCAAGAAGTAAGAACAAAGCAAAGGAAACAAATTGATAAGTATGTACACATGAAACATAAAGGACTTATGCAATTAATGCCATGTCCTTAGCCACCAAAATATTATCTCATCAGCCGAAATTTATGCTTAATCAAATGAAGAAAAGAAAAAAAGTATCTCTGGCCTGTGTACAAACCAATAACATCACCCTGTATTGTACAATAAAAATATTATCACCTGTAAGCTTCATTTCCTATATATCAATCCATCCATTTCATTTCGTCCCTTCAGAGCTGTGTAAAAATCTGAAATAAGCGCCATTTAAAACTTAAACAAACTTCAGTTTAAAACAACAATCCAACGATACAAACAAGAAGATTGAAGAAATGATTTCAGCAAGCAAATTCAAAGCCTGTGTCAACATGAAGAGGGCTTTGTTCTTTTTCTGGAAATGGGTGAGTAACACTACTTTAAAACAATTTGAATTGAAAAGTATAAAAATATGTTGCACCTATATGTCTGTAAATACGTAAGTTTGCATCTATATCTATATGTGGATTCTTTGTGATGGAGTTTGTGTGCAGACTGATATTTGAATATGTCTCTGTTTTAAGTTCATAAACAAACATTTTTTTTGATTCAAATTTTTTTTTCTCTCAATCTACTTATAGTGTGGACTTAGAATCAAAATGAAAACTAGTTGTTATAGTATAAACTTGAGATTAAAAATTTATATAAGTTAAAACAATGTTTAACTTTCTCTGGAAAGCAAGACAACACAGCTAACTGCAAATAAGCAAGAAATTCGAACTTCATAGTTCACGAATTCAGGTGTATAAATGGGATTATTATACTTTAATATGATTTTTAAAGCAAGATTTATAATTTTTAGATCAAAAATTCAAGAGCAGTTTTAGTTTGTTCGAACTTCTTTGTTTTGATGAATTAGTATGATCTCGTCATTGAGGGACCTCGGGGTTTCGTGTGAAGGTAGAGGGGAGTACTGTGTGCCGGAGAAAAATGGGGGGAAGGGCTCCAGTTCGACGTGGAAGCGGCGGCGAGGTTTTGAAATTTTTTAACCTAGTTTTAGCAAGATCGGGTAGTTCGATTCGTTCTCCGCCTGTGATTGATCGAGTGTCACGTGCTTTTGGGGGATGGAAGCGGGTGAGTTGACGAGGTCGTGACCGCAATTTCAGCACCTCCGGTGGTTGAGGCGTCGAGAATGGTGCGTTGACAGGCTTGGTGGTATTTCCTGTTACTTGTTCTAGGTTTGGTCGTGGGGTTCGAATTTGATCGCGAGTGTGTTGTTATGATCTGATGATCGTAATGGGAGGTGATGGAGATCGATGACTAGTTCAGGTCATCATGATAGATCAGAGATGGGTGGATGGCCGATGCATGTGCACTGTGCACATTTCTGGTGATGTTAATTTTGTTGGATTTAGTAGATGGGAGTACTCGAGTTTTTCTCGAGCAGTTGTGTGTGTTGCCCGAAGCGGCAAGGGTTTTGACTCGAAGAAACATGGTAGGGGCTCGGGTCAAAATTTTTGTCCAGGTTTTAACAGACCTGTTCTGTTTTTCTGACTTTTAAAATTTAATTTTAAAAAACAAAGCTCAAACAAGTTTCAGAAACAAAAGTTTAAATATAAACTTTAGTTAGTTTATAACTTAGTTTTGGGCATAAATAAGTTTTTAAGTTTAAATTGTTTTTAATAACAATTAAGTGTTTTTTTAAAGGGGAGTTGAATTTAAAATTAGAATCTGGAGGTTTTAAACAAGTTTAAATCGAATAGCTTTTTAAAATAATTTGTTTCCAAATAAATATTTGAATTGAATTGTAATGAGGTTATTTTATAAAAAGGATTTTTGAATGAAAAGTTTAATAATTTGTTTTTAACTTGAAATTTCAAGTTAAAGTGTAGTGTATTTTAAAACTTAAATTTTAAATAAAAGTTTAAGTAATTTAATTAGGACTTTTCTTACAAAGGTTTATAAGTCGATATTTAAATTTGGTTAATGTTTAAATATATAATCATTTTGAATCTTAAATTCAAAATGAAATTTGAATCAAAATTTGAAAGTGTAATGTTTTAAATACACTTTGGTATTAATGAAATTATTAACAAAGAAATGGATTACCTTAGAGATAATTAAGGTATTAAAATGATTTAATGAATAAGATAATTAAGGAATGACTTCTTTATTTAATTTACAAAGTAATGATTTAGATTTATTTATAATTAGAGATTAATTTGGAAAGTAATTAAAGAATTGTTTTAGTTAATGAAGGTCATTAACTAAGATTGTGTAAACCATTAATTAATGTGATTAATTTTAATAATTAATTAGACTAATTAATTAATGATAATCATTTATGAAATTGTGTACGTGTAATTACTTTATGAAAGTAATTAAGAAATTAATTACTCATTGTAATTAATTGAGTTTAAGTAAATTGTCAAATATCGCGTACTGGATTGGTATTTCTGATGTGATTGTGATACTGTGTGATGTGAATTGCTTTGTGCTGAACTGTGATTTGTGATTTGTTTCCGTATGTATGTGAAAACCCCTTTGCCCGTAAAACGGCGTTTGAATTTCGATGCGACAGGGAGTCGGATTCCAGTTGGTTATCCGAAACCCACATCGTATTGTAATGATGAATCTTTGTGATTGATAAATTTATTTCATCTGTGAAACTATGAATGCAGATAAGCGTTATGGGTTATACCGCTTATCGATATTGATATGATTGAATCTATGATTGATGATGTTGCACTATTGTTTAAAACCCCTGGACTACACCATACACACACAAATATGGATTTCACGAGGAAATCGGTTAAGTCACAGATTTTTGAAAATGGATTTAAAATTTGAATTTTAAATTCAAATGGTTTGGAAATGGAATTGGGTTAATTGTGAAAAGCTTTTAAAAAGGTGTTTTTGAGGATAAAAGTTATTTTGAATAACTTGATAAAGTTTTGGAATTTAAATATTTTGAATTAAATTTGAATTCAAGATTTGAAATTGAAATCTGTGTTTGGAATTATGGTTTAAAAATGTTATACAAAGTTATAAATGTGTTTATATGGATTTTAAACCATTTTACAAGTATTATGTTGAGGATTTGAATTCAACCCAAGTTTTATACTTGAAGGGTTTTAACTTGAGCAAATGTAATCGGATTTTTCTGAAACAAAAACTACTTGGTTTCAAATAATAATAGCTTTCATTTAAAGAAAGGATTTCCAAATTGTGTTGAAAGGTTTCAAGTTTGAAATGGAATTGAAATATTTTGAAAGCTATGAAATGAGTCTTTGATTCAAAGACCGGGTGAGTTAATCCGACTTGAATTGGAATTGTTTTTAAAAGGCTATGAATGAATCTTTGGAAACGAATTTTGAAAGCTATAAGTTAAATCTTGATTTAAAGATTTAACGAGTTAATCCAATTGAAATGGAAATTGTTTTGAAATCCACGAATGGGTCTTTGTGAATGGGGTGAACTTTGTTGAAATGAATCTTTTTGTTCAAAAGATTGGAAATGGTATTTTGTTTTAACCATTCGAATGAAAGGTTTTGGGCTTTAAGCTGTGATTTAACTGAGACCCTAGTATCCATATGATTTTTAATATTGCGCTCGTTATTCGGTTTAGCCGGGAGAGAACTTTTGTGTCATATAACCCATTCCGAATAGTGATACGACGATACGGATGGCAATTGAAGACCGGTGGCGAAGACCGGATATTTTTGAAAGCGAAAGGATAACCGGTCGAATGTCTCTGCACCGAATGGCCCCCGGTATAGAGATTTGAGCACCCATTGTGATGGGAAGGCCGGACGTGATTAGGAATTATCCGGATTGCAAGGGCTTTTTCGGAAGTGCCTTCGGTTTTGTTCGAACCCGGAACAGACTTATATGGATGTGTGTCTGACGTTATATTTTGAGATGTAAAGCTGGTTTCTATCAAATACATTTCTGTTGGTGGCGGAGAATTTATTCTCTTAGCTTAACACCCTTCTCTGAGACGTATGAGCTCAGAGGTTATGTAGTTGATGGTTACTAGTGATACATTCCCAATTTGGTAATGTGGCATGCTAAGTGCTGCCGTGTGTTGATGATCATTGGTTGATCATTTGTTGATCGAAGCATGGCTTTGTGAAAAAGCGTAGCTTTGTGGACGAGACTTCGTCGAGCCTCACACACCCGAAAATGGTCGAAACAGTAATGTTGCGGCAAGGTTTTGTTTTAGGGATAGCGCCCCTAGGGTATGTCCATTTCCTTCTGGATAGAATGTGATATCATGGTATAGAGCCCAGATATCGAACCTATGTGGTTACTGCATATTTGTTACTTTGTGATGGTTGGTTGTCGGGCGCCCGGAATAAAGGTCGGTAACGACCGAGGATGGCATAGCTCGTGTGTTAGTTACCTAGTTATAGCTTGGTTAAAGCGTGAGGTAGCGTCGGCCTTGTGTTAGCAGAGATCCGGTTAGGTTCTCGGGGGCGTCCTTCTAGAGGCGTTCCATTTCGATGTGGAAAGTTCCTTTGCCCGACCATTAGTTCGAAATCCAAAGAAACAATACGAGCCATGTACGGTTTTAGTTGTATAACCTGTCATAGAATGTGGCGGTAACATGCTATTGAACATGGTAGCTATAGTTGGCATAAGTGCGAAATGCCCATGCCGACGAAGATTAATATTATATTTTGGAAAGGTTTTCTGCACTATGCACTGATAATAATACCAAATGGGTTTCGCGTATTAAGCACTTTTGACTGTCATAAGGAGAAATCTCCTCCAAGTGTGTGTTTGCATTGTGTGTGTGGTGGGAGGCCTTATGACAGTTTCATTTTTCAAAAAGCATTGCGAATTTCAAAAGTAAATTCTTTTGGTTGTTTCTAAAGATTAAAGCTGTTTTTGTTACTTACACCAGTCTCATGACTGACCTGAAGTTTATTGTTCCTTTCCTAAACTCTGGGTGCCACAAATTTCCACACGGGCAGCCTAGAATCAGGTTCTCAGTTATTCTGGAATTCAACAGATGTTATGGAGATCAGGAGCAAGCTGGATGGCGAAGCGTATCACTAGTATATGTTATATTTCTTTTCCGTTGTTGTTGTTATAACACTCTGATAATGTAATGTGATGTAATGTAATAACATATATGATTCTTTGTTTTAAAGATTATTCATTGATATATTATATATTGTTCCGCTGCGAAATGTGAGATTCTGTTATTGTTTCTGTTCTCTTCTTCTACCTCTTCATTCTTAAACCCTAAAGACTCGTAAATTTGTTCCTCTTTGGTTGAATTGTTGTGGAATTTTTCCAGCTCAAAAGGGTATGGATTTGCGGGCCTTTACAAGGGGCATGAAGATGAAAACGATCGGCCAGACCCTATGATCTCGGAATGATCGTACTAGAAGCGATCATATAGGAGCATCCAAAGTTCCATTGCAGATTGGAAGGAAGGCTGATAGGGAACGATCGGCCACTAAGACGAGGGCATAACGATCGTATTCAAAGCAAAAATATCGAAACCTTTACAGTTAACCAGTTGCTAGGGGTTTATTTGGAATGATCGTATAACAACAATCGCATAAAGACAATGGGTTGTCTTCAGTAAGCTCAAGCATCAACATGGTACGATCGGTCGTATGCGAGCCAAGAACATTCGGTCCCAAGAAAGGGGTGAAACATCGGGTGATGAGCGACCCTGAAGGAACGATCGGAGAAAAAGTTTGGTGTATGAAGTAGCCTTTTTCATACTGGAGGAACGATCAGTGCTAACCATTGCAAAAATGACGGGTAGGATGTTGGAGTGACTAAGTTCGTATTAAACAACTATTTTCCTAGTGCATAAGGTCCATGACCAAATATCGATCGTTTGTCCTTACACTAGATCTTGAGAATGCAAAATCATTCACAAAACATACAGCTACTTGTTTAAAATTTCATCCTTTCCTGCTTTTGGCCAAGGTAGCGGACATGATTTCATGGCCTTGTATAGCAACTTTCATCTAGACTTTTTTTTTCAAATCTGAATAGAGTAGAAAACTTATCAATAAAAAGCCGGATCTATTTCGCGAACATGGGAATTTACCAGTAGAGAATGAGACCCAATTTGACTGAGAAATCATTTCTAAGTGAAAACACCAAAATGTTTACACCAAAACGAGTATCAACAACCGTAGAATCTCGTGGATATCAGAAAATTAATGAAATCTAAAAAACAAAGCATAAAAGTAAATGAACGCGAAGATTTTATAGTGGTTTGGCAATCTTGGCCTACATCCACTTCATATTTTATTAATCTTTTACTCGATTACAATTATATGAGATGTTGGATGAGATAGAATCCATTGATACAAGTTTGTAAGAAAGACAGCCATGGCAGGACTTCTGGAGTAGGAAGAAGAAGAAGATGAAGTCCCCTCCTCTAAAGCTATTACTGTTGTATTTATAGTAGAAGATGCGTACGGATCAGGCTGAAACTTTGCGAGAAGGCTCTCCAAGCCCAGTGGGGCCCACCATATTGATCAGCCGTGTTCATTTCATGATCCATAATGATCGGCACATCCATGACCGATCGTTCTTTGCTTGCCTTTAACAACCTACGATCGTTATGGAAGGATCTTGTAGGCTTTCTGACATTGCTTCGGTCCATGCTGGGTTGCAGATTACAAGCTATCAGCTATTTAAAGTCGAAGGCAAAATATTCATCAAATTGCGTCGATCGTTAGATTGCACCATCAATAACGATCGGCTTTATCGATCGGCCTTCATCTTATCTTCATTTTGGGAGCGCGGTCGTCAAGATACACTCCGCTTGCTATTTCGTTGATGTCCTGAAAGTCTCACATGGATTGACTTTATGGATCTCGAGATACCGAATGTTCTCTGATGACTTGAACTACTTCCTTGATCATTCTCTGGTCGATCTAAACAAATCATGGTTTAATACGCAGCTTATGTGCATGAACTTCAATGAATCCCCAACTTGAAGCATGACTTCACGGGACCAGGTCGGTGACTTCATGTTCTTGACTCTGCTTCGAATCTGTTCGACTATCATCTATGGTACTAATCGCAACTGACTCTTCAAGCTATCGACTATCCGTTCCTAGTCGAATCGATGATATCATGCCTTCGCCAAAACGCAGGATAACAGTTCCCTAGGTACAAAAGAAGATATGTCAACTAATGGGACCAATGATAAGTTGAATTGCTTCAATGCAGTGTGATAATTGAATTAGAATTGACTAGGATTTTATTTGAAACAACATTTTAGAATTGAGAAAAATAAAATGTTGATTCACACTCCATGGAGGTGCTATGGAAACTGAATTGGCTAATCAAACTGTCAGCTGACAAATTATTTCTGAAAGTTCTTATTGGTCATCATGCTTTACATTGTATAACATGGTGTAGATCAAATTTTGTATAGACATATTGTCTGATCGATCTATAGTTTGTATTTTATTATGTATAGGACTTCATGTAGCTGAGGTTTTTGTCTTAGACCGATGGTTCCATGATGGGTAAAGGTATCTATCCTAAAGAATTTTACCTTATCGTTTATATTTTTCTTTAGAAATATGAAATTTGACCATGCTCAAAAATCATTTTACCCATTAATATCAGGTTTATGTATATTTTGTTTGAGCTTCACTTCGTTTTTGTTATTTCAAATTTAGTTTAGGAATATATCCCTTTTGTCTTCTTGAAGATCTCTATTTTATACACAGGAGGGGTGTCCTTTTGACCTGTAAGTCTTGATGTAGCAGTATTTTTTTAAAATCTTAAAGTAGTTGTTCATGTTTGTAGTGTTTGTAGTATTGTGCTTCTGGTTCAAAGCTACATTTGGCCTACTTTCCAGACTACTTCTGAATCAAAATCACTACAACGGTTTGAATCTTTCATTATGAAGGAGGAAGAAGGTTCGGGTATAATCACAATTTATATCATTAGTCTCGATAGTAAGCATCTTTCTGTTGAATAAATGACCCATGTTATTTAATATGTCAAAGTCAAAGACAGTATTTGCACCGTGTCTTTGAGTGTCATCCTAAAAAATAGAGATTTTTGAGTCCTTTCGTTATCATTTTCATGACGCAAGATAAGGTTGTTTACCGCTTAGTAGAAATTTTGACATCAAAAAGGACATATGCCTGTGAAATGTTAATTTTATATCAAATAGAATTTCTAACACTTAATAGAAAGTAGCAGCATTGAAGATGCTCTAATTGGTAATTTATTATTCAAGTAGACATATCTTACCTGGAAGATGATTTTAATGGATTAATATATAACAAACATGATATTTATAATTGGAATTTGCAATGTTTACTGATCATTTACATTACAAAAACACTCGGTAAGTATAGAATATATACTTAAAAACTTAACGCTACAGGTAGTAGACGAAAGGCAGAAGCACGATTTGAATTGTGAAATGGGTCGGTGTGCATGAGGTCATGACAATAGCATGGTAGAACGGTAACCAAAAGAGGCAATGAAGCTTCAAACCAGGCTAGAGAATCTTAATGGTTCTAGCTCTCTAATATTTTAACTTAAAGATTTTTAATGGTATGGGCTTTATGAAACATTAGCCTTTGATACCCGGAAGAAATTAGAGGGGGTATATGCAAAGATTTCAACAACAAATAAAGCTTTTCTCACAAGGAGGTTGATAAACCTAAAGCTCGCGGAAGATATTATCTCAATAATTTTCACTACAACAAAATACTCATTTTTCAACTGGCAATGCCACTGTAATAGACCTATTACAACTATAAACTCTCAGTCTTAATATGCAAAGATCCAATTGAATCAAAGCATTTTACAACTGTTTAAAACCATTGAAAGATCCGTTGTAATAAAGTCTTTTACAACTGTTTTTGCCAGTTGTAATAATTCTTTTGCAACTGGTTTTGTATGTTGTAATAGGTTTTTTATACTATTTTTTTCGGTTGTTAAAAAAAATATAACGTACAAAAAAAAATTATATGCATTGTTGTAACACACGCCTATAGATTTAGCTTTTTTTTGCAACTAAAACCAACATTTTATTAATAAGAACCAAAACCATTCATATACATATACTTCTTATGGAATTTTACAAAATTCAATGTACATACAGCTTCAAAACATATACAACTTCAAAATATACCGCTACAAAATGTATATAAGCTTAGAATTTACACCCAAGTGCATAAAAATTCCATTCCACTATATTTAGTCATCTTCGCATGTATTATGCTCCAAATTTGAGCAACAACTTCACCCTTGTATCTTCTCCTGCCATCCTATTTTTATATGGTCTATGATCCCATTTTGAAAAAATTGGCATAAGATTCATGTACTACAAATCTGAAGGGTCATATCTGTCCATCAACGCAATTTCTTTATCAGATTTTGACCAATAGTTATTGGTCTTTTCCTTATAATTGTGAGCGAATTCATCATGTGAGCTAGAATGTACATTGTAAACACAGGGGGTTTGGATACACTATACTTATATATCTTTATAAGCCCTCCTACTACACTGTTGTTGATCAAAATATTTCGTCTTCAGATCCTTGGGACAATTAATTTTCTTGATTCATCGTTGCTAGAAGGATTAGTTGGTCGCTCAAAAGAATTACAATAAGTCAACTTTAATAATCATCATTTAATTATTATGTTCGATCTAAGACCCTTTAGACATATCTTTCACTCATGATCCATATATTATACTGCTGTATTTCTAAAAACAGAAGCGTGTATTTTTACCCTAGGCTCATGTGTACAAAGACGTGTTTGAGTTTATGATTTCACGTACAATGGTATCACTTACATGTAAAAGTCAAATCTATAGTCGATCAGCAATAGAAGCCTAACATTAAATAATTATCACGCTTTAGCACTAAGAAATTTTTATAGCGTAGAACATTGTAATATATTATCATTCTAAGTAATTATTTATCTTTCATCAAAGAGTACAATATATGCAAAACAACAATAAATCAGTGATGAAGTACTTACCTCGAGCACGTCGTCGGCCTTCTTTAGGTCGTGGACGACCTATCCAAAGTCGCGAGCAACAACCCAAATCCTTTCCCGTAGCCGCGAACTAACATCTCGCGATCCACGACCTAACCCCAATCTCGCGACCCATGACCTAACCCCATCACCTCCGCGACCTAACGACCCAACCCCCCATCTCGCAACCCATGACCTAACCCCACCACCTCTGCGACCTAACGACCCAACTCCTTCCCGTAGCCGCGACCCAAGAAACCCCGACCTAAAACTAAAACGCGAACAAGATTAAGTCGCTCCCTATTTCCAGTAGATCGTTGATGCTTCTTAAGTCGCGTTCCAAGATGTCGTGCTCTATTTTTTAAAACGCAAGCTGCTTCTTTAGGTCGCGAACAAATTGTTAAGTCGCTGCCGAGCTTTATTAGGTCGCGAACAAATTTGTTAAATCGCTGCCATGCTTCTTAAGTCATTCAAGCCCAGTAAGTCGCGATGTTGAAGCCAGTAAATCGCGCGCTTGTGTTTTTTAGTCGTTTGTGGGTTTGTAAATCGTTGTACTATTTGTATTTCTTTTTCTTAAGTCGTTGTGTTTGTTGTACCGCTTTGTTAAATCGTATGTGTTGTAAACTCCTATAAATAGGGGTAAAGAACCATTGTAAAGGTTGTTGAAAATTTGAATAAAATTTGGTTTGTGCTTTGTGCCTCCATTTTTAAATTGGTAGTCGAGTGTTATCTCCTATCTCCACTTTCGGCATTCGAGTGCGCTCGAATCAACAAACGTTGAAGCCAATTCGTGGAATCAAGTGCGCTTGATCAACGCTCAAAGAATTGTAGATCTTTCTTCACGGTATCGTGCACGATCAACGTGTCGAAGATTGCTAAAATCCGGTATCTTCGTGATCAACGGATTTGGGCCTTTCAGGATTCTTAAATCCATCGATTTATCACCGATTCACCGATTATTTCCGCTAATCGTGTGAGATCCTGGACGGATTCGATTTACATCATCGAATTCGCTTCCCACGCTGCGTCAGTTTTGTATCAGAGCTAGATCGCAAGAAGTTTGCATTATTTGGAGACTTGGGTTTCGAGAATTTGAAGTTTGGAGATCGGATTTGCAAATTGTTGAGAAGTTTGGTGTTCATCGTGTTCATCGTGAAGTTGCAACAAGTTGGGAGTTTCGATCCATCTCACTTTGGATCAAAGTTCGGGAAGTGTTTGAAATTTATTTTTGAGTTTGTTTGAAGTTCAATCATGCCTCCGAGACGAGCTCAACGTCATCGCAATATTAATGCTTTGTATGGAAGAGAAGAGGCCGATGAAATGGAACAACGAATCAACGAGAGTTTCACTGAGAAGTTGAATGAAGGGATTGGTCGATTAGAGAGAATGATGCTTGAAATGAATCAAAATCGAAGAAGGGTTTCACCTGAATCGAGCCATGGGAGAAGTAGAGTTTCACCACATTCAGATCGGGAGAGAAGAGAAAATCATGATCGTAGAAGTGTTGACAATCGTGATAGGAATGAAGATCGAAGAAGTGGTGGTGGTAGAGAGATTGGTGGTCGTGATCGACATCGATATACTTCAGATTTTGATGAGGAGTTTGATGGAGATAGAGGTAGTGTGCATTATCGAGATCGAGGTCGAAATCGAGACAGAGATTTTGAAGATGACCGTAGATGGGAATCAGGGATGAAGATGGAAATTCCGGAGTTCAAGGGTGGAATGGTATCAGAAGAATTTCTTGATTGGTTGTCTAACGTTGAAGAGATCTTTGATTTCAAGGAGGTACCGAAAGATCATCGAGTGAAGTTGGTTGCTACTAGGTTGAGGGGGAGAGCTATGGCGTGGTGGCAGCGAACCAAACTTACATGAGAACGGATGGGGAAGTCGAAGATTGTTGATTGGGAGAAAATGAAGAAATTGATGAAAGCTACATTTTTACCTTACAATTATCAATCACTCATGTATCAGAGGTTGCAGAACTTGAGGTAAGGGACGAAGACTGTTAATGATTATGATGACGAGTTTTATCAACTGATTGCTCGGAATGACATTATAGAGATAGAGGAACAATTGACTGCTAGGTTTGTTGGAGGTTTGCGAATGCAGATCCAGGATATGGTTAATATGTTTGATCCGAGATCTGTGGCGGAAGCACACCAGAAGGCGATAGCTTGGGAGAAGCAGGGAAAACGAGGAGGTGGAGTGTTTACAAGTTCCAATATTCAAAGCAAAGGTGTTAGTGGGAGTTCCAATGTTACTAAAGCTGTCAATAAACCAGTTGTGAATGAAGTGGCGAAGGCAAAGGTTACTAACAGTTTCAAGTGTTATAACTGCCAAGAAGTGGGTCATAAGAGTAACGAATGTCCTAAGCCAAAGAAGAGAACGATGATAACTGAAGTTGAAAGTGAGGATGCTGTTGAAGGTGAAGATAGTCCAGTTGAGGAGAATGAACAGGATATCGCGTCAGGAGATGAAGGGTGTAATCTAATGATGAGAAGGTCTTGTTTAACACCGAAACAAGAGGATGAGGCTAGTTGGTTGAGAAGTAACATCTTTCAGTCGACATGCACTATATTGGGGAAAGTTTATAAGTTTGTAATTGACGCAGGGAGTTGTGACAATATCCTTTCTACAGAAGCTGTGAGAAAATTGAAGTTGAAAATGGAAAAACATCCAAATCCTTACAAGTTAGCGTGGCTAAGAAAGGGAGGAGAGGTGAAGGTGGACAGGCGAGTTCGAGTTCCATTTTCTATTGGGAAGAAATATAAAGACGAGATTTGGTGTGATGTAGTTGAGATGGATGTTTGTCATTTGCTTTTGGGAAGACCGTGGCAGTATGATCGAGCAGTGCAGCATGACGGTCAAACCAATAGCTACAGTTTTATGTTTGAAGGCGTTAAGATTATTTTAGTTCCTAAGAAGAGACAGCAGGAGAGAACAAATCAGAAGAAATTGAGGAGCTTAAAACTTTGTTGACTTTAAAGGAATTTGTTGAAGAAGTATAGGAGAGTCCTGAAGTGTTTTTGTTGATTGGACATGAAGCTACCGAACCCGTTGAAGTTCCAGAGGAAGTAAAACCGATATTGGAAGAATTCGATGATGTGTTTCCAGAAGAGTTACCAAAGAAGCTACCGCCTTTGAGGGATATTCAACATCAGATTGATCTTGTGCCAGGGTCAATTTTACCTCACAGGCCACATTACAGGATGAGTCCTAAAGAGTATGAAGAACTAAGAAGGCAGGTAGAGGACTTGTTAGAACAAGGGCGTGTTCAGGAGAGTTTGAGTCCATGTGTTGTGCCAGCCTTATTGGTACCGAAGAAGGATGGGACGTGGAGGATGTGTACGAACAGTCGGCTCTTAATAAAATCACTGTGAGATACAGATTTCCTATGCCGAGGTTTGATGATTTGATAGATCAGTTGAGTGGGGCAGTGGTGTTTTCAAAGATTGACTTGAAAAGTGGATACCATCAAATTCGTATTAGACCAGGTGATGAGTGGAAGACTGCTTTCAAAACCAGGGAAGGTTTATATGAATGGTTGGTTATGCCATTTGGATTATCAAACGCTCCTAGTACTTTTATGAGAGTGATGAACCAGATTTTCAGACCATTTGTTGGGAAGTTCGTGGTTGTTTACTTTGATGATATTTTGATTTATAGTGGGAGTACGGAAGAGCACATCCAGCATTTGTGAGAAGTATTGTTGATTTTACGACAAGAGCAGTTTTATGCAGCAACCAAGAAGTGCGTGTTTATGACGGACAGTGTTTTATTTCTGGGGTATGTTCTGTCAAAGGAAGGTATTCAAGTGAATGAAAATAAAGTGGAAGCTTTCAGGAGTTGGCCACAGCCAAAGACAATTACTGAAGTGAGGAGTTTTCATGGATTGGTATATTTCTATCGAAGATTCATTCTGCATTTTAGCAGTGTGATGGAACCTGTAACTGAATGCATGAAAGGAAAGAAGTTTGCATGGTCAGAGGAAGCAGAGGTTGCTTTTGAGAAGATCAAGACACTATTGACGTCAGCGTCAATTCTAGTTTTACCAGATTTTCAGTCGTTGTTTGAGTTACATACTGATGCGTCGAAGGTTGGGATTGGTGGAGTATTGAGCCAGAATGGAAGATCAGTTGCTTATTTCAGCGAAAAATTATCCGGAGCCAAGAAGAGATATAGTACATATGATGTAGAGTTTTATGCGATTGTTCAAGCTGTGAAGCACTGGCGACATTACTTGTTTCAGAAGGAGTTTGTTCTTTACACTGATCATGAGGCGTTGAAACATCTACAAGGACAGGACAAGATTTCAGCGAGACATGCTTCGTGGATAGCATATCTACAACAATTTACTTTCGTTGTAAAACACAAATCAGGGGTAACAAATCGTGTAGCGGATGCTTTGAGCAGGAGAAATCACTTGTTGACAACGTTGAAGGTTGAAGTGACACGATTCGAATTATTGCCAGAGTTGTTTGAAGAGGATCCTTACTTTGCAAAATTTGTTGAGAAAGTTAAGGATGGGGGTACTGATGAATTTGTGTTGGTTGATGGATTCTTGTTCAAGGGGAATCGATTATGCATACCAGACTGCAGCTTGAGAATGAAGATTATCAAAGAGTTTCATGAAGAAGGCCATGTAGGCAGAGATCGTACATTGCAGTTGATTTCTCAATCTTATTTTTGGCCGTCAATGAGAAAAGAGGTAGAGAGATTTGTGGAGAGATGTCATATCTGTCAAGTTTCGAAGGGAACAGCTACGAATGCGGGATTATATATGCCGTTACCTGTGCCCACTAAACCATGGGTTGATATTAGTATGGATTTTGTGTTGGGTTTGCCGAGAACTCAGAGGGGGAATGATTCTATATTTGTTGTGGTGGACAGGTTTTCAAAGATGGCACATTTTATAGCCTGTAAGAAGACAGCGGATGCAGTTCGAGTGGCTCAATTATTCTTTAAAGAGGTGTATCGATTGCATGGTTTACCAGAATCTATTGTTTCTGATCGAGATACTAGATTTTTAAGCCATTTTTGGTTGAGTTTGTGGAAGATGGTTGGAACAAATCTGAATTTTAGTAGCGCTTACCATCCGCAAACTGATGGGCAAACGGAGGTGGTTAACCGATCGTTGGGAAATTTACTGAGATGTCTTGTGAAAGACAATTTGAAAAGCTGGGATATGAAGTTATGTCAAGCAGAGTTTGCTCATTATCGTGCAGTCAATCGAAGTACTGGATTCAGTCTGTTTCAAGTTGTATAGTCAGCCATTCCAAAGGGACCGCTGGATTTGACAACAGTGTCGTATCAGAAGGGAATTGTTAAACGGGCTAGTGATTTGGTGAATGAGTTACAAGAATGCCACAAAGTTGTACAGGAACGATTGCTTAAGACGAATAAGAAGTATAAACAAATGGCGGATAAGAAACGAAGAAGTGTTGTCTTCAAAGAAGGAGATTTTGTATATGCCATTTTGACGAAAGATCGTTTTCCAGTTGGAACTTACAACAAGTTGAAAGCACGAAAAATTGGTCCAGTAGAAATCTTGAAGAAGGTCAATTGTAATGCATATCGGTTAAGATTGCCGGAAGAAGTTCATACTTCTGATGTTTTCAATGTCAAACATTTAATTCCGTATTATGAAGAGGAACTTGTCGAAAATGACGAGAGTGTGAATTCGAGGACGAATTCCTTCCAATAAGGGGAGGATGATGAAGTACTTACCTCGAGCACGCCGTCGGCCTTCTTTAGGTCGTGGACGACCTATCCAAAGTCGCGAGCAACAACCCAAATCCTTTCCCGTAGCCGCGACCTAACATCTCGCGACCCACGACCTAACCCCAATCTCGCGACCCACGACCTAACACCATCACCTCCGCGACCTAACGACCCAACCCCCCATCTCGCGACCCACGACCTAGCCCCACCACCTCCGCGACCTAACGACCCAACTCCTTCCCGTAGCCGCGACCCAAGAAACCCCGACCTAAAACTAAAACGCGAACAAGATTAAGTCGCTCCCTAATTCCAGTAGATCGCTAATGCTTCTTTAGTCGCGTTCCAAGATGCCGTGCTCTATTTTTTAAAACGCAAGCTGCTTCTTTAGGTCGCGAACAAATTGTTAAGTCGCTGCCGAGCTTTATTAGGTCGCGAACAAAATTTTTAAATCGATGCCATGCTTCTTAAGTCGTTCAAGCCCAGTAAGTCGCGATGTTGAAGCCAGTAAGTCGCGCGCTTGTGTTTTTTAGTCATTTGTGGGTTTGTAAATCGTTGTACTATTTGTATTTCTTTTTCTTAAGTCGCTGTGTTTGTTGTACCGCTTTGTTAAATCGTATGTGTTGTAAACTCCTATAAATAGGGGTAAAGAACCATTGTAAAGGTTGTTGAAAATTTGAATAAAATTTGGTTTGTGCTTTGTGCCTCCATTTTTAAATTGGTAGTCGAGTGTTATCTCTTATCTCCACTTTCGGCATTCGAGTGCACTCGAATCAACGAACGTTGAAGCCAATTCGCGGAATCAAGTGCGCTTGATCAACGCTCAAAGAATTGTAGATCTTTCTTCATGGTATCGTGCGCGATCAACGTGTCGAAGATTGCTAAAATCCGGTATCTTCGTGATCAACGGATTTGGGCCTTTCAGGATTTAAGAATCCATCGATTTATCACCGATTCACCGATTATTTCCGCTAATCGTGTGAGATCCTGGACGGATTCGATTTACATCATCGAATTCGCTTCCCACGTTGCGTCAATCAGGCATAAAAATTGGTTGAATAGTCATTTTGTTTAGACAACTTGCATAAAAGAGCACAGTAAAAAAATTAAAAAAATTATTATGTGGGAATAACGATTATTGATTGGCTTGATCAAGTTGAAGCAGTGATGTCAGGAGATTGTTTTGGGTGCATACTTTACATCTTAATGCTAGTCTTTTTATCTCTTAGAAATAATTTAACAGAAAAAATATATAGAACAGGATAACCAAACAGCCTACATACCTCTGTAGGATTTCTATTCACTTTCTTTCCACGATAAGACATTCTTCTTCGTTTACAGTCCCTTTCCTCGGCTAAGAGCACTACCCTTGATTTTTGTTTTCCCGAATCCTTAAAAAACAAGACTGCATGGTAGAACATATATATGCATGTCTGGATATGTAAGACTAAAGACAAGGTTCTGAAGATAAATTCATTCAGCCATGTGAAGGTGACAGATTTCATTATACTTCCTCTCAGCTTCAGATTTCAACTGTTAAAGTTATGCCTTTTCTTTTTCCCATGTTTTCTTCAAAAGGACCTATGAATTTGCAATCGAAACATCCAAAAAAACATAAATTATAGTGAGCAATAAACATAACTTGTGCTTGATTACAATGGTTTCAGACAAATAATTCATAGTTTAGAGAAGAAGAAAATATTGATTAGTAAAGTCAAATGTCGAGAATCTCTATTTAAAAGAAGTTAAAAATCAAAAGGTAGTACAAGTAAATGATACATTTCATATATGTAATTATTCCTATGACTTACATTAGATATACCCGTATCAAGTAAAATGACAATGAAGCAAGATAGAAGACGTTACTAGAGGAAACTTGAGCAGAAACTTTAAATAGGTATAAAACAAAAGAAGCAGACCATAAACACTCCAATTCTATGTAGTATGATCCATTGTCCATACTTTATTAACATATACTGAAGCCATGTTCTAATCTGCCTCGATCCACATATACATACACATGTATAAATATATGTATATGTATATGTATATGATACGGTACTAAAGAGTGGCAGCCATTGGAGGGGGGAGAAGCAGGAAATAAGAAGAAGAGAAAGTGATGAGGAGAGAATCTTTTTCTGAAAATATGCTTACTATTACGATTGGTGATGCATACATTTATAACAAATCCTCTAACAAACTTACCTATGTGGCCTATAGGGGACCACTGCTTTAACAAATTGCAGAAAAAGCACTAACAGAAATTACTCAAAGGAAATAACAGAAAGAAAAATACGAGATACACATATTTGGGCATCATGCAGTTGCTGCCATCAATCCAGTAGCCTTCTAGGTGTGCGCAATGTCATTTTAGGTTGTATGTTACTGTCTTCATGCCTTGGTGATATATCAATATGCGTATTATTACCCACCCCTTGAAATCGACCTTGTCCTCAAGGTCGCAGATGCTCTCCTTGTTTAACGTGCTACCAGGATCGAATATGAGAACTTTCCTTTCAATTGTTTTTACCCTGCACTCAACCCGATCCGTCAACAATTGTAGCCACCATTTTCTCATCAGAACAACACCAGAACCAATATGCACCCCGAGACTAGTTCCATATTGAATTAAACCCGTCAAAAAGCATTTGTAATTCTTACCACATACTCCCTTGTTTTCCATCATTTTTTCATTTTCAACTATTACTGATGTTGCTTGATGGTCATAGAAGAGTGTGGACGGCCGCGTTGCTCTCAGATTTGAAGCATTGTTCACGGCGTGGGTTGAAAAATCTTGGCTGCTGATCTGATCTGGGATTGTTGGTGCGTTTATCTCCATGGATTGTTGCTCGATACTTGGATCTTCATTGGGCAACACAAGAACGATTCTCTTAACAAGACAGCGATGGTTAGGTGTGTCTACGTTGTTGCAGTTGAGGCGTAACCCTTGGTCACGTAGCAATTGCATCTCCAAGTAGGTAAGGCGTTTAATGGGGTATGATGATGGTAATACTGGTTTTGAGGGTAAGATCGAATGAGGTGTTGTCCGGTGTGAAGGTGGAGGTAGCGTGGGAGCTGCTATTGTGTTAATGAGTGGTACAAGTGGGTTATGTGCTGGTATGTTGATTCGAACACAGAGTTCAGTTAGTGAATGGAGGATGTGGTTGAGGGAAGCTTTGATTTCGGCCATAACTTGGTTGTTGATGATAGGGCTTTCAGCCATGGTTTAGTGCCAGTGAAATGACGAAGGAGATGAGAGATAGATGAAGAAGTGAGAACAAGAGTGAAATTTTAGGGGTGAGGGAGGAGAGGAGATCGGTGAAAGCACCAAAATGATACGGTACTAAAGAGTGGCAGCCATTAGAGGGGGGAGAAGCAGGAAATAAGAAGAAGAGAGAGTGATGAGGAGAGAATCTTTTTCTGAAAATATGCCTACTATTACGATTGGTGATGCATACATTTATAACAAATCCTCTAACAAACATGCCTATGTGGCCTATAGGGGACCACTGCTTTAACAAATTGCAGAAAAAGCACTAACAGAAATTACTCAAAGGAAATAACAGAAAGAAAAATACGAGATACACATATTTGGGCATCATGCAGTTGCTGCCATCAATCCAGTAGCCTTTTAGGTGTGCGCTATGTCATTTTAGGTTGTATGTTACTGCCTTCATGCCTTGGTGATATATCAATATGCGTATTAGTATACATACATGTATATAATATGATATTTATTGGATGCAGAATTTTGGATAATCATGAAGTGAAAATAAGAGGCCAAGCATGATATGCACATTCATTTACTTTCCCAACAGGCATGGTGTACTCGGTACTATGTTCTATAATTTGCTTCGTTATCAAAAAAAAATTAACGGTACAACCGCAAAATTTGATCACAACAAAAGGGTAGTACTGGTACAATAAAAAACAATGTATGCACATTAATGGCACATCCACTTAACAATTCAGTATTCACTTTGTGCTTATGACCCTAGTAAATTATATAATGTCATTACTATTATGTGTTAGGATGTGCAATTCATATGCACTAAAACTGCAATCAACTTAGAGCAGAATATTATTCCTACGGTAAAATGAATCAGTCGAGAACCTTGAGTCAAACAATATATCGGACTTACATTTTCAGTTTTTAGCCCTTCTGAGTGTTCTTTCAGCATTGCGATTTCAAACTGTAACGCAGACAACTCTTTAGATATATTCATCAGCTCTTGAATTGTCTCTAATTGAAGAATAATCTGTAAAATATTGATTCGTGAACTATTAGGGGGTTAAGTGCAAGAAACACTAAATATATTCGTGAAATACCCAACAATTCATGACCAATATCTTATGCCATCAAGTTCTCTTCGTGCAACATACACGAACCTGCAACAAATAACCTACAACCATCTCTGTCCCAATTTCTGGCGTCCTTCATCAGTAGCAACCTTGAAAAGGCGACTCATCTCGGTAGCAACAACGACTTTGTCAAGGTTCCAGCTAGTGGTGGTAGTCTCGATTTAAAGGAGGTGAGGGGAACGTTATTGTTGTGGGAATTTTGATGGTTACCGTCAGATCTAAAAAAGTGAAGAGAGGAAGAAAGCGGTACAGGATATTCAGGAAGAAGGAAGTGACCAAGTTGATAAGGGATAGAAAGGCATTGAAATAATTAAAGGAGTTGGTTGGAGCTAAAAAAAATTGTTTGGAGCCCAATTTTTTGATTGGGAGCTAATATAAACATTAATATTAAGGAAGGAAGTTGAGGAATAAAATCTCAAGTTGCATATGAAAATAACACTTTGTATCAGACACAAATTGCAATACTTTATATCATACACAAGTTTTGAATTTTTGTTTAACATTTTCTGAAATTTTAAATATTTTATAAAATTTGGAACAGATTTAAAAGTTTTATATTTTTATTTTTGAATTTTATGAACTTTTTAAAAATTTTGTTTTCAAATTTTATGTATATATTTTAATTTATTTTAGAAATTTCAAAATTTTGAATTTTTATAACATTAAATGCTAAATATAATTACCAAATATTAAAAAGTAAAGAATAATTATTACTTCTTAATTATTATATATTATTTGTTAATTATTAAGTTTTAAATATTAGTCTTAATTATTAGTTATTTAATGGTGATTAATAAATATCAGATATTACTTCTTATATATTAATTTTTAGTTATTAATCATTATCTCTAAGTTATAATTGAATTTTATGTATATACTCTTGATTATTAATTATTAGTAGCAATTATTAATTATTTATATTAATTATTAAAAGTTAACCATCAAATATTAACTATTTAATAGTAATTATTAATTATCAAGTATTAATTAGTATTTATTAATTATAAATTATTAACTTTTAGTTATTATAATATTTTAAAAAATTGTTATCGATTTCAATTACAGCTCGAAAAAACAAATATTTGTTAGAAATACATTTATTATAACTGTTAGAAAAAACAAGTTGTTAAAAAAATCTTTTATTACAACTATCAGGAAACACTAGTTGTTAAAGACTCTTTATTACAATTCTCGTTTTACGAACATTGTAAATAACTAGTTGTAATATAGTTATTTTATTGTAGTGTTTCAAATTATTGGAAATCGATTGCAAGCCACAAAATATAAGATTGATAATGAAACACAAACCCTAATATTGATGAGTTCATTGCTAGAGAGATGGCAACGTTGATGGTTGCGTCAAACAACTCAAATTCTAATGGAGTTGTTTCTATGGATTTTGTGGTTATACCCTGCTTAATGGGAAGATGAAGAGAACGGATCGGGATGAAAATGTCAAAAAAAAGGGTAAATAGTAATCCTTTTCAAGGGGTAAACCTTACAAGGTGAGAGAGGCAAAGTAATATGACAACGGATGTCATCTATTTTTACTGTAAAAGACCACATCATTTGCTGAAATTTTACAACAAGATAGAAAGAAAATGAAAGCTTTGAAGTAAAACAAAATTGAGTAAGCGGAAAGTAGCACTAAGGAGGTAAATATTGGTGCAAAAATTAACATGATGTACTACGTGTTGATACAAAGAAAACAAGTGAATGCTTGATTCGGGTGCATGTTCCCATTCAGCCGATCAAAATGAAGCATTCACTGACTGTAAAGAGAAAGGAGACAAAACAGGGTCTATTATTGGTGGAGATCTAGAGGTAACAGACATAGGTTCGATTAGGTTGAGAATGTTTGGAGGAAGAATAGTAAAATTCACCGGTGGCATGCCCCTAAATTTAATAAAAATCATACTTTAGTTGAGAATTGGAAAAGGAAGGATGCAGTTTTTGGACTTGGGTGGAGTTATAAGGGCGTGGAAGGAAAATAAAGGGGTTTCGCGCATGAAATGTGAAAACGATAATTTGTCTAAATTACTAAAAAAAACGATAGAGAATTTTGAGAGTTCTCAAATTAGAGAGATAAAGAGGCAAATTCAGTTGAATAAAGTGGAGAAAGTAAAGAAAAACCACAAAGTCTATATAGAGATCTTTGTCGGACTACAAGAGTTTTTGAATGGTTTATGGAAGCGTGTTCAATTAGCAAACAAGCATAATTGGTGGTTTGAATGAGGATGATGCTAATTTTGACATTAGTTAAACGATATAATATTGAAGTGATATGATTTTGCATAATGTTGTGATTTGTGACACAAAATCACATTAAGAGGAAATAGTTATTAAAATATCTCTCTAATATTTTTATTTTTAAGAAAATAAACAAAAAAATATTTGGCTAACTATATTTATGCGAATGTAAACATGTGTTACGCACGCAGTCAAGGTTTTCAATCTCGCTCGTCTTGTCCGAGATCTCGTTTTCGAGCCTGAGCGATTCGAAACTAGTTGTTTCATTATAATCTCGCTTGACGTATATCTTGGCTGATAATATGGTATCTCGCCCGACATCTCGGACGAGATTTGATTACAAGATATCGGTCGACTTTTAGAATTTTACTAAATTAACTCTTTGACTTCTACCTATATAGAAGCTTTTGTAGCTGAAATATAGCAATGATTTCTACTCTTTTAGAGGCTTTTGTAACTACGATATAACTATGATTTCTACTCTTTTAGAGGCTTTTGTATGTAAAATATAACTTTAAATTCTACTTATTTAGAAGATTTTGTAATTAAAAGTCTAAATTATAACTTGTGGCAAACTTGGTTTTGTTTTAACCAAGTATCATGGTCTTATACGTGTATCTTTTTTGCATGTATATTGTTTGAATGTTTGTTCATTTTTACATCTAGTCATTTTTCTCGTAAAAAAAGATGTAACTCGCTTTGTGATGGTTTGCTTCATGTATATTTTCTCGTATAATATTATATTGAACATTATTCATAAATTCCCATTATTTATTTGCATTAATATGAATAAATTACTAATGATAAGCATGTGATAAATTCAAAGTAAATGTGAAAAAAATTCATTTAAGTAGTGACTAATATTTATAAGTTTCGGTGTATGAAGACTAATTTTCGACATGACATATACTCCGAGATTACTCCGAAATAAATTTTAGGAACCAAGATGTAAATCCGATACAGACGACCGAGATAGACTCATCTCGTCTACGTTTTCCCCGATACGAGATCGAGTCTCTAAAATCTTCAAGACAAAACGTGACTGAAATCCAAGATTTAAAACCTTGCACGCAGTGTGCTCCAAATTTTGTTGTCTTTTTTAATGTAATTTGGCTATGTATCAGTTAATCATAGGTCACTTTATATGGTTGTGGTAGAAAACTTAGATCTGCTTTTTCTTAAGAGGCAAGGACAGTATGTATTTTGCGGTTATAGCATGTACTGCTTCATCTTGATATATAACCCGTTGTATGTTCCAAAATCTAGGTGGAGTGTATTTGTGTATTTATCCGTCATAGGGAAGTTTAATTAAATTTGATTGGAAAATGGGCAACTTGGATTTTATTGCATCACTCATGCATAGAGAATGAGTTCTCAACGGTGAAAAACTCAAAACATTGGTGAGCGGTGTGCAAATGCCTATGAAGCGAAAGCATAAATTTTGGTACATAAAGATACTAACAAACCAACCAATCTTGTACGTATATCTATCAACTGTTTTTCTTTTCAATCATAGAAATGGTACATAATAAGCTTCATGAATGCAATACGCATCAATTTGATAATAACGGTGGTAATTTTCTTCCATATTTCAAAGGTTCCCTCAATTGCCATACATAAACTTGAATGATAAACATAAAAAATTCCATTGGCCGATTTTGATTGATCAACGGCCTCATGAAAATGAAGAATATGATATTTAATGTTACGCGAAGGTGATAAATATCTAAGTTGAAATGGAAATCCTTAATCAACTAAATAATATTGTCCAGATAGAGGGTGAGAAAGTTAAAGTTTCTATCATTTATAATTGAATTAATAATTCTACTATCATACGTAGCACATTCCCAACTAGTCATAACATAAATAAACTGTAAATCGAATTAGCATGCTGCTAAAATATTCTCTGCAGCATTACATTTTTGTCCTATATATGGAACAACTCGATCTTAAGGTAAGCGTGTCATTACGTGTGTTCTGTTTATAGCACCAACATAGTTTCTAAAATAAGGATAGTACTGGTTTGAAGTTCTAATATGATCTGAAACAATAATAAATTGATAATCATCTGGCTTGATAACATATGTAGCAAGTAATTGTACAACATCTAAAACAACATGAAAACAAACTGATATTGTGATGTCTGGCCTTTAAAATATTTCGCTCATTTTTCAATTTGAGAGTGCTGCAGATATATTGTATATGAATATGGCAATTGTTTCTCTGATAGTGATTCCTTCCTTTGTCGTTAGACCATATGCAGCCTATCGCATAACGAGTGAAGACAAAGCCTTTTCATTTAAAATTTTGTTGACAACGTCCGTAACGCCCGTTTAATATGTCTTCCACCCACATTAAACCAGTAAATTCTGACGTGTGCATTCGGGTGATATGACTCCTTGTATGTAGATATTCTAATATACTGACCAAATTGTGTAAACCTTCGTAATTGAAATCAGTTTTTGAATTAAACATTATTCAAAGTGGAGAAAAGATGATAGTAGAGAAGAAAGAAGATAGAAATAATGGTGTGAATAAGATGGGGGATGAATTTAGTTTATTGGGGAAGAGGAAAGAAAGGGAAAGGAAACGGCTGGAAAGATAATAACTTGGCTTCCAACGCGTCGCTAAATTTTAACGACGCCATAGCGATGCCAAAAGAGCCGTCAGAAAAATGAGCATCACTAAAATGCTTTACGTCGCTAAAATGACATAAAACTGACGTCGCTAAATTATAACGACACGTGGCGTCGCTATATTTTAACGACGCTATAGCAACGCCAGTATTCTGAAGCAAAAAATTCATCATAATAGCGTCACTAAACTTTAGCAACGCCACCGTGACGCCTTACCGCTATGAGATTCAACAACAAATCGCTGTGTCCACCTCCTACAACCGCAAAATTATCATATATAGCCAAACGAACAACATAATCAACATATATCATCACAAACAATAATATATGTGCAAATGTTCAAATATTTTAACCAATAAACAACAGTTAAAAAAATTAAGTCTAAACACATAATATAATCATAATTGGTAAAACTAAATTACAAAGTCACATGACACGTACAATTCCGATCAACATGTCTGAATAACACTTAATAACATAAATACACAAATCATGCCCAAATGAAGTAACTTATATATCATGTGACGGCCCACTACCGTCCATCCCCCTATTGTCTATATTTCCCATCACATCCACCACTCGTCTTTAACCCGCCCACTTTAGACTTTAGTTTAGAACCCTCCCATCCTTCACTTTCAACTCCTCATGGAATTAAGATAAGTGTTAAATTTATACTGAACATGAATTTATACTGAACAGAATCGATATTAGGGGTACATTAAATGCCTAAGTACAAATTTAGTTTGTATGCATGAATGAAATGTGCAAAATAAGGCATTTGAATAATCAAAAGTAATATATTCAGTAAGAAAAGTAATTCCATTACTAGTTACCATTTCATAGGCCTCACCATGAATTGGATTGAAAGACTTCTGTGTTCTTTGATATGCATGGTAAATTGATATTGTCCAAGTTAGCATTTCGTAAACAATACTCTCTTTATTACGAGCATAGTGTAAATGTCCATATATACCAGATATAATGACATGCGCATTTTTATCTGAACAATTTACCTTCCTAGATTTCTGCCCTAATATATTGTCATTTATTAATTTGCACGGATGTGAAGATTTGGTGCAGCAACTTGACTTTGAATTTCCTCCCTTGAAATCAAGGAGAACAATACTAAAATAGCTTGCTAAATTGTACAAAGATATTTGCTAGTTCAATAGCAACTCAAAAAGACTCTAGTTAATAAAACCTTATGAAAATCGTTTTAATTTGTTGCATAATTAATTATCTACCATAAGTTTCTTTCCAGAAACAATCTCTTCGCAATGCGAGGGAAATGCTGCGTACATTATCGACCTCTACGAAGCCCGTTTTCGTGCGGTTGGGTTCCACATCTACCACAAGTTTCCTCTTTACGCATAAGACAGTGTAAATACTTATATTAAGTAGCTAAAAATGATTCTATGTCTTATTTACAGTTATTATACACGTGCATTATGTATATAGATGCATTCATTCAACCGTATAAAATTTATTTTTTTGATTCATTATTTGCATATTAAGCGCACAATCAAATATGTTTCTTATTACGATAGAAGAAAAAGATTACATAAACATCAAATTTGAAAAAATATGAAACTTACCAAATATAGCTTAATTTTGGAAAAAGATTTCTATTTAAAGGTCGATCGATAATCATACAAGCTATAAATTTATATTCATACAGACTTTAAATTTATAAAAATATAATAATCAAAACTGGGTCAATAGCATCTTCATTAGTCAAAAAGTTTACCATTAACAGAGAATTGCTCTCACCGAAGGAGCTGGAGATTTATGAACGAATTCGAAACAATTTCAAGCGCAACTACGGGCTTTCGTATAAAGCCTCGACATTTTTGGTGCCAAGGCTGGAAAGCATCACTGCTCAAGGATTAACCGGCATCGGAAAAAGATATTCCATAGCTATATCTGTAACAAGTGACTATTCCATAAATTAGTCACTTGTTGGAATAGTCACTTGTTACAAATATAGCCATGGAATATCTTTTTCTGATGCTGGTTAATCCTGAAGCAGCGATGCTTTCCAGCATTGGCATCGAAAGTGGACACTTAATACAAAAGCCTGTAGCTGCGCTTGAGATCGTTCCGAATTCGTTCATAAATCTCCAGCACCTTCGGTGAGAGCAATTCCATGTTAGTGAAAAACTTTTTGACTAATGAAGATGCTATTGATCCAGTTTTAATTATTATGTTTTTATAAATTTACAGTCTGTATGAATATAAATTTATAGCTTGTATGATTATCGATCGGCCTTTAATTGAAATATTTTTCCAAAATTAAACTATTATATTTGAAAAGTTTCTTATTTTTCAAATTTGATGTTTATGTAATTTTTTCCTCTATTGTAATAAGAAACATATTTGGTTGTGCGCTTAATACGCAAATAATGAATCAAAAAAGAAAGATTTCATATGGTTGAATGAATGCATGTACATACATAACACATGTATATAATAACTATGGCATAGGTTTGCTATAATGGGTCGCTGAGGGTCTATGATAACTTTTTTGCTTGATTTTTTACTCAAAATAATTGATTTCTTCATCTTGGTTACATCTTTCAAGGATTTAGATTCAAATGGTAAAGCTAGACCACAAGAATAGTAAGCTTTTTATTCATGGTGGAATATGTTAGGAACTTTTCAATGGAAGGAAATTGGTTTCTTTGGTATAAAATCATGATGATAAAAAGAGATACATAACCATTACAATCTTTACCAATTATTTTTTTTCATTTGAAATGCTAATGGTACTAATATTTTTACTAGATTTGGTAATAGATATGAACATTTAAGTAATAAAAGGTTGGGATCGTCCAGTAAAGTAAGAAATTTATTTCTTTCCTATATATTGATAAAAAAATTATAACCTGACTTTTTAAGTGCATATAATCTAAGTAGCTGTGATGAATAAAAAATTCATATATTATATAACTTTGATAACTTAAAGTATATTTTAGTCGCCAACGTTTCAAAACATATTAAATTCATTAGCATGAATAGCCGTAGGAAAAAAGCGTAAACTTTCCTTTAAGAGAAAAGGATTCTCTTTTCCTCAAAAATGTCAAGTCAGTTGCTTTCCTCTATTTGTGTTGCTAACAATTGCTAATTTAGTAGATCAAAAAAGGTATAGCGACATTTGCATACTATATTAACCAGTTAGCCTTGGACTATTCAGCAATCATAATTTTTTTTTCACATCGAGATACTTTCCTTCCATGTTTGAAGCTACGTATGTTTACTTGATAAACATGACTTGGTTGTATTTGATTAGATTTTGTTTGCAATTTTCCTTTTATTATGTAGACTGGTAATTCCATTACTAGTTACCATTTCATAGGCCTCACCATGGATTGAAAGACTTCTGTGTTCTTTGATATGCATAGTAAACTGATATTGTCCAAGTTAGCATATTAGTAAACAATACTCTCTTTACGAGCATAGTGTAACTGTCCATGTATACCAGCTATAATGACATGCACATTTTTATCTGAACAATTTACCTTCCTAAATTTCTGCCCTAATATATTGTCATTTATGAATTTGCACAGATGTGAAGATTTGGTGCAGCAACTTTCACTTTGAATTTCTTCCCTTGATATCACGGAGAACAATACTAACATAGCTTGCTAAATTGTACAAAGATATTTGCTAGTTCAATAGCAACTCAAGAAAACTCTAGTTAATAAAACCTTATGAAAATCATTTTAATTTGTTATGTAATTAATTAATTATCTACCATAAGTTTCCTTCCGAAAACAGTCTTTTTGCAATGCGAGAGAAATGTTGCGTACATTATCGACCTCCACAGAGCCCGCTATCATGCGGTTGGGTTCCACATTTACCACAAGTTTCCTCTTTACGCATAAGACAGCGTAAATACTTATACTAAGCAGCTAAAAAATGTATTTATGTCTTATTTATTTATCCCTCGATACTTCTAAATTATCGGGTTTATTGTAATTTTGTTATATTGCATCATTATGTTAACAAACATGTTCGCATAGTATTTTATATATGAATGGCATGGTCCAATGGCTAACAATATGAATGGCATTATGGCCAAACAATATTCTTATTCATTTTCTATAGTAACTATGACCAATTTCAAAATGTGTTTGATACATATCCATACTGTCACATCTTTGGTAAAAAAACATACGTTAGAATGTAACAATACATGAATTTTAGGCAATCATTGTGTTTTAAAAAAATTGTACATAATTGACGTCTGGGTTAAATATACATGAACGATCGGGATCATTCAAGTGAACACTTAACATAATCCTCACACATAACTGAGTGCAGCCAAAAAATTGAAGCAGAGAACAAATGCTTTAAGTCTTAATTTTTCTTACTTTTGTATACTAAAGAAAATTGTCTTGCATCATACTAGCTAGGACTTTCGCAGTTACAGAAACCATCATTAAGCGTGAATGCAAATACTAACCTGAAAGCAAGCAAAAATAGAGATGATATGTATAGGTACGATTTATTTTTTGTTATGAGAAATATCTCTAAGACATTTATGAAGTTGCACATGCAGGGAACATAAAATGAAGCAGAAATTATGCAAGAGTAAACGGACTGAACTAGACTTGTATGCGTGCACAAACGTCTATAGACATTAGGCTGACTCTTTCGCAGGCCGCCCGAAAAAGAAATGGCATTGAGATATTTTAGAACCTAAAATATGGTGTGTGAAGAAATGCTTACAACATTCCTCTCCAAATTCTATCCCAGGAGTGGATTTTTCCTATCACTGGATTCAGAGCTCATATTGTTGCATTTGATGTTGTACACATGGCTTTGATATGGTGAATTTGTCTCTTTATTGTTTGAGGCGCTTTTCAGTGTTGAGCCCGAAGACCTAATCAGTCACTTGAGTAGGTTCTAAGCGTTCTTATTCATTTCCTCTTTTTATAAACTTATTTAATTTTTATAAAACATAGTTAACGAACAAGGGTATTAACAACTTCCTGAATCAAATTCATTTTGAAATACTTCACTAGTCCAATGGGGATCAAGTGAGTGGAAACAACTACTCAATTCATTCTCTTAACAAGCTGTTGTAGGTACATACAATAATATACGCCATTGGGTATTAGTAGTGCTGTAAAATATATGAACCACACAGAAGAGGATGTGTGGCACTTTCTGATAGAATGAGCAATACTGTTCTGACGTATGTAGCAATAACGCCACAAATAATCCTATGGTTCAGATCATCGAAATAAATGGACCTGGAACGCCAATTAACAGACCAAGTTGTTTCTTGTGCTAGTGAATTGAATTACAGATTCAATGCAACATTTACAACTACAATCTGGTTCAATTTCTATTGGGAAGTAGTAGTTTTGTTCCGCTGAGGTGTAAGTTGAATACAAGATCTAGTAGCATACACAATATACACTAACTCGCACCCAAGGTGGTAGTAATGTACTAATATAACAGATGATCAGGATGCACAAAATAAAATACTATAACCTTTACTTTTAAAACTTTATAGCTTATCAAATAATAAGATAATGTACAAGGCTCAGCCAAACTGACACTGAAAGTTTTCATACCCGTATCAGCACATCATCTCCAGTAATTATGTTTTCAACTGTACGAAGGGTGGGAATAAGCATTGAAGGTGAAGGATGTTATACGTCTAGTGTACTAAAACAGATAGCACGCTACAATAAACTCGTCGCACAAGTTTATTAATTAGAATTCCGCTACGCTGGAATTCTGTATTAGATAAATGTAACAATAAGTTACGTTGTAAATAAATTACAACAACAACGTTATACTATTGTAAGAAATAGTATAACTTATAAACGGGAAAGATTACCGTGAATCTAACCAGTATATAAAGGAAATTCCGTCTGAGGCTTGTCGTAACAATTTCCTTAAGAATTTTATTTCAAAACTCTCCCAAGATACAACAGACGTAATCTGCACGAGATTGTAATGAGTATGTCAACTCTGTGATATATATATGGAATATAGAGCAGTGGAGCAAAGAAGCAGAAGAAATTAGATTGGAATAGGATCAGAATGTGATCAGTATTCTCTCCTATTTATAATTTCGTCCGTATCCCTTCGAACAGTCGCGTCTGCTTGACGGGTCGCACCCGTTGCCTTTTGGTCGCTGCTGTTCGTTAACGGATCGCACCCGCCCGTCCAACGGTACTGTTTCATACCTGCTCGCACTGTTTCGCCCGCGCCTGTTCAGTCGGGTCGCACCCGCTTGCGTCGGCGTCCGCTTCAATCGGCTCGCTCGCACCTGTTTGCTTCCAACGGGTCGCACCCGTTTACTGTTCGCGTCCGTTCATGAACAGTCGCATCTGCTCAGGCAAAAAACCCTGCGTCTGTTCACCCGCCCGCTTCTCTTTAAATTACAGGCCCAGCCCAGTTTCAGACGAAGCCCAAAACCGTTTAACAATGGCTTAGTAAAAAGAATGGTCATTTTAGACCCGTACCCGAACCCGGCCCGGTTCGGTCGGACGGACGGCGGCGGCGGCGCGCGCGTGTGGTGGTGATGCATGATCTCCCTCCTCACAACGAAGCATACATTTGGGAGCCCCAGGCCCCCAACCTGCACTTGAGAAAACCATATATAAACCAATATAGCTCTCAAGAATTTGACGATGTGGGACTTTGTATATTTCCATTCATTCTAGCTTTAGGAATTCCAACAATCCCCCACATGAATGATAATATACATATCCCCCACACAAAGCGAAATATCACAGAGTACATATGGAATAATGCTTTATCGTGGATAAGTAGATATTTCACTTTGAACTTTCCCTAGTTAAAACTTATCGGATCTACTTGGCTAATCGGTGAATTATTTCATCTTGAACCGTCGGCCTTTATTGTATATCCAAACAATAAGCTTTACGAAGCATTGATTCCCTTCTCATCCAATCTCTTGGTTTTGTTCATTTTGGTCCTGAACATATTTTGGTTCTGCGAGTGTTATAGAGAATTTAAGCCTTTAATATTCTCATAGAGCCGACCCAGCTCACACTAACATAGATGATCGCAACCATTAAGAGTATCCTACATATACCCCACTTGTTATTTTCAAGATATGGTCATCATTAAAAAACATAGTTTTAACCTTTAACTACTTCTGTAGGTATGCATTATATTTTGCACCATAGGAATGGAGTAGGACCAAGTCCAGACAAATGCATTACTTCTTGAGTTACTCATAACTGGTTTGCCTATTGATCCTAGTCCGTGGGATCTCCAGTCGCTAGGATAGGTTTCCGTATAAGGTAACTCTTGTTGGTTTAGGCTTTTTTAAACCCATTCCCCTCGATGCGCAGTCAATTTTCTCTCTTGATAAACCTTTAGTAAATGGATCCGCTAGGTTATCATTTGTTCTCACATAATCTATGGAAATAGTTCCATTTGAGAGTAACTGCCTAACTGTATTATGGCGTCGACGAATATGTCGTGACTTTCCATTATACACAAAGTTTTGCGCTCTGCTTAGCGCTGCTTGGTTATCACAGTGTATGCATATGGCCGGTACAGGTTTAGGCCAAAACGGAATATCTTCTAAAAAGTGACGAAGCCATTCTGCTTCTTCGCCTGCTTTATCTAATGCAATGAACTCTGATTCCATAGTGGATCGAGCTATGCATGTTTGTTTAGTAGATTTCCATGACACCGCTGCCCCTGCTAGGGTAAAGACATAACCACTCGTTGATTTTGATTCCTCTGAATCTGCAATCCAGTTTGCATCACTATATCCTTCTAAGACGGCAGGATATTTTCCATAATGTAAGGAATAGTTAGTGGTATTTTTTAAATATCCAAGCACTCTCATTAGTGCTTTCCAGTGTTCCTTCCCTGAATTGCTTGTATACCTGCTCAATCGACTTACTGCATAAGCTATATCTGGTCTGGTGCAATTCATCAGATACATTAAGCATCCTATTACACGAGAGTATTCCAGTTGCATTACACTCTCATCAGTGTTTTTATGCAGTACTTCCGATGGATTAAAGGGTGTATTTACTCCTTTAATTCCAAAGTTTTGAAATCTTTCAATTACTTTTTCTACATAATGTGATTGAGATAACTCAATTCCATTCGATGTTCTTATTATTTTTATTCCCAAAATAATATCTGCAACACCCAAGTCTTTCATGTCGAAATTGTTGATCAACATTTTCTTTATGGTCTCAATTACCTGAGTATTTGGACCGAATATTAGCATATCGTCCACATATAGACAAATCATCACATATGATTGCCCAACCTGTTTGTAATAAACACATTTATCACATTCATTTATACGAAAACCATTTTTCATCATGACACTATCAAATTTTGCGTGCCATTGCTTTGGAGCTTGTTTTAGTCCGTATAATGATTTGACTAATCTACAGACTTTGTTTTCATTTCCTTTGGAAATAAATCCCTCAGGTTGCTCCATGTAAATCTCCTCATCGAGATTTCCATTTAAGAATGCTGTTTTTACATCCATTTGATGAATCTCTAGATTATAAATGGATGCAATTGCTATTAACATTCTTATAGAGGTTATTCGTGTAACCGGTGAATAGGTATCAAAGAAGTCTACTCCTTTTTGACGATATCCTTTGACTACTAATCTGGCTTTATACTTGTCGATAGAGCCATCTGCTTTCATTTTCTTCTTGAAAATCCATTTGCAGCCAATTGGTTTTATTCCTGGTGGAATATCAACAATTTCCCAAGTTTTATTACTTAGAATTGAATCAATCTCACTTTGGATTGCTTCTTTCCAACATGAAGATTCAGAAGATGACATTGCTTCCTTGTACGTTTGAGGTTCGTGTTCTAACATATAAGTTAAAAAATCCGAACCAAATGATTTGGAAGTTCTTGCCCTTACGCTTCTTCTTGGTTCAACCTTCTCGTTGTCCTGATGAGTTTCATCTTCACATGTCTCATCTCTGTTATCTCTTGTCCTTTTTGGGACAGGATTTCCATCGTTTCTTTTATGTGGAAACACATCTTCAAAAAACGAGGCATCTCTTGATTCCATGATTGTATTTACATGAATATCATTTATATCAGACTTGAATACCAAAAATCTATAGGCACTACTATTTTGGGCTGGCCCAAGATAATAACAGTCTACTGTTTTTGGTCCAAGTTTGACTCTCTTGGGAGGCGGAACTGGAACTTTTGCCAAGCACCCCCACACTTTGAGGTATTTAAAGCTTGGTTTGTGTCCTTTCCATATCTCATATGGAATTGTTCCCGTTTTATTGTGAGGAACTTTGTTTAATATGTGATTAGACATATTTAAGGCTTCCCCCCACAAGTTCGTCGGCAGACCAGAAGTTAAAAGCATGGCAGTAATCATGTCTTTTAACGTTCTGTTCTTCCTCTCGGCTACACCATTTTGTTGTGGTGAATATGGAGCTGTTGTTTGATGAATTATACCATTTTCGGCACAGAACTGTTCAAATGGTGATTCATATTCTCCACCTCGATCAGATCTCAATATCTTGATCTTTTTGTTTAACTGATTTTCTACCTCAGCCTTGTATTTTATAAACGCGGTTATTGCTTCATCCTTACTATTTAAAAGATATACATAACAATATCGCGTATAATCGTCAATAAAAGTAATAAAATACTTTTTCCCACCTCTTGTAGGTAGTGATTTAAAATCACATAAATCTGTATGTACCAAACCTAATGGTTCGGTGCTTCTGTCAACAGATTTAAATGGTTGTTTGACCATTTTTGCTTCTACACATGTCTCACATTTGTAGTTCTTATCTACTTGGAAATTTGGAATCAATCCCAAGTTTGATAATTTCTTCATTTTTCGGAAGTTTATGTGTCCTAATCTATCGTGCCATAGTAAAATTTCGTGCTCAAGCAAGTATCTTGAATCCCTTCTTTGATAGGACTGCACCAGAGATGAGATTCTTGCGTATGTCTGGAACGTGAAGCACGTCATTCAATTTGACAGTTTTTCCAGAAGTGAACTTGAGGATAACTGTTCCACTTCCTTCGATCATGGAAACTGCAGAATTACCCATGTAGAGTCTTTCTTTCTGATCGAATTTCTGGTATGTTGAAAACATGGATTTTTCAGAGCAAACATGACGAGTAGCTCCTGTGTCAACCCACCATTGGTTAGGGTTCTGAATCAAATTGCATTCAGAAATAACCGCTGAAAAGTTGGACTTATCCATTTTCATGTTGTCAACTGTTAACATCTCTGTTTTAGTGTAAAACAGTAAAATTCTTAAGATGTTATAATTCTAGTGTACTAAAACAGATAGCACGCTACAATAAACTCGTCGCACAAGTTTATTAATTAGAATTCCGCTACGCTGGAATTCTGTATTAGATAAATGTAACAATAAGTTACGTTGTAAATAAATTACAACAACAACGTTATACTATTGTAAGAAATAGTATAACTTATAAACGGGAAAGATTACCGTGAATCTAACCAGTATATAAAGGAAATTCCGTCTGAGGCTTGTCGTAACAATTTCCTTAAGAATTTTATTTCAAAACTCTCCCAAGATACAACAGACGTAATCTGCACGAGATTGTAATGAGTATGTCAACTCTGTGATATATATATGGAATATAGAGCAGTGGAGCAAAGACGCAGAAGAAATTAGATTGGAATAGGATCAGAATGTGATCAGTATTCTCTCCTATTTATAATTTCGTCCGTATCCCTTCGAAGAGTCGCGTCTGCTTGACGGGTCGCACCCGTTGCCTTTTGGTCGCTGCTGTTCGTTAACGGGTCGCACCCGCCCGTCCAACGGTACTGTTTCATACCTGCTCGCACTGTTTCGCCCGCGCCTGTTCAGTCGGGTCGCACCCGCTTGCGTCGGCGTCCGCTTCAATCGGCTCGCTCGCACCTGTTTGCTTCCAACGGGTCGCACCCGTTTACTGTTCGCGTCCGTTCATGAACAGTCGCATCTGCTCAGGCAAAAAACCCTGCGTCTGTTCACCCGCCCGCTTCTCTTTAAATTCCAGGCCCAGCCCAGTTTCAGACGAAGCCCAAAACCGTTTAACAATGGCCTAGTAAAAAGAATGGTCATTTTAGAACCGTACCCGAACCCGAGCCGGGCCCGGTTCGGTCGGACGGACGGCGGCGGCGGCGCGCGCGTGTGTGGTGGTGATGCATGATCTCCCTCCTCACAACGAAGCATACATTTGGGAGCCCCAGGCCCCCAACCTGCACTTGAGAAAACCATATATAAACCAATATAGCTCTCAAGAATTTGGCGATGTGGGACTTTGTATATTTCCATTCATTCTAGCTTTAGGAATTCCAACAATCCCCCACATGAATGATAATATACATATCCCCCACACAAAGCGAAATATCACAGAGTACATATGGAATAATGCTTTATCGTGGATAAGTAGATATTTCACTTTGAACTTTCCCTAGTTAAAACTTATCGGATCTACTTGGCTAATCGGTGAATTATTTCATCTTGAACCGTCGGCCTTTATTGTATATCCAAACAATAAGCTTTACGAAGCATTGATTCCCTTCTCATCCAATCTCTTGGTTTTGTTCATTTTGGTCCTGAACATATTTTGGTTCTGCGAGTGTTATAGAGAATTTAAGCCTTTAATATTCTCATAGAGCCGACCCAGCTCACACTAACATAGGTGATCGCAACCATTAAGAGTATCCTACATATACCCCACTTGTTATTTTCAAGATATGGTCATCATTAAAAAACATAGTTTTAACCTTTAACTACTTCTGTAGGTATGCATTATATTTTGCACCATAGGAATGGAGTAGGACCAAGTCCAGACAAATGCATTACTTCTTGAGTTACTCATAACTGGTTTGCCTATTGATCCTAGTCCGTGGGATCTCCAGTCGCTAGGATAGGTTTCCGTATAAGGTAACTCTTGTTGGTTTAGGCTTTTTTAAACCCATTCCCCTCGATGCGCAGTCAATTTTCTCTCTTGATAAACCTTTAGTAAATGGATCCGCTAGGTTATCATTTGTTCTCACATAATCTATGGAAATAGTTCCATTTGAGAGTAACTGCCTAACTGTATTATGGCGTCGACGAATATGTCGTGACTTTCCATTATACACAAAGTTTTGCGCTCTGCTTAGCGCTGCTTGGTTATCACAGTGTATGCATATGGCCGGTACAGGTTTAGGCCAAAACGGAATATCTTCTAAAAAGTGACGAAGCCATTCTGCTTCTTCGCCTGCTTTATCTAATGCAATGAACTCTGATTCCATAGTGGATCGAGCTATGCATGTTTGTTTAGTAGATTTCCATGACACCGCTGCCCCTGCTAGGGTAAAGACATAACCACTCGTTGATTTTGATTCCTCTGAATCTGCAATCCAGTTTGCATCACTATATCCTTCTAAGACGGCAGGATATTTTCCATAATGTAAGGAATAGTTAGTGGTATTTTTTAAATATCCAAGCACTCTCATTAGTGCTTTCCAGTGTTCCTTCCCTGGATTGCTTGTATACCTACTCAATCGACTTACTGCATAAGCTATATCTGGTCTGGTGCAATTCATCAGATACATTAAGCATCCTATTACACGAGAGTATTCCAGTTGCATTACACTCTCATCAGTGTTTTTATGCAGTACTTCCGATGGATTAAAGGGTGTATTTACTCCTTTAATTCCAAAGTTTTGAAATCTTTCAATTACTTTTTCTACATAATGTGATTGAGATAACTCAATTCCATTCGATGTTCTTATTATTTTTATTCCCAAAATAATATCTGCAACACCCAAGTCTTTCATGTCGAAATTGTTGATCAACATTTTCTTTATGGTCTCAATTACCTGAGTATTTGGACCGAATATTAGCATATCGTCCACATATAGACAAATCATCACATATGATTGCCCAACCTGTTTGTAATAAACACATTTATCACATTCATTTATACGAAAACCATTTTTCATCATGACACTATCAAATTTTGCGTGCCATTGCTTTGGAGCTTGTTTTAGTCCGTATAATGATTTGACTAATCTACAGACTTTGTTTTCATTTCCTTTGGAAATAAATCCCTCAGGTTGCTCCATGTAAATCTCCTCATCGAGATTTCCATTTAAGAATGCTGTTTTTACATCCATTTGATGAATCTCTAGATTATAAATGGATGCAATTGCTATTAACATTCTTATAGAGGTTATTCGTGTAACCGGTGAATAGGTATCAAAGAAGTCTACTCCTTCTTTTTGACGATATCCTTTGGCTACTAATCTGGCTTTATACTTGTCGATAGAGCCATCTGCTTTCATTTTCTTCTTGAAAATCCATTTGCAGCCAATTGGTTTTATTCCTGGTGGAATATCAACAATTTCCCAAGTTTTATTACTTAGAATTGAATCAATCTCACTTTGGATTGCTTCTTTCCAACATGAAGATTCAGAAGATGACATTGCTTCCTTGTACGTTTGAGGTTCGTGTTCTAACATATAAGTTAAAAAATCCGAACCAAATGATTTGGAAGTTCTTGCCCTTACGCTTCTTCTTGGTTCAACCTTCTCGTTGTCCTGATGAGTTTCATCTTCACATGTCTCATCTCTGTTATCTCTTGTCCTTTTTGGGACAGGATTTCCATCGTTTCTTTTATGTGGAAACACATCTTCAAAAAACGAGGCATCTCTTGATTCCATGATTGTATTTACATGAATATCATTTATATCAGACTTGAATACCAAAAATCTATAGGCACTACTATTTTGGGCTGGCCCAAGATAATAACAGTCTACTGTTTTTGGTCCAAGTTTGACTCTCTTGGGAGGCGGAACTGGAACTTTTGCCAAGCACCCCCACACTTTGAGGTATTTAAAGCTTGGTTTGTGTCCTTTCCATATCTCATATGGAATTGTTCCCGTTTTATTGTGAGGAACTTTGTTTAATATGTGATTAGACATATTTAAGGCTTCCCCCCACAAGTTCGTCGGCAGACCAGAAGTTAAAAGCATGGCAGTAATCATGTCTTTTAACGTTCTGTTCTTCCTCTCGGCTACACCATTTTGTTGTGGTGAATATGGAGCTGTTGTTTGATGAATTATACCATTTTCGGCACAGAACTGTTCAAATGGTGATTCATATTCTCCACCTCGATCAGATCTCAATATCTTGATCTTTTTGTTTAACTGATTTTCTACCTCAGCCTTGTATTTTATAAACGCGGTTATTGCTTCATCCTTACTATTTAAAAGATATACATAACAATATCGCGTATAATCGTCAATAAAAGTAATAAAATACTTTTTCCCACCTCTTGTAGGTAGTGATTTAAAATCACATAAATCTGTATGTACCAAACCTAATGGTTCGGTGCTTCTGTCAACAGATTTAAATGGTTGTTTGACCATTTTTGCTTGTACACATGTCTCACATTTGTAGTTCTTATCTACTTGGAAATTTGGAATCAATCCCAAGTTTGATAATTTCTTCATTTTTCGGAAGTTTATGTGTCCTAATCTATCGTGCCATAGTAAAATTTCGTGCTCAAGCAAGTATCTTGAATCCCTTCTTTGATAGGACTGCACCAGAGATGAGATTCTTGCGTATGTCTGGAACGTGAAGCACGTCATTCAATTTGACAGTTTTTCCAGAAGTGAACTTGAGGATAACTGTTCCACTTCCTTCGATCATGGAAACTGCAGAATTACCCATGTAGAGTCTTTCTTTCTGATCGAATTTCTGGTATGTTGAAAACATGGATTTTTCAGAGCAAACATGACGAGTAGCTCCTGTGTCAACCCACCATTGGTTAGGGTTCTGAATCAAATTGCATTCAGAAATAACCGCTGAAAAGTTGGACTTATCCATTTTCATGTTGTCAACTGTTAACATCTCTGTTTTAGTGTAAAACAGTAAAATTCTTAAGATGTTATAATTCTAGTGTACTAAAACAGATAGCACGCTACAATAAACTCGTCGCACAAGTTTATTAATTAGAATTCCGCTACGCTGGAATTCTGTATTAGATAAATGTAACAATAAGTTACGTTGTAAATAAATTACAACAACAACGTTATACTATTGTAAGAAATAGTATAACTTATAAACGGGAAAGATTACCGTGAATCTAACCAGTATATAAAGGAAATTCCGTCTGAGGCTTGTCGTAACAATTTCCTTAAGAATTTTATTTCAAAACTCTCCCAAGATACAACAGACGTAATCTGCACGAGATTGTAATGAGTATGTCAACTCTGTGATATATATATGGAATATAGAGCAGTGGAGCAAAGACGCAGAAGAAATTAGATTGGAATAGGATCAGAATGTGATCAGTATTCTCTCCTATTTATAATTTCGTCCGTATCCCTTCGAAGAGTCGCGTCTGCTTGACGGGTCGCACCCGTTGCCTTTTGGTCGCTGCTGTTCGTTAACGGGTCGCACCCGCCCGTCCAACGGTACTGTTTCATACCTGCTCGCACTGTTTCGCCCGCGCCTGTTCAGTCGGGTCGCACCCGCTTGCGTCGGCGTCCGCTTCAATCGGCTCGCTCGCACCTGTTTGCTTCCAACGGGTCGCACCCGTTTACTGTTCGCGTCCGTTCATGAACAGTCGCATCTGCTCAGGCAAAAAACCCTGCGTCTGTTCACCCGCCCGCTTCTCTTTAAATTCCAGGCCCAGCCCAGTTTCAGACGAAGCCCAAAACCGTTTAACAATGGCCTAGTAAAAAGAATGGTCATTTTAGAACCGTACCCGAACCCGAGCCGGGCCCGGTTCGGTCGGACGGACGGCGGCGGCGGCGCGCGCGTGTGTGGTGGTGATGCATGATCTCCCTCCTCACAACGAAGCATACATTTGGGAGCCCCAGGCCCCCAACCTGCACTTGAGAAAACCATATATAAACCAATATAGCTCTCAAGAATTTGGCGATGTGGGACTTTGTATATTTCCATTCATTCTAGCTTTAGGAATTCCAACAATCCCCCACATGAATGATAATATACATATCCCCCACACAAAGCGAAATATCACAGAGTACATATGGCATAATGCTTTATCGTGGATAAGTAGATATTTCACTTTGAACTTTCCCTAGTTAAAACTTATCGGATCTACTTGGCTAATCGGTGAATTATTTCATCTTGAACCGTCGGCCTTTATTGTATATCCAAACAATAAGCTTTACGAAGCATTGATTCCCTTCTCATCCAATCTCTTGGTTTTGTTCATTTTGGTCCTGAACATATTTTGGTTCTGCGAGTGTTATAGAGAATTTAAGCCTTTAATATTCTCATAGAGCCGACCCAGCTCACACTAACATAGGTGATCGCAACCATTAAGAGTATCCTACATATACCCCACTTGTTATTTTCAAGATATGGTCATCATTAAAAAACATAGTTTTAACCTTTAACTACTTCTGTAGGTATGCATTATATTTTGCACCATAGGAATGGAGTAGGACCAAGTCCAGACAAATGCATTACTTCTTGAGTTACTCATAACTGGTTTGCCTATTGATCCTAGTCCGTGGGATCTCCAGTCGCTAGGATAGGTTTCCGTATAAGGTAACTCTTGTTGGTTTAGGCTTTTTTAAACCCATTCCCCTCGATGCGCAGTCAATTTTCTCTCTTGATAAACCTTTAGTAAATGGATCCGCTAGGTTATCATTTGTTCTCACATAATCTATGGAAATAGTTCCATTTGAGAGTAACTGCCTAACTGTATTATGGCGTCGACGAATATGTCGTGACTTTCCATTATACACAAAGTTTTGCGCTCTGCTTAGCGCTGCTTGGTTATCACAGTGTATGCATATGGCCGGTACAGGTTTAGGCCAAAACGGAATATCTTCTAAAAAGTGACGAAGCCATTCTGCTTCTTCGCCTGCTTTATCTAATGCAATGAACTCTGATTCCATAGTGGATCGAGCTATGCATGTTTGTTTAGTAGATTTCCATGACACCGCTGCCCCTGCTAGGGTAAAGACATAACCACTCGTTGATTTTGATTCCTCTGAATCTGCAATCCAGTTTGCATCACTATATCCTTCTAAGACGGCAGGATATTTTCCATAATGTAAGGAATAGTTAGTGGTATTTTTTAAATATCCAAGCACTCTCATTAGTGCTTTCCAGTGTTCCTTCCCTGGATTGCTTGTATACCTGCTCAATCGACTTACTGCATAAGCTATATCTGGTCTGGTGCAATTCATCAGATACATTAAGCATCCTATTACACGAGAGTATTCCAGTTGCATTACACTCTCATCAGTGTTTTTATGCAGTACTTCCGATGGATTAAAGGGTGTATTTACTCCTTTAATTCCAAAGTTTTGAAATCTTTCAATTACTTTTTCTACATAATGTGATTGAGATAACTCAATTCCATTCGATGTTCTTATTATTTTTATTCCCAAAATAATATCTGCAACACCCAAGTCTTTCATGTCGAAATTGTTGATCAACATTTTCTTTATGGTCTCAATTACCTGAGTATTTGGACCGAATATTAGCATATCGTCCACATATAGACAAATCATCACATATGATTGCCCAACCTGTTTGTAATAAACACATTTATCACATTCATTTATACGAAAACCATTTTTCATCATGACACTATCAAATTTTGCGTGCCATTGCTTTGGAGCTTGTTTTAGTCCGTATAATGATTTGACTAATCTACAGACTTTGTTTTCATTTCCTTTGGAAATAAATCCCTCAGGTTGCTCCATGTAAATCTCCTCATCGAGATTTCCATTTAAGAATGCTGTTTTTACATCCATTTGATGAATCTCTAGATTATAAATGGATGCAATTGCTATTAACATTCTTATAGAGGTTATTCGTGTAACCGGTGAATAGGTATCAAAGAAGTCTACTCCTTCTTTTTGACGATATCCTTTGGCTACTAATCTGGCTTTATACTTGTCGATAGAGCCATCTGCTTTCATTTTCTTCTTGAAAATCCATTTGCAGCCAATTGGTTTTATTCCTGGTGGAATATCAACAATTTCCCAAGTTTTATTACTTAGAATTGAATCAATCTCACTTTGGATTGCTTCTTTCCAACATGAAGATTCAGAAGATGACATTGCTTCCTTGTACGTTTGAGGTTCGTGTTCTAACATATAAGTTAAAAAATCCGAACCAAATGATTTGGAAGTTCTTGCCCTTACGCTTCTTCTTGGTTCAACCTTCTCGTTGTCCTGATGAGTTTCATCTTCACATGTCTCATCTCTGTTATCTCTTGTCCTTTTTGGGACAGGATTTCCATCGTTTCTTTTATATGGAAACACATCTTCAAAAAACGAGGCATCTCTTGATTCCATGATTGTATTTACATGAATATCATTTATATCAGACTTGAATACCAAAAATCTATAGACACTACTATTTTGGGCTGGCCCAAGATAATAACAGTCTACTGTTTTTGGTCCAAGTTTGACTCTCTTGGGAGGCGGAACTGGAACTTTTGCCAAGCACCCCCACACTTTGGGGCATTTAAAGCTTGGTTTGTGTCCTTTCCATATCTCATATGGAATTGTTCCCGTTTTGTTGTGAGGAACTTTGTTTAATATGTGATTAGACATATTTAAGGCTTCCCCCCACAAGTTCGTCGGCAGACCAGAAGTTAAAAGCATGGCAGTAATCATGTCTTTTAACGTTCTGTTCTTCCTCTCGGCTACACCATTTTGTTGTGGTGAATATGGAGCTGTTGTTTGATGAATTATACCATTTTCGGCACAGAACTGTTCAAATGGTGATTCATATTCTCCACCTCGATCAGATCTCAATATCTTGATCTTTTTGTTTAACTGATTTTCTACCTCAGCCTTGTATTTTATAAACGCGGTTATTGCTTCATCCTTACTATTTAAAAGATATACATAAAAATATCGCGTATAATCGTCAATAAAAGTAATAAAATACTTTTTCCCACCTCTTGTAGGTAGTGATTTAAAATCACATAAATCTGTATGTACCAAACCTAATGGTTCGGTGCTTCTGTCAACAGATTTAAATGGTTGTTTGACCATTTTTGCTTCTACACATGTCTCACATTTGTAGTTCTTATCTACTTGGAAATTTGGAATCAATCCCAAGTTTGATAATTTCTTCATTTTTCGGAAGTTTATGTGTCCTAATCTATCGTGCCATAGTAAAATTTCATGCTCAAGCAAGTATCTTGAATCCCTTCTTTGATAGGACTGCACCAGAGATGAGATTCTTGCGTATGTCTGGAACGTGAAGCACGTCATTCAATTTGACAGTTTTTCCAGAAGTGAACTTGAGGATAACTGTTCCACTTCCTTCGATCATGGAAACTGCAGAATTACCCATGTAGAGTCTTTCTTTCTGATCGAATTTCTGGTATGTTGAAAACATGGATTTTTCAGAGCAAACATGACGAGTAGCTCCTGTGTCAACCCACCATTGGTTAGGGTTCTGAATCAAATTGCATTCAGAAATAACCGCTGAAAAGTTGGACTTATCCATTTTCATGTTGTCAACTGTTAACATCTCTGTTTTAGTGTAAAACAGTAAAATTCTTAAGATGTTATAATTCTAGTGTACTAAAACAGATAGCACGCTACAATAAACTCGTCGCACAAGTTTATTAATTAGAATTCCGCTACGCTGGAATTCTGTATTAGATAAATGTAACAATAAGTTACGTTGTAAATAAATTACAACAACAACGTTATACTATTGTAAGAAATAGTATAACTTATAAACGGGAAAGATTACCGTGAATCTAACCAGTATATAAAGGAAATTCCGTCTGAGGCTTGTCGTAACAATTTCCTTAAGAATTTTATTTCAAAACTCTCCCAAGATACAACAGACGTAATCTGCACGAGATTGTAATGAGTATGTCAACTCTGTGATATATATATGGAATATAGAGCAGTGGAGCAAAGAAGCAGAAGAAATTAGATTGGAATAGGATCAGAATGTGATCAGTATTCTCTCCTATTTATAATTTCGTCCGTATCCCTTCGAACAATCGCGTCTGCTTGACGGGTCGCACCCGTTGCCTTTTGGTCGTTGCTGTTCGTTAACGGGTCGCACCCGCCCGTCCAACGGTACTGTTTCATACCTGCTCGCACTGCTTCGCCCGCGCCTGCGTCGGCGTCCGCTTCAATCGGCTCGCTCGCACCTGTTTGCTTCCAACGGGTCGCACCCGTTTACTGTTCGCGTCCGTTCATGAACAGTCGCATCTGCTCAGGCAAAAAAAAATTCCAGGCCCAGCCCAGTTTCAGACGAAGCCCAAAACCGTTTAACAATGGCCTAGTAAAAAGAATGGTCATTTTAGACCCGTACCCGAGCCCGGCGGACGGCGGCGGCGGCGCGCGTGTGGTGGTGATGCATGATCTCCCTCCTCACAACGAAGCATACATTTGGGAGCCCCAGGCCCCCAACCTGCACTTGAGAAAACCATATATAAACCAATATAGCTCTCAAGAATTTGGCGATGTGGGACTTTGTATATTTCCATTCATTCTAGCTTTAGGAATTCCAACAAAGGATGCCTAAAATTCAAAATGACAGAGTAAGAGCTAAAATGACTTATTTACAGCATATAAATGTAACATCAATTTGAAGAGGTAAATACACACAACAAGAGCTCCACAAGCCCTGGGAAGACTCTAGATTCAATAACAGCTTGAATTTTATCATTAATACCATCAGATAAGTAAGAAAGAGCCCAACATGCATCGGTAAGAACTTCCTCGTCATTTGAATGATTTAGTTGCTCAAGTGCAGGAAGAGCTGGACGAGTCTGTAAGCATGAGAAACTTAATACAAGATAATAATATCGCTGCCGTGTCGATCACAATATTCGAATATAAAGTAAGTTTTACCTACTTAAAGGGAGGTTGAGTTTTCCCCTGCAAAGGTTGGATCGAGTCTAGGTAGCTTTCCTTAACGATTAAAATCTCCAAAGATCAAGCTGAAGAACGTTTTGCCCTAAAAAAATTTGGGGACAGCGGTTCCGGAGGGCAGAGCAATCCGTGGCTTATGATCATGGTTAAATTGGGATTAAAATTTTGGGCGATGGAAATTTGGGAGGGCAGAGCAATCCGTGGCCTACGTTAGATGCATGATTGGATTTTATATCAACGGTCCCTGTTTACCTTTTATGTTGATGTGGATTGCTAATTATAAATAGTGTATTCTGCTTTGCTGAATGCTATTATGTAAATATAAATTTCAATAATTAAATTTTAAAATATCATTAAAATTTTAAACTATTATATACTTTATTGTAAGTCTAATGCAATTCAATAGTATATATTTTTTAAAGAGTGCCGCTATAATTTAAATGATGTAGTTAAAAAGTAAAACTTATATTTAAAATTTTAAGTATATATTAAGTATTATTATAATCCAAATTTATTTTAAATCTACAATTTTCAATTTATTTTTAAATATACAATTTTAATTTGTTTATTATAAATAAGATATTATTTTTAAAGTTCAAAATTCAACCATACACATTCGTTAATATTGTATGAGAAGGTTAGATTATTCTGTATCATTTTTTCTAAACTTAACATTCCACATTATATTTGACCATTCATCAATGTATGTTCGTCATCGGAAAAACTCGATTAATTTATACGGTCGAGAATCAAACAAGTTCGGCATAGCACAAAATTGTGTAATTTAATTTTTTATTTAAATTTGAATTCAATTTTAAAAGTTATATACAAGATTTATTTTTTCTATCGACGGCGTCAGAAAGGCGAAGGGAATTAGTGATGTCATTGCGACGCCAGCGAAAATTAGAAAGAAAAGGAAGTTGGCTTGAGAATGACGTCGCTGTTTTTCTTTGGTATCACAATGAAGTGGGGAATTAGTGATGCATTTATGATGTCATAGATATAGCGTCGCTAATCAAAGTGACATCACTATGGCGTTGGTAATTTCCAACACCTTATTGATGCCTTATTGAAGGCATAGACATTAGTGATGCCACGGTGTCGTACGTCACAAAGGTGTCACAAATTGGCGTCACAAATCAGCCTCTATTCCAGCAGTGGAAAACTACCATTGGAGCGTCTGACGCGTCGTGTAACAACCCTGTATTTTGTGATTTATTTATTTTTTATATATTTTAATTATTTTAATTGAATTTTTGATTTAAAAACTTATTTTATTTATTTTGAATGATAAATTTTAGTTTTGATATGAATTCTCATTACAAAGCATGACTAAGAATATTTTCCAAAAAGTGAATTTTTGGTCAAAATAGTCAAACTTTGACTTTTAATTAAATTTTTAAAAGTTTGAAATTTTAAATTTTATCTTTTATTATGAAAGTACATAAAATTTTAAGAACGCTGCTTTTTGTTTCGTTGGAAACGGATTTAAATTGTGAAAGTTATGTATATTTCAATATTGAGTGCAATTTGTTTATTCTGCAATTTTATTATTTTAAATAGTATAAATTTTATTTTTTCTTTGTCGTATTTTATTGTAATATGTATTGATATGTTATTTTATGTATGTTTTTGTCTTTTAATACTTTTGAAGTGAGGTAGGAATTTTTCTAGAGCTAGTAGTATTTTTCTTGTAATTTCCATGCCCTGTTTTCAATTTTTAAACATTTTCTTTAGTTCTTTTTCTGTTTTTCTCCAATATAATTGTTTATTTTATTTTGAAAATGATAACTAAATTATTTTATTTCAAATTTTCGCTTCATAATATTTTTAAAATGAAGTGGATATTTTTCCAAGACTAGTAGTGATTTGTTTGCAATTTCTGGACACTGTTTTGTATTTTTAAGCAATTTCTTTCATCCTTTTTATATTTTCTTTAAAATTAATTATTTATTTCTTATTATTTCACTTGGTTTCGGTTTTCTAAGGTATTTTCTGATTTATTGTTGTTTTTATTTGATCTTTAGAAAACGGAAGTGTGTTTCATTTCTAGACGTTTCATCGTCCAAAGTCGTTTTATTTGCCATAACCTCTCCATTACTCCTCTAGGCCGTGCATTTTTTTTCATTTGCTGTGTATTCCCTTTAATTTTCACGTGAAAAACAACTCAGCACTTCTCATTCTCATAGCTTCTTCAAACTTCCTTGGTAATGGCCTCCTCTCTTCTCTCTTTTCTTCTTCCTTTTTCTATTATTTTGCTTGATTTTTGCCTTACTTCTCTTGCTTTGTTTGGCCTAACACCTCCACCATCTCCTCCACCGACCACCACCACTTCCTTCCCCACGTCATACACGACCAAAACCCTTCCTCCTCTGACCTGCAAGTGCCATGACCATCCCATGATGCAAAATCCACAAAAACTATGTTAAAACTCCTTAAAAAGCATGTTTAGCCACCTAGTCTTCATCATCATCACCTTAGATGACCTTGGCCACCTCCTATTGCTCCACCACCACCTTGACACACCCTAACCATCACCTTCATCCTCTGTCCGGATCTGAAACATGTCATAGCCGAGCCATAGATCCATGTAGCCTAGCCCAAAATGAACCAAAAACCCACTATTTGCATAAGCCTCTTCATATTCATGCATAGTAACTCCTCCACCACTCCAATACCTTGTAGTCATGCCTTATAGGACCCAAACCTGAACCAAAGTATGTCCAAACCTGAGCCAAAACATTCCCTAAGCCGTGCTAGCAAGTGTAGAAGGCAAGACAAAAGACTGTGTATTCGTATCTCTTTTTATTTCAAAGTTATTCCTATTCAATGTTGTATTAAATTGTAATTTTATTTTGTTTTGTTTTGGGTTGTAACACAAGTTCTAAGCTTGGATCTCTTCCCACTTGAGCCTATTGTTGTATCATCGTGCCTTCTGGAATCTGTCGTGTCATTTGTATTTCAATCTCCAGCACAAAAAGGTGAGTAAAGCTCACACGATATTTATACTTATGCAGTTGTGAAACAACAACAACTGAATGTGTAGATTAAATATGATGTTATAACTGCCATGTGATTTTTTTTATATATGATGTTAAACCTGTTAAATTTCATGTCATATCATCCGTTATCATATATATGTTGTTACTGTTCATTTATATATGTTTATCATACTTCAAGTTCCCTGTAGATTAGAAATCACTATGGGTTGAAATGATACATACCCGAACGGACTTTAGAATAGGGAAAAATCTTTATGGGCTGAAATGATAGGCTTGAAAGGTTTTTATTTAATTTATTTTAACTTGGGATTGCGGGTTTGAAATGATAAAACCCGGATTTTCTTTGTAAATTACGGGTTGAAATGATATATTACCCGTATCACTTAACCTAGCGTAGAAAATTATATACAGACCCGTAGTTAATATATGTTTTTCTAAAAAATTTAAAATTATTTTAGAAATGTAAATATTAAAATATTTTGATTTAAATCTAATTAAAAAGGATTTTTGTAAAATATTATTGATTTTCTGAATAATTGTAAGTAAAATGAATTAATGAAAAGTTAGAAAATTTTGAACATAAGTTATTTTGAAAAATTTGATTTAATTATAATTGGAAATTAAATTGAATATGAAATTATGATAAATTTATGATAATTTGAATTTAAATGAATTTAAAGTGATTTTATATCATATTAATGATTTTTAATAAAGTTGAAATGTGAAATGAATGAATACTTTAAGTTGAAATTTTGAAATATAACTAAATTGGAAATTTATGAAATTGACTTAAAAGTGAACTTTTAGTTAAGTAAATAAAAATAAAATTAAGTTATATTTGAGAATATGAACTTAAGTGTTAAGTTGAAATTTAATGTAATGAATTTAAAATTGAACATTGCATTTTAATAAGTGAATTATTATTAAATCTTGATTTTTGAATGGAAATTTAACTTTATAAAATCATGAACTTGAGGAAAATTAAATGATGTTTATAAATGTGAAAATGTATGATTTTATGAGTTAAAAATATTTTAAATAAAAATATAATTGGTTGAGAAATTATATTGAATATTTGGAGTTAATTGACTGCATTTTTGAAATGTTATTAATTACAATGTAAATGATATTACAGTATTTGTAAATGCTGTAGTTGATGATAATGAACTAAAAAGCTAAATTGAATTAAAAACTATTATAGCAATTTTGTAAGTGCTATAATTTTTGAATTTAACTAAGTTTATTTGGAATTTAAGTAAACCCTATTACAACATTTTAAAATGTTGTCTTTTGTTAAATTAAACTGTTTTGAATGTAACTTTCCGTGGCGTTTTTTAAATGCTGCGAAAAGTGGAATTTCACTGTTTTGATAAACGTAAGTGAATAAATGAACTTTGGAAGTTGAAAATTTTGGAAATTTAATAATTTAATTATTGAACATAATAACTTCATTTTAATGATTAAAAATGATTTTTTTTTGAATATAAACTGTTTTGAAATGTGAATTGAAAAGGTATTTTAAATTGAATAAAATGAATAATGATTAGAAATGAATGTGGTTTTGAAAAGGGATGATATTTTGATATATTAAATGATTGAAATGTGGTTTTGAAAAGATATGATATTTTGATATATTAAAATGATTTGAAAATGGAGTTTTGAAAGATATGACATTTTGATATTAAAATAATTTGAAAAGAAGTGCTGAAAGATAAGATATTTTGAACGAAGTTTTGAAAGGTTATGATATTTTGATATATTAAAATGATTTGAAAGGAAGTTTTGAAAGGATATGATAATTTAATATATTGAAATGGTTAGAAATGACTTGATATTTATGTTGATAAATATTTGAATCGAAAGATATGGTATGATGATATATTAAAATTGTTTGGAAATAATTTAATCTTTATTTTGATAAAGATTTGGGTTGAAATGATATTTTATTTTGAGGTATAAAATATTTTTTTTTAAAGTTATAACTACGGGTTATAATAATGATTGGTTGTTAAAGAGACCGGGATCGGATATTGTCTTATAGCCGGCCAATACCGAAAACCACTTTAACAACTGTGTACGCGGTGGAGATTCCAGAACGAAGTAGGATGGTGGCGACGTTCTCGAGGTATATTACGTGGACCTAACTCCCGTGATTTGGCATAAATGAATAAAACAGGAGCTATACCGGGCTACACAAAGGGTCGCACCCTTTCATCGAGCATGCTCCATCGGAAACCATTCTATTACTTTTGCGATTCGATATGTGGCGCCACTTTGATTCGGGGGTATTGTTCGAGGTGAGCGGAAGCTGCTGGCTTGCCGTCACCACCAGTCCGGGAGTGCAAACGGTGTATCCACCCTGGCATTGCCTCGTGTGCCGTGTCATCTCCTTATACCGATCCCACTACGATTTTGGTTTTAAAGATCCGACCGCGTTAAGCTTCACCATCCTCTTAACGCTATTTTTTATATGATTATACTTTACTGATTAGACACTACTGTATATAGCGCAATATACTACATAGTAAATAGTTTAACGGATCCTTAGAGGATGGGCGGTCCCAAGCATCTTCTAAGTTACTTGTATCTTTGCGACAGTTCACTTGAGTTGGTTTACATTGTATAAGTATGTATGTCCTGACTCGAGTGTTTGTATTTTTATTTACGCTCGGGTCAGCCTGAGTTATTCACAGATTTGGATTTCCACTTTCTGGAGATTGGAATCGCTGGAGATTATCTACTTGTCAAGTTTCATCTTTTCAGTTCGGTTGTTCTATTCAGCTTATACTTGGTTATCATATTTAAACTTCTGTTATACTTTATTTCTTCTATTGTATCTTATGTAACTCTGAGATATTTATATAGTAGCTTCATGAACTACTATCTCTTTTACTTCCGCTGCATTATCATTACTCTGTGTCTGTGATCTATGATTTTATTTACGGTATATTCTGAGATTTGCCAAATTTTTATTTACAACGCGGTATTTCGAGCAATTCAATTCCGGCATGAGTGTCTACCTATACACTTATAACGGATGCGAATGGTTGAAAATACCAGGTTGTTACAGTTGGTATCAGAGCTTTGGTAGCTCTAGACAAAACTCAGCGTATGGAGTGAATGTATTTACAGAATCACTTTCATTCGAGTTTGAATCTCTTCCTTTTTGACTCAATTCCTTTGAATTTTGGAACATTCCCTACGGTTCCAAAATCCATTCATGTCCCTCACTATTCATCTTCTTTTGACTCTGGAGTATTCCATAACTCCGCTTCGAATGATCTTTCTAGTGAGTCGGTGGTCACGCTAATTTCAAATTGAATTGAAAAAGGGAAAACTCCTTTACAATTAGCATCGATTCACCAGAGATTTATATCTATCCTTGGTTTAGATGCTAATATCTTTTGTTATTCCAAACTTTATCTATTGAGATCGAATGTAGATTTACCCTAAAAATCCACATCGATCTTATTATTTAAGTCACGGTTGACCCAGTTAAGATTGCCCGCGATTTATTTAAGCTTATCCACCTCCCTACTTTGTTATTTAATCATCTTGTCTTTTGTTTCCAATCTATTCTTCCAAAGATTTTGAATTATACTTGTATATCTATGTTTTGTTTTATATATTGTGTTTTTTGAGTTGTTGATGTTGAGTTGGTTTTCTAATCAATTCGTCTGATCAACGCTATCGATAGGATTTCTAAAACACTTTGACAGAATAAACTGACACAATATTATTTTAAAATTTGGTTAATGAAATAAATTTTGATATATATAAGTAAACTTATGAAACTTAATAAACTGATTTAAATTGATTATTTTAAATGATAATACTTAATTTATCATTTATTGTTCTATAAATGAATTTATAGATAGTTATAAATTGATTTGGGAACTGAAATGAATTTTGAACAAGAAATTTGAGAATTTAATTTCCGATGGTTTCAAACCTTGTGTTTAAAGTTTTAAAAGGTTATATTATTTAAAGTATTTTTGAATAGAAATTTGTTTACAAAGAATTTTAAGTTTAAAATTAGTGCTCTTCTCTTTGTCGCTGGAAAATAACTTCGGTGATGACTGCAGCATCATCGACGTTCATTTTCGAGTTTTGAAGTGAAGAGACTGTTCTGTAGTCTTGCTACAACTTTGTTTTGGGAATTTAATTTGGTTTGAATTTTCTAAAATGTGACTTGATTTATAATATATAATATAGATATATGATTTAAAAATTTGATTCGATAAGTTATGTACATACATTTATTTATCTCTAAATGGTTTGAAGAAATCAGAAATTTAATTCTTAAATTCAATTATAAAAAGAAAATAAAATTTTGGATGAATATTCAAGGATGAAATGATTTAATTGGAAAGTTTTATTTGTATAATGCAATTGCATTCAAATATAACTTACCTTAATTTCAGAAGTTAACAATGTAATTGAATAATATACAATATAAAAGATTTTATAAATAAAATTTGAGTGGTTATAATAAATGTTGTACACTTAATTTGTAATTACAAATTGATTAACAGAGGTAAATATAATAAAGGGTAATTGAATAACTTACAATAAAATAATGTTAAAACAACAAAGAATAAAAGAAAGCAGTTAAAATAAGTGTAAGTATGTTTAACATAAGTGATAAATATATTGAGAGGAATAAATTTAATTTTAATTAGGAATGAAGAAGAATAAAATTTATTAAGTACATTATGAGTGTAATAAATGATTATTTTTCAAATCCATGGATTTAAAAATTGTCAATTTAAGATAATTGGATAATAAGATAATGAAATTTGGGATAGTTAAGATTTATTTAACTTGTGTAAAGATTTATTCTCAATTTAAGTTGAAATTTCCATGCTTTCAAAGTTATTTCCTTATTTTGTTTTCCAAACTATCTTTTGGTTGTCCTTATCATCCTCATCTTGCTATAGATTGGTATAGGCATCTTCTATAATCTTTGATACTCATTTTGAATCCACCTTTTCGTGCTTGTGTTCTTAATTTTGGAGAATCTTGGAAAGATCATCTCCACCTTGTAAAACTTACCTATAACAATAGTCATCATGTATAATTTCAATCTCCTTGTCATCTTGTCCTAATCTTGTTTCACTCTATCATTTTCTGTGCTTTCCCGTACCTCATTCCTTTTCGGGGACGAAAAGTTTTGAGTGGGGGAGAGTGTAACAACCCTGTATTTTGTGATTTATTTATTTTTGTATATTTTAATTGAATTTTTGATTTAAAACTTATTTTATTTATTTTGAATGATAAACTTTAGTTTTGATATGAATTCTCATTCCAAAGCATGACTAAGAATATTTTCCAAAAAGTGAATTTTTGGTCAAAATAGTCAAACTTTGACTTTTAATTAAAATTTTAAAAGTTTGAAAATTTAAATTTTATCTTTTGTTATGAAAGTACATAAAATTTTAAGAACGCTGCTTTTTGTTTCGTTGGAAACGGATTTAAATTGTGAAAGTTATGTATATTTCAATATTGAGTGCAATTTGTTTATTCTGCAATTTTATTATTTTAAATAGTATAAATTTTATTTTTTCTTTGTCGTATTTTATTGTAGTATGTATTGATATGTTATTTTATGTATGTTTTTGTCTTTTAATGCTTTTGAAGTGAGGTAGGAATTTTTCTAGAGCTAGTAATATTTTTCTTGTAATTTCCATACCCTGTTTTCAATTTTTAAACATTTTCTTTAGTTCTTTTTCTGTTTTTCTCCAATATAATTATTTATTTTATTTTGAAAATGATAACTAAATTATTTTATTTCAAATTTTCACTTAATAATATTTTTAAAATGAAGTGGATATTTTTTTCCAAGACCAGTAGTGATTTGTTTGCAATTTCTGGACACTGTTTTGTATTTTTAAGCAATTTCTTTCATCCTTTTTATATTTTCTTTAAAATTAATTATTTATTTTCATATTATTTCACTTGGTTTCGGTTTTCTAAGGTATTTTCTGATTTTTTTTATTTGATCTTTAGAAAACGGAAATGCGTTTCATTTCTAGACGTTTCATTTCTAGACGTTTAATTGTTCAAAGTCGTTTCATTTGCCATAACCTCTCCATTACTCCTCTAGGCCGTGCATTTTTTTTCATTTTCTGTGTATTCCCTTCAATTTTCACATGAAAAACAACTCATCACTTCTCATTCTCATGGCTTCTTCAAACTTCCTTGGTAATGGCCTCCTCTCTTCTCTCTTTTCTTCTTCCTTTTTCTATTGTTTTGCTTGATTTTTGCCTTGCTTCTCTTGCTTTGTTTGGCCTAACACCTCCACCATCTCCTCCACCGACCACCACCACTTCCTTCCCCATATCATACACGACCAAAACCCTTCCTCCTCTGACCTGCAAGTGCCATGACCATCCCATGATGCAAAATCCACAAAAACTATGTTAAAACTCCTTAAAAAGCATGTCTAGCCACCTAGTATTCATCACCATCACCTTAGATGACCTTGGCCACCTCCTATTACTCCACCACCACCTTGACACACCCTAACCATCACCTTCATCCTCTGTCCAGATCTGAAACATGCCATAGCCGAGCCATAGATCCATGTAGCCTAGCCCAAAATGAACCAAAAACCCACTATTTGCATAAGCCTCTTCATATTCATGCATAGTAACTCCTCCACCACTCCAATACCTTGTAGCCATGCCTTATAGGACCCAAACATGAACCAAAGTATGTCCAAACCTGAGCCAAAACAGTCCCTAAGCCGTGCTAGCAAGTGTAGAAGGCAAGACAAAAGACTGTGTATTCGTATCTCTTTTTATTTCAAAGTTATTCCTATTCAATGTTGTATTGAATTGTAATTTTATTTTGTTTTGTTTTGGGTTGTAACACAAGTTCTAAGCTTGAATCTCTTCCCACTTGAGCCTATTGTTGTGTCATCATGCCTTCTGGAATCCGTTGTGTCATTTGTATTTCAAACTCCAGCACAAAAAGGTGAGTAAAGCTCACACGATATTTATACTTATGCAGTTGTGAAACAACAACAACTGAATGTGTAGAATTATATATGATGTTATAACTGCCATGTGATTTTTTTTATATATGATGTTAAACCTGTTAAATTTCATGTCGTATCATCTGTTATCATATATATGTTGTTACTGTTCATTTATATATGTTAATCATACTGCAAGTTCCCTGTAGATTAGAAATCACTATAGGTTGAAATGATACATACCCGAACGGACTTTAGAATAGGGAAAAATCGTTATGGGCTGAAATGATAGGCTTGAACGGTTTTTATTTAATTTATTTTAACTTGGGATTGCGGGTTTGAAATGATAAAACCTGGATTTTCTTTGTAAATTACGGGTTGAAATGATATATTACCCGTATCACTTTACCTAGCGTAGAAAATTATATACAGACCCGTTGTTAATATATGTTTTTCTAAAATTTTTAAAATTATTTTAGAAATGTAAATATTAAAATATTTTGATTTAAATCTAATTAAAAAGGATTTTTGTAAAATATTATTGATTTTCTGAATAATTGTAAGTAAAATGAATTAATGAAAAGTTAGAAAATTTTGAACGTAAGTTATTTTGGAAAATTTGATTTAATTATAATTGGAAATTAAATTGAATATGAAATTATGATAAATTTATGATAATTTGAATTTAAATGAATTTAAAGTGATTTTATATCATATTAATGATTTTTAATAAAGTTGAAATGTGAAATGAATGAATACTTTAAGTTGAAATTTTGAGATATAACTAAATTGGAAATTTATGAAATTGACTTAAAAGTGAACTTTTAGTTAAGTAAATAAAAATAAAATTAAGCTATATTTGAGAATTTGAACTTAAATGTTAAGTTGAAATTTAATGTAATGAATTTAAAGTTGAACATTGCATTTTAATAAGTGAATTATTATTAAATCTTGATTTTTGAATGGAAATTTAACTTTATAAAATCATGAACTTGAGGAAAATTAAATGATGTTTATAAATGTGAAAATGTATGATTTTATGAGTTAAAAATATTTTAAATAAAAATATAATTGGTTGAGAAATTATATTGAATATTTGGAGTTAATTGACTGCATTTTTGAAATGCTATTAATTACAATGTAAATGATATTACAGTATTTGTAAATGTTGTAGTTGATGATAATGAACTAAAAAGCTAAATTGAATTAAAAACTATTATAGCAATTTTGTAAGTGCTATAATTTTTGAATTTAACTATGTTTATTTGGAATTTAAGTAAACCCTATTACAACATTTTAAAATGTTGTCTTTTGTTAAATTAAACTGTTTTGAATGTAACTTTCCGTAGCGTTTTCTAAATGCTGCGAAAAGTGGAATTTCACTGTTTTGATAAACGTAAGCGAATAAATGAACTTTGGAAGTTGAAAATTTTAGGAATTTAATATTTTAATTATTGAACACAATAACTTCATTTTAATGATAAAAAATGATTTTTTTTGAATATAAACTGTTTTGAAATGTGAATTGAAATGGTATTTTAAATTGAATAAAATGAATAATGATTAGAAATGAATGTGGTTTTGAAAAGGGATGATATTTTGATATATTAAATGATTGAAATGTGGTTTTGAAAAGATATGATATTTTGATATATTAAAATGATTTGAGAATGGAGTTTTGAAAGATATGACATTTTGATATTAAAATAATTTGAAAGGAAGTGCTGAAAGATAAGATATTTTGAACGAAGTTTTGAAAGGTTATGATATTTTGATATATTAAAATGATTTGAAAGGAAGTTTTGAAAGGATATGATAATTTAATATATTGAAATGGTTAGAAATGACTTGATATTTATTTTGATAAATGTTTGAATCGAAAGATATGGTATGATGATATATTAAAATTGTTTGGAAATAATTTAATCTTTATTTTGATAAAGATTTGGGTTGAAATGATATTTTATTTTGAGGTATAATTTTTTTTTAAAGTTATAACTACGGGTTATAATAACGATTGGTTGTTAAAGAGACCGGGATCGGATATTGTCTTATAGCCGGCCAATACCGAAAACCACTTTAACAACTGTGTACGCGGTGGAGATTCCAGAATGAAGTAGGATGGTGGCGACGTTCTCGTGGTATATTACGTGGACCCAACTCCCATGAGTTGGCATAAATGACTAAAACAGGAGCTATACCGGGCTACACAAAGAGTCGCACCCTTTCATCGAGCATGCTCCATCGGAAACCATTCTATTACTTTTGCGATTCGATATGTGGCGCCACTTTGATTCGGGGGTATTGTTCGAGGTGGGCGGAAGCTGCTGACTTGCCGTCACCACCGGTCCGGAAGTGCAAACGGTGTATCCACCCTGGCATTGCCTTGTGTGCCGTGTCATCTCCTTATACCGAGCCCACTACGATTTTGGTTTTAAAGATCCGACCGCGTTAAGGTTCACCATCCCCTTAACGCTATTTTCTATATGATTATACTTTACTGATTAGACACTACTGTATATAGCGCAATATACTACATAGTAAATAGTTTAACGGATCCTTAGAGGATGGGCGGTCCCAAGCATCTTTTAAGTTACTTGTATCTTTGCTACAGTTCACTTGAGTTGGTTTACATTGTATAAGTATGTATGTCCTGACTCGAGTGTTTGTATTTTTATTTACGCTTGGGTCAGCCTGAGTTATTTACAGATTTGGATTTCCACTTTCTAGAGATTGGAATCGCTGGAGATTATCTACTTGTCAATTTTCATCTTTTCAGTTCGGTTGTTCTATTCAGCTTGTACTTGGTTATCATATTTAAACTTTTGTTATACTTTATTTCTTCTATTGTATCTTATGTAACTCTGATATATTTATATAGTAGCTTCATGAACTACTATCTCTTTTACTTCCGCTGCATTATCATTACTCTATGTCTGTGATCTGTGATTTTATTTACTGTATATTCTGAGATTTGCCAAATTTTTATTTACAACGCGGTATTTTGAGCAATTTAATTCTGGCATGAGTGTCTACCTATACACTTATAACGGATGCGAATGGTTGAAAATACCAGGTTGTTACACGTTGGACGCGTCACCAATAGCAACGGAGAAAAAAAAAGACTATGAACACTACCTAAAAATAATAACCATTTCCAATATGCTCTGCAATAGTTAAATATGAAGAAAATTGATGTTAAATCAAATTGTTCAATCAACAATCAATGTATGCATAAAAAAGACGTAAGCATAGATTTTGCACACTGTATCTAATGAGATGTAAAAAAATATAGATGTTTACCTTATTTTGTACCGTCTATTTCAATAGCTATGAAAAAGATAATTCCTACTAATTCAAGCGTAACACAAATTGTCCTTTTGGATAGGATATAGAAATTTATAGTGTTAACCATCCCATTTGGAAGAGTTGTAATCCCAATGCATTGAAATGCGGAAATCTCGAAGTATTAATTGAACAATTATAGTGTGAAGAAAAAATAGTTTAAGAAAAGAATATGTGCAAAATAAGTAAGACATGAATGTAATAAAAGAAATGAAAAGGTAGAAATGTCATAATTTAAAATACATGGGTATGGAGAGTCCTCTAAACAAGGGAGAAGTCAAAAGGGAACATAAATAGAAAATTTAATAGCGAAGTAAAAGGGAAAAGATATTTAGATCTTTTAAATGAAATTGGTAAATAACCTTAAACTAAATAAGGTGTAAATGCATAAGGAAGTAAAGAAATATGGTTAACCATGAATGGTAGAGGCATAATAATTAAATAAGAATGAATAAAAATACACACACATATACTTAGCCTCAAGTATGCATTTATGATGGACGTGAGTTATTAAGATTATTAAATAAATCAGTGAATAAAGATGACATAATCATTAGAATGGGTTGTAGTTCGAGGTCGGTAGTGTTACACAATAGAAATTTGCCCACTCCAAGAAGCCATCTACAGTTGTTTATACATTAATGTAAGAAATATTCAACTGTAAGACACGTGGAGTTATATACGCTTGTGTGTGGGTGAAGGAGTACACAGTATAGTCAGCTTCAATCATTTAAGGGGGTATTACCTTGATTGCATTAAGAAATCTGAATGACATGGTGAGCAAGGCTCGACTATATGTCAGTGTATTGGTACCAAATTAGGAAGTAGAAGCTATACATAGATTGAGTACATCATCTGTCATAAGAGGTCAACAGGAAAGACATGGGTTATACATAACGGACTACACCTCCTACTAGCATAAGCCACGCTTTGATTATGCACCACCACAGTTGTTTGCTAGTTTGTTGTTAGGTTCAAGGCTGGATAACCCTTTTAAGAGGGGTCTTTCAAAGCGAATAGGGTAGTCCTTGGAGCAAAGTCCACAGTAGTTCGAGGAGCTGAGTCCTCTATAGTCTGTGAAGTTGAGTCACAATAGGAAGCACACAAATATAAAATTGCCAACGCGAGACAGAATGCGACTAGACTATTGTGGCCGCTATTAGGCACTACAAGGAGTTCTTTGGTATGCACGACAACAAGGATGTGAAACTGCGTTGATGATGGATCTTGATATGGTGCTGGATTTCGGATACTAGTGGAGATAGTATCTTGGTTCAAAGGGGGATTGCGATACTTGTATGTACACACACACACATACATGCATGCATATACATATATAGTTATGGTCTACTTTGGATAAATGGGATGTATCATACGTGTACGTGGATTCGAGACGACTAAATAAAATAAAAAGGACATAACATGTAATGAAAAACAATCAATGTAAACTAGTGTTATGCATAAAGTGTGTAATTATCAGTCACCATAATGTTATTCTAACCATCTCCTCAATTATAACCCACAAGATAGCTTAGAAGGACAGGTACTGGCACGATCCTTGCTTTGGTGGACTTAGGTTTTCGATTTCGTGAAAATTAGAGCCCAGTGAGGTGCGGGTCCTTACACATATTAACATCCATATGTCACCTTAGGTAGTGGTGTGATGTATTAGCTAAATCTTATCGCTTACGCATCTTTCGATAAAATCTAATTTTACTTACTATAAGCGGTACCTAATAGTAATGATTATTTACTTCAATTCTCTTCATCAAAACTATATCATATTAGGACTTATGAAATTTGGTTTTGGTCAAAACTCCAAAAATGTCCACATTCAACTTTGTAATTCCAAATACAAAATCCTTAGTTCAATAATAAAAATTATTACTAATCGTACTGTTCTGGTTAGAGACTTTGATTTTGATTTGACTATAGTTGACCATGATATTGACTTCATATAACCAAGGAGATGGATTATCGATTAAATAGTGTTCACTTCCAATGCTTCAAGTCAGACCCAACTTTAGTCGTTCGATCGACGTCATGCCATGATTTAACTATAATCAAAGTGGAGTGTCCACATTGACGCTCAACAATATTCTCAAGTCAAAAGAACCGTGAAACATTGTTACTTTAAGATTTTTATTTAACCTTAGTTATCTTAACTAATAAAAACTCTTAGGTGAATCATTCCATAGTTATCTAATGCCTATCAATACGTAACCCCTTGGGACTCTAGTAGTCACGAGAAATACACTTTCCAACATTTGGAAAGCAATTCATACTTTATCTCAACGGATGAATATATATCATTTCTCAAACATCTTGAATAGGAATATTAAAACAAAATGTTATTTTCAGTGTGATAAAATTCTTATGATTACGACACTATGTAATTACTATCATTAACATATTATTTATGGATTTTCTATTAAATATACTTAAATTAATTAACTAACTAATATAATACATGATAGAAAGTACATAATAGAAAGAGAAACACCTTCTATTTTGAACACTATTGGTTATCGGGTTATATATATGTAACAAATTATAAAATTTCCCCTGGGGCATACCTCTAACTCTAATAGTGAGGTCTTCTATTTTGACTTAGATATATTTGACCAAAAGAAAATTCTTGTCAAGTCATTTTGTAGCTAATCATCAACAACTACTATGCAAAACCACTTGGTCTTTAATGGTCATGATTATATCACCATCTATTTTATGGAGAGCTTTACGAAAACTAGCCACACGACTGTATCAATATCCTATTCTCAAAAGCCCTTTGACCAGGAAAGTTTAAAGTGATTAATCAATTTAAAAAAATTATATTTTTTTACTGAAGTAACAAGATCCGATACCTTCTAAAATGGAAAACTAGTTTTTAGCGTATGTGTTATTTACGAAAAGAAATGCACAAAAGTCAAAGTTTTACAATCGTTCGACTTATAGATTTTAAGACTTCCGGTAGGAAGATATCGTTGGACACAATGTTTTGAAAAGAATAATTTGGAATAGGAGTGTGGATATTTCTAAGCAATGTATGCAACCATTAGACATTTGTTTATAGCCGAGGTCACTGGTAACGCGGTATCGATTATGTGGTCAATATTGCGCCAATTGATATTAGTTAGTCAGTAAAATAAATAGCGAGGCACCATTTTTATATTTTATAGTGTTTGAAAATTTGTAAATATAAATATGCATATTTAATGAATTTATTGTATAAATATAAATATTTAAAATGCTTGCGTATTTTGAACTAAAAGATTTTATGTTATAAGTAAATACAAAGTGATTATGTATATTAGCATTCAAAAATTTATAAGAATTAAGAATGATGAGATGATTTATTTTAAATTAAAGAGAATAACCTTTGTTTTTTGTATATCTGTTATTTTTGTTAAAAGAAATTTATTTGATCTTCGATTTAGGTGGAATTAGATTTGGAAAATAAAAGTTGGGAAGCGGTTATGTTTTATAATTTTCTTGTGAAGGAAAGGCGATTCTCGTGAAATAAAATTTTAAATTAAAATATTTCAAAAGATTGTAAAGTTTATGTATTTATAGAAAATATTTTTGTCAAAGGATTATTTTATTAAGGAATATTACTTCTACTTATGGAAATGTTGAATTTTATAATCCGATTAAAAGTATTTTATGAATATGTATGTATATGGAAATTTTGGTGATGATTTGGAAATATGTACAGTTTAGAGATTTATTACCATGAAATATAGGATGGTGTTAATTTATAAATGAATTTTGTAAAATGGATTATGGATTAGTTGCAAAGTATTAATAAAAAGTGTTTGGAAGAAATATAGCAAAATTTTGTAAAATGGATTATGAATTAGTTGCAAAGTATTAATAAAAAGTGTTTGGAAGAAATATAGTAAAATTTTGTAAAATGGATTATGAATTTATAAGAATGTTTTCAAAGTAATATTATGATTAATATTTTGAAAATTATATAGATTAAATACTTTTATTTAGGTACTTTGATTTTGTAACTTTGTAACGACTTTCCCTTTGACCCCCAAATGTTGACACTAATACATCCTCGATATTCACATGCTGAGCACTCAAGTGCTAGAAAGACCAATTATTATGGTAAAATAAAAAGAAAAGGACAAAGAGCAAGAAAAGGAGGAACACAACATAAAAATCTGATAGAGGAACAACAACATATAATATCAAAAGGCAATTCAAACTATCACTTTAGGATGCATAACATTTCAAAGTTACAATCCTAAGTACTATCATCAGCCTGGATGGTTATAATGCATGTCCTCACAATTGTTGTTATATGCATACTATAAACATAGTGGAAATAAGAATACTATGGTAGCTAAAACATCAAACTCGCCTCCTTGAGCTCCAAAGAATATCCAACTAAAACATGCATTTCTCAAACTGCTCGAAAGAGCACTCTATGAGTTTAGGGACAAAGAAAACCGTGAGTTGGACAAAAGTCTGGTGTGGGAAACGCAAGAAACATGTAACCACATAACAATACCTTTTGGGATCAGTAGAATCGCCAGAATAGTTTTCTCTCAAGAAAGCCAAACCATCTAATAAGTACATGTTATGATATAATAGATCATGTCTCGGATGTGGAATATTAATCAAAAAACAGTTATGCTGCATGTATACACAACAATGTTAGATATACAGTCAAACCATTGAGGTATGTTCGCATATATGTATTTTTCATTGGAGGCACCTTTAATACATTGAGAATAGGCCTCATGACAAGGGTAAGAGATATCCTTTCAAGCATCGTATATCTCTAGAAAAAAATATCACAGACTAAACATAGATGGTCCACATCCGAACTTGTGGATATAGTATCACTGCTCCTGCTAGCAATTTGAGAGCATATCAATAATAGCACTAATATACCCTTGGGTTAGCTAAACCTTTGGCTATGTATCCTACTCTGGATTTTATCATTACCGATGGTGAATTCACGTTCGACATCTCAACATACGAATCTTCATCACTCGAACAGATCTCATCTCTCTCTCTGGATTCCAACATCTCTCCAACAGATCTCGAATTTCTACAAGGGTTCCAACATCCCGAACAGATCATGAATCTCTCCATGGATTCAAGCATCTTATATAGATCTTGAATCCCTATAAGAATTCTAGCATCTCTAACAAATCACGAATGTCTCCATGGGTACAATTATCTCAAATAGATCTTGAATCTCTATAAGGTTCCACCATAATTCCGATGAAGAATGATACGACTATCCTCTCACTTTGAATCACCCTCAAGATTGACAGTCCCATACAGTAGCATTGTTCAAAATGTTAAATTCAACCTCCCCTTGGACTTAACCTTTGGATAGACAGTGAAAATGTATAACGTTTCGCTTCACAATCGCTTCTAAACCATAGAAATCGTATATCAGTTTTAAAGTGGTTATATTTTCGAGTCATCTCATATAAGTATACTACTCTGCTTGCAGGACACTCCAAAACCAATAGTAGATTTACATTTAACTTAGCATGTATTCTTTTAGAAATAAATAGACAATGCATAAGGGTGGAGGCCATCTCCTGTCCAAGTGGATTTCCTTATCATTTATCCTATAAGAGCAAGACAAGTTTATATGTATAATAAAACATCATAGAAGATAACCGTACTGTATAGTTCTTGTGTTTTCTTTAGATATTTCCTAGGTTAGTTTTGAAGAATTTCTATAATAATAAGAACGATCGCATAAGGAAAAAAAGTCTCATATAGTTATCACTATTTCCGACCTTCTCAAGCCAAGTAGGTTTGGAGCACTGGTTGCATCAAAGACCAGCCTAGACACTTCCTTCTTAACTCTTGCAGATAGAACAAACGTACTTTGTCAGTTTTTAGTGCTAGTTACACTTTCCATAAATGAGGAAATGGGCAAAACATTATTAAGTAAGAGAACTATATATAGGAGTCCTCCGTGGGATCTCGAATACACACGTTCTAAAAGCAAGGGATGATTCAAACAAATGAATCCTCCTCGGGGGATCTCAAACCATATGGATAAGCAACGCTTATATTCACTTCCATTTTCTACTTGTACATATATTTAAAATACCTTTATAGAAGATAGATATATGATACTATTTCACTATTTCTTTGTACTCTTTTCAATACTTGAAAATACATCATATACTTATCTCAGATGTATAAGAATATTCACAAATCTTTAACAAGATTTCTTAAGTTAAAATATAATCAGAGGTTAAAAAATAATGTTACTTAAACATCATTGTTATAAACCCCTTCTCTTTTATAAGTTAAATCTTTACCTTTTCTATCTTTTTTCAAAAGACTCCATACTTGTTATTTTTGTTAAAATCTCCTTTATAGTGATCTAAATACATACAAAAGTCAATTCAAAGGTTTTGAGGCAAATGTTACTAAAACATTGTCACTACAGATCCAAAACCATTTCACTTATAATTATCTTTGAAACATTAATTTTAAAGATCGAATTATACTCATAAGAATAATCGAAAGGGTTAAAAACGAATATTCCTCAAACATTGTTTACAATAAACCCAAAACCTTTATACTTAACACGAATAAAGATCTAAGTATACATAGTAACAAGATAATATACTTTTACATAACTTCACAAAACCATTTATTATAACCAAAATGTTATAACGTAAATCACTTATCCTTTTGTCAAATACTTCACTTACTTTTCGAAACTTACATACATAAATAGTTTAAAATTATTTATAAATAGATTTTAAATACTAATATAAAATATTACGTAAAAATAAAACATTTTGAAATTTACCAAAGATAGAAAATGCCTTATATTTAAAAACTATTTACTTTAAAAATTCATAAATAATTAATAAACATCTAATCATTTTTTGATACTCTGGTCCATGCTATTAGAAGTTCTCTAAAATGATTCCACAAAGAAAATAAATTATAAACCATTTAAATCATGAAAAACCAGCTAAAATGTCGCATTAAAACAAAACAACCCAACAAGCCCAGAAGTGCCGCAGCGGATCAAAGGCAACTTTTATAAGTGATGTCAAAAGGAACGCTAGAAAATTACATATAAGATTGTCTCATTTTCTCCTTTCAAACAAAGGTTTTAGACATTGATTACTTTATGTTAGTACTATACTCAGAGAACTAAAAAACCTTGCAAATAAAATCCTAGGAGTATCTTCCAAAATCGTATTAAAAATTCTTTAAATTAAGGTATTTTCGAAGTGCTCATATAGCGATCATTTTCGCCATAACTTTTGTCACTTAATTCATACCGTTTTATAACTTTATAAACCTTAATATTTTCACGGTAATAAGTAACAAATTGTAATTATTAAAATAGCAAAGAAACCCCTAGGTAAGTCTTTCAAAATTAGATAAAAATTCATTGAACACATGGCGATTTCAAAGTGCTCATACAACGACCATTCATGCTATAAATTTTGCAACTTTGTTCAACAAGTTCTATAGCTTTCCAAACCATTTATTTACTGTCACATGCACCAAAATATGTGTAGAGAAATATCAAAATGTATTATGCCATAATATATTAATATATCACCAAGTCAAGCCAGTTTAAAACAAGGGGATTCAAGTACGTTTCGCAGCGGCTATCGCTATGTAGACCATTCCATATCCATTCAAATTTCAACACCCAATCCATACAACCATTTATACACTTTCTCAAGGCCACATCATATGTTATAGAATATCGTAAAAGTGATGTTACACATCATAAAGTTGTAATTTTCTTTCCAAAAGCAAGGAGGTCCAAAGTTATAACTTTAATTAGTTCATACTTACTTCAACTTAATATTTCAAGCACACAACATATATAACACAATATGTAATCATTCAATAGTGAGTAAACTCACCTAAATCCTTGCTAAACACAAGGAACAAGCACTAGAATTACTTTCTAACACCACTAAACATCCAAAGCTTCCACCTTAAGCCTTCATAAGTTCAAAGCCACTCTCCCTCTTCCTCTTTTGCTTACAGACCATGATGGGTTTGTGCCATTTGCTCCATTTCTTCATTATTTGATTTACTTTTTATGCTTCCTAAGGTGATTTAAGTCCTTCATTAAATATTAAAGGGGATTGAGTTGATTTGCTTGAGTCGCATGAAGATTGAAGAGAGAAAGAGAGCTTGAATACTTGAGCTTTTTTTTGAACAAAACATGAAAATAAAAATATGAAATGAAAGAGATAAGTTGTGTGGACCTTAACAAAGGCCAAAATACCTCCCTTGCACTCCTTTGGGTAACCATAATCACTCCCTTAGTGTGATTTGCTTGACATCCCACTGTTTGAAAGAAAATATCTTCTCCTTCCTTAATCATTTACTTAATTACCCCTCCTTCATAAATATATTCTAAAGCCTCTGGAAGATTTTCTTAGCCATATTATTTTTTAGTTCTAATCAATGATTCGTTACTATTCTAAGTAGGTTCAACAAGTTCCAACAACATCTGTCGAGTAAAAAGCTTTTTATCAATAAATGATTTTTGATCACATTATCGATATTTCTTCGAACTATTTGTTTTTGTAAAAACTTTTCAAAAATAGGTTTATCATCATTTATTATTACTTAAAAGGTAGTTAATAACGTTATTAAAATAATTTAATCAAATTTAATCCTAGATTCAAATATTTAAATATGAAGTGTTCGAAATTTCTGGTTCTTATATTCTCCCTCACTTAAAATATATCGTCCTCGAAATTCAATCATGGCCAACACAAAGAAGAAATATGAATGCATCAATACTTAAATAGTATCTCAAAATTACTTGCAAACTAAGCTCACACATTGCCCATGTTCAAAAGCCTTCTCATCGCACAAGGATAATAAATAAGCCACTAAGCATACGTTACGCTCAACATGCTTAGGTTCTTACTTAGTCGATTATTCATGCTATCTTAGAACAAATCGAAGATTCATTGCATAAACTCTCCATAATCCAATAAAACATAGTATACATATATATGATGCACATGGATCATTCGTATGCAATAACAAATCCAATCGCTTGCTCGTATAAATTTGAATTCAAAACTAGTATAGATCATTTGATCTCTCTAGTGCGGGCTTCGATCGAGTTACTTTATTAGAAACCTCTATTGTTCTTACATAAACGTATACTATGATAGAAAACTATGGGATCAAATTAAGAACCCATTTCAAGTGTTCGCAAAGGAGAATCAAGTGAAAAATCCTAGCCAGAACACATGTAAACCACTTAGAAATCATATATTTGAATCCTAGACCAAGAATAATCACGTGAATAAAACGATATATGTACAACTTACGTACATTAATCCATTGGCTTCTTAAGTGCACCAATTGCTTTTTATATCACATTTCATTTGCACAAGTAGTATATCTCTCAATGCCAAAAATACTTATGAATCATTTCATAAAAAAATACTCAAGTTTCTACTTATATGATACTTTACTACATCATAAGGGTACATAAACAACATCACATTTGTTTTACTTAACAAGGATATTCAGAAAATTTAAAGCTTGTTGTAACTTACTACCTTCTCAATTCAAGAGTTACAAAAACTTAACCTTTATATTTTCTTAAAAACATTAGCTTCAAGTTCAAGAACGATTCTGAAATTTCCGACTGTCTAAAATGCCAAGAATTCCATTTCGTTCCGACAATTGGAAACTATCAAATAAACAGATCAACTATGATGAATATACCACACTTTCCTAATGCATAGGGTACATGCATCCATAAAATTAGATAACAAAGTTTCATTTATCTAACACACACTTTACCATACTTATCCCTACACAGCAAACACATAAAGCATTCCTATACAGAAAGTTCAAATCAAATTTCTTTAAGTAAAAACCATAGAACTAAACACTTGGGTTTTATTCTGAATCATTTTAAGATAATAATACGCACATATATCTTTTATTCGTCAAGTCATGCTTTCCGGATTAGATAAAAATCTATTTTACCAAAACTACTTTATTGTAAGCTATTATCATAGCATCCCCCATTTTGAAACACAAAAATAAACGTCGATGATTCTGCAGTCATCACTATAATTATTATTAAGGGACAAAAGTGAGTTTAGTACATCTAAATCATACTTTTAGAACTTTACCATAATCATTTTTCAAAGCGACATCAATTACTTCGTAAATAGTACTAAATATCATTATCTCAATTTAAAAACCAATTTGCTAAAAACTTTCGAATATTATTATTATTATTTTCTACAAAGTCATGAAACCATTTTCAAAGCCACCAAGATTTAAGTTCTCAACATACCAGTTTAAATTCTCTTTATTTATAAACCATATTTTATATACCATACTTATACAACATCACTTTCTTAGAATAAACTTTTAACCCAACATTATCACAGAATGCCTCATAGTCAAATCATGAAAATAAATTTAGAAGGTATTCGTTTCAATGTACCCACAATTATTGTCTACCTATCACGTGCAGTAAAAAAGTAAACTACTCATAAACTGGTATTCGTTTCAATGTATCCATGGATTCGAGCATCTCGAACAGATCTTGAATATTTACATGTATTTCAGCTTCTCGAACAGATCACGGATCACGAATCACTGCGTGGATTCAAGCATATTTAACAGATCTCAAATCTCTACATGGATTCCAGCATAAGTCCTCCGATGAATGCTACCACTGTCCTCTCTCTTGGAATTACCCTTAAGATAGATAGTCCTTTGGACCTAACCTTAAGATAGATAGTGGAACTCCATAACATGTCGCTTCATAACTGCTTTCCAACCATAGAAATGTATATCGGTTTTGAAGTGGTCACGGTTTTGAATCATATCATATGTGTATGCTTCCCCACTTACTGGATGCTCCAAAACCAATCGATAGATTTTCAGTTAACTTAAGCATGGTTCTTTCAAAAATAAATATACAATGCATAAGGTTGGATGCCATTTCCTATATGGATGGATTGCCTTATGATTTGTAAACTAGAAGAGCAAGACAAGTTTATATGTACAATATAGCATCATCAAAGATAACTATACCATACAATTCATGTGTTTCCTTTAGATATTTCCTATGTTAATTTTGGAAAATTTTGATAACAATGAGAATGATCACATATGAAAACCAAGTCTCGTATATTTATCACCGTTTTCGACCTTCTCAAGTTACACCATCCCTCGATCAAAAGCGAAGCATGTAGGTAAGAGTTCTGCTTGTGTCAAAGCCCTGCCTAGATACTTCATTCTTAACTCTCATATATAGAACAAGTTTACTTTGTCAGATTTTAGTGCTAAGTATATGATTAAACACTTTCCATAAACAAGTAAACACACAAATCAAGAAAAGTCACACAAAACATTATTAAATCACATAAGCGACTTCTAATCCCCTTTTCCATGAAAAATAAATTTATTAATTAAAAAATTCTTTTATCAAATTATTTCTTCCTTTAGAATTAAGCGAACTATGTATAGGAGTCCTCTCCGAGGGATCTCGAATACATACGTTTTAAAAACAAGAGAAGTTTCAGATGAATGAGTCCACCCCATGAGATCTCAAACCTATGAATACACGATGCTTCTATTCACTTCCTTTTTCTACTTGTATATATATAATTATTTAAAATACCTTTATAAAATATAGATTCATGTATTCTACCATTTCACCATTCCTTTGTACTCTTTTCAATACTTGAAAAAACATTTATATACTTACCACAAATGGTATAAGAATATTTAAAAAAAAATTAACAATAATTTTTTACTTTAAAATATAATCAAAAACGATAAAACCAAATATTACTTAAACATTTTACCATAAACTGCTTCTTTATTATAACTTACATCTTTGTTTTTTCTATCTTTTTACAAAAGATTATATAACTTTTATCATCTTTAAAATCTCCTTTATAAAGGTCTAATTACATTCACAAGTCTACTCAAAACTCTTTAAGACAAATTTTACTTAAAGGTCACTACAAACCCAAAACTATTTCAGTTTTAATTATGTTTAAAAAAATATTTCTAAAAATCAAATTATATTCATAAGTATAATCAAAAGGGTTTAAAAATGTCGGTTAAACATGGTTTATTATAAACCCAAAGCCATTTATATTTAACATTATCTTTAAATTATTCTTTTTGAAGATTTCAGTATACTTATTAACAAGATAATATACTTTTAAGTGACTTCACAAAACCATTTATTATAAGCAAAACCTAAAACCACTTATCCTTTTATATATTACTTCACTTACTTTTCCAAACTTATATATACACTTACAAATTGCTTATAAATAGGTTTTAAATATATATATAAATATTGCTTAAAAATAAATATTTTGAAATTTATCAAACATCATCAAAAAGCATATTTTATATTTATAAACTCTTTACTCAAAAAATTCATAAATAATTAATAGAAATATGTTTAAACTTTTAATCTTTTTTTCATACTCTAATCCATATTATTAGAACTTCCCTAAAAAGATTGCATAAAGAAAATAAATTATAAACCATTTAAATCATGAAAAACTAGTTAAAATGTTGCACTAAAACAAAACAACGTAACAAGCACAAAAGTGCTACAGTAATTAAAGAAGACATTTATAAATGTTGTTAAAGGAACACTAGATATTTCTTATACGTTTGTATTGTTTTCTCCATTCAAACAAAAGTTTTAGGCTTTTATTTTTTTTCATAGGAAGTACTTTACTTAGAGTACTTAATAATCATGCAAAGAAATCCCTAAGGATATCTTTCAAACTCATGTTGACAATTTTCAAAATCAGTGTATTTTCAAAGTGTCCATGTAGCGACCATTTTTGCTATAATGTTCTCCTCTCTTCGATCAACCAGTTCGGTAACTTTTTCAACCTTGATATTTTTACAGAATAAGTACATATATTTTACTTATTAAAACAAGAAAGAAACCCCCAACGATGTCTTCAAAATTTGATTAAAAATTGCTAAACATAAGGTGATTTCAAAAAGCTTATATAGCGACCATTCACGCTATAACTTTTACAACTTTGCTCAATAATTCCTATAAATGTCCAAAACATTTCTTTATTGTTCCATACACAACAATACATGTAGAGAACGACTAGAATATTTTATGTCATAATATATGATCATGTCACCAATTTTAACAAGTTTAAAGCTGGGGAATTCAAAGTACTTTCATAGCCACTATCGCAATATGGACCATTCCATATCCATTCAAATTTCAACACAATATCAAAACAACCATTCATACATAGTGTAACGGCCATGCCACATGTTATAAAAGTTCATAGAAGTGATGTTATACAGTAAAAAGTAGTCATTTGCTTTTCAAAAGCAAGGGGGTCCAAAGTTATAACTTTAATTAGTTCATACTTGCTTTAACTTTATATTTCAAGCACATAACATATATATCACAATACATATTCATTCAACAGTAAATAAATTCACTTAAATACATGCTAAACATAAGGAACAAACGCTAGATCGCTAGAACAACATCCTACCATCACCAAATATCCAAAGCATCCACTTTTAGCCTTCACAAGTTCAAAGCCGCTTCCCGTTTTCCTCTTTGCCCATGTAGCATGATTGGTTTAGGACCTGTGTTCCATTTATTCATTATTTGACTTGATTTTCATGCTCCGTAAGGTGATCTTAGGCCTTGGTTAAAGCTAAGAGAGGATTGGAGTTGGGTTGCTTAAGGAAAATGAAGATAAAAGAGAGAAAGAGAGCTTGGATACTTAATCACTCCCTTTACCTCCTTTAGCCCGCCATAATCACTCCCCCTATTTGATTTGCACTATACCTCACTATTTGAAGGAAACCATCTTCTTCTTCCTTAGTCAATTATAAAACCACCCTTCCTTAATTAATATCTCTTAAATCTCATAGAAGTTTTTATTGGAAAAATTATTTTGATTTTTTATTTGATATTTAATGACACATTAATATTCTAACCAACCATAATAAGTTTGAACAGCATTTATCGATTAAAAAGCCGTTTATCGATAAAACTATTTTCGGTCACATTATCGATATTCTTCAAACTATTTATTTTTGTAAACACTTTTCAGAAACAAATTTACCATCATTAGTTATTACTTAAAAGGGGGTTATCAAGGTTATTAAATTAATTTAATCATATTTAATCCAAGATTCAAATTTGTAAATAATTCAAATATTTAAATACGAAGTATTCGAAATTCTGAGCCATTACAGATTATTATATTTTATTGAAATTTATATATAAAGTTTTGATAATTATTGGAACAAAGAATGATACTATTTGGAATGATATTTTGATATTTATTCAGACATGAAGAATAAATAAATATTATGTATATACTGTATAGTTCCAAGTTAGTTAATGTAATCCTAAAGTGATGTATAATCAATCATTTTTGTATGGACATCTTCAATGGGATTTTCTCTTGGAGATTCATGTATGAATGACCATAAGCATTCATAATTTAGTGTTATTTTTATCGATGTTAACTGTCAATGCAATTGGGTCATTGAGCTTGCCATTTCTGAAAATAACTTTCGTATGGACATTTTTTGCAAATTTAACTTAAGTAGATTAGATAGGTGTTCTTATGTTATTATTTAGGTTAATAATTACATTTCATTTATCTAATTAATAAATTTCCACTAAATTTTTATATTTCTTAAAACTCGAGGAGAAATAGAGAAGCCTTTTGACTTCTCTAGTGGATGTTAGGACTCGCATGCATAGGAATTCTAACATTGAGGAAGCCCAACAAATTATTGGGCCTAATGTGATGGATAACACCTAATCGGTTGTATCATATACAAATTATAACCAGTGGTCTTTATCCTAATCTCATCTTGACTTTAAGGAAATCTCAACAAATCAAAAGAGATTATCTGTACGTATCAACTAATTTGCGATGGCCTAAGCATAACACATGTACATTAAGCTAAGCTTAACAAATGCATGCATGTAAGATCTTACCTTTTCTAGTGAATATATTAACAGTACTACACATGACATCTCTAGCTTGGGGAAAGCTTAACAACTAAAGACTACACAAGTAATCTATCAATTTATAAATAACATATGATAGCTTATATTAAAGATTCATAATATATATATATATGAATATATATATATATATATATATATATATATATATATATATATCGAGCGATATCGATTTAGGCAACAATATATTTCTTATGAAATACCTTTAAATTTGTAAGGATCCGCAAATTTATCAATTTGATAAATTATATTTATTTCAAATATTCAAATATATGCTTTTTAAAAAAACATAGGTTATGATGTATTGAACAATAATGATGGTAATCTTATTTTAAATAAGTGTTTATGAAAATATACACTTTGAAGGAATATTGATAAAGTGATCAAAAATCGTTTTGTCAATAAACGGCTCTATAATTAACAGGAGTCACGCATGGATCTAGACACATACACTTATTTATCCATTTTAACTTGAATATGAAATAAAAGTATTTATTATATTTTTTGGAAATAAAATGTATTCTTGACATCATCAATAATGACATCATACTTAATAATTGATTTATGAGTTTAAATTGATACCAAATGATTTAACAATTATTATGATTATTCAAATAATTGTTTTTAAATGGTAATACTTCATTTTAATTAGTTATTAAGTGATAATAAATCATTTATAACCGTTTCGTAAAGATATATATCTGACTTGAAATTATAAGGAAAATTAATATTACTTTATCGATATAATACCACTTTCCATAAAGAATTTTTTAATATAATTTAAATGGTTTTATAATTTAAATGGGATCGTTTTAATTAATTAAAAATGATGGGAAATTAGTTTTCAATTTTTTTTAAAATATACGTGTGTTAACTAAGAAGTAAAAATATGACCAGGAATCAGAATCGGAATTGGTAACGATTTAACGAATATAAGTTGTTTTAAGTCGTTGCAACCTTATAAGATAAATAAGCACACACACACATATATACATATGCATGTCAAATATGCATATACATACAAATAAACACACACACACACACACACACACACACACACACACACACACATATATATTTGTACAAATGAAACAAATATCATGATATTTCTCTTATACTTCACCTTTAAGAATACAAAGTTCAAAATAAAAATAAACTTCACTTCACCCTTGCACACATCAACCCATAACATGGAGCCATATAGGGGGAGTGTTCGGCTGATGGAGGAAGGAGGCAAAGGGATGAGGCAATGATGATGAAACGACAAATAAATTTCATGATATTTTAGTTCACATTTTGGCCTGTAAATACCCACCATCCATGTTCACTTCCATTCACATTTTCCTCTTATTTTTTCTAAGATTCTTCACCTCTTTGTACTCCATATTAATGGATTCCAAACTTAGTAAATTTATAAAGAAAAATTAGCAAAAAAAGAAAATATATTTATATAAGTATATATACATTAGCTATCCACTTCAAAACAAGTTAAAACCACCCCTCTCCTCCCTCTAAACCCACGACCACACCTTCTACCACCCGAGGTCGACCCCATCTCCACTTGCAAGCTTAGGACAAGCCTATCCAAAGGTCCAAGGCTTGATTCCATAGGCTTTTATTCGATCATAGCGAAGCTATAGTGAATTTTGGTAAAGTTAAGAACAAACGAAGGTGGAAAACTCTATTTATATTATGATATTTTGGGTAATAGGTATATGTTTGGTTATATTTGGTTGTGATGATTGTTAACCATGTTTGAATATGATAATATGTTTGTTTGATGTGTAAACAATTCACGTTTAATACACGTTGAATATCACAAAGGAAATCATTTTCCTTTAATAATTGAAGCGATGTATATGAGATTTTTAAACCTCTTTAAAATGGTTTGTAAATGTTTATAAACACTAAATTCCGGTTTGGTGAAGTTTTGAAAAGTTATTAAAATTGAGTCAACAATATGCGTGTCACGTATGACAGCTCACAATTTCGCGCCGTAAAGTTTGCACGATGGAATTGGAATTCTTTGGAATAAGAATTTTCCAAACTATTATAATCAGAGTTTTCAAATAAAAGAAAGAGATTGAGATGTCATTAAGTAGATTTTGAAATATAAGCAAAGAAGTTTTCAAAATGATTGTGCTTTGGCAGTTTGTATACCAAAGCGAAAAATTCTTTAAAATGGATATTTTTAATTCTTTAAAAATATGGAATAAATTCTACAAATATAATAATACGTTCAAAAGAGAATTGAGATAAAAATTGAATTTCTAAATGATAGGAAAGCCATTTTGATCAAATAAACTTTTATTGCACTATTCGTAGCACTTTTTGCAACACTTTTTAAGAACTTTTGAAATATAGCTTTAAACTTAAGTATTCTTTCCAAATCTTTTATAAATGTTTTAAAATAAATAACTAAGTATTTTAAAGATGATTTGGAGGTTTTATAATTTATTTTAAAGGATTTTTAAATAAATGATTTAAAGAAAAGCTGTTATAATTAAGTAATTTAATCTTGGCTGTAAAAGCCGATGAGTAGACTATATTTTTCTATTCATGAGATACGAATGTGGGGTGCTTAAACTAAGGAGATTCGAAGGTGGCGAATTCATGAGATTAAAAATTGAGACAAGTATAGAAGATTGAAATTTATTAATTTAATACAAATTGGATTGTGTAGAAATACTCTTCTTATACTTGGTATTAAATTCCAAGGATGGAACTCGTACTATCCATGTGAATTTAAAGGTGATTCCATGGTTATTCGATGGATAGTAAAGGTTGGATGTGGAAACTGAGATCGACTAGAATTAGTATAATTTCTATCGACCATTTTTACTCAATAAGGTTTTGCAATGTAATATATGAGAGCTGATTTTGATTTGGTATCTCCAAAGTTAAAAAAGAGGCTTAATGATTCCATATATACTGGAAAATAATACGATTTAAAGATTTATATCACTAAAAGTGGTATTTTATTTAATAAAATAAATAAATAAATAAAATAATAATTTCCCTCAAACTTAACATCCTTTTGTCGATGATTGGTTCTAAGGAACTGTGATTGGATTTGGGCAATTCTTATCTGAAAACCACTTCGAACCAATTTATGTGTTTGAAGGTGAAGACATTGAAGGATAAGATGGAATGTAGGGCTGCTTACCACTGACCCTTGGGGGAAATTTCCACCAATTTTATTTTCTTGCTCTTTAACTCATAGCATGCTTTTAGTTTTTTTGCTGTCATTTGACTTTACATGAAGTTTGAGACGTTTACATAATTGTTCTATATCATGTCTTGAGTTCGGACCGTCCTTAGTTTTTCCCTTAACATTCTAAATTATATTAAATACATTATCAAACTCCTTTTTTCGTTATGCATCACATCAATATTATGTCGATGTAAGAGATATTTCTAATAAAGTAACTTCCAAAATATACTTTGTTTGCACCAATTATGAATTATCGATTTACGTATAAGTTCAGACTATACTCTAGTTTCATCCATCTTTGGATGTTCCTTAACAAGTTCATATATTTCATCGCTTGATCAAATCATTGGTGGTCACCAGGTCTTTGCTTTATTAGCTGTAAAGCTTTTTATCTCTTCTAAAAGGATGATTAACATGGAGAAAACATCAATGACAATCAAACCATGAATTTTCTTTCCATGTGTTAAAGAAAATGCCCATGTTTCTTCCATGCAATAATGAAAAGCTAGTTGATCGACCGTACCAACCGAAAGCATTGCATATATAGAAAAATCACTAATAGTCTATAACAAAGAAGCAAACCGAAAATTTTTGCAATTCCAAAGGTTAATGTCATCTTTCTAATACAATATGCAACCTTTATACATATATCAATTTTTTGGTACAATAGACCAAAAAACGGACATTAGTTTTTTTACTTCATAATGACTATAACACATTAGATTATTGGATGGTATATGTTATTTTACGGCTTGTACAACTACTGTAAATCTAGCTTCTGTAAAGTTGAATTTGGTTTCATAATAATGTATTCGCTAGGAACTGGTAATTCGATTTCGCTTTTACAACCATCCCATAATGGCCTCTTAGCAGCATCCAATCTGTACAATTAATAATAAGAATCCAATGAATAGGATTTCAATCGTGTCGTTATGAAATTCTGAAAATACCCTATATGTATTAACGGAATCTTGCAACTGTTTACAACCTCCACCACCATCCCCTTTACAAGCACCCAACAACGGAATTTAAATACAAATTTGTAACCAACACCACCAGTAATTTTTTTTAAATAAAAGTGTTTTGACTACCAAAACTTTTGCACTTATAGTAAACATCCATCCATTAATTTTTATTAACCAAAAAATAAATATCTTTAGCTACTAGATGCATGTACTTGCGATTTATACTTCTCTATCTCTATTATTAATAATAAGAATTCGTTAAATAGGATTTCAACCGTATTTTTTTGAAATTTTGAAAATACCATACATCCGTCATGGGAATCTTACCAACATTTGCAACCTCTTCCACTATCCCCTCTATAACCATCCATCAACGGAATTTGACAATAAATTTGTAACCAACATCACCAACAAAACTTTTTGAAATAGAAGTGTTTTGACCACCAAAGTCTTTGTACTTATAGCAAACATCCATCCATTAATTTTTTATTAATTAAAAGTAAATATCCTTAGCCATTAGACACACGTACATGCGATTTGTACAAGTAAATCAAAAATTCTTTTTGCTCCCATAGTCTGTTCTTCCGCGACATTTTCATCTTCATCAACTTGAATGGTAAGGAACATTGACATTGCCAAATCTTGCACCATATCTTCTATTAGATTCGCCATAACATAATCATTATTCACTTCATCCTCTGACACCACAGGATTAGATGTAGGTACAACAAGTTCTCCATGATGATCTCATAAGTAATAATTTGGCACAAAACCAACTTGACACAAATGTACAATAACTGTATCTGATTTTCAATGCTTCTAATGTTTGTATTTACTAGAAGGGCAACAAATTTCTACGTCATTCCATTATTAGATTTACCGAATCTAATAAATTCTTATACACCGTTGTAGAAATGTTTCTTCATCGAACCTTTCATATCAGCTCTGACTTCATACATCCAAGTATTAAAATAATTAAACCTTTTCTAATTTAAAAATAAATGTTAGAAATTATGATAACACTTCTCTTGTTTCTAAAAAAAGATAAAGCTTTTTGTGATAAAAGGCTTTAATTTCGATAGCACTTCGCTTCTTTCACTTGTACGCATAACTTCGCATCCAAGGGGTGTTTTGTTGCTATCGTATTTTCTAAAATAAATTAAAGCCTGTTAGAATTAAAAGCTTTAATTTCAACAACGTCTCACTTCTTTCTCTTATACGCATAAATTTGCATCAAAGGGTTACATTTATTGTTGTTGTTGTTGTTGTTGTTGTATTTTCTAAAACAAATTAAAGTCTTTTGGAACTAAAGCTTTAATTTATATAGCACTTCGCTTCTTTCCCTTGTACGTATAACTTTACATCAAAGGGGAGCGGTGTTGTTATATTTTTTAAAATAAATTAAAGCCTTCGGGAGTAACACCTTTAATTTGTTGTTGTATTTGTTAGAATAATATTTAATGCTTATTTTCAAATGACACATTGTTTTCATTTCTTAATTTTTACAAATTGATTTTAGTAGAATATTTATTTCAGAAGAAATTTATTATTTAAAACTACTCCCAAAATTGCACAAATTACTGTTTTAATAGCTACAAATTAAATATTAAATCATATTTTCTAATTCATTTAACTATTTAAATATTTTATTAACCAAATTTGAAATTTTAAAATATATTTTATAATTCATTTAACTATTTGAAATTTTAATTTATCTATTTTGCAACTAATATTTAATGCTTATTCTCAAATAAACATTATATTCATTTCTTAGTTTTTATAAATCAATTTTAGTAGAATATGCATTTCACAAGAAATTTATCATTTACAACTACTTCTAAAAATACATAAATTTCTATTTTAATAACTACAAATTAAATTTTAGACCATAATCTATAATTCATTCAACTATTTAACTATTTTATTAACTAAATTATAAATTTTAAAACATGTTTTATAAATCATTTAACCATTTAAAATTTTAATTTAACTATTTTGCAACCTAGAATTTGAAGTTTGTAAAAAGATGTAGGAGAAGGCCAAACATAAAGAAAATTTTTGGCGCAAGGTTAACAGTTTTTTATTTAGTATAACGACCAAACTTGTTGTAAAAATACATTACAACGACAAAATTAGGAGGCGCCTAAAATGGCGGTGGCTTGACAAGCAATGCCATGGTGGATGAGGCTTAGGAGGTGACGAGACGGCAGCGGCTTGGCATTGCAAAGGTGGTTGGTTGAGGCAATAAGGTGGCAGCAGCTTAGGAGGCGACGAGGTGGGTTCAAGGTGATCGAAGATACGAGTGTTGGAGGTGGAGCAGCGATGGTGAAGTCATGGCATCGATGATGGTGTGGTCGAGGTAGATTGAGTGGCGATGGCGACGGTGTTGAAGGCGATCGATTTTTTTGGACAATTAATAGTCAAAAATGCTAAATATAACTAGCATTATCTTCGGTAAAAATGAGTATAGCATTATATATGTATGATGCTAAATTAGTTTAGCATTTTCAAACTATAAAAATGAATGATAATGCTATTTTGATATATCATTTTTTAAATTATAAAAAATGAATATAGCGCTGTGTTGATTTTATATCAGTCTAATCTAGCATTTTTCGAGCTATAAAAAATGAATATAGCATTGTATATATATCATGCTAATTTATTTAAATATACTTGTAGTCTGTATAAATGAATGATGGTGCTAGTTTGGTAGAATGAATCGAATGTGCAAAATGATAGGTAAACTAACATTTTTATTTTTAAAGTGCATTAGAATGTAATGTGTGCGTCGAATGATGGTTAAAAATAACATTTGTATTTTTAAGTGTATTATAATGAATCAAATGTGATGAATGATAGTTAAAAATCGAAATTATATTTTTAAAGTACATTAGAACGAATGGAATGTAATGAATGATAGTTAAAAATATCGTTTGTATTTCTAAAGTGTATTACAATGTATCGAATATATCATATGATAGTTAAAAATAGCATTTATTTTTAAAAAGCATAAAAATGAATGGAATATGCCAAATGATGGTTAAAAATATCATTTGTATTTTTATAATGCATTAAAATGTATCGAATGTGCCGAGTAACTGTATGATAGTTAAAAACAACATTTTATTTTTAAATTGCATTAAAATGAATGGAATACGCCGATTTGTTCCATATGTAGCGATCAGGCTTGGAATCAGGTTAGCTTTTGCATCCATGCATTCCGCTTAGACTTGGTACCCTGTTAGCTTTTACGTTCGATGGTACGCTCGGTTAAATAATATATCTCGGGTATAGATTGGTATCATATGTACCTAATCAGGCTTGGAATCTAGTTAGATTTTGCATCCACGTATATCCAATTAGGCTTGGAATCTAGTTAGTTTTTTTCATTCGATGGTATGCTTAATCAAAACAATATATCTCGGGTATAGATTGGTTTCATATGTATCCAATTAGGCCTGGCATCCAGTTAGCTTTTGCATCCATACGAACCCGGCTAGGCTTGACATCCGGTTAGCTTTTTTGTCCACATGTACCTGATTAGGCTTGGCATCTGGTCAGCTTTTGCATCTATATGTACCCGATTAGGTTTGGCATCCGGTTAACTTTTGTATTCGATGGTACACTCGGTTAACAATATATCTTGGGTGTAGCTTGGTTCCATATGTACCTGATTAGGCTTAGCATCAGGTTACCTTTTGCCTCCATACGTGCACGATTTGGCTAAGCATCCGGTTAGATTTTGCATTCGATGATACACTCGGTTAAACAATATGTAACGACCTAGAATTCTGGTTATTTGAAATTATAATATTTAATTTATTTTAAATGTTGAACAGTAAATTTTATAGGTTAAATAACTTAAATTTCAAATATATCAATTTATTTGATAACTTAATTGTTGAATTTAATAATTAAAATTGTTTAAAACATCGAATCATGGGTTTTAAGCTAGATAAAAATGATTTAAAGGCTTATTTAATTTATATTAACAAGAATGAAGGTAATTAAACTTTTAAAATGGATTTAAAAGTGATTTACTCGATTTTGAAAATAATTCATTTTAACTAACTAGTAAAAATAGTCTTCCGAGGCACAATCTCGGATTTCGACCAAACCAGTGTCAACGAGTTCGTAAAATTGAATTATAGTACGCCTTCAAATTTCATAGCGATCAGATGTACTGTTTGGTCATACGGGATAGAAACGCGTTGAAAATATATTGAAGATTTAGTATAATAATTGGTTCAAAAAGCTATCTTCTGCGTACGATCGAATTAGGTCTCGAAACTTGTTCCATTGCGTTCGAAATAGGGGTATAACAGTAAGTATGCCAGGTGGCACCCCACAATTGGAGTCCATAATTAAATATCTAGATATTTTGAATTTGAATAATATTTTTTATTGATTTGACCTTACACATCCTAACCCTTCTTATCAGCCACCCTACCCTGAATAAGCCCACACCCTACGCATTAATTTTCATCTTTCCCTCTTTTATTTAAATGCAGCTAACAGAGGCTTCTTCTAAAAAAAAGTTGAATTCAAAAATCAATTTCTCAAAATCTACTCAATAAAAATATATGAAAAAAGCTTTGAAAATCATGGTTTGGCAAAAGCTTCGATCTGAGATGCCTATTGAGGGGTGTAGCTGCGTTTTTAGGTGATAGAATTTCAGTGCAGTCGACTAGGGTTTTGGTTTCTGAGATTTTGGAGCATCGATTTGACGGACAAAGCTTGGATTTGGGTTTGGTGGAGTAAATGGCACCTCAGATTAGAATTTCGAAGGTCGTCGAGCCTTGGGATGGGGTGAGACATGTGTATGGACCTAGGGAGATGGGTCGGGTCGTGTTTTACTGTAGGGATTCGGGCGTGATGTGGTGGGGTCGAGGTGGTGGAGCTTGCGAAGAGAAGCTCGTCGGATTCATCGGTTTTGAAAATCGTTGAGAAATGAAGGAGCTTGGGGTGGATATTGAGGCGGCCATGGTGATCATGCACTCTATGCCACTGTGCGTGTTATTTTGGGGGAGAAGATTTAAGGGCATTAATGTAAATAAATTAAATTTGTAATTGTTCATTTATTTTTATCTAAAATGTATCACTAACTTATAAAATTCGTATCTCTATTATATGAGGTCTTATTGGAACGTAACTTTTTTACATTGCCTCTTGTGACGAAAGCTTCGCAATGGAACCGGTTGGAACGAATTTGGAGACAGTTGAATTTTGGGCTCAAATCAGATGTCGTCTAGTTTTAGTTCCAAATTGGAACGCCTCGGCTGCAGTAGAAAATTCGGTGAGTTAATCTAACCTTTTTGGATAACTAGTATGGTATATAATTGATAAAAATGGTTGAATGATTGTTTAGATAAGTTATTATACTATTACTTGGTTTGGATATATTCCCACCTATTGGAGCAGATGAGACACTAATATGTTCTCGTGTAAGAGCGGATGACCCTTTGTATATGAATCCCGCCTCGAAGTGGTTGATTTATATTTTATTTTTTTCTAACATTTGTCATGCAGGGTAAAACAGGTTGGAGGCATCCAACAAGATTCCTCGCTATTATTGAATTATATTGTTTCAATAATAGTTCTTTTATGTGGATTATTGAATAATAAATATGATTGTGTATGTTGTGGTTATAACATCATTACATATTTGAAATTAAAACCCAGTAGTAATAGAAAATCAATATTGATATTGGTTATGTGTTGGGTGGCTATTGGCCTCAAATTAGTATTTTAAAATACTATAAATTGTCGTTAAGTTAGAATTGGTTTAAAAAGTCAAGAAATGATTTTTAAATCCGAAATCGGGTTTTGAAAATATATTTTTTAAAGGATTTATTTAGTTAATTTTAATAATATTATTTTTAGGTTACTCAATTATCTTAATGTTGTTTTATAGTTATTTTATTATAGGAATATTTTTTTAAAGTGTTTAATTAAATTGGTACTGTTTAAAAAGTATTTAATTATATTAGTAGGGTTTTAGAGTCAATTAATTATACTAATAAGAATTTAAGGTTATTTAATTGTATTGGTTTTGTTTTAAAGTTAATTGTCTATAGTAATATGGATTTAAAGAATTATCAAAATGTGATAAGGTTAATTATTTAAGAATAATTGTGATTTGGACCTAATATTAAAGATTATTAATAAGATTTTAAGATAAGTTATTATTATTTATGAAAATGGTAACGGTAAATTATTATCATTCTTAAACAATATTTTAAAGTCATTAATTATCATTTTTAAGATGTTTTAAAATTTATAAATTTTAATGTCAATAATTAGTATTATATAATGGTATTTGATGTAAAATATTTTAAATTAATTATAATTGTTTCTGAGACCCTGGAATATATTTAAAAGACTTAAATCTTAGAAAGGATTTATAAAATGGATTTGAAGAATTAAGGAAGGGTTTTGGAAAATTGAAGATTTTATAAATGAGTAAATATACTTATAAATGGTTTTCGAGAATCTAATAAAATAAAACTTTCTAAATTTTGTGGATATACTTATAACGTTGAAATAAGTATATGGATATTTCTGAGCATTGAAACATAGAGATTTGCAAGTATATCTTTGTAATTTACAAGTAATTTATGAAGTGGGTTTTATTCATGAAGGATTTATTAAAAGGAGGCCGGTGGTCGCTATGTGCTTAATCCATGTTGTTTTCACCTATGAAATCTATGATTTGAATGTTTTTTTATTAACCGATTGTCAAATTTGGACCCAAAAGTAACTTTGAAAATATTTAAGGGAAACACGTGAGTTGTATACATAGTGCATATAAATCTCTTTTCATTCTCTTAGAACAATGATAAGGAAATCCGTCCAATAACGGTTAGGAGATGATCTCTGCTCTTATCCTTGGCTGTTTATTTCCTAAAGAACTGGGGTTGAGTTTACCAAAAACTATCGAATGTTGTTTCGAAGAGGCCGGGATAGGATATGTCATCTGAAAACAACTTTGATCCAACTTAAGCGTTGCGAAGTGAAGATATCCCGAAGAGGATGGAAATTCAGAGAAGGAGCTTTCAAGTGTTTCGTTTAGTCCTAGAAGAGCTTGTGTGGATGAATGCTGACATTGCATTATTGCCTGGAGGGAAGAGTTAGCATTTCAAGTGGGAAGTGATAAATAAAGGTAATTATAGCCTCAAGCCTCATCAACCAGGAAAATGAATAAAGCAAAGACATGCATTAGGGCTATGTGGGTCGCTTCCATTAAGGTATGATCATTCCAAGATCTAATGTCGATATCTCTATGTATGCTTCGAGGCCCATAATGGTTGTTTATCAACTATGGGGTGATCATATTTGGTGCTATCCAGCAAGGGTGTGCTGGTCCTGAGTAGCTGAGGTGCAGCTGCGATTGCGACCTCCCATACATTTTATCTAGAGGTGTACAAATTCGGTGGGTGGACTCTTACCCTTTCATATTTGGAATCCATTCCCCAATAAGCGCCTATGGGCTTGACTGCATACCTATTACGCTGGAATTAAATAATGTAACAATTTCAGCTATGATTAATAAATATTTGTATCCAGACACGATTATAATATCACGGGTTTATTGTAGAAATGTTTTGGTTATCGTATGGTGAAACCTATCCGTGTTTATGTGCAGCGTGGTCTTACGAGATACCTTTGATTTCAAAGGTTTTATGTAAACTTTAAATCCAGTTGGGTGTGTTTTCTCACGCTGTTTTTCTAGACTGACTCAGATGTTATTTTATATAATGCTCGGGTCCGACCGAGTACATTACAGATTGGTTTGGATGCTTGGAGCTTCAAGAGACGAGCTGGAGGCCCAGAGATGTATTCACGTAGATGGTTATTTTTCGCTGTATTCATTGTTTTGTTCATCAGCAATTGTGAGGACAGGCTGTTATAACCGTCCAGGCCGAGATAGGTTAGTATACTCTGATTGATGTCTGTATATACGTATACTACAGTTTTGCTTTTGTTAAAAGATTTATGGTATATTATAGATTATTCATTCCACTGTAAGATTCTATGTTGTTTAGTTTTCTTCTTATTTTCTTCTATTTTTCTTTTTCCCAACAATTGGATCTTTCGGCATTCGATTGTTCAACATGTGACATAAGGGACGTATTAATGTTGATTTCCGAGGGTCGAAAAGCCTGGTCATTATATTTAGTATCAGAGTCGAAGGTTAAGCGAGAACCTTGGCTTTGGTGCGGTACTCATTAGAGATAGGGTCAGTTGCACCCTAGAATGAGTATGAGTTATATATATATATGTGTATATATATAAAATATATGAGAACGTATTTGTTAGTGATATAAAAATTGTTTTATATTGTATTGGCTGGTCTATTGAGTGGCTTATGGATTCTGGTCAATATGAGGAACTAATTTATTGATAGGGATCTCTAAACACTTGAATAGAGCAACTCGACATGGTATTATTTTGAAACTGGGTAAATGAAATATTTTACCATGATTATATTTTACATATAAAAGGGATATTTTTTCAGAAAATATTAAAGTTATATATGGTATGTTTGGTTGTTAAAGAATGATAATATTTTATTATAATCATTCGCTGCTGTTGTGATCGAATAAAAGTTGACATTATTGTTATGCAAAAAAGATTAACAGTTAAGAAGTGATTTTATATAACCAAAGTGAGATTATGCAAATATATGATTTATAAATGTGATTTATAAATTGAACGGAAATGAAATTTTAGAAGTATATTATAAATATGATTTCTAAAAAGGATTTAAGAACTGGAAATTTGGGGATTTAAATCCCGTTGGTTTTGGAAATGGTTTTTCAAAGTTTTGGAAAATAATAGTGATATTATCTGAATGATATTTCTGGCTGGAAATATTCTAAAAAAAGGGCTTTTAAAAGGAATAAAAGCACCGAACTCACTTCGATCGCTGGAAAATAATTTCGGTGATAACTGTAGCATCATCAACGTACAATTTCGAGTTTCCAAATGAGGAATTGCTACTAAATAGAGTTTTGTTTCTGTAAAACAAGTTTTGATTTCAAAATCCAAAAGAATGATTTTTTATACCAAGGGATTGTGTGTGTATGATTTCAAAAATAATTTGCAATATTGAGAACAAGGTATTTAAACTCTAGGATTTTCATTTAAATATTTTATTAAGAATATGAGAAAAAATAATATTGATAACTTATAAAATTTGAAAATTAGTAAGTTAAAACAATATTTTAATGTGTTAAATGTGAATGCAAGAAAAGTAAAGTTTGAAATTGAACTATAGAATGGAACTTAACTTAAATTAAGTTAAATAAATGAATTTTGAAAATTTAGCCTAAGTTAGGATAAAGGAAATAATTTTTGGAAATGGAATTGATTGTGATTTGAAATGGATCAATGAGACGGGTTAATTGAATTAGTGAAGTGAAAATGGTTGATTAAATTGAATATTGAAATTGGAAAATGAATTGAGTTAAATGGAAGCGAAATTGGTTTACAGTGGATGTAGACTTAAGTTATGAAATGGAAATAAACATGAGAAGAGTTGTATAAAATATTTATAAAACTTAAGTAAAATCTTATGAAATGATTCATAAATGAAATTAGTATGAGGTGAAATGTTGTTAAACATGAAATCTGATTAAATAGTTCTTAAGTGATATCAATATTGAAAGAATATACTAAGTAATAGATGAAATGAATTTGAATAAGAGAATTTGGGATAGCTAAGAATCAATTGCAATAGATACGTGGGTTGTACGTCTATTTTCTATTCACATAACGATTTGATCTTGATTCGAGTACATACTTTCGAGGTAATTTATATAGATGCGAGTTGGAAATTTTCACTCGACTCTTGATGGCAAATACTGGATGTGGATCTTTGATTGGTTCTGGAATTCTCTATTGTAGTATATGGCTATACAAGGAGGATAATGGTTTATAATCAAGGAACCAGACTGAGTCCTCACTAGAGTGGTAGTGTGAATGATACTAGTTCATAAGTGGAATTGTGTGATCGAGCGAGCAATCAGATTTGGTATTGCGTATGGATGATATGTGTACATCGTACGGGCTTTAGTAAAGTAAATGTTGAGAATTTAAATCGCAAATTAATAGGATTTTAAACTATATGTTTGGACATCATTGGTAAATAAGATGTAGGTATATTAAAGCATGGGCTAACTTGATGTTTTTGGTTTCATAAGCAAAGTTGGGTTGCCCAACAAAAGGTACATGCTTAAATTGTTGTTTAAATTTGATGTTTTTATGATTGAGCAACTTGGCTTTTGTTTTCTTTTTTTGGTTTTGCCCGTGGTGGCAATTAGTAGTTGTTCTATTCGAGCTGAGCAAATGAGACGCTGTTGAAATTTTTCGAAAAATTTAAGAAGTTAGAAATTTGAAGAAATTTTAATATTGAATTATAAGTTGAAATGATTGAATGGATAACATTAGTTGGAATCTATGAATAAATTTGGAAGCTTAGTAAAAGTAATAATAAGGTTTCAACAAATTTGGAAAAGGCGGAGGGCTTAAGTTTATTTGGTGAAATATTTCAACTAATTTTTTTTAGAAAGGGGGAATAGGTTTGGGCATTTTTTCTACCTTAGCAATTTTGGGGAGAAATTCTTTTAAGGTAGGAAGAATGTAACGACCTAGAATTTTTGTTATTTGAAATTAGAATATTATATTTATTTTAAATATTGAAAAGTTAATTTTATAGGTGAAATAACTTAAATTTCAAATGTAGCGATTTATTTGGTAATTTAATTATTGAATTTAATAATTAAAAATTGTTTAAAACATTGAATAATGGGTTTTAAGCTGGAAAAAAACGATTTAAATGCTTATTTATTTTCAGTTAACAAGAGTGAAGGTAATTAAACTTTTAAATTGGATTTAAAATCAATTTACTCAATTTTAAAATTACTCATTTAAATTAACGAGTAAAAATAGCCTTTCGGGGCACAGCCTCAAATCTCTACGAAACTAGTGTCATTAGGTCCATAATATGAATTATAATACGTCGTCAAATTTCGTAGCGATCAGATGCACCATTTGGTCGTACGAGTTAGAAACGCATTCAAATTAGTATTGAAGATTGAGTCTAATAATTGGGTTCAAAAATCTATCTTCTGCATACAATCAAATTGTTCCATTACGTTCGAAATAGGGGTATAACATTTGGAACACTAGGCGGTACGCCTCGATTAGAGTCCATAATTAAATATTTAGATATTTTGAATTTAAATAATATATATTTTATTGATTTGACCTTACACACCCTAACTCTTCCTAACCGCCACCCTACTTTGAATAAGCCCACACCCAACATGCTAACTTTCATCTTTCCCCCTCTATTTAAAAGCAGCTAATAGAAGCTTCTTCTAAAAATGTTGAATTCAAAAATCAATTTATCAAAATCTACTCAATAAAAAAGGAAACAAGCTTTAAAAATCATGGTTTGGCGAGAACTTTGATCTGAGATGCTTATTGAGGGGTGCAGCATCATTTTTTGGTGATCGACTTTTAGGGCAATCAACTAGGGTTTAGGTTTCTGGGATTTTGGAGCTTCGATTCGACAGACAAAGCTAGGATTTGGGTTTGGTGAAGTAAATGGTACCTTGGGTTGGAGTTTCGGAGGTCATAGAGCCTTGGAAAGGGGTGTGACATGTATATGGATCTAGGGAGATGGATCGCGTTTTACTATAGGGCTTCGAGCGTGGTATGGTGGGGTCGAGGTAGTGGAGGTTGTGAAGAGAAGCTCGTCGGGTTCGTCGATTTTGAAAATCGTTGAGAAATGAAGGAGCTTGGGGTAGATGTTGGAGCGGCCATGGTGATCGTGCACTTTGTGTCGCCATGCATGTACCTTATTTGCAGGAGAAGATGTAAAGGCATTAGTGTAAATAAACTAAAGTTGTAACTATTTATTTATTTTTATATAAAATGCATCATTAACTTATAAAATCCGTATCTCTCTTATACGAAGTCCGATTGGAATGAAACTTTTTGCTTTGCACTTTTGACAACGAAAGCTTTGCAATAGAACTGGTTGGAATGAATTTGGAGACAGTTGAATTTGGGCTAAAATCGGATGTCGTTTGGTTTTAGTTCCAAACTAGAACAGGTTGGCAAGAACAGAAAATTTCGGTGAGTTAATCTCACCTTTTTAGATAATTAGTATGGTAATAGTTGATAAAATGGTTGAATGATTGTTTGGATAAGTTATTATATTTATTACTTGGTTTGGATATATTCCTGCCTACTAGAGCGGATGAGACACTATTACGTTTCCATGTAAGAGCAGATGACCCTTTGTATACGAATTCCACCTCTAAGCGGTTGATTTATATTTTATGATTATTTAACATTTATGATGCAGGAAAAACAGGTTGGAGGGATCCAACAGGATTCCTCGCTGTTATTGAATCATATTGTTTCAATAATATTTCCTTTATACGGATTATTGAATAATAAATATGATTGTGGATGCTGTGGTTATAACATCATTATATGTTTGAAATTAAAATCCAACACTGATAAAAAATCAATATCGATATTGGTTAAGTATTGGGTAGCCATTAGCCTCAAATTAGTATTGGAAAATACTATAAGTTGTCATTAAGTCAGAATTAGTTTTAAAAGACAAGAAATGATTTTTAAATCTAAAATTGGGTTCCAGAAATATTTTGTTCTAAGGATTTATTTATTTAATTTTAATAATATTATTTTTAGGTTATTCAATTATATTAATGTTGTTTTATAGTTATTTTATTATAGTAATATTGTTTTAAAGTGTTTAATTAAATTAATACTGTTTAAAAATATTTAATTATATTAATAGGGTTTTAAAGTTAATTAATTATGCTAATAAGAATTTAAGGTTATTTAATTATATTGGCACTATTTTAAAGTTAATTGTCTATGGAAATATGGATTTAAAGAATTATCAAAATGTGACAAGGTTAATTATTTAATAATAATTATGGTTTAGAATTAATATTAAGGATTATTGATATGATTTTAAAATAAATTATTATTATTTATGAAAATGGTAAAGGTAAATTATTATTGTTCTTAAACAATATTTTGAAGTCATCAGTTATCATTTTTAAGATGTTTTAAAATTTATAAAGTTTAATGTTAATAATCAGTATTATATAATGGTGTAAAACTTTTTAAATTAGTTACAATTATTTCTGAGACGCCGAGAATGTATTTGAAAGATTTAGATTTTAGAAACGATTTATAAAGTTGATTTGAAGAATTAAGAAAAGGTTATTGAAAATGAAGAGTTTATAAATGAGTAGATATTTATAAACGAATTTCAGAAACACGTTTATAGATTTATAATAGAAGTTTATAAATGGGATATGGATCCATAAAGTGTTTATAAGTGATTTTTGAAATGTATAAGTGTGATAATCCAGATTTTTGGATATTTGGTAATTGAATAATTAATTGATTTTTACTATTGAGATACTAATTTTATTTGGTTAAACAAATAAATCAGATAATAAATAATTATATCAACTTATAAATAATTTGGATTTAAAACTCTATATTTTAAAATTAATGAAAAAATTTGTTTTCTAATTATAATATACATATACATATACATATATAGTGATTTGGAAGTCATATTTTGAATTTAATAGTACAATAGTTTTGGTTAAAATAAAATTTAATAAAAGGTTTAAAATACCTTCTTTTAATTATTTTTTACATATGAATAAATATAATTTGTATATATATAATATATGTTAATATAAAAAGGAAATGCATTAATTAAAAATAGAAAAGTATAAAACATATACATAAAACTAACTAAAAATATAATATAAGAATTATATAAACATATTAAAAACATTCAATTACATGTGTAACCATTTTAAACATGGAATTTAATAAGTGTAAGTATTTAAAATGCATTTGAACATTTGTAACAATATTGTCATACAAATAAACATGTGTCACTTATTTTCTTTCCATTTTTTTATTAATAAAAGGAAACAAGATTTATATATATATCTACCTCCTTCTCTTCTCAATTTTCTTTCAAACATTCAAAGAAAAAAATCAAAACCTGGAAAAGAAACTAAAACTATTCCATAGAAAATCAAATTCAAAACTGAATCAAAGCAACCATCTTTCCAAATCTCAAACCTGACTCAAAAGAAAACCAGAAAGAATCAAAAATGAAAACAAAGTTCAAGTCTGAAAGCAAGTAGATCAACCCAGTTAAAAACAAGATCCAAATCAAACAATTTCGAACCTGAAGCATAGATCATTTCAACTAAGCTAAAAATCAAAGCCAAAGTAATCTGCAGTCTAAAATTTCAATTTTCAAAGTGGCAGATCAAATTCAATTTTCCAATCAAATTCCAGTTTTTCAAATTTTAAAAGCCCGTCCTCTGTTTATCAATTTCATGTGAGTAAACTTACTTTTGATCTGAATTGATGTCGTGATTAATGTTTGAAGAGAAGTGGTAAATATGTTTGCATGTATACAAATATGTGTACATATACCTGTGCATGTCTGGAAACATGCATAATTTGCCTCTGTTCAAAGTTCACAAGTTTCAAAAACCTGTTCAAAGACATAAATCTCTTCCTCTAATCCTTTGTAGGCTTTAAGGTATGAATAAAACATGTTGGTAAAATCAAGATCCAAGTTTTAAAAATATTTTTAAGTAAAATTTGGAAGTAATTTTTACTAGAACAAGAATATACAGTGGAACTCAGAAGTATATCAAAATTCAAGTGTTTTAATTTCTTGATTCAATTACATAATGTGATTTGTTTTCGAAAACCATGTTTTTTAAATAAAATCAAGATTTTTAATTTTGTTCTTGGGGAGCATTCATGGGATGAACGAAAATTGCATTTTGGGTAAATTCTGGCGATCGACGAAATGATTGATTTAGGGATCATAGCTGGAGCATGTTTGGAGGTCGGGGATCTCTAGAAAAATGCTCGGTATAATTCACCGAGGTGGCCAGACGACTGCGATTTAAGGTTTTAGACCCAGTTCTAGATGATTGGGTTTAAGTGGCAATTGCATCTTCGTCAGTGGACCAAAGTTAGTCGCAGCTGGGGGAAGTGGTGCTTGGGACTGAGGCGAAGGTCTGGATAGGTCAGCGAGGTCTCTAGCGATCATATTGGTCGACGCGAGGTTTTTTCAGATGATCAATTTTGGGTTCCAGTTTTTCCAACATACACGAATTCGATTTCGTGGATGTTTTCAAGGATCTGGGTATTCGAGACGATAGAGGGAAGGGCCGGTAACTTTATGGATATTGGAACACTGATCGGGGTTGCCTCGTTCAAGCGTGCACATGTACACGGGTAAGGGTTGTATCAGTAGGCTTGGGTTTGGGAAAGAAGAAGTGGTCTCGAAGTCGACCTCGGGGAGATTAGATCGGGGCTCGAGTTTTGGTTCGGGGCGTTTGTGTGGGTAAACATGTTAACATGATTTTTAAGTTTTTATAATAAAACAAAGTACAAAAAGGGGAGAGATTTACTCGGGGAGGAACTCGTGAAAACTAGTGTTTGGCTTGAGATAATGTTTGGGGATGTAGCATGATGGCTCGGGTTAGTTTAAAATATTAACTAAGTGTTTTCTTAAATTTTTAAGTAAGGCAAGTTTAAATTAATTTCTTAATTAGTTCTTTTATATTCTATCTAAGTTTGGAATTAGTGGAAGGTTTTGAAATAAATTATTTTATATTAATTAAGTTTAAAATGTTTTAAACATATATAACTTTTATTTTTAAAAAAAAGTTTATTTAAACGAACTTAATAATTTAATTAAGGAGTTAATTAAGAAGATAAAATATTTTTAAAAAAAGGTTAATTAACTTAAATATCATAAGTTAATTTATGTGTTAATGATAATTAATTCCAAGGTTTATTAAATAAAGATTTTTAATGATAATTAAGTAATTAATAAAGATAAATGGTTTATCTTTTAATTAATTAAAGTCTTATGTAATTAAAGATTTATTAATTAATGAAAGTAATTAAAAGATTATTACTTAAAGGATAATTACTTAATGTCAGTAATGAAAGAATAATTAATTAACTACAGGTTAATTTATTAAAGGGTAATTAATTTATAATTAGAGGTTAATTTATTGATAATCAAGGGTTAATTGATTGATGAAATTAATTAAGGGTTAATTAATTTATAATTAAAGGTTAATTAATTAATTAAGGATTAATTAATTAATGTAGTTAACTTAAGGTTAATTCATGTGATTAATTAAGGGTTAATTAATTAATTAAGGATAATTAATTAAGATGGAAATTAAAGATGATTTAATAATTTTCATTAGTTAATTAGGATAATAACAAATGGTTTAATGTAAATTAAGCAGGGTTTTTAAAGTAATTAATTTAATTTATTTGGTGATTATATTAAATTAATTAGGAATTATGTATCTAATCAATCTTGCATATGAATGATAAACCTGAATTGAATGCCTTGGTTTGCTTGATATCTCTATTATGTAATTTGTGATGGGCTGTGATATGAAATGGCTGGCTTGATACGTTAATAAATGTGAATCATTTATCTGTGATAGACTTCTGTGTGCGTATGTTGTTTAATTTAATTAAATTATTTACTTAAACAACTTGGTTTAAGAGATGATATTTGATTCGAAGAGACTAGGGGCGAGTATACGCAAAAATACCCAAAATCATGTGACGACCCGGAAATTTTAACAAAATAAATTGGAATAATTAATCGATTCTAAATATTTAAAAGTTAATTTTAACTTAAAAATTCCAGGTATCAATATTTACTTGATAATTAAATCATTGAATTTTATAGTTTAAATGTTGATATTTATGATTGAATTAGGTAAATTGTTGAATCTGAAATTTCTAAGCCTGTTAAAAATATTTTGAAGGCTTATAAAATCTATAATGATGCTACTGGAGATAATAGGATGATTGAAATTCAATTTAAGGGTAATTTGTTCAATTTTAATAATATATCGTTTAAATTGGAACTGGAAAATAGCCTTCCGAGGCACAGTCTCGGAATTCGACGAAAACAGTTCCATTGGATCCGTAATAGTTAATTATTATCGGATTTCAATTTTCGTAGCAATCGGAGTTGTCGTTTGACTCTGGCAGCTTAAAACGCTTAGAACTATTCTAGTCGATTTATTTTAAAACTGATAGTTTTCTTCTGTAACTCGTGTATACGATCGACGTAGGTTCTGAACACGTTTCATCATGTTCGGGACACGAGTAGAATCTTATCATTGCCTAACGGCATTTCTTAAGAGGGATTTGAATTTTTATGGAAATTTTTGCGACGTTTTGATGATATAATAAAATTTAAAGGTATAAGGTCATAGATATTTTCATTTTATCGTGCCCAAGAAGCCTCCCACCCCGATATCTATTTTCTTAGACAAGTGACCGCGTGTATTCACTTTGCTCCCCCATTTTTCAGTTCTTCCAAAACCCTTATATCGAAATCAACTGCAGAAAAAAAATAATATAATTAGGGCATGACTTGCGATGGAATCGCGTTCGAATCACGCGAGCACGAGGAAGCTCAAGGGTGGCGTGCATTTTGTGGTAGGCTTAAAATTGAAGACTCGATAGGGAAGCACGCGTACAGACAGTAGGATAGCGCACGTCATGGGTGGACTCGAGTGGGGTGTTGGCTGTTGAACGAGGCGGAGGCGGGTCGTGAGGGCAGTCTCGAGCTCGAAGAGGTGGGGGTCAAAATCTTTCTATCACATTCGATTTAGGGGAGTAGCCATAGGCTCCGCGTCGTTGTCGACATGGCAGAGCTCGAGCTAGGGCATCGGGGTTCCTGTTCGAATTAAGGTATATTCAATTCTTAATACACCCTACTTAAACTTGTATTTAAGTAAGGTCGTAATTTAATTTTCATTATCACTTATCAAGACTGCAGAAAATTTATAAGATGATTTTGGTTGTAAATCGTTATGCTACGGACTGAAGTATATAGATGTAAGTGTTTCAGTTAGTATGTGATCTTGGACACTTTGTAAGAAAATTATTGGTTTAAAATTAAAACATAAGTAAAAATAAAATTATATATATATATATATAATAAGAATAATTGGTAATTAAGCTGATGTACTTAACTCGTTTAATTTTTGAGTTGGTAAAAAACATAGTTTGTTAAAAGAAACTATTTAACTATTAGTTTAATTTTTTTTTAAAATCAAATAATAAATTAAATTAAGTAAATTAATGATAGTAAACTATTGAGTTACAACTCAAGTATTATTTACTTTATATGGTATTTATTTAAGGTCTTAACCGAGAAGACAAAATCGAATTGGAATGGATTGCAAACAACAAAATCAAAGGTGAGTAATCTCATGCCCTGGATTTTATTTAAATTTAAATGGTTAAACTTAAATAGTTGGATGAATGATTGAAATGTTTGGATGGGTACTGATGATCTAGTGATTTAGATTTGGTAGTTTCTCGTGTTAATTGTGGTTTGACTCGAGGTGCTTGAATTTTAATAGTTGAACTTGAGTCATAAATAAGTAAATGGTTCTGTTTAAAATCAAATAAAGTTTAATGTTCGGTGATTCATTAAATAGGTATGATAATTTTAAATGGAAACTTTATTAATTAAATTGATTAATTATATGGGTTAAATAAGTTTATATTAATTTGGAATAATCATTTGAGGGTTTAATAAGTAACTACTTATGTAATTAATAAAATAAAATTACTGTGTGATTAAACAAGAGATAAATTAAGATAATTTAATTAAGGAGAATTAATTTATTAGAGAAGTAAATGAAAGAATAATTAATTACAGGTTGCGATTAATCGGGAATGATTAATATTTGGGTTGAATTTAGACTAGAACAAATCAAAAACATAATTGGAATTCATCAATTTATATAATCAACGATGTAATTAAAGATTGATTAAGTAAGATGAATTAATCAAAGTGACCCATAAGAAATTAAGTAATATAAGTATTTAAGAATTAGATTGATTGATTATAGTTAAATAATTTGTGAAATAATTAAAGATTATTCATCGATTTGGTAAGAATAATTAAAATCATGTAATTAAACAAGGATAATTACTTGAATGTAATTGAGAAATAATTAATCCAAAGTGATTAATTAAGATGAATCGTGAAGGGTTGACTAATTTATTGTTTTGGAATTAGTTAACGTTACATGAAGAAATCTAAATGATTAAGGTTTGAAATTCAATTAGAATCAATTGAATTGACTTGTATGTGATTAAGCTTTGCTTATGGATGATTGAATGGTATGGGATACTTTGAATGAGTTGATATCGCTAATATGAAATGTTGTGTTTTTCATTTGGATAATTTGGGATTATGATAATATAAGATCCGAGGAGACCGGGATCGGGTATTAGGAAAACACCCGAACCCACTTCGGATTAAACATAAATTGATGTGGGAATAAATAGATTGGAATGAAATGATTTAAGTGAATTGGATTATTTTATCCAAGTTTGGTACTTAGGAAATAGATGTGTGGAATTTGTGATGGCTATAAAAAAAAATTGTGGCTTGTGAATTGAAACGAGTTACCCGGGTTTTATATAAGTTGATTTCTTTGGTATTCCATGTTAGATGGGTTTACTCACGCTGGTTTCCAGCCTGACCCGGGTGTTACTTTGGTGTAATGCTCGGGTCAGACCGATTATTACAGATTTTCAGGTGGGTACGTTCCGGAGCTCAGGAGCCAAGCATGATGGCAATAATGTATAGAATATTTCCGCTGTATATATATTATTGATAAGCTGAGACATGATACTTGTATATATATTCAGTGACTGTATATATGTGACACTCTGATGTATATTAATGTAATCGACAGATATAGTATTCTTTTGTAAACTATTATTATTTATTATTATATTTTATCCGCTGCGAATGTGAGATGTTGTTTCTCTTCTTCTTCTTCTTCTATCCCTTTCTTCTTTTTCATAACTATCTGGAATTTTCTGGTTAGAAAATTTCGGGTCGTTACATTTGGTATCAGAGCTGAAAGGTTAAGCGAGAGCCTTGGCTCTGGTGGGGATTACTCATTAAATAGAGTTCGTAGAACTCTAGAATGAGTTGAGTGCATATATATATATATATATATATATATATATATATATATATGAGGGCGTTCTTGTTATTTTCTTATATAAGAGTTTTAAATGATTTTATATAAAAGTATATTTTGATATATAAAGTAATATTCCCTTCTAATGAATATTAAGGTGGATGGTTGTTAATTAATAGAATTAAATTAAGAAGTAATAAAATACGACCAAACAGAAATCTTGAATTGGAATTAACTTAAGTGGTAACAGAAAATACAATCAAAGTTTAAAATTTGAAATTATTAGTTAAGAATGAAAATTCTAGAATTAGAACTAAAAAATAATAATAATAAATTAAATTGTTTAAAAACTTTAAATGAACAAAGTTAACTTGGTTTAAAGGGTTAAACCAACCTTTGGGAATTCGACTCGAATTTATATAATTCGAGATGGTTTGAAATTGAGATTAGAATTGAATTAATTGGATTCGTGGTTGAAGATGGATAAGTTTAAAAATTTAAATGGGAAATTGTATTGGATTAACTTAAAAAGGGTATTGAACTTGAAGAGAGTTCAATTGATATTAGGTTAAATTTATTTGAATACTTTGGAATTGGAATTAAAGTTGAATTGGATTAAAACCAAATGGAATTTGAAATATATATTGTAAATGTAATTTATAAATTGAAATAAACTTCATAAATAAATGAGATTATAATTTGAAATAGAATTCAAGAGAATATTTGAAAATAAAGTAAGATGAAAATTCTAGAGTACTGTTTAAATATGAATTGGATGGACTGGGAATTTGGAATTTTTGGGAAAAATTAAAATTCCTTTGGATTTGGAAGTGGTTTCTAAAGGTTTTGGGAAAATAATAGTATTATTTCAAAAATATTTTTGTGCCGGATTTGAAATCTGGGAGATTTGAAATTAAAAATATTCGAAATGTTTTTAGAGAGATAAAAGCATTAAACTCTTTCGGTCACTGGAAAATAACGTCGGTGATGACTGCAGCATCATCGATGTTTGTTTTCGAGTTTCTAGAAGAGAAATTTTGCTACCAAATTGTTTTAAGTTGGGTTTGTTTGTGAACTGGGTTTGGTTTGAAATTCAAAAGGGGTGACTGAATTTGCCAAAGAATTTTGGATATAGTTGAATTCTAAGGTGATACTGAAATTTTGGAAACTTGTTTAAACTCTGGAATCTTGATTAAATGTTTATGGAATAATAAAAATATATTGGCTAAATAAAATGTATAATTCCGAGTTAAAAGCAAAATGTGAATGTAATTGATTATAAATAGAAGATGTAAAATTGAAATTATAATTTAAGTCGTATAAGTTTAAAGATCAAATGGAATTTGATTTGAAGTTGGAAGGAAATTGAAAATCAATTCAATTTGAATTGGGAATGAATCAAGTCCAATGGAAATTGGAGTTAGTTAAATTGGGATTGGGTTTATTTAAATGGAGTGGAAATTTAAATTAAATTGTTGGGGAAGTGAGCAGTTTTGACTCTGGACCATTTTCAGTATAAATTGTATTAATGTAAACTTATTTTTTTTCAAGCTATTAAATTTATATACAACCTTTCTTTCTTAAAGCCAAATTATTTTATATTTGTTTTACAATTGTTTTGGGAGCTATTTAACCATTTTTCAACTGTTTTCTAAACTAACTACTGTTTTTCAACTATTTTACAAATTAATTACTAATTTACAGCTATTTTGCAATTATCTAAAATTTCTGAAACTATTCGCCTATTTTCTAGCTATTTTACAGCTATATTTCAAATTAGTAATTATTTTTCAACTACTTATCTATTTAAAAGAAAATTTTCAAGCTATTTCCTAAATATAAACTGGTCGGAGTTCAAACTGTTATTGATTAAATACCCAACTGGGATAAGAATTGAGGTGATAATCCAAATGAGGATTAAGGCAAATGTGAATAAGTGAATGGAGATTTAAGTGAATGTGAATAGAAAGGAAATTGATATTGGAAAGAGTAATCAAATGTGAATATTTGATTTTGGGTAAACAAAGTTATATCTTTGTTATATATTCTTCCCTTGTTTAATCTATTGCTGGAGAAAAGGATTTTGGAAGTGTTTGAAGTATAAAAGGAATTTTATACGAGTTTAAAGTGATCCAAGGTTTTAAAAATTATATATATCTGTATATATATAAAGGATCTTATGAGGATTTTGGAAAAGGTTTTGGGAACCTTTGGATTTGGAAAGGGTTTTGATTTTTGGGTAAAATCAATATTGGTAATTGGAAAGCCTGTTTTGAGAATTATCGATTTTGGTATAATCGATTTTGTGTAAAGGAGCTTTGATAAAATTCATACTAGGTGTATGATTTGAAAGATACTATATGTGTATAGTATAAAGTGTTTTGATGATAGCTCTGGGGAAAAAGGGTGCTCCCTTGGAATGGACTTCTCAGGAGTGCCACTGGGTGGCGCTGCCTTGAGCCCCAAGGGGGGTTCTAAAGTTGATCCTGTGAGGAGTCCGGACAAAACTAGTTCCTGAGGATTATGGGTAGTGTATCATAGCGAAAATCGTGTGTGCCGCAGAGAGCCAACAGTCCGCGTTTGATTTTATATCGGTAGACTGCGACACTATGGTATACCACATAGCGAAAGTCGTGTGTGCCGCTGAGAGCCAACAGTCTGTGTTTGAGTTTATCTCGGTAGACTGCGACCTATGTAGGCATGGAGAAGTTTCATTTCGACAGCGAAAATCAGAGGCCGCTGAGAGCCTGCAGTTGCATGGACTTTTGCTGCGACGACAACGTAACCCTGGATGTAACTGTGATCTGTTGTGTGGGTTCCATGGCATAATCGTGAGGCCGCGGAGAGCCTGTAGTTACATGGACTTTTGTTGTGACCGCAACGTAACCCTGGTATGTAACTGTGACCATGGATGGGGGTGATGATTTTCAGAGCATTGTCACCAAAGATATTTACTCTATTTTTAGAAAACTGTTTTCTATATTTTCAAGAAAATTATTTTCCAAGTATTTTCACTGGGTGTTGAAAACGGGTTTACCAAGTACTTGTAGATTTTCAGTCCTACACTTGATCAACGTATGACTGAATTTCTGTGAGAACAAGGATGAACTGGTTGAGACATTGAGTTATAAGAAATATTTTTATAAAAGCTATTTTAATAGTATAAGGTGGATTTAAAAGAATTTCTAAATTGTTAAAATAGAAGTGTTGAAGTTTTGGGAAAATGCAAGGGGAAAATCCAAAATGGAATTATAAAATAAAATTGGACTCGGGAAAAATTTAAATGATGCGATTCTTTGTAATAAAATCGAATCTTGATATAAAATTGGAAGTAAGCTAATTAGCTGAATAATTGTTTGATCGAGTATGTTAATAAAATTTAACTTGGGTAAATAAAATGTATTGTAAGTTGATAATGGATTTAGAAATGAATTCGAATTATAAATAGAATTCGACTTGGGTTGATAATGGATTAAATAAGAAGAGATGGTGTAAAACTAAAATTGAGTTGGATTGAAAAAGTGATGGTTTGAATTGCAAATAAAATTCAAGTGATTTGAATAATATTTAACGTAATTTGCAAGTAAATTTGATATAATGGAAGTATTGTCAAATGAAATGAAAGAGGATTGTAATAGAAATGGTTTGAGTTGCAAATAAAATCCAGATGCGTAGAAATAGTTCGAGAATGGCTTTGTATTAATAAAATAAATTCGATAATGAGTTAAGTAAGCAAATTAAAAAAAAATTAAAATGGATGGGCTTACTGAATTTAATAGAAGTTGATTAAATGAGAATCAAATAGAAGTAAGCTTAAGTTGAAATTGGAATAAATTAAAGTAAATTAACCTGAGTTTAAAATTATGGAAGCTTGGCTTCGAATAAGGTGAAAGCCCATTCAATAAAAACTTAAATTGATTTAATTTGGGAAATGGTTATTTATTAGAAGTTTGGGATGTGCCAAACTTAATACATTGTTTTGAATAGGAAAATTGCGGTGATGAAATGAAATGCAACGAATGGTTAGTGAATACATTAGAAATGAAATAGAATTAAATGCAGAATGAGTTAAAATTAACTTGAAGTAATTAAATTTCTGTGAGCTGTTAGAGATTAAATAAATTGGTTTTAGAATTAATTGAGATGAATATGAGCTTGTTCGGGTTTAAAAAACCAATTGGATGTAAGAAATTGAGTTGTGAACCATTAAAATCGAATAAAATGGCTTATGAATTAGTTGAAAGCTATGGAATTAGTTTTGAAAACATATAAATTATTTGTGGAAGTTATTTTGCATGAATTCTTTTAGAATTCAAGTGTTACGGTCGTTTAAAGTAAGATAAATATTATAAACTTCATATGTATGGTACTTATATGTTAAATTGAGTAAGTACAGGTACCGGGAAGCCGTTTGGCTAGATTTGGATGCGCCAATTGCTAAAATTAATTAGCTGCTTGCTTAAAATGCTAAAAAAGGTACGCCTACGCAATAAAAATAGGAAATATGAACTGTTTTTGTTTTTCCGACCGTGTGGGTCGATGTATACATATTTATATCTCTTGTCAAATTGTAAAAGCTCCTCCGTACAAAGGAGACTCTGCCAAAATTTTCTGAAAATTTTGGGAGTTAATTTTTTTTTGGAAAATTGGTTAACAACAAAACAATTTCAAATTGGAAATTAAAGTAAACTAGTAAATGAAACTAACATGAATCAGTTTTAATGAAAGATAAAATTCAATATTAGAAATTGAAATAAAATTGAATTCATATGAAAAGGGAACAACAAAATTGAATAGCAGTATATGTGAAAACCTATATGAGAGAATGTATAAAATGATTTGTAAGGTTGCGATTGGATATTGTTGCTAAGTGAGATATGCAGGTATTAAAGAGAAAAGAAAGTTGGATTTGATTCCAAAGGATAAATGTGTATTGCCCGACAAAAAGGTATGTATTTTAATTCCGTATGAATTGGATTGGGTTTTTGATCTAGCCACTTGGCTTTCTGTTTTCTTTTTGGAAATTGGGAGCCCGTAGAGGCCTTTTGTAGTTGTACCGAGCTAGCCGCACAAAGGAGGCGCTGGCAAAATTTTCGGAAATTTAGAGAGTTAGAAAAATTTTGAGAAAATTTTGATAATTCAAAATTTGGTTTTAAATTGAAATTTAGACGATTGAGTGAGGGGTGTTATTTGAAACCATAGAAGGTTTTGGGAAGTTAATTAAGGAGATAGTGGTCTTTAATAAAGGATAGTTGGTAAGACTGTTGAAGTGTGGGTTTTGGGAAAAAGGTAAACGGGTATTGGTCCATTCCTCCTAACTAGTAATTTCGGGGACGAAATTCTTTTAAGGGGGAAGGAATGTGACGACCCGAAAATTTTAACAAAGTAAATTGGAATAATTAATCGATTCTAAATATTTAAAAGTTAATTTTAACTTAAAAATTCCAGGTATCAATATTTACTTGATAATTAAATCATTGAATTTTATAGTTTAAATGTTGATATTTATGATTGAATTAGGTAAATTGTTGAATCTGAAATTTCTAAGCCTGTTAAAAATATTTTGAAGGCTTATAAAATCTATAATGATGCTACTGGAGATAATAGGATGATTGAAATTCAATTTAAGGGTAATTTGTTCAATTTTAAAAATATATCGTTTAAATTGGAACTGGAAAATAGCCTTCCGAGGCACAGTCTCGGAATTCGACGAAAACAGTTCCATTGGATCCGTAATGGTTAATTATTATCGGATTTCAATTTTCGTAGAAATCGGAGTCATCGTTTGACTCTGGCAGCTTAAAACGCTTAGAACTATTCTAGTCGATTTATTTTAAAACTGATCGTTTTCTTCTGTAACTCGTGTATACGACCGACTTAGGTTCTGAACACGTTTCATCATGTTCGGGACACGAGTAGAATCTTATCATTGCCTAACGGCATTTCTTAAGAGGGATTTGAATTTTTATGGAAATTTTTGCGACGTTTTGATGATATAATAAAATTTAAAGGTATAAGGCCATAGATATTTTCATTTTATCGTGCCCAAGAAGCCTCCCACCCCTATATCTATTTTCTTAGACAAGTGACCGCGTGTATTCACTTTGCTTCCCCATTTTTCAGTTCTTCCAAAACCTTTATATCGAAATCAACTGCAGAAAAAAAAAATATAATTAGGGCATGACTCACGATGGAATCGCGTTCGAATCACGCGCCCACGAGGAAGCTCAAGGGTGGCGCGCATCTTGTGGTAGGCTTAAAATCGAAGACTCGATAGGGAAGCGCGCATACAGACAGTAGGATAGCGCACGTCATGGGTGGACTCGAGTGGGGTGTTGGCTGTTAAACGAGGCGGAGGCGGGTCGTGAGGGCAGTCTCGAGCTCGAAGAGGTGGGGGTCGAAATCTTTCTATCGCATTCGATTTAGGGGAGTAGCCATAGGCTCCGCGTCGTTATCGACATGGCAGACCTCGAGCTAGGGCATCAGGGTTCCTGTTCGAATTAAGGTATATTCAATTCTTAATACACTCTACTTAAACTTTATTTAAGTAAGGTCGTGATTAAATTTTCATTATCACTTATCAAGACTGCAGAAAATTTATAAGATGATTTTGGTTGTAAATCGTTATGCTATGGACTGAAGTATATAGACGTAAGTGTTTCAGTTAGTATGTGATCTTGGACACTTTGTAAGAAAATTATTGGTTTAAAATTAAAACATCAGTAAAAATAAAATAATAATAATAATATATATAATAATAAGAATAATTGGTAATTATGCTGATGTACTTAACTCGTTTAATTTTTGAGTTGGTAAAAAACATAGTTTGTTAAAAGAAACTATTTAACTATTAGTTTAATTTTTTTTTTAAATCAAATAATGAATTAAATTATGTAAATTAATGATAGTAAACTATTGAGTTACAACTCAAGTGTTATTTACTTTATATGGTGTTTATTTAAGGTCTTAATCGAGAAGACAAAATCGAATTGGAAAGGTGAGTAATCTCATGCCCTGGATTTTATTTAAATTTAAATGGTTAAACTTAAATAGTTGGATGAATGATTGAAATGTTTGGATGGGTACTGATGATCTAGTGATTTAGATTTGGTAGTTTCTCGTGTTAATTGTGGTTTGACTCGAGGTGCTTGAATTTTAATAGTTTTGAACTTGAGTCATAAATAAGTAAATGGTTCTGTTTAAAATCAAATAAAGTTTAATGTTCGGTGATTCATTAAATAGGTATGATAATTTTAAATGGAAACTTTATTAATTAAATTGATTAATTATATGGGTTAAATAAGTTTATATTAATTTGGAATAATCATTTGAGGGTTTAATAAGTAACTACTTATGTAATTAATAAAATAAAATTACTGGTGTGATTAAACAAGAGATAAATTAAGATAATTTAATTAAGGAGAATTAATTTATTAGAGAAGTAAATGAAAGAATAATTAATTACAGGTTGAGATTAATCGGGAATGATTAATATTTGGGTTGAATTTAGACTAGAACAAATCAAAACATAATTGGAATTCATCAATTTATATAATCAACGATGTAATTAAAGATTGATTAAGTAAGATGAATTAATCAAAGTGACCCATAAGAAATTAAGTAATATAAGTAATTAAGAATTAGATTGATTGATTATAGTTAAATAATTTGTGAAATAATTAAAGATTATTCATCGATTTGGTAAGAATAATTAAAATCATGGAATTAAACAAGGATAATTACTTGAATGTAATTGAGAAATAATTAATCCAAAGTGATTAATTAAGATGAATCATGAAGGGTTGACTAATTTATTGTTTTGGAATTAGTTAACGTTACATGAAGAAATCTAAATGATTAAGGTTTGAAATTCAATTAGAATCAATTGAATTGACTTGTATGTGATTAAGCTTTGCTTATGGATGATTGAATGGTATGGGATACTTTGAATGAGTTGATATCGCTAATATGAAATGTTGTGTTTTTCATTTGGATAATTTGGGATTATGATAATATAAGATCCGAGGAGACCGGGATCGGGTATTAGGAAAACACCCGAACCCACTTCGGATTAAACATAAATTGATGTGGGAATAAATAGATTGGAATGAAATGATTTAAGTGAATTGGATTATTTTATCTAAGTTTGGTACTTAGGAAATAGATGTGTGGAATTTGTGATGGCTATAAAAAAAATTGTGGCTTGTGAATTGAAATGAGTTACCCGGGTTTTATATAAGTTGATTTCTTTGGTATTCCATGTTAGATGGGTTTACTCACGCTGGTTTCCAGCCTGACCTGGGTGTTACTTTGGCGTAATGCTCGGGTCAGACCGAGTATTACAGATTTTCAGGTGGGTACGTTCTGGAGCTCAGGAGCCAAGCATGATGGCAATAATGTATAGAATATTTCCGCTGTATATATATTATTGATAAGCTGAGACATGATACTTGTATATATATTCAGTGACTGTATATATGTGACACTCTGATGTATATTAATGTAATCGACAGATATAGTATTCTTTTGTAAACTATTATTATTTATTATTATATTTTATCCGCTGCGAATGTGAGATGTTGTTTTTGTTCTTCTTCTTCTTCTTCTATCCCTTTCTTCTTTTTCATAACTATCTGGAATTTTCTGGTTAGAAAATTTCGGGTCGTTACAAATCACTTCGATTAGTAATCTTCAGAAATTCTTTATAAATTGAACCAAATAGGCTGGAATGGAATAAATTAAGTTTCATGGCCATTTAAACTAAGTAACGATACTTAGTTATTGTTTGTGAAATAAGCGAATGGCTTTTGTAAGATAAGAACTCATAGTGACGAACAAGTTATCCTGGTTTTCAAATAAGTTTTTATAACTTAGTTCTTCAAATTATGGGTTTACTCATGCTGGTTTTCAGCCTGACCGGGGTGTTACTTTATTGTAATGCTCGGGTCAGACCGAGTATTATAGATTTTTAGGTTAGGACGTTCTAGAGCTCAGGTGGCGAGCTAGATGGGAGGAACGTATGGAGTATATCCCGCTGTGTTTTGGAGTTGTATTGTTTGTAGTCTGAGACAAGTTGTTACAACTGTCCAGTTTATGTATGAATGGTTGTACTCTGAAAAATTGAATGTAATTAATAGATACAACTTCTTTGTGTAAATGCTATTATTTGATATTATATTTTGATCCGCTATGAATGTGATTCTGTGTTATGTTTTCTGTTCTTCTTCTACTTCTTTTCTTCTTTACCCTAACAATATGGGATTTCTAGCATTCTGTTGTTCGGCACTTTTACAGTGAACGTATTAGTGTCGAATTTTCGAGGTCGAAAATTCCGCACTGTTACATTTGGTATCAGAGCTGAAGGTTAAGCGAGAACCTTGGCTCTGATGGGTTACTCAAGGATAGGGTCAGTAGTACCATAGAATGAGTTGAGTGTAATATATATGAGAGCGTATTTGTTATTTTCTTATATAAATATTTTAAACGGTTTTAAAATTAGTTTCTATTTAAACTTATATTTTGATATAAAGCAATGGTTTTCTATTTATTATATATACTAAGATAGTTGGTTGTTGATTATTGAATTAAATGTAATAATAAGAATTAAGTGGTAGTAAAAATACAACCAAATAAGAATTGGATAATCTGAACTATACAAATAAGATAAGCTAAAAATGGATTCAAACTGAAATTAAAATCCTGAAACTTGTAGAAGTGTTTTCAGAATGAAATAATTGGTTTCCAGATACGATAATATTGGTTATTATCATAAAATAGTTGTTGTGTTTAATAATGGGATGTTTGTTCCTAATAATAAATGATGATACAGCAATCGAAAATTTTAAGGAAGTAATAATTTAGATAAATAAGACTTGTAAATTAAAAAGGATTTAAATTGGGAAGTTTTAAAATCTAAGTCCAGGAAATTTGAAAGTATGACTCACTATGCAAATGAAATAAACATGTATATATAAGTAGATATACATAATATCAATGTTGATTGGAGGTAAACACTAAGTGTCGAGTTTCGAATTTTACTTGAAATGTGATAAGTTTTGAACTTATAAGTGAGAAAGGGTACTGATAAGAAGAATTCAAGTTGGTTAAGGTTGACTGGATTAAATGAAATTGAGAATTAACTTAGGGAAGTTAAATGGTTGGTTTGAATGAGAGTTATGTGTGATCTCAAAACGAGTTTAAGTTCTGAAAATTGAAAATGGATGCTATTGATGATTGAATGTTTATTTACTTTGACTTAACCTGATATTATCCTACTGTTATTAACAATCTATGAAACTGAGAATTGGATTATTTTAATAGAATTAAGAAGTGGATTGAGATGATATATATCAATTTTTGAAAGAAAATGGAAATAAAACTTTAATTTGAAACTATTTTAAAGATTTTGATTTTTAGAGGTAAAGATTGAACTTATGAAAATGAAATCACTTTGAACCTAAGATTTAAATGTTAAATATAAATTTGCAAACTAAAATTGTTAAGAATGGTTTCAAAGTTAGAAGTTAAAATTGGGTAATAAATTGGATTCCAAAAATAAAATTGTTTAAAAAGGTTTGGAACCCGTACTTGAACTTTGAAATAAGTTAAGTAAACGTAATTTAAAATGAATTTTTGAAATTTGGACTCAGAATTAAATGGTTTAAAATTTAAGTTGTTAATATAAAAGTAAAGGTTAATTTGATTTAAGGGATTAAATCAACATTTAAAAATTTAACTCGAATTTATGTAATTCGAGATGGATTAAAATTGAGATGGGAATGGAGATAAATTCAAATGGGAAATTTGAATTGAATTAATTGGAAGAGAGATTGAAGTTGAATAAGTTTAAATTCAAATGAAAATTGATTAGAATTTGGGATAGGAATTGAAGTTAATTCAAGCTGAATTGGAATTGAATCAATTTAATGAGATGGGAAATTGATTAAAATGAGAAATATTGTACCAGTTTGACACCGAAAACTTTTTCAAATAAATTATTTTAATGTAAACTATTTTAAATCTATTTCTTAGCTATTATATACAACTTTTCTTTTTAAAACCGAACTATCTTATACTTATTTTACAACTATTTTGAAAACTAATTACTATTTTACATCTATTTTATAAACTAATTACTAACTAATAACTATTTTGCGACTACATATCTATTTTAAACTTTTCAAAGCTATTTTCTAAATGCAAACTGGTCAGAGTGCAAACTGTTTATAATTAAACACCAAGTGAGATAAGAATAGAAGTAATAACCCAAATGGAATTGGAAGCAATTGTGAATAAGTGGATAGAAATCAAGGTGAATAAAAGGGAAATTGATTTAGTTGATAATCAATGAAGGTAAATACATAGGATGTACGTATATTATTCTGTTCGCATAATGATTTGATCCAGTTTCGAGTACAGAATTTCAAGATAGTATATCGGTCTGAGTTGGGATTTTTCACTCGATTTTCGACGGAAAACCCTGGATATAGATATTTGATTGATTATGGAAATTCTCTATCATAGTTAGGGCTATGCAAGGAGAATGACGATTTCTGACCAAGAAACCAAATCTAAGTCCGCACTAGGAAGTCAGTTGGACGATACTAGTTCGGAAGTGAAATTGTGTGATCGAGTGAGTGATCAGATTTGATATTGCGTACGGATGGTATATGTACATCGTACGCGCTTAAATGTAATAGATATTGAAATTTTGAAAGAAATAAAGAATGATTTTTGGAAAAGGAAAGTATATTTTGAGAAATATATATGAATAAAAGTGGAAGTTGGATATCTTTATAATTGAAATTCACTTTATGAAAAGTAAGTAATATTGTAAATAACTTTATAAAGGAAATCAAACTTGAATATTTAATTTGGCATAACTAAAGTTATATATATTTGTTACATATGATAAACTCTCCCTTGTGAATCTAAAACCAAAAGAAAAGATTTTTGAAAAATATATATTTGAAGTATAAAAGAGAATTTATATAAGTATGAAGTGATCCAAGATTTTTCAAGATTTTATACATCTATATATATATATATATATATATATAAAAATTATTTTATAGAATGATTTTTGGAAAAATATTTTTGGAACTCACTGATTTTGAAAGGTTTTGATTTTTGGGAAAAATCAATTTTGGGAATTTAAAGCCAAGTTTGGAACTATCAATTTGAGATATCGATTTTGTGTAAAGGAGATTTTTATGTGAATCATAAAGAGTGTGATTTGAAGGATACTATATGTGTATAGTATAAAATGTTTTGAGATTGGCTCTGGGGAAAAGGCGCTCCTATGAAATGAACTTCTTAGGAGATCCACAGGGTGGTTCTGCCTCGAGCCCTAAGGGGGGTTCTAAATTGGATCTTGGGAGGAAGTCCGGACAAACTAAAGTTCCCAAGGATTGTGTGTGGGTAGCGAAAGTCGAGGGTGCTGATGCCTACAAAGACATTTGGGTTATGCTGTGACGATAGTGTAACTCGATGTCACTGCAATCTACTACGGACCATAGCGGAAGTCGTGTGGCAGTGAGTGCCAATGGTCTACGTTTAATTTTGTTGTGATGGAAACGTAACAACGGTAGACTGCGATCTATGAAGACATAGCAAAAGTCGTGTGGCAGTGAGTGCCTATAGGCTACATTTGGACTCGACTGATGTAGTCTACGAGCTATGTAGGAGTGGTAAAGTTTCATTTGGCAGCGAAATTCGAGGGCGCCGATGCCTATTGTTACACGAGTTTTGCCGTGATGGCGACGTAACCCTGGGTGTAGCTACGATTTGTGGCAGGTTCCATGGTGTAATCGAGGGGCGTGGAGTGCCTACAGTTTTCTATGGGTTTTTCTGGAATGGCAACGTAACCATCGGGTTAACTATGACCATGGAGTGGGTGATGATTTCCAGAGCATTCTCACAAAAAATGTTTCTATATATTTCAAATATGTTCTCTATATTTTCACAAATGTTTTTTAAGCATTTTCACTGGGTGTTAAAAACGGGTTTGCTAAGTACTTGTAGATTTTCAGTCCTACGCCTGATCAACATATGACCGAATTTCTATGAGAACGAGGATGGACTTGTTGAGGCATCGAGTTATAAAAGTATTTTTATAAAAACTATTTTGGCAATATTATGAAATTTTTATAAGTGTTTTAAAATTTTGAATTAAAAAGAGTTTGTAGTTAAAAATGTTTAAAGGATAATTTAACTCATAATAAACATTTTGATAAAATTCCGGCTTCATTCCTTTTCGAGGACGAAAAGATTTAAAGGGGGGAGGAATGCGATAAACCGGATTTTTGGACATCTGGTAATTGAATAATTAATTGATTTTTACTACTGAGATACTAATTTTATTTGGTTAAACAAATAAATTTGATAATAAATAATTATATCAACTTATAAATAATTTGGATTCAAAACTCTATATTTTAAAATCAATAAAAAAATTGTTTCCTAATTATAATATATACATATATATATGTATATGTATGTATATATAGTGATTTGGAAGTTATATTTTTGAATTTAATAGTATAATAGCTTTGGTTAAAATAAAATTTAATAAAAAGTTTAAAATACCTTCTTTTAAATTTTTTACATATGAATAAATAAAGTTTGCATATGTGTGTATATATATATATATAACATATGTTAATATAAAAAGGAAATGCATTAATTAAAAATAGTAAAGTATAAAACACATATATATATATATAACTAATTAAAAATATAATATAAGAATTATATAAACATATTAAAAACATTTAATTACATGTGTAACCATTTTAAACGTGGAATTTAATAAGCGCAAGTATTTAAAATGCATTTAAACATTTGTAACAATATTGTCATACAAATAAACATGTGTCAAACTTATTTTCTTTCCATTTGTTTTTATTTATTAATAAAAAGGAAACAAAATTTATATATACATCTATCTCCTTCTCTTCTCAATTTTCTTTCAAACATTCAAAGAAAAAAATCAAAACCTGGAAAAGACACTAAAAACAGAAATTAAAATTTAAGTTCCAATTTTACAATCAAGTTGTTGTTCCATAGAAAATCAAATTCAAAACTGAATCAAAGCAACAATCTTTCCAAATCTTAAACCCACGAAAACTCAAAAGAAAACCAGAAAGAATCAAATTAAAACAAAGTTCAAGTCTGAAGCAAGCAGATCAACACAATTAAAAACAAGATCCAGATCAAACAATTTCTAACTTGAAGCATAGATCATTTCAACTAAGCTAAAGATCAAAGCCAAAGCAATCTGTAGTTTCAAGTTTCAATTTTTAAAGTGGAAGATCAATTCAAGTTTCCAATCAAATTCCAGATTTTCAAATTTTAAAAGCCTGTACTCTGTTTATCAATTTCAGGTGAGTAAACTTACTTTTGATCTGAATTGATATGGTGATTAATTTTTGAAGAGAAGTTGTAAATATGTTTGCATGTATACAAACACATATGCATACCTGTGCATGTCTAGAAACATGCATAATTTGCCTCAGTTCAAAGTTTACAGGTTTCAAAAACCTGTTCAAAAACTTAAATCTCTTCCTCTAATCCTTTGTAGGTTTTGAGCTATGAACAAAACTTGTTTGTAAAATCAAGATCCAGATTTTAAAAATATTTTTAAGTAAAGTTTGGAAATAATTTTTACTAGAACAAAAATATACAGTTGAACTCAGAAGTATGTCAAAATTCAAGTGTTTAAATTTCTTGATTCAATTACATAATGTAATTTGTTTTCGAAAACCATGTTTTTTTAAAAATAAAATCAAGATTTTTAATTGTGTTTTTGGGGAGCTTTCATGGGATGAACGGAAATTGCATTTGGTGTAAATTCTGGTGATCCGCGAAATGATTGGTCTCAAGATCATAGCTGGAGCGTGTTTGGAGGTCGGGGATCTCTAGAAAAATGCTCGGTAGATTTATAATTCACCGAGGTGGCCAGACGATAGTTTAGGGTTGTAGACCCAGTTCTAGACGATTGGGTTTAAGTGGCAACTGCATCGTCGTCAATGGACCGGAGTTGGTTGCAGGTGGGGGGAAGTGGTGCGTGGGACTGAGGCGTAGGTCTGGATAGGTCGGTGAGGTCGCTAGCGATCAGATTGGTCGACACGAGGCATTTTCAGATGATTGGTTTTGGGTACCAGTTTGTCCAACATACACAAATTCGATTTTGTGGATGTTTTCAAGGATCTGGGTGTTCGCGGCGATGGAGGGGAGGGTCGTTGACTTGCTGGCGATCAGAACGTTGATCGAAGTTGCCTCGTTCAGGCGTGCATGTGTACACGGGTCAGGGTTGTATCAATAGGCTTGGGTTTGGGGAAGAAGAAGTGGTCTCTAAGTCGACCTCGAGGAGATTGGTTTGTGGTTCGAGTTTTGGTTCGAGGTGTTTGTGTGGGTAAACATATTAACAGGTTTTTTAAGTTTTTGAAATAAAACAAAGTATAAATGGAAGGGGAAGGGATTTATTCGAGGAGGAACTCGGGAAAACTAGTGTTTGACTCGGGATAATACACTGGGATGTAGCATGATGGCTCGGGTTAGTTTAAAATATTAACTAAGTTTTTTTAAAATTTTTAAATAAGGCAAGTTTAAATTAATTTCTTAATTATTTCTTTTATATTCTATCTAAGTTTCGAATTAGTGAAAGGTTTTGAAATAAATTATTTTAAATTAATTAAGTTTAAAATATTATAAACACATATAACCTTTATTTTTAATTTTTTTATTACAACAAACTTAATAATGTAATTAAGGAGTTAACCGAGAAGATAAAATGTTTTTAAAAAAGGTTAATCAACTTAAATATCTTAAGTTAATTTATGTATTAATGATACACTAGTACAAAAAGTGCATATTGCTTCGCCTCATTTTCATCAGTTGAAGTAAAAACTTATGCAAATAGAACTATTTGCATCAGTTCTATCTTAATAACCGATGCAATTGGTACGTGAAAAGCAATAGGTAATAAAAAATCAAATTTGCATCAGTTGTCACCAACAACCGATGCAATTGGTACGTGCAAATAGTTTTAGTTGCATCGGTTTTAAATTCAACTGATGCAACTACGTTAGTTTGCATTCATTTTCCATAGGTTTGCTACTCCAACTTTCATTTTCCCTCCCCTTAACTTTTCATTTCCTGCTAAGCTGTAATTTATCCCTCCACTTCCCCCCTAACCCGTTAAGAAGAAAACAAAACAACTTTATATTCATTCAACTGAACGACTACAAATTAAATTCGACTGTGAATTTTAACTTCAAACCAAATTAGCAGTTCCTCCCAAATCGAACTCCTCAAAAAAAATTGAAATTCAAACAAAATCAAAACAAATGTTTTAATTCGACTGTGAATCAGGTGGCGATTTAGGTTGAGTGGAGGTGGTAGCGATCTGTTAATCGTGACCATGGATACCCATTGCGTGTTGTTGTTCCTGGAATTATTGGTGCTCGATCTGTTAAGTGGCTTGACAGAATCGATATTATTGTAGAAGAATGTCAGGTGAAGAACAAGTATGATATATTCGTTCAAATTATTCTTATGGAACTGAAGAATATTATTAACCTTGTCCTTTTTTTAAAAAAAAAGGGGTTCTTTATGCAAAAGGATTATAAGATGTTTCCACCTTCGGTTAATTGGGATAATATCAATTGGTCTATGAGGACTACGCAAATGGATTTTCCTGTGCAGGTAATTCTGTTATAATAGGGTTTATAATCTTTGTTGCTTTTAAGTGTTTTATTACTCGTTTTGGGGGCATAATGAATATATATAGGCCTGCATGCATAATGAATATATATAGGCCTGCATGCATAATGATTGACAAAAATAATGGCAAGTGAATTGAAACGACAAGTGAATTTTTGTTTATAACATATACAATTTTTTAATCGTGTTAACGATTTTTTTCAACTTGGAATGGCATGTGAATTGAAACACTATTTTTGCAAACTTATAGTGCAAAGAAGTACCATATGCTAGAAGTTTACATGCAAAAATCATGGAATTTTCTTTCATTTGTCCAATTTTAGCTCTTTCAGTTTACTTTTTTGTGAGTCCTCTGCTTATATTACTCAGCCAACCTTCAGCACTTGCGAACATAACAGAAGAACTTAGCATGTGGTTCATTCCACTGTATTTCTCATTAGTAGCATTGTTTCCACTACAAATATTTTTATAGTGATAGAAAGAATGCTATTAATGCAATGGACCTTCAATTGGATTTGTTTTTCATTTATTTTTGACATGGTTATTGTTTGGAAGTGGAAATATGGAGTTGCAGCACTTTTTCTTACTTTAGATGCTTCACGCCATGGGTTACAGTGTTTACATTGTTTGATTATGTCATTTTTGGTGGTTGTCCTAATTCCTTGACAGGCTTCTTGTTTGAAGCTATTTCTAAATTCTGGGGATGAATTAAGCTATCTACTGGCTAAAGAGTAATGTTATGGAAAGGTTTTAACTCTATAGTTTTAAAATATGATGCATTTCATTTTATTTTATGCTAATACTAATTAAAAGCAGGTTTGGTACAGAAAAATATATCAAAAATTTGATTCATCCTTTTATTTGATACCCATAAAGTTGCAACTATAAAAAAGGATGTATACATGTATCATGTAATATATACATCAAATATTAAGTACTGAATCAAAAGATTCATAACTTTGATGTAGTGGGATGTTTCAATTTTTTCTTTAATCATTTGCAATCTAAGCATTACTTTCTAGGTTTACCAAATTCACAGTGTCAACAAAACACTTGTATTTATTGGTTTAGTGAGTGAGATAAAATGGAAGAATGCATTTTAAATTTTTATCACTCAACAAACACAATACTATGTTTTTTTTTCTCCTCATTATTCTCCTAAACATAGACTACCTAGTACCAAAACATAGTCTACCAAGTGGCTGTCATGGTAATAATTTTGGTATTATCAAACATCGATACTATTGACTGGAAATTTGAGAAATGCTGAAAACTTGCAGTGGATGCCCTCTCTATATAAATTGTACTACTTTTTTCAGTTCAAATGTAAAAGAATCATGTAATCATGTTTCTTCTATCACATATATGAATTTCAGATAGCGATAACACACGAGAACTTTATCCAGATTTATGTTTAAATTTATCGAATGAATATAGACTAATGAATAGAGATGGCTACTTGCTCATTCATTGTAGGAACATGGTATGTTCATACATCTACCATTCACTAATCTGTTTTTTCATTGACTTAGATGGATCTATGGAATCAATGTAGGCGTGGTATTGGTTCTAGATGACAGGGCCTATTTGCTTATATTACTTTCGAAAGTTATTACTTCGTTGGAGTTCCTGCTGGGCTTGTATTCAGATTGGTTTATGACCTTCAAGTAGAGGTATGTCCTAATCATATCTACTTGATATTAGAGGAGCAACATGTGTATATGTGTCAAACAATTCTCAATAGTATTCTTGGTTACATAATTATGATCAAAAAATCAATTGAAAAAGCAAGCATTATAGATGTGTAATCATTAGTATTATAACCTGTTTGTGTTGGCTAGCTTCAGTAGTATGACAGTATTGTTAATTGTTGGTGATTGTAGTCAATTTTTTTTTAAGTTTGTTCCTGATTTTCTGTAACAGTGTTGTCATTTTTTAACTCTTTCTTAATAATATTTTCTTGTTATGCAGTTAAAGAGGGTCATGGAAATTTATATGATATGGACATTGTACATATTGATTTTGAAAATAAAAACCCCATGACATGCAGTACTTGTTCCTGTGAAATCAATAGTTTCAATTCTGCCGAGGTCTGGTACTTGAACGATTTTTATCTTTCCTACTGTTTTTATTTGTTTATATTTTTACAAAGAGAAAATTTGATTTTCGGCACATGCTTTGAATGTTTTTAGCTACATGATTATTAAGTTCACCAGCACAAAGTATGGCTCGGTGATGTGTAGATTATATCTTCTGCAACATTCAACGTACTATTTGATCATGTAAATTTTTCTACAAAGACCATAAATTAGAGATGTGCGTGCAACATATTGATTTTTTTTTGTATGATCTGAATATGGTTAGCTAAAATACCTCAAATTTTCAGCAATTCAGCACACCTACTACTAACTTCCTTGAAACAGTGCAAAACAATATTACTCAGAGCATGAGGGTGTTCTAACTGATTGGCTTGTTGAGGTATACAAATCCTTTATTTTCCATTTGCCATTTTTCCCCCTTAAAATCTAGTCCTAAAATTCAGAGTTGTGAATAAAATTCACCTCAGATATGTATGCTACAGCTTATGTTATATAGTTTGTTATGGTTCATTCAATTCATTGACAATAGAATAATATTATCTGTGGACATTATTATTTTGGTTGTCAACTAATTCTAGTTTGTTTGTTAACCTACTTTCTGATTTATATAATAAATGATGTATGTGTCCTATACTTGATATATTACTTAAAGTGGTTCAAAGCAAGCCCTAATTCTTCTATTACCATCAGAGTTATCAAGTTACTATATAGATGTCCCACATACTCACTAAATACTTCAAACATAAACAATTTACGTAAAGTGGATTCCGATTGTTAATAAAATAAATATAGTGATAGAGCTGATGAGGTTCTGAAGTAGTTAGCTGCCAGTGATGTGGCTGTAAAGGAAGACATGTGAGTGTGGTGGTATGGTGACAGAGCTCTTGTGGGTTTGCGATTTGAATGAAGCAGGACGAATTGCTCGATTGGGATGTCCCGAGTTCGAGGGTATAGCTTCAGGCGAGTTCGGTTGTGGACTGTTGGTTGAAGCAGTAATGATATGGTCAGGTGGAGGAGCAGTAGATGGTTATGTGGTGAGTTGTTTTGTAATATTGAAGGAATGCAACAATGGAAGGTAGGGAACTAGTGTGACAGGCAGGGTGATGATGTGTGGTTTGTTTGAGATAGTGGTTGTATGCAATTTGGAGCAGTAGAAGTTGATCGGACAAAAGTGTTGTGTGGGGGTTTATGGTGATCAGGTATATGCAGTGAGATCTGCAGTGTGGTGTTGAACTGTAGGGTAGTAGTGGGAATGTTGGATTGTTGTTCTTTGGTGAAATGTGTTCCATGTGTTGAAAGTGCAGAAGGCAGGCAGAATTGAAGTGTTGACAGTGGGTTTTGAATTGAAGTGATGAAGTGTTGACAGTGGGTTGTGGAACTGATGATGTAGAATGGACATTGATGGTGATGGCATCCCTTGTAATCAGCTGATGATTGATGGATGAAGTTGCTGTTCTGATAGAGGATTGTATTGGCAGAGACAATGAAATGTATTGGGTATATGCGGTGATATGAATTTGTTGGAAGTGGTTGTATGAACTTGCGATGTTTATTTTGGTATTATGTTATTCAGTTTGTATTTGCCTTCAAATTTAATTTCGAATGATTGTAATATTGCATGCAATAATTGTTTGTTATAATCAATAATATATATATATATATATAGTCTATTTAAGTACTGTAATAATGGTTTCTGAGAATGGCTTTTTTGCATCAGGTATAAATAGCTGATGCAATAGAGGGATTAGTTTGCATCGGTTGTTATAAAAAACCGATGCAATAGAGGGATTAGTTTGCACTGGTTTTCAACAACAACCTATGCAGCAAGTTCCTTTGTTGCATCGGTTTTCATTACAACCGATGCAACATGGGGGCTGTGTCCAAGCAATCAACCATGATATTTTGCATCAGTTGTTAGTAACAACCGATGCAAAAAGGATCTTTTTGCATCGGTTTCAGAACCGATGCAAAAGTGTTTAGCCTGTTGCATCGGTTGCATATGCATCGGTTATTGAACTGATGCAAAAGAGGGGTAAACAACCGATGCAAATGGCCTGTTTTGTAGTAGTGATAATTTATTCCAAGGTTTATTAAATAAAGATTTTTAATGATAATTAAGTAATTAATAAAGATAAATGGTTTATCTTTTAACTAACTAAAGTCTTAAGTAATTAAAGATTTATTAATTAATGAAAGTAATTAAAAGATAATTACTTAAAGGATAATTACTTAATGTCAGTAAAAAGAGAATAATTAACTAATTAATTAAAGGTTAATTTATTAAAGGGTAATTAATTTATAATTAGAGGTTAATTTATTAAAATCAAAGGATAATTATTGATGAAAATAATTAAGGGTTAATTGATTTATAATTAAAGGTTACTTAATTAATTAATTAAAGATTAATTAATTAATTAATTGAAGGTTAATTAGTTAATGTAATTAACTTAAGGTTAATTCATGTGAGTAATTAAGGGTTAATAATTATTAAGGATAATTAATTAAGATGGGAATTAAAGACGATTTATTAATTTTAATTAATTATTAAGATAATAAAAAATGGTTTAATGTAAATTAAGCAGGGTTTTTAAAGTAATTAATTTAATTTATTTGGTGATTAAATTAAATTAATTAGGAATTATGTATCTAATCAATCTTGCATATGAATGATAAACCTGAATTGAATGCCTTGGTTTGTTTGATATCTCTATTATGTAATTTGTGATGGGCTGTGATATGAAATGGTTGGCTTGATCTGCTAATAAATGTGAATCATTTATCTGTGTTTCTGTGTGCGTATGTTGTTTAATTTAATTAAATTATTTACTTAAATAACTTGGTTTAAGAGATGACATTGGATTCGAAGAGACCAGGGGCGGTATCCGCAAAAATACCTGAAACCACTTCGATTAGTAATCTTCAGAAATTCTTTATAAATCTGATTTTAGAACCAAATAGGCTGGAATGGAATAAATTAAGTGTCATGGCCATTTAAACAAAGTAACAATACTTAGTTATTATTTGTGAAATAAGTGATTGGCTTTTGTAAGATAAGAACTCATAGTGATGAACGAGTTATCCTGGTTTTCAAACGTGTTTTTATAACTTAGTTCTTCAAATTATGGGTTTACTCACGCAGGTTTCCAACCTGACCCGGGTGTTATTTTGTTGTAATGCTCGGGTCAGACCGAGTATTACAGATTTTTAGGTTAGGACATTCTTGAGCTCAAGTAGGGAGCTGGATGGCAGGAATGTATGAAGTATATCCCGCTGTATTTTGGAGTTGTATTGTTTGTAGTCTAGGACAAGTTGTTACAACTGTCCAGTTTATGTATGAATGGTTGTACTTTAACAAATTGAATGCAAGTTAACAGATACAGCTTCTTTGTGTAAATGCTATTATTTGATATTATATTTTGATCTGCTGTGAATATGAGATTTCTGTGTTTTGTTTTCTATTCTTCTTCTACCACTTTTCTTCTTTACTCTAAAAATCTGGAATTTTCGGCGTTCGGTTATTTGACACTTTTATAGTGAATGTATTAGTGCCGAATTTTCCAGGTCGAAAATTTCGTATCGTTACAATAAGAAGCTTACAAAGGATGGAATTTTTATAAAGGGATTATAAATGGTTTTCAAAGGTTTATAAAATGATTAATAAATTATTTTTAAGAATCGAATAAAAGAAAATTTTCTAAATTTTATGGATATACTTATACCATTGAAATAAGTATTTGGATATTTCTAAGTTTGAAATATAGAGATTTGTGAGTATATCTTTGTAATTTACAAGTAATTTATGAAGTAGGTTTTATTTATGAATGATTTATTAAAAGGAGGCCGGTGATCGCTATGCGCTTAACCCATATAGTTTTCACCTATGAAATCTATGATTTGATTGTTTTGTTCATTCGATGGTTAAATAACCGACTAACGAATTTGGACCCAAAAGTAACTTTGGAAATATCTAGGAAAAACATGTGAGTTATATGGCACAGTCATCTTCGATGATGTTGCACTATGCGTATAAATCTCGTTTCATGCTCTTAGGACAATGATAAGAAAACCTGTCCACTAACAGTTAGGAGATGATCTCCGCTCTTATCTTTGGCTGTTTATTTCCTAAAGAACTAGGGTGTAGTTTATCGGAATCTGTCGAATGTTTTTTCGAAGAGACCAGGATTGGATATGTCATCCGTAAATGACTTCAGTCCAACTTAAGTGTTGTGAAGTGATGATATCCTGAAGATGATGGAAATTCAGAGATTGAGCTCTCAAGTGTTTCATTCAGTCTTAGAACGAACTTGTATGGATGAATGCTGGTATTGCATTGTTTTTCGAAGGGCAGTGTTAGAATTTCAAGTAGGAAGTGCTAAATAAAGTTAATCGTAGCTTCAAGACTCATCAACCGGGAAAATGAATAAAGCAGGGACATGCAGCCGGGCTTTGTAGGTCGCTCCCATTAGGGTATAATCATTCCAAGATCTAGTGTTGATATTTCCATGTATGCTTCGAGGCCCATGATGGTTGTTTTCAACCATGAGGTGATCATATTCGATGCTATCCAGCAAGGGGTAGTGCCAGTCCTGAGTAGCTAAGATGCAGTTGCGATTGCGACCTCTCGTACGTTTTATCTGGAAGCGTACGAATTCGGTAGGCAGACCATTACCCTTTCATAGTTGGAATCCATTCTCCAATAAGAGCCTACGGGCTTGATTGCATACCTATTATGCTAGAATTTAACAATGTAATAATTTCGGCTATGATTAATAAGTATTTATAACTAGAATATTATAATATCATGGATTTTCTAAAGAGATGTTTTGGTTACCGTAAGGTAAAACCCGTCTGTGTTTATGTGCATCGTAGTGTTATAAGATAACTTTGATTTCAAAGGTTTTATATAAACTTTAAATCCAATTGTATATATTTTCTCACATTGGTATTCCAGACTGACTCGGGTGTTATTTTATTATAATGTTCGGGTCAGACAGAGTATATTACAAATTGGTTTGGATGCTTGGGACTTCAAGAGACGAGTTGGAGTCCAAGAGACGTATTCATGTAGATGGTTATTTTTCTGTGTGTTCATTGTTGTGTTTATCAGTAATTGTGAGGACAGACTGTTATAACTATCCAAGCTGAGATAGGTTAGCATACTCTGATCGATGTTTGTATATACATATATTACAGTTTTGTTTTTGTTTAAAGATTTATGGTATATTATAAATTATTCGTTCCGCTATGAGATTCTTGTTGTTTAGTTTTCTTCTTCTTTCTTTCTTTTCCCTAACAATCGGGTCTTCCGGCATTCGATGGTTAGGCATGTGATACAAGGGACGTATTAATGTCGATTTTTTAGGGTTGAAAATCTTGGTTGTTGCACAATATATCTCGTGTACAGATTGGTTCCATATGTATCCAATTAGGCTTGACATCCGGTTAGCTTTTGCATCCATATGTACTCGATTAGGCTTGGCATCCGGTTAGCATTTTAGTTTTGAAGTTCACTATCAAGTTTAAAATATTCAAAACGATATTTCAATATAGCATTTTAATTAGAAAGTCCACTGTCATGTTTATAATATGCAAAATTGTAGTTTATGTAGCATTTTAATTATGAAGTCCCATACCATGTTTACGATACGCAAAGAATATAGCATTTTAATTATGAAGTCCCATACCATGTTTACGATACGCAAAGAATATAGCATTTTAATTACAAAGTCTACTAGCATGTTTAGGATATCCAAAACGATAGTTTAATATAGCATTTTATTTATGGAGTACACTAGTTCTTTTAAAATATACAAAATGGTAGTCTAATGTAGCATGTTAGTTACAAAGTATAGTGGCGTGTTTATGATATCTAAAGTAATAATGGAAAGTGGCATTTTGGCTGTGAAGTACAGTAGAATGTTTAAAACATGCAAAATGATAGTTTCATGTAGCATTTTAGTTACAAAGTCTAGTAACATGTTAATGATATTTGAAATGATAAATTGATGTAACATTTTAACTATGAAGTACACTAGCATGTTTAGAATATGCAAAATAATTAAAGATAACACCGTATTTTCAGAGTAGACTAGCTCGCATGAAATATGCTAAATAATAGTTAAAGATAGCATTGCATTTTTAAAGCAAACTAGCAAGTGAAGAATATGCTAAATGATAGTTAAAGGTAGAATTGCATTTTTAAAGCGAACAAGCATGTATACAGTATGATAAACGATAGTTGAATATAGCATTGTATTTGAAAAGTACTCCGGCATTTGTTGAATATACAAAAGGATAGTTAAATGCAACATTTGTATTTTAAAAGTGCACTAGCATTTGTATTATAAAATGCTATTTTTAAGTATCATTTTAAATTTGTCATGCATATATTTTCATTAACAAGAACTAAAGAATAATTGGACAACTAGAACACCATCCAAACAAGGCCTGGAAACAAAAGGATGGTATGCGTCTTAAGGAAATAACAACGAAAGTTGTTGTCCATAAAATATTCTCAAAAAAGAAAGTATGAAAGAAGAAGCAAGAGCGTCGAAAAAGACCTGAGAGCACCAAGATGGTCTATCTAAATATAAGATAAAGCCTTCGACAAGAAGATGAAAGTTCCAGAAGTACCTTTCGAAGAGGTTAGGAGGATGTTTTGACAAAGTGAACAGTGAGCTTTCGACGACGTCGAAGGCTACCTTCCAAAGTCAATCAGTAGCATACTTTTTACACATGCACTTAACTATTTGAAACTTGGTTTCATCTTTATTTACATATATCAAGAGAGCATTTGGCATAGGCAACCCTTTTGAAAGCACATATTAGCCTTTCAAATTGGTTAAAGCTACCCACATCTATAAAGGAAAGGCTAAACCTCCACCAGAAAAAAAGAATATGGTTTCGCACTAGCCAAGGAGGATGCATACGAAGGGAATCTTTTCACGGCAATGCCTTTAAGGGGTTTCGACTCATTCGAATCCCTAAGAGAATACCTTTCGACGACATTGAAGGCCAATACTATTCCAACTTATATGACTCACTAGCATCTAAGTGAAGAGCACACTATATACCCTTCATTGGGATCGAAAGTGATCAACCTACTACCTTCCATTGAAGTCGAAAGGCGTCAAGCTGTACCTTTCGACAAAGATAAGAGCAATCCAACATACCTTCCGATAAAGTCAGAAGGAACAAAGCAAGATCATTGGAACCCTAGCCTTCACTGACAACGGAAGATTAAATAAAACCCTTTTGACCAGGACGAAAGGTAAGATTCACAAGACACTCATGAAAGCAAGGAGGTTGACCTTTCGACTATTTCGAAAGCTTAGGGTCGAAAAGTGCCAAACCGCGCCTATAGATAAGACCCCAAGGGTCAATTATAAGGATGTGATTTTCTTCACTTCTCACTTATTTTCAAAAAGGGTATGTAAACCCTAATTTCTAAATCAAATTATGGATTTTATCAGTTTATACATTTTGATCCAATAAAGTGATGATATGATAATTTTTAAAGATGAAACTGTTAGAAATTATCCTTGTTTATGGTTTGGATCTTTTGATATTGATCTAGGTCGAAAGATACCCTCAGACAGGGTCGAAACCTCCAGTTCACACATATCCTAAAAGCTTTAATCTAAGTCCATAACACAGATGAGGCCTACTCTTTTGAGTAAGTCGAAACCCTTCCATATCATCTATTTCCAGAAACTATATAACCATCAACTTAAGGCACCTTGTTTGTGTCGAAAGGTGGTTCCGATAGAGTTCTAATCCAACTAATTCAAAATGATCTTTTGAAAGAGGATTTAACCTTCCGACTGTGTCAAAAGGTGTAAAGATGTATTTTCAACCGTCTTTACCAGCCTAAGAAGTGCTTGCATCATTCACTCATTCAAAAGAAAATTTTGAAGGCATCACACGTACTCCGAATTTCAATTTGAGGTGTTGACAATTTTTCTGGTCAACATTTTTGACGCCAGAAGGAGGGACCGAACTTCCGATCCCTGATAACTTTCACTACATATTAATTGCACAGAGATCTTCATTCAAGGAGAGAAACGATAAGAATAATGAATAATAATAGCAATCCAAATGAAGAAGTTGCTTCATAGTCAACTTCGAAAGATAACATGGTCCTAAATTTTAACTTGAGGAATACCGAAGTTGGCAACTTTCGACCTTAATAAGACTTCAAAACAGTGAGATCAAAGCATAGAATCAACGGTCATGAATGGTAGCAATGTGAGAATTTCTTGAAAGAGCTCCATCTTGGGAATCATTAGGGATTATGAAAGTAGAGGATGAAGCACAACCTCCAAACGAAGAAGAGCACCAAGAGTTAAATCGAGAAAATCAAGCATAGAGGTCCCTCGAGAAATCAAATAGCCCAATCCAAATAAATAGCAAAGGTTGCCCCTAAAATGAAACCAACCAAGAAGACATCCTACACTAAATAATGATGGATACGCTTAGGGAAAAGGGAATTTTTAACCCAGAGGAATATGTTTTCCTACAAAAGATTCCCTTTACAAAAGAAATAATGGCATCCAATCTCCCTCCTCAGATCCAAATTCCTTCACTAAAATATGATGGGACAACTAATCCAGATGATCATCTTGTAGTTTCTGAAAACTGGATGAACTTATATAATGCTCTAGTGGCAGTTCGCTATAAACCTTTTCCCATCACTTTCCATGGAGCAGTTATCAAATGGTACATGAGTTATCGAATGGAAATCATCCATTCTTGGGAACAATTTACTTGTGACTTCGTGACCTAATTTCCAAAATTCATAGATATAACTATGGACTTTAGCTTATTGGCAACCATCAGACAAAACAAGTAGAACTACTCAACGAATGCTTAAACAGATTTTGGGCAGATGCATTAAAAACAAAAGGTGCAACTGATAGAGAAAAGCTTATGGCAGTTCGATCAGGGCTAATTGAATAAACCCCTTTTTGGAAAGATCTTTATATAAATGGATGCAAAGATCTACAACATTTCTTTCTCCAAGATGAGAAGTCTATTCCAGTTGATGAAATGCATCATGCTAAGAAAGAATTTCATCCATAATCAAAATAAGAGAAATCTGACTTTATGCGTCTTGACAAGAGACCAAGAGAAAGTGAAAACCTGAAGGGAAGTCGATGAAAGATTTCCAAATTAAATTATTTAGTCCTAAACAAACTCCTCTCCAACATATGCCATGACGAAGGGAAATGTGAATTTTGCTGCTCCTTGTAAGGTCTAAAACACTTCAGAGCCAAATAAAGGAGGAAGTTACTGCGATTACTATAAAGAAAATGGATATGAAATCGACGAATGTCTGTCTTAAAAGAGAAGATTCAAGGCATGATTAGGTCAGGGTTTTGATAAGAATTCATCAAAGAAACCTAAAAGACATCTTATTCAAGCTAAGACGAAAGCTGCTTAGCGACTTCTAAATGCAAAATCCTATCAATTTATGAAATCTCACAGCATTAGTTCGACAACAGACTCTCTCTCTCTTTTCATATCTTTTTAATTCAATTTGTATTTTGATTTATACTTATATTGGAGTTAAGTGTTGGCCATGTACTTATTAAAATTCGAGTGTATTTGCAGGTATAAACAAAGCTAATCCATAGCATATAACATATTCTTGGAGCACAATAAGCTTCTAGCTACCTGAAAAAGAGAGCTTGGATGTTTAAAACAAGATAACTATCAGTATTTCAATCAACGAAACTTGAACCTTTCGCTTATTCTATTGATTTAAGATCAGCTGCTATTGCTTTCATGAGATATCAGATCGCTACCGATCCTTCATCACTTTACGAGATAGATTATGTATACCAACTCTATTTTTGCAAATTAGTTTAAAAAAAATCTCTCAATTATATTTTCACAAGAAAACTATTTTCAATTACCCTGCACCCTGGGGTAAAACAAATGCCTATCTATTTCAGTAGTTGATTTGTGCAACCTATTTTGGAGATTATACAGCATTAATGAATGCACACAAAGGATTTCTAACCGAGCAATTTCAATATTTCAAAGTTTCTTAAAAACATGGGAAAAGAGAAGCCTATTTATACCTTTTCAAGAAATATTTTGAAGCCATCAAAAGTTTATTGAAACTCAGATTAGAGAATTCTACTCTCGATTAAAAGACTATTGATTCATGGATCATGACCACCCAGTCTCCTATTTGATATTCATGTCTCTATTATGAGAATAGCAAGAAAGTTCTTACAAAAGGCAACATTGAAAAAAAATCTTTTACAAGAAGGATTCATGAATCTATATTTTTCAAAAGATAACCCCTCGATATACTAGAAGGTTTCAATTATAAAATTCTTTCCCTCAAACGAGACTTTATTTTAATTGGCCAAAAATGAGTTTCATATACAAGTATTTAAGCCTTCGACATCATTCGTAGCACATCTTAGAGGGAGGGACATAAGCCTATGACGCTATTCTATAGCACCTCCTAGAGACAAGGACATAAGCCTACGACGCTATTCCTTAGCCCCTCTTAGAAGGAGGGACAAAAGCCTACGATGATTTTTCGTAGCATCTTCTAGAGGGAGAATCTAAACCCCTAACATTTAACTCACCTCTTGAAGGACGGGTTAGGGTAAGCACCCAGAAGCATCCTTCTAGAGGACAGACAACTTAGCTATGCTACATCCTTTAGAGCCAAGCAAATCCCAGAAGAGGCCCCAAACAATTAAGAAAGGAAAGATGTCTACGACTCGAAACAAAAGTCAAAACCGAAGAGAATAAAGGGTTAAAGAAAGAAATCTTTCTGCAATCTAAGACAAAGTCAAAACCCAAGAGAATAAAGGGTTAAAGAAAGAAATCTATCCACCATATAAAACAGAGATGAAATCCAGTAGAGGGAAATAGACAAGGGAAAAAGGACGAAGATGTCCAACGCTATAATTTGGAATAGGCAAAAAATTTAAAATCAGATCCAGAAGAGACAAAAAGCCTGAGCTAACAAGTTTCAGAACATCCAATCCTCGAGAAGTGATTTCCACATCGAAGGATTAAGAAACTTACATCCTAAAAGGAAACATAAGATGAGAGAATGGGAAAATAAATTCATAACATGATACCAGAAGCAAGGACTTATACAAAAGCTAAGAGAATAGAACAGATAGCGAATTGTTGGTACAATGATAAAAGTGGCTTCACTCATGGATTAGATTGAGTAAGCCACATCAGAATCCTCACAAATATGGTGACCCCTTAGAATAGAAGCGACTAGATATTATACGTGGAACCACTATTCTAAATAATTGCATGACTTTACAGAATTACTCACTACTAACTTATAGGTCTAGGAATCTTTTGCTTAAACTTACTAAGTTTATCTTTACTAGACAGATTTATGATTTTGTGCTTATTGAATGAATTTATAATAATCTATTTATCAAATGGGATCTTGATAAATTTTTGGTTAAATTCTTGATTTTGTGAACTTTTAGTTTCTTTTCATGAAGATTTCATTTTAGGCTTTGTCAATCCTAAATTTATATATTGACTTATATGATGGTTTATGCGTTTCATATTCTTAGTTCCATTGATGAATTTCCATGGTGACTTCTTACTGAATTCCTGGTTTCATGAACTCTCAATTTCCACATTGACTTTATAATGATTTACGTGATTCATTTTCTTAATTTCCTTGTTGAATTTCCTACTGAATTTCTGATTTTGTGAATTCTAAATTTCCTTATTGACTTTTGTGATGGTTTATGGATTTCATATATATCATTCCCCCATTGAATTTTCAGAATGACATTTTATGGATTTTCGGTTTCTACAAATTTATGATTTTGTGACTTCTTTAAGGTTTTAGATGGTATGTTTGGCAAATAAGATTCTAACAAATTTCTAATTACATTCCTGACTTTATGAATTCTTAGTTCTTTTCATGATGATTTTCTGATTTAGCGGATTCCGAAGTTCTTTGTTGATCTTTCTTTTGATTTATGAATTTCATATGATCGAGTTCGTTATTGGACTTTTGATGAAACATCAATGAGTTACTGATTTAGTGAATTCTGAGTTTCTTAATTGTCTCTCATGATAATTTAGGAATTTTATATTCTCGGATTTTTAATAATATCTTATCAGATTTTTGCCTTCGTGGATTATGACATTTCTTCTAAATTTTTATGATGGTTTCACATTATTGAATTCCTATATGGATTTTTATGATGAACTCTTACTGGATTTTTAGTGTCGTGAATTCTACATCTTTTCGTTAGCTTTTATGATGACATGGTGTCTATTTTTTTTTTTCATTATGATCTCTTATTAAACTTTAAGTTTATGAATTTTTGATCATTTTCTTGAACTTTCATGATGAATTTCTGAATTTGAATTATATACAAGGTTTTCTCAACATCAAATTGAATGCCATTAGGTAATGGAATAAAAGGAGGAGGAGCCTCCAAATCTTTATGTTATCAAACAGCATCGATACCACACTGTTTACTAATTTACTATCAAATAGGAACTACAAATGTAACAACTCGCCTTTTTGCACGCTTTAAATCGACGATAAACCACACACGTCAGACTCAAACCATACAGAAGGGCGGGTTGTTATTAGGGTGAATAAGAAAAAGCAGAGAAAGAAAAAACAAAACAGAATCTTACAGCGGAACGACAAAATATAATAATCAAATAACAGTTCATGAAGCTGTTTTACAAAAGATTTGATTATACTTATACAACACATATCAGAGTTTCACATAACAGAGAATAGTAAATAATGCAACGGAACAGTTGAATGCAATAGAATAATATAATAAATAATAGTAATACAATCTTCATCTTCGTCCTCCAGAAATAAAGTCTTTAAATCCTGAAATGCTCAGACTGACCCGAGCGAATTGAAAGACAAAACACTCGAGTCAGAACTAAAAGATCTAATGTAAGAATCATCGTAAGTAATAAGAGAACGACGTCAGAGATGTTTACGGGATTTTACATCTCCTATCCAGTGTCAAACTTGAGTGTAGTAACTTAAGAGATGCTCGGGATTCACATCTCCTAAGGATCCGTTAAACTATTTACAACGTAGTAATGTTTCGGTATTATAATAATGTCTATAGTAAAATAAACTTATATTTAAATAGCATTAAGGCTTTACTTTTTCCACCTTAACACGTAATAGTCCCAGTAGTCCATCTAGTATCAACGCATCTCCAGATCGGGAGACTACCCTAAATACTCCACGGGCTACGGGAGAAAACCAAACTCGTACAAGGCGCGATAGGGTAGGTGACACGACACACAAGCCAATGCCAGGGTAGACATACCAGTTGCGCACACGGGCTGGTGGTAACACATAGCAACTACTACCGCCTACCTCGAGTCACACCCCCAAATCAAAAATCAAAACTGGCCACCAAATAAACCTCAAAGTCAGAATATAATATCGAAGGAGTGTGTCTGATAAGAGGGGCTACCTCCTTGGCCCGGGATCGCTCCTGTTTTAGCCACCTTATGCCAATTCACGGGAATCGGGTCCACATATATACCTCAAAGGACGTCGCCACCATCCTGCTTCATTCTGGAATCTCCACCACGTACACGGTTGTTAAAGTGGTTTTTGGAGTTGGCAGAGAGTATGACAACTTCTGATCCCGGTCTCTTTAACAACCAAACGTTATTATAACACTGTGGTCATTTCAAAATAATTTATTCTTCAAAACCAGAATATAATATCCATTTCAAAATCATATAAATACGATATCATTTTCGTTTTAAAAACCAAATCAATATGATATCATTTTTATAAAAGCCCAAATAAATAACATATCATTTTTATTTCAGATATATCCTTTTATCCAAAAATCATAGCACTTTCAAACTTATAACACTTAGAGATCAAAACTCTTAAAGTATAACACTTTCAAATCATAATACTTCGAAACTCAAACTTTGAACACATAACTTCCACCACTTAAATGGTTAAAATATTAAAATACATTATATACTAACTAGCTTCTTCAATCCCACAAATCAATTCCAAAACAACTCGAATTTACAAATTTAAATTTAACCAAATCGCAAATCTTAACTTTCCATAAGATTCAGTTTCCAAATAAACTATCCTAAATTTAATCGATTTCCAAACAGATTTGATCCACAGAGTAAACCATTTCCAATTCAATATATTTCAAACTTTAAGGATTCAACAATTTCAAAACTAAGTTTGGTACTTACGATTCAACAATTCAAATTTTTATTATTTAGTTTTGAAATATTTTACGTAATAATCCATTATTATTTAAATAAAACTCAAATTACAAGTAACTAATTTTTCCTTCAATTTATTTATACTTGAAATATTCATTTAATTCACCTTAAACCAAAATCCAGTTATAAAAATCATACCTTCTAAAATTTCAAATTTAATACATTTCATATCATACTTGTTTGAGTTTAATTCTTAACTAAATTCAGTTTCAAATAAATTTCAGATTTATCTGCCAACCTTAATTTATTTCAATCATTATACCCTTTATATTAAAATATAATTGAAATACTTACCCATATTATATTATAATAAAATCAAACTCCCTTATTTTTATTAAACAAATTTATACATAGCTTAATTTCAAGAATTTAACTATACATAAAAATAATATTTATATAATATCAAAAATTAATATTTATTAACTGTATATTTATTTCCAAAATCATAGAAATCATTTCAATATATATATATAGACCTACGGTGTCTGTATATGATTTTCTATCTTACGGTCAACTGATATGGATATTTATCGTTTCAATTCGTAATTTAAAATATAAATACGGTTATATATCATTTCAAACCGCAATCCCGAATGAAATAAAAATCCATACAACTTACAGTTTATAACAATATAAAATACAATATCCATTCATCCAATATCAATCATCAACCATTTATTACAATCATCATCCAATTAAATCAATAACATCAGTATAAACAGATAATGGACAACGGGTATTTACTGGTAGTTTATATTCAATAATAAATTAAATAACAATTTAACTGGCAGTTTATATGCAATAATAAATTAAATAACAATTTAATTCAATAAATTCAATCTAACTGAGATGATGATTAAAAATTTGCCAAACAGTCATAAATAAATTTCTAATCACATCATAAATCAATTTAACAAACATAAGAAATTTTAGAAGTTGTGAGTGGGTTAAAACACCCACCTTTCGAATTTAAATTAAATTTAAACTCAAAATTTTAATAGTCTCAGAATTCATCCAAACCAGCGTCAAAATGTCTGGAATTTCGATATAATCCCGGCAAAACAAACCGCGCATGAATTGGACCTCTTATGTAAAAGTTATACGCATTAGAAGATCATACGGTAAAATAAGATTTATAATATAAAATGAAATAAAACTAATACACGTCACCTCTGCAACACTGCACAGTGAATTCGAACCCAAAACCGTAGAAGCCGCCACTCTCACTGTCCTAAACGCCGCCTCTACAAATGACATCTCCATGATCAGGCAGCTCCACCGCGTGGGACGCCTCAAGCCGATCCCTCCCCGAGCGAACGGCCACCTCCGGCCATCCCAATAACGAATGCCGCCACCGATGATCTCGGTTATTTTCTGGCCGACTCCGACGCCTACGGCACCCAACAAAACCACTGATACGAAGCTCTGGCTCTCCTCTACGCGTTGCATACCCTCGATCGCTTCCTGGATGAAGATCCACCGTTAAACCCGATAACCCAAAGTGAACGCACGAGAATTGATTTGCGATTTCAGGACAAACGATGATTCGAAACCAAAAACGAATTGCAGATCAAAGATGCGCTCGTCGAGAGCTTCGAATTCATATAAAATTTGATATAGTTTGAGGAGTTTGAATTTTAAAGTAGAAATTTTTGATTTGCAATTGACTGTGAAGTTTAGAGTTTGTCTACCATTGAGAAAGAGGAGCAATTGGAATTGTACGTACACAATAATGGATATAAGAAATAGGCTAGGGTTTATAACGGGGTACATATAGGCTGAAAAAAATAGAATTGAATGGGCTCAAATGGGTTTGGAAATTTGAGCGATAATGGCCTGAAAAGCCCGTTCTGATTTCAGAACAAAAATGGGTCAACCCATATATCAAAATAAATGTTTTTACACATTTTAAACGCAATGGAACAGGTTTCACATCTAAATTCCATCGTATGAAGAAGCTATGATAAAATCAAATTATTTAAAATTGATTTCAATTAAATTGATTTCTAGGCGTTACGAGTCCGTCCGATCAAACGACAAGCCCGATCATTAACGTAAATTAATAAATCCTGTAAATTAATAAATTTAAATTCCAGTAAATTAATAAATCCTGATTTTCCATTCTTTTTACCAACCAAATGTCATATTATAAATGGAATTGACATTATTTTCAAATATTATCTTAATTTACATTAACGTAATATTTAACTACGCTTATTGAAATTTATTTCCCAATTTACTAAATACAATCAATTATAACCTTACAAATGTTTCAATTAATTGGGATTGCACTAAATTAATTATTTATCAACTTGCATTAACATTATTACCTTACAACTTTTATTTCTTCCAATATTAAATAACAAGATTCATTAAATTAATAAATTTAATTATCGAAATTTATGGGTCGTTACACTCTCCCCCACTCAAAACTTTTCGTCTCCGAAAAGGAAAAAGAAAGGGAAAAGAAAGAATTAAGTAGTCAATATATCTTATTCAAAAATATTAACTTTATAAACAAATAAATTTAAAAAATAAAAATATCTAAATAAAATATACCAATTGATAACCATTAAATCTTTTTATACTCAAATTAATAAAGTTTAGAAAACATTTTCAAAAAATTTCTAAGTCCAAAATTCACGGAAAATTTTGGTAGAGTCTCCTTTGTATGGAGAGGCTCGGGAGAAAATATAATATCAAATATACCAATATATATCACAATATCTCAAAATAATATATCTCAACAACGGGAAAAATAATATAATAACGCTATAAAACCGTAATCCGAGAACGTACCTATTTGTCGGGCAAACGAACGCTTAATTATGAAACCAAAAGCAGTAGCAATTGCTTCCATAACCTGTATTTCACTTATATAATCCAAAACGAGTTAATAATTATATAAAATGAAATATTTAAATTGTTTCAACCACTAACAAACAATCAATATAAACAACAGTCACTTGCAATCACAGCATACAACCATCACAAAAAATCAACACAAATCAATTATCCATTCATATCAAACAAAATAAATAGTTGTTAGGATTCAAAAATTTAAATTGTACAGAATGAAAATAACTACCAAGTGCACCATTTACTCAACAGTCTTAGATGAACTAGATTATTCATACATCAAAACAATTTAAAGTATCCTTGCCCTAATAACCTACACCAAGACGAACAACAATTTCAAACAGTAAATTAAGTTCATTCTTATTAACTTCATTTCATATATTTGTTGTTTGATTTCCTTTTTCATTCATACAATGATGTATCTTTTTAATTTACATTTATTTCTAGTAAATTTTCTTTTTTATTGCATTACATTCATTCATTTCTCAATTTCATTTATTTCCATTCATTTATCCATAGTATTCAACATTTCCCGAGTTCAAAATCTTTTACTTACAATATTCATCTTTCTACCTATAAATAACTTCAACATTTACTTAAGTTTATTATCATTTCTTTAACTTTTCTATTATATTAAATTAGTGGCCTTTCAGTCATACTTAAGTTTACAATAATTATAACATTAAATTCTTATTTATAAAAGAATTTCATTAAATACATTCATTACCTCAAGTTTATTACTTGTATAATATCCATTACATTTTCTTATCAAACATTAGAACTTTTAATATTTGGTAAGTTACATATATGTATTTAAGGATGTAATTGAAATTTACACAAGTTTATTTGTATTTCTTTTAATTAACTTAATGTTCAATAATAATATCCTTTATTTCATAGGTTACAAATGTCAACGTTCTTTTAATTTCCTTTATAACTTAGCATTAAATCTCTTATTTCATTTAGAGGTTCCAATTATTAATTAGTTACATTCCATTTCACTACAATAATTGAAACTATTAATTAACAGAACTTAAGAACTAAATACCGAGTTTAATTTCAAATCATTTTAAAAGAATAGATAAATATATACTTACAACTTATATATCCAATTATATTTAAAATAATTTAAAATTTATATTTGTCTATCAAAATAAATCTGCAGTAAAACTACTGCAGCGGCCTTACCCCTTAGAAACTCGAAAATGGATGTCACACTCATTATCGAAATTATTTTCCAACGACAAAGAGGAGAGTACATAACTTATTTCTTTTCAAAATTTCTTTAAAACAATTCTTTCAAATTGTATTGAAATATTTATATCAGAAAATACTTCTATTATTATTATTATTATATTCTAAAATCATTCAAAAGAAAGTTTCAAAACCCAAGGAACTTAAGTTCTAAATTTCCAATTTTACTTTATTTTTTATTTAAATATCATTTCCAACCAATATTTATAAATTTCACTACCTAACAACCAATATATCACAACCAAATATAACATTTATAAAATTTATTTTATATATAGAAAGTATAATAGGCAAAATTATTTCATTCACCTATATTCAAAACAAATATTATGTCGGTCTGTCCTATTAAGTGTTTAGAAATCCCTATTGGTGCCATAGCATCCTATGCACCAAACAGAATTTATAAATACAAAATAGAACAAATTAACACAATATCAAAACCTTTTATAACACTAACAAATACGCTCTCTTATATATATACACACACTCAGCGACTCATCATAGGGTATTACTACCCTATAATTAAAAAGATTCAGACCCCACAAAGCTAAGGTTTATCACTAAACCAAAGCTCTGACACCACGTGTAACATCCCGCCTTTTTGTACGCTTTAAATCGACGATAAACCACACACGTCAGACACAAACCATATAAAGGGCGGGTTGTTATTGGGATGAATAAGAAAATGCAGAGAAAGTAAAAAAGAAAACAAAATCTTGCAACGGAACGACAAAATATAGTAATCAAATAACAGTTCATGAAGCTGTTTTACAAAATATTTGATTATACTTATACAACACATATAGAGTTTCACATACCAGAGAATAATAAATAATGCAGCGGAACAATTTAATGCAGTAGAATAATATAATAAATAATAGTAATACAATCTTCGTCCTTAAGAAATAAAGTCTTCAAATTCTGAAATGCTCAGCTGAACCTAGCGAATTGAAAAGACAAAACACTCGAGTCAGAGCTAAAAGATCTTATGTAAGTTAAATCAATGTAAGTAATAAGAGTGGAACGGCGTCAGAGATGTTTACAGGATTTGACATCTCCTATCCAGTGTCAAATGTAAGTGCAGTAACTTAAGAGATGCTCGGGATTCACGTCTCCTAAGGATCCGTTAAACTATTTACTATGTAGTAATATTTCGCTATTATAATAATGTTTATAGTAAAATAAACTTACTTTTACATAGCATTAAGGCTTTACATTTTCCACCTTAACATGTAATAGTCCCAATAGTCCATCCAGTATTAGCGCATCTCCAGATCGAGAGACTACCCTAAATACTCCACGGGCTACAGGAGAAAACCAAACTCGTACAAGGCGCGATAAGGTAGGTGACATGGCACACAAGGCAATGCTAGGGTAGATATACCAATTATGCACACAGGCTGGTGGTAATGCGTAGCAGCTACTACCGCTCACCTCGAGCCACACCCCCAAATCAAAAATCAAAAGTGGCCACCAAATATACCTCAAAGTCAGAATATAATATCGAAGGAGTGTGTCCGATAAGAGGGGCTACCTCCTTGGCCCGAGATCGCTCCTGTTTTAGCCACCTTATGCCAACTCACGAGAGTCGGGTCCACGTATATACCACAAAGGATGTCGCCACCTCCTGCTTCATTCTGGAATCTCCACCACGTACACGATTGTTAAAGTGGTTTTCGGAGTTGGCAGAGAGTATGATAACTTCCGAACCCGGTCTCTTTAATAACCAAACGTTATTATAACGCCGCGGTCATTTCAAAATAATTAATACTTCAAAACCAGAATATAATATCCATTTCAAATCATATAAATATGATATCGTTTCCGTTTTAAAAACCAAATCAGTATGATATCATTTTTATAAAATCCCAAATAAATAACATATCATTTTTATTTCAAATATATCTTTTTTCCAAATATCATAGCACTTTCAAAGTTATAACACTTCGAGATCAAAACGCTTAAAGTATAACACTTTCAAATCATAATACTTCGAAAATCAAACTTTGAAAACATAACTTCCACCACTTAAATGGTTAAAATATTAAAATACATTATATAATAACTAGCATCTTCAATCTCACAAATCAATTCCAAAACAACTCGAATTTATAAATATAAATTTAACCAAATCACAAATCTTAACTTTCCATACGATTCAGTTTCCAAATAAACTATCCCAAATTTTATCGATTTCCAAACAGATTTGATCCATAGAATAAACAATTTCCAATTCAGTATATTTCAAACTTTAAGTATTCAACAATTTCAAAACTAAGTTTGATACTTACGATTCAATAATTCAGATTTCTATTATTTAGTTTTAAAATATTTTACATAATAATCCATTATTATTTAAATAAAACTCAAATTACAAGTAACTAAATATTTCCTTCAATTTATTTATACTTGGAATATTCATTTAATTCACCTTAAACTAAAATCCAATTATAAAAATCATACCTTCTAAAATCTCAAATTTAATACATTTCATATCAAACTTATTTGAATTCAATTCTTAACAAAATTCAATTTCAAATAAATTTCAGATTTATCTACCAACCTTAATTTATTTCAATCATTATACCCTCTATATTAAAATATAATTTAAATACTTACCCATATTATTTTTTAATAAAAACAAACTCCCTTATTTTTATTAAACAAATTTATACATAGCTTAATTTCAAGAATTTAACTATATATAAAAATAATATTTATATAATAACAAAAATCAAAATTTATAACTGTATATTTCTTTCCAAAAACATAGAAATCATTTTAAAATATATATATATATATATATATATATATATATATATATATATATATATATCGACGATATCCGTATATGATTTTCTATCCTATGGCCAAATGATACGGACATTTATCATTTCGATCCGTAATTTAAAATATAAATAAGGTTATATACCATTTCAAACCGCAATCCCGAATGAAATAAAAATCCATACAACTTGCAGTTTATAACAATATAAAATACAACATCCATTCATCCAATATCAATCACCAACCATTTATCACAATCATCATCCAATTAAGTCAATAACTTCAATATAAACAGATAATAGACAACAAGTATTACTGGCAATTTATATTCAATAATAAATTAAATAACAATTTAACTGGCAGTTTATATGCAATAATAAATTAAATAACAATTTAATTCAATAAATTCAATTTAACTGAGATGATGATTAAAAATATGCTAAACAGTCATAAATAAATTTCTATTCACATCATAAATCAATTTAACAAACATAAGAAATTTTAGAAGTTGTGACTGGGTTAAAACACTCACCTTTCGAATTTAAATTGAATTTAAATCCAATTTAAACCCAAAATTTGAAAAGTCTCAGATTTCGTTCGAACTAGCATCAAAATGACTGGAATTTTGATACGATCCCGGCAAAACAAAGCGTGCATGAATCGGGCCTCGTATGTAAAAGTTGTACACATTAGAAGATCATACGGTAAAATTAAGATTTATAATATAAAATGAAATAAAACTAATACACGTCACCTCTATAACACTGCAAAGTGAAGTCAAACCCAAAATTCTAGAAGCCACCGCTACTCACTGCCCTAAACGCCGCCCCTACAAACGACATCGCCACGATCAGGCAACTCCACCGCGTGGGAAGCCTCAGGCCGACCCCTCTCCGAGCAAACGGCCACCTCCGACCATCCCAATAACGAACACCGTCGCCGATGATCTCGGCTATTTTCTGGCCAATGCCGACGCAAACGTCACCTAACGAAACCACCGATGCGAAGCTCTGGTTCTCCTCTACGCGTTGCATACCCTCGATCGCTTCCCGGGTGAAGATCCACCGTTAAACCCAATAACCCAAAGTGAAAGGCTGAGAATTGATTTGTGATTTCAGGATAAACGATGATTCGAAACCAAAAACGAATTGTAGATCTGAGATGCGCTCGTTGAGGGCTTCGAATCCATATAAAATTTGATATAGTTGGAGGAGGTCGAATTTTGAAGTAGATATTTTTGATTTACAATTGACTGTGAAATTTAGAGTTTGTCTGCCATTGAGAAAGAGGAGCAATTGGAATTGTATGTACAAAATAATGAATATAAAAAATAGGCTAGGGTTTATAAGGGGCATATATAGGCTGAACAAAATAGAATTGAACGAGTTCAAATAGTTTTGGAAAGTTGAGAGATAATGGCCCGGAATGCCCATTCTGACTCTGGAACGAAAATGGATCAACTCGTATATCAAAATAGTTGTTTTTAAAGATTTTAAATGTGATGGAATAGGTTTCACATCCAAATTCCATCGTATGAAGAAGTTATGCTAAAATCAAGTTATTTCAAATTGATTGATTTCGAGGTGTTTCGAGTCCGTCCGATCAAACGGTAAGCCCGATCAATACGAAACTTGAAATCCTTCAAATAAATCACCGTTACGGATCCGATGAAACTAGTTTCATCGAAAGCCGAGTCAATGGAAAAAATGGCTATTTTCCAGTTATTAAATTAATAATTAATTAATTAAATCACTTCTCCAGTTTAAATTTAATTATTTACCCTTTCTATCATTTTTGATTTCTCAATCATTTATAATAACTTAAACAATTGTAGTTGTTAATTTAAAGTTGATTAATCCATCAATTTCAGTGTTAAATTTCAATATCACTAAATTCAGAAATTATAAATTAAATCTTCAATAATTCCATTTAATTTGACCTTTCGTCCTATTATTTAATCTACCATTATCAAATGGATGAAATTAACATTGGTTCATGATTTATTATATAATATTCTCAAATTTCAACTTAATTTTCATTAATGTAATATTTAAATATTAAATTCCATTTATTTGCAATTAATCCAATTATTAAATTTAAATTCCAATAAATTAATAAATCTTGATTTTCCATTCATTTTGTCAATCAAATGTCATATTATAAATGGAATTAATATTATTTTCAAATATTATCTTAATTTACATTAACATAATATTTAACTACACTTATTGAAATTTATTTCCTAATCTACTAAATACAATCAATTATAACCTTACAATTGTTTCAATTAATTGGGAATGCACTAAATTAATTATTTATCAACTTGCATTAACATTATTACCTTACAACTTTTAATTTCTTCCAATATTAAATAACAAGATTCATTAAATTAACAAATTTAATTAACAAAATTTAAGGGGTCGTTACAACAAACGTAAAGTGCAGGAATAAAAGTGAATTATAGTAAGGGACTCATGTCCGATGATTGGAAGAAACTTAGCTTAAGAAGGGAAAATCTAGAGTGTATGATGGATTTCTTCAAAGGTTCATTTATTTGAACTGATATACGCTAATCAGGTGATATTGTTGCACATTTTTGATAAAAGAGGTTTGATCGTGTAGCATTCAAAATAATTTATCTAAAGATGCAACCAAATGACACTTGGAACATTGACTTCACAAGTTTATAGATTACCTATTAAAGACTTGTAATAAGGTTATGATCCAAATAGAGATTATTAATTGTTTCGTAAGAACTGAAGAAGGAAGTTCCTTGGAAGTTTTTTTCTAAAGAACAAAAGCTTCTTCCATACTGGGGGAGGTTAAATGTTATCCATAAATATTCTCAAAAATGAAAGTATGAAAGAAGAAGCAAGAGCATCGAAAAAGACTAGAGAGCACCAGGATGTTCTATCTAAACATAAGATAATGATTTCGACAAGAAGATGAAAACGCTAGCAGTACCTTTCGAAGAGGTCAAGAGGATATTTCAACAGAGTAAACAGAGAAATTTTTATGAGGTCGAAGGCTATCTTTCGAAGTCAATAAGAAGCATACTTTCTACACACGCACTATATCATTCAAAACGATTGAATTCGTCTTCATTTACATACATCAGGGGAGCATTCGGCAAAGGCAACCCTTTCGAAAGCACATGTTAGCCTTCGAATTGGTTAAAGCTACCCTCATCTATAAAGGAAAGGCTAAACCTCTACCAGCAAAAAAGAATATGGTTCTTCACTAGCCAAAGGAGGATGACATCGAAGGGAACCTTTTTACAGCAAAGTCATTAAGGTGTTTTTACTCATTCGAAGCCCTGAGAGAATACCGTTCGACGGCATTGAAGGCCAACACCATTCCAACTTACATGACACACTAGCATCTAAGTGAAGAGTACATCTTTCGTTGGGGTCAAAAGTGATCAACCTATCAACCTTCTGATGAAATCGAAAGGCATCAAGCGATACCTTTCGATAAATACAAGAGCAATCTAGCAACATTCCTTCTGATGAAGTCAGAAGGAACAAACCAAGATAATACCCTTTCGACCAGATGGAAAGGTAAGATTCACAAGACGCTCACAAAAGCAAAGAGGCTGAACTTTCGACCGTGTCGAAAGCTTAGGGTCGAAAGGTGCTAACCCACGCCTATAAATAAGACCCTAGGGGTCAATTGTAAGGATCTGATTTTCTTCACTTCTCACTTGTATTCAAAAAGAGTATGTAAACCCTAACTTCTAAATCAAATTGGGGATTTTATCGGTTTATACATTCTGATTCAATAAAGTGTGATACGATAATTTTAAACAAGGCAACTATTAGAAATTATCCTTGTTTATGATTTTGATCTTCTGATATCGATCTAGGTCGAAAGGCATCCTTAGACAGGTTTGAAACCTCCAGTTCACACATATCCTAAAAGCTTTAATCTAAGTCCATAATACAGAGGAGGCCCACTATTTTGAGCAAGTCAAAACCCTTCTAGATCATCTACTTCCAAAAACAATAAAGCCACCAACTTAAGCCACCTTGTCCGTGTCGAAAGGGGGTTCCGACAATATTCAAATCCAACCAATTCGAAAGGATCTTTCGAAAGAGAATTTGAACCTTCCAACCATGTCGAAAGGTGTAAAGAAGCATTTTCAACCGTCTTTACCAGCCTAAGAAGTGCTTGCACATTCACTCGTTCGAAAGGAGGTATCGAAGGCATCACATATGCTCTGAATTTCAATTTGTGATGTTGACAATTTTCTTATCAATAAAAGCGCAAAATTTCTATTAACATGCTTCTTGTTCTAGCATGTAGTGCTATCAATTAGTAACATGCAAATTGGTTTAATGTCCTTATAACTATCGCATTATTAATCTTAGTATCATAACTTCGCATTTATGTGAAATTAAGAAATTGTTTTATTGCATGTTTTAGTTAAGAAATAGCAGCTCATAGAGGATATTCGAGCAAACATCATGGCCACTTTCATAATAACATGAACTTGATAATTACCTTTTGCCAACATTTGCTATTTTGTGAAGCTAAACTAGTTCTAGTGGCATTGTTTAATATGTATTGGTGCATATAATTGGTTGTATTCTGTGCTTCTTCCATCTAATATAAATTTATAAAATGTTTGATGGATTAACTTTGTGTGCAAAACGATTGAAAATGATAGCATGTTTTTAACTATAAAGAAATGAATATAGCATTAGATGATTTAATGCCAATTAGCATTTTTGTTATGTTATTGGTTTTACTTAAATTTAAATCGACGATGATGGTACATCCCTGAGGTGAAACAATGGAGGATGATTGCGGTAATGAAGTGGTCTGGTGTTTGTTTGAGGAGTCAACGAGCTTCCCATCAACGAGAAAGCGGATCGATGCCGGCGAGGCGAACCAGTGCATGGTGCAGGTTGATGAGAGGGGAGGGGTAATGAGATGGTGGTGTTGGAGGATGAATAGGGACAACGCAGCTGAACATGAAACCTGATGGTCGACATCGATAATAGAAAAAACGTGGTTTTGTCCTTGAGCCCAAATTTGAAAATTTTTGTATTTGATCTATTTTTTTTGCTTATGTTTGACGTTTTGGCTAAATAGCTCATTAATTAATTACTAAAAATAATTAATTGTTAGAAATAAATTTATTTTATACTTGCCATTAATAGTTATAATTAACACACACTAATTAATTAAAGTAAATTAATTATGTTTAATCATAAGCCTTATATTTAACATATTCACTATTCAACCGTACATATTAGCCCTAAAATTATTCTAAACTATAATGAACAATCGTGTATGTTAATCAAGATACGTATCAATCAATAATTATGCACTAATTTTCGAATTTTGGATCAACCCTAATTTACAATTACAAATTGAACAATTCCAACACTAATTAATATCCCAAAATCATGTAATACACTATTATCACCAATTAGTATCCAATAATCATCAACTTTAAACCCATAATCGTATGAATCAGCCCCAAATTTAAAATTAGAGTTGTTATACACAAATTAAGATGAAATTGGAGAGATTGGTGATTCCGATGAGTTGTGATGGCCTAAGGTAAAGTCGATGAGAGACGGCGGTAGTCTGGGGGGAATCGCCGAGAGGTGGCGTCGGCTGAAGGGTTTTTTTTTCTTTCATTCATGAAAAGAGTGAGAAGCTTGGAGAATGTGGAAATAGTCGCATGGTTTCTTTCTGTATATTGGACATACTGTCGGCTAGCGACGATATGTTAATTTTGTATTTTTTATTCATTCCACGATTTAAAAAAATGCTTAAAAATGCTAATTAATTTCCTAAAAAATAAATAAGTTATCTTAGTAAGATATCTTAGCACAACCATTCACGTACGACTGTTCTGATCGGTTAAATTATATTTTCAATGATCCGTTTTTGTGTAATTTGAATATTTAATGTTATTGAAAAACTAATTTAACCGACCAGAACAGTCGTTATGTTGAATGGTTATGCTAAAATATCTTGTTTATTTTTTAGGAATGAAATCAGTATTTTAAAACATTTTTCTAAACATAATTAGAGTTAAATAAATTTATTATTTAATTTGATAATTAATAAAATGGCCAGTCGTCGCTAGCCATTGGAAAATAATGATGTTTCATCGACGTTCGTCGCGTGCCGCCGTTACTCGTAGTGTATCTTGTAATGAATTAAATATTATCTTGGTGTATTAAGTTTTTCAATATTACAACACATTGTAATTACAATCACATAATAAATCATTTAAGGATTTTTTATTCAATATACTAAATTAAATAATTAATCAACATATCATAATATGACAAGTACATAATAGGAATAAAAACACCTTTTATTTCGAACGTGATTTTATTATGGAGTTAATAATTATAATAAATCACAGAATTGCCTCTAAGGCATACCTCTAACTTTATCAATCTCCAATGTGCGTGGTGATGAATATGGTTATGGAGATTTGACGTCAATATCGAGGTGGGGTTGGGGTTTGACGTGCATGGAGATGGTGCTAGGGATCCGATGTCGATGTCGAGGTGGCACGAGAGTTTGACGTCAGATGCAGCTGTTAGTTTTCGACGTAGTTTTGTGTGATTTTGTCTTAAAGATTAAATGAATTAAATGAAAACAAAGGATGTAGTTTTGACTTGGTGAGGGTAAAAATTGTAGTGGCATCGGAGAGATTTTGTTACTTACTGAAATTGTTCTAGCTTCATTTATTTCCCAGTATTCATGGAATTGAAAATATGTCCCAAAATACCGATGTATTTCCAACATTTTTATATTTTATATTTGGCGTCGGAACGTCGTCGAAATATACCGATGCTATTCTGACATATTTATTATAATGATCAGAATTATACTTGCATCGTGATTACAAAGCCAATGCTATTTTCCGATGTCGATGACATACTTCTTTTTATGACTTTCTAACGCTATCCCAATGCCTCGCCTTACTGACATTAGAAATTTAATGGCTATGTCATATAGTTTCAAGTAGTGTTAGAGCTATATACAAGTAGCACTAACATCCATCTTGTTGATTGCCTCCTCAATGATAATTATTATAATATCCACTAATTATCATGGTTCACCAACCACTGCCGATGCCTTTATTACTCGTCATAGCTACAACTAGGAAGTTTTAATCTACCTATGTGTTTTGGATGAAGTATATGTTGAAATGATTCTTTTTGCAAATTTTTATGTTTAGAATGAGTCCATAGTTTTAAATTGTTTAATATACATTTTTTTGTTTCATTTTATATCTATCCACAAGTGAGTAAGCAAGATGAACTCAAATCATAACTCAAGACTTTTCTAAATGTAAAGATTTTGCAAAGAATTGAATGATATTCTTATTCTAGAAAACTGTTGAAGAGAGAAATTGTAAAACATTTTTACTCTCAATATTTGATACAATGAAATTGAATAATACATTACAGCAATTTGCAATACAATATGTAACAATCAAGTTGGGCCTTGAAGCAGATAGCCCAAACCAAAAGCAGCATCCTTCAGAAAAAGATGAATGGCTGTGATTGCATCAAGAAAGAAAGAATAGCTGAGGCTAGATGAGCCGAAATATATGTATCTGAGACTACTATATTTCATTCATATTTCACCCCTTCGATCCCTAATCCGATTTTTGGGGTTAGGGTTAGAGAGACGATTATACTCAAATCTCTAAAATTGATAAATTACTTGCTGCAATTTTTAAATTCTGGTGTCAACACTGTTTATTGACTTCCTTCTTTCTAACTAGATGAGGGATCTTTGGAGAATTGAGCTGTCATGATAGTTTGGGTTGAAAGCAAGACAACGACTTTGATGTTGCTTCTCCTTTGGCTTCCTGACTTGGTTAGGATCTGAGTGTCTAAGTTCTGAAGGGGTCTGATTTTCTTTGATTCCTAGCTCAGATATGAACTTGATGAAGTTCATTCTCAATAGGGGTTTTGGTGAGGTTTATGCCCTTCGGTAGGTAGTAGGTATATGATTTACTTGTAAGTTTCCTATTAAAACTTGATCTCGAACAAAATGCAAATCTATCTCGATGTGTTTAGTTTTGGAGTGTAGTATCGGGTTAGCAGTCATGTAAACAATGCTTTGATTATCGCACCACAATGTTGACTTGATGCTTGAATTTAGTTTAGATCTCTTAAAGCTGACTGTAATCACATTATTTCGGTAGTTGCACTTGCTACACTCCTATACTCTGCTTCTGTGCTAGATCTAGAGATAGTTGATTGCTTTTTTGAATACCATAGTATTAAGTTTCCTCCAATAAAAATGCAGCATCCAGTGACAGATTTTCTATCATCTGGGTCTGTATCCCAGTTAGCATCTGCACAGCCTGTTATGTTGAGATTATTGAAGGCTTAAGAGATAGACCATAATCAATGATTTCTTTTAAGTATCTGAGCGCCCTCTTTACTGTCTTCCAGTGCTTATCTAGAGGATACTACATAAGTTGAGAAAGTTTGTTAACACTAAAAGCAATATCTAGTCGTGTTATAGTAGCATACTATAGTGCTCCTAGAACACTTCTATATTGTTTAACATTGTTTATGGCTTCTCCCCTATTTTTTGACAAGTTTTGATTGCTTACCATATGTGTTGACGTGGGCTTTACATTTTCCATTTTTGTTTTAGGGAGCAGTTCTGATATGTATTTTCTTTAACATAGAATTATCTCAGAACTTTTTGATCTGTTCACTTCAATTCCCAGGATGAAATTGAGATGTCTAATATCTTTAATTAATAACTGCCTATTCAGTCAACATATAATTTGATTGATATCATCTTGATTGTCACTTGTAATAATTAAATCATCAACATAGACTAGTATATATATAGTTGATGATTGACTAATTTTAATGAACATGAGTAGTCTGATTTGGTATACAAATATCCTATTGTCATTAGAGTTGATTTCAGTCTATCAAACCATATTCTTGGTGCTTGTTTAAGGCCATATATTGCCTTATTTAATTTGTACACAAGGTTTGCATTTTGTTCATAACCAGGTGGCTACTTCATGTACATCTCCTCTTCTAATATACCATTCAAAAAGGTATTGTAGACATCTAACTGCCTTATACTCCATCTCTTATGTAAGGCTATAGTAAGAATGATTCATATAGTTGAGGGTTTGGTAACTAGAGAAAAAATTTCAGTGAAGTCAAACCTATACTATTGGGTATAACCTTTGGCAACTAGTCTTGCCTTGTATTTATTGATGGTGCCATTAGAGTTCATTTTTATCTTGTATTTCCATCTGCACCCAACTACATTTTTATGTGCCAGTGGACATACCAGATTCCATATTTTATTTTTTATAAGAGCATTATACTCTTCATCCATTGTTGTCTTCCAATTGTTGTTTTTGACAGCCTCCTCATAGGTGGTTGGTTCATCTGAGTTTGTAATGACAATGTATATTTTGGATTTGAAGATGCCACACTTAGCTCTAGTGATCATGGGATGACTTGGTCTTTGAGAAGGTTCAGTGTGAGGTAAGTTGTTTGTTTCAACAGAATTTGAATTATTTCTTGATTCACTTTGTTGACCTTCTTCACAGTGATCTCCTTCATCTGTTGAATGTGCAGGTGAGTGACTAGAATGATAGATATCATCTATCCACTTATAGTTTTGATGAGCATATACAGTGGGATGAATTGGGTGGTTATCAGTAGTCCTCCTCACCTCAGCTGGACTCTTAACTTCTAAATATATAGGTAATTCAGGTGTGGAAACATGTGGATTGTGCACTTACTAGTAGTCTCAATCTCGGACTTTCTAAAGGGAAAATCATTTTCATTGAATACAACATGTCTGCTAATAAATAATTTTCCAATGTCATCAAGACATTTGTATCCTTTTAGATTTGTCGCATATCCTAGGAATGTACATGGCTTGGATCTAAAATTTAATTTGTTGTTGTTATATGGTCTTAAGTAAGGAAAATATAGATGCCCAAAAGTTTTTAGACTGTAATAGTATGGCTTGACTCCTTGTAGCTTTTCTATTGGACTTATTCCATCTAAAACTATGGTTGGTAGTCTATTAATAAGATAGACTGCTGTGTTAAAGGCTTCATGCCAGAATTTTAGGGGTAAACTTGCATGCGCTAGTAAACTAAGCCCAGATTCAACTATGTACCTATGCTTTCTCTCAACCAAGCTATTCTATTCCGAAGTATACAGACACGTGGTTCAATGAATTATTCCCTTTTCCTTAGAGTAATCATTAAGGGTTTTCAATTCAGTCCCCCCATTAGATTGTATAATTTTAACATGTGATCCTAGTTGTTTTTCAAACATTGTTATGAAATTTATCACAACTCTGTATGCATCAGACTTAGCTTTTAAAAAGTATATCCAAGTGCATCTTGTGTGTTCATCTACTAAAGATGTATAATACTTGTAACTATAATTATAACATATTGGGGATGGTCCCTAGTGGTCAATAGCAATAAATTCAAGTGGTTTATAGTGCTTGATTAGAGAGTCATTAAATGGTAATTTATGAATCTTACCCATTTGACAATAAGTGCATACATAAGAAAAGGAAATATTATCATATGAAATGCAATTTTCAGTAAGCACTTGTTTAACAACTTTGATACTTGGGTGACCAAGTTTACAATGCCAAATGTCAAATATACTACTATAGCCATTCTTTTCACGCTGATTACAACAGTTTTGCTCTGTTGCAGGGCTTGCACTATCGATAAACTTAAACCTATATGGTCTCTTTTCTATATATCATCCTGCAAAAGAATATCTTTAGTTAGTATGTCTCTAGCATGGCAATGTTTTAGGTAAAATTCAAAATAAACTTTAATGTCATTAGAAAATTGAGACACACTTATAAGATTTTATTTTTTTGATTTTTGGAACTCTTAATAAGTTATGCAAAAGTAATCATTTCTGTCCTTTAATATGAGCACTGCCAACATGAAAGATTTTGATACACTTACCATTACCCATGCAAATTGACCGTTTACCTCTATACTATTTATTGCCAAGATTAAAGTTATCAAGATTAATTTTTATATGATTTGTTGCTCTAGAATCAGGGTACCAACAGTCATCTTGCACATGTCCTGATTGAACATTTTCATTTGAACTGCGATCTTTGTTGTCATTTTGATTACTTGGGCTTGCCTGAGCCACATTAGCACTATAGTTTCCACTTCTTTGATTGTTGTTGTTGTGATTTGAGTATTTAATATCACTTTACAGCAGTATGTCCAAAATTTTCAAATATCTGGCACTTGGGCCTGTTGTTGTTGCTCCACCTGCCTCTTGACTTGTTAAATTATACTCCTCTTTGAGATGGTTGATCGCCTTTGTTACTGTGATTCTTGTTTATGGAGTTTGTGGTGTAGTTGATTGCAAACTTTGATTCTTGAGGGCATTTATTATTTATTCTGGCCTCATGTGCCTGTAGAATTGAAACTACAACAAAAGCAATCTTTCACAACTGTCAAAAATAGTTGTAACAGTTCTACCAACACGAACAACCCCCCGTCGTTATACCAGGAGTTGTAATAGGCCCATATTTTTTTACAAGGGTCTACGGAAGTTGTAAAATAATCTTTTACAACTGTATAACGCAATTGTAAAAAGTCATTTACAAGTGCTCTTGACACTTGTGAAAGATTATTCACAACTATGATAGGCTGTTGTAAAAGATTTTTCACAACTGCTACTAGCAGTTGCAAAAGACATTTTAACAACTGTGATTGGCAGTTGTGGTAAAAAAATACAAAACAAAAAAAAATTCTAAATACAGTTTGCAAGTGCAACAAGGAACAGACAAGCAACAAGAAAAAATTAATATTAATTCAAAGACATCATAATCCAATAGCGATGGAGTTTAGATTCAGTAATGTCAGATCTCCCATGTACACTATGAACACCACTTTGTAGACTGCTCCTGGTGTTAGTTGTGATGCTTCGAATCTTCCATGGATTTCTAACCAGCATACGTCTATTAAGTTTGCTACTTCTAACTCTTCTCTACAGCATATAATTATGATACTCATACTTCAGTCCTCAAAACTAATCATCTATCAAATAAATATGAAACTCGGTTACTTTGGGATTTCTCCATGTTAGTGCATGAAAATGACCAAATTATGCTTTTGAAACAGCGAATATCCTAATGATCTCGATGGTATTATTTTTATCAATGTTCTATACATGCAAAAGGAAAGAAAACATTGTGTTATTGGGTTAAGGCATGTAGTATGAGTTATTAAGTTTGAGTCCCCAGACAAACATATTCACCGAATATATATTTATTTGTGTGTGTGTGTGTTATATCTATGTATATGTATCTACCTATATGTATGCATGTATATGTACCTATATGTAGGACACACACTCCAAATACTTCTAATTTATCCATATGACAAAATAGCGGGTTCGCGCGATAGAAAAAACATACATAACCTTGAACTTATAGTGTAAAGAAGGTGACCTGCTTTCTTTAAGAGGTCCCCACTGCCAAAATCGATCATCATCGCTCCAAGTTATCGATAGGCTCCTCACAATTATATATATTGGCTGTAGTTGTATATACAAACACTTAGATAGAAACGTAAATAGTACCAGATCGATCATAAGAAGAAAAGATACAAAAGGGGCAACTGAAAATCAGTTTAGCAATAAGTCATAGAGTGCAACAAAATTTATCAAGTGATTAAGCTACTATGATCCAAGGAATAGAAATATACTACAATTCAAGGTCCAATATTCAAATGTATAAGGTAGCAAGTCACCCGACATAAATGTATATGAACAACACACAGCCGATAGCACTCATACTTGATCACGCACATATTCACTCAACACTCCACTCAATACACTGCTTACACAACTATACACGCACAGAGTCACTACTGCACACATATTTGTAGATTATATAGATTCGAATCTACATATATATGCAGGATAAATTTTTGATTCATGTCAGATTTAAAAACCAACTGCAAATTTATGCCACTTTTATAACTTATTACAAAAATATACCACTTTTTGTCATATCACCACCACGCGTACTGGCGGCATTTCAAATGCCGCTAGTCTATTTTTTTCTTCTTTAAATAATTTGCAGTATTTCAAATGCCGCAACCTATTTTTAAAAAAATAAAAACTAAGTGTCATTTCAAATGTCGCACACTGGATGCATTTTGAAATGCCGCCAACTATCTTTAAAAAATAAAAAATTATAATGGCGGCGTTTGAGATGCCTTCAGTACGTGTGGTGCTGATGTGGTCAAAGTGGTCTATTTTTCTAATAAGTTATTGAGCTCGTCTAAATGTACTCACGCATATAAAGAGGTATAGGATTTTATATTCTAATTCAGACTCTGGTATTAATACTATATATATATGGTATATATTTTTTAACAAAACAGTTAGCAACTTCATGCAAGAGAAATACAATTTGATACACGATTGAACATAGATTGCGTGAATGGAATACTTACCTGAAGTTAGCATACGTAGCATAAAACAATTGTGTCCCATTGTCTTATCCATCCAATATTTCTACATGGTTAGAAAAATAATAGTATTGCGAAATCAAACATTCATAACATAGGTGAACAAAACACCGAGATATGTGTACTTGCCTGTTTTCTATTCTGTAGGAAAACTCCAGACGAGTTGATTCTATTTAACAGACGACCGTCCTTTTGTTCATCTGCATTTTACAGCTAATATTCCGTCTTTCAGTCCAAATATAAAATTTGACGGACTTCAATCTATTTTTTTCTCAAGGTTGGTTCTTCTTCCTAATTCTCATGTTTTTAGAAACGTATTCAATAACAATTAATTTATAATTGAAGATCATTTGGGATTACCATCTTATAGAGAAGTCTCTAGCTTTTTTAGCTGCGTCATGATCCTCCATTGAATATATTAGCGGTTTGTACCATATGAAATCCAATATAACCCCTATTCTTCCTCTCTGGGATGCCTAGAATTTCATTAATACCATAGATAGATTGCATGAGTTCATGCATATAACTATGATTTGCATGATTCACTTTGATTGAATAAAACTGAAGTAGATTACATGGGAGCAATACTTACTCATTGCTTATATGAACAACTATGCTTTGCATTCAATCATTATGTCATTCAATTGAAAATAAACACTGAACTTTATCTGTTATTTATCTCAGTATATTTTAACTGCCGTAGCATGAGATAATAATATGTTATGACCAACAACATTAGGTTTTAGAGTTACCGCCTCCTTTAAAAATGCAGCAACGATTCTTGGTTCATTAAATGTCATCCAGTTTTTTTACTATGTCTCCAAAAGTTCTGAAACAGAACTGTGCATAATGTTTAAAATACTTCTTACATAATATAAGTGAAGAGAGCATAACCATAAGATTGTACAAAATGTTGAGGATGATATTCATAATGCACTTACTTAGTACTTACACAATCTTGTGGCTTAGTAAACCTGTATACTTCTTCTCAAGCTCTTCAAGCAAATCTTAGTTATAGGAAGTAACATATGGGGTGATACCTGTATAATATACATATGCAGTTATATAAAGATACTTCCAAGAGAAGAAAGCCATGGATCTAACCTTGTTTTATCATGTAGTCCATCAGTCGGTTATAATATGCAACGCCTTTCCTATTTACTTTGATAGTTCCATTATTTGTAGCAAGGAAAACAAAGTGACAAAGATGAATTAATAATCATACATGTACTTTGAGAAAAATGTAAATGGTAAGCAGATTATGTATGTATCTACTTGGGAAAATCCATGACCAGGAGATGGAGAATCGATAGGCATCAATCAGTGGAATAGAAAGGTAGGCTGACGCAAATCAAATAATGAATCGGCTCCATTGTCATCAGCATCACGACAATCAGTGGATCCATTTTCGACGGCCGTCGGCGGCTTGATTTTGTTGTGGAGCAACTTTGTTTAAGAGAGGAAGAATTTGGGGTTGATTTTGATTTAGGGAGGAGAGTATGGGAAGAGGCCGATCCGCATAAGAGAGTAGAAATACAAGACACGAAAGATTTTGGACCCAAATTTTAACTTTTTCCGTCTAAAATTTCATGCTTTTGTGCTAACATTTCATAGCTTACCGCCAATTTTTTATGGGTCTTTATCAAAATTTCACCAAAATTTATAAAAATGAATATTATAAGTTATATCAACAAATGAAAATTTATATTAAATATAACATGAATTCTTGAAATTAATTTTTTATTAAAATATTAAATATTACTTCTTAATTGTTATTAATTATAACTTATTACTTCTTAGCTATAATTGAATATTAATTAGTTAATTATACGTGTTGATTGTTAATTTGTAAGGTTATTATTAAATATTAATATTATCAATAATTAGTTATAAAATATTAGTTATACTGATATTTAGTATGTCTCTATTACAACTGGTGAAAAAAGAGCGGTTGAAAATAAGTCTCTAAACCTTCCTAAAAAATATTATAATTATCAAAAATTAATTACTAAATATTAGATATTGCTTCATAATTATTTAAGTTGACTATTTATTATTATTATTATTTAACATTGATTTTTAACTTTTATTATTTTTTGAAATTTTTTTAACTTTTATTATTACTATTTAATTTTTATTTAGTCACTTATTCTTATTACAATTTTTTTATTATTAATAATTAGTTACCATTATTCGATAGTAATTATTATTTATAAATTATCAATTAAATAGTTAGTATATAATTATTAGTTATAGTTATAATTATTAACTAATTATAATAACCGGTAAAAAAAATTTGTAATAGACACCTATTATAAATGAAAAAAGAGTTGTAAAAATATGCATATATTACAATTAGCAAAAAAAGGTTGTAATATGCATCTATTACAACTGACAAAAAAAAGAGTTGTAAAAAATAGACATTTACTATGACTAGCAAAAAAATGTTGTAACAAGGATCTATTACACTGACAGAAAAGAAGAGTTGTTAAAAATAGACATCTATTACAACACACAAAAAAGAAAGGTTGTAATAGGCATCTATTAAAGCTGGCAAAAAAGAAGAGTTGTTGAAACACTACAACAAAAGGACTCTATTACAACTGTAATTTAACAACTGCCATAAAATGTCAGTTGTAATAAAGATCTTTTACAATGTTTTTTTTTTGAATTGTAATAAACTTATTTTCAACAACTCTTTTATATTACTAGTTCTAGTAGATACATATTACAACCTTTCTTTTTTGTCAGTTGTAATAGATGCCTATTTTTAACAAATATTCTTTTTTGTCAGTTGTAAAAGATGCATATTACAACCTTTATTCTTTGTCGGTTGTAATAGCTACCTATTTTTAACAACTATTCTTTTTTGCCATTTGTAATAGGCGTCTATCACAATCTTTTTTTTACCAGTCGTTGTAATAGATATCTATTATTAACAACTCTTTTTTTGTCAGCTATAATAAATGCCTATTACAACTTTTTCCATTTGCCCGTTGTAACAATTAATTAATAATTATTGTCAAATAATAATAATAATAATTAATAATCAAAAAATTAATAATAAATAATAATTATTACCAGATAATGTTAATTATTAATTAACTTAAAATATGAAATAATTGCTATTAGTAATTACTAATGAATAATTAATAATTAATATAATAATTTATAAATAATTAATAATAATTATTTAAAAATAATTGATAATTAATAGACAAGAATTGATTTTTTATAATTAATATTAATAGTTAATAAATAAGAAGTAATAACTAGAAATTAATAATTAACATTTAGTAATTAATATTAAATATATAGTAGTTAATAATTAATAATTACTATTAATATTTAATAATTATTAATTAATAAAATTTATATAATAGTTAATATTGAGTTATAATTAAGAAGTAATACATAATAATTAATAATTAATAAATAAGAAGTAGTATTTAATAATTAATAATTAGTAATTAATAATTACTATTATATAATTAACAATTAACAATAAAGACTAATAATTAATAATAATTATTAAATAATTAAGACTAATGTTTAATATTTAATAACCAATTATATTTAATATTTAATTATTAGATTTCTTCAACAGCTTTCATTGCATTACCATTGCAAATATTAATTTACAACTAGGTTAATTTATAGTTGTCTTTAACAACCGATGAAAATTACGAGTCGACGTAATGATACTAATAACTATTAATAAATAAATGCTAAACAAATATTTGAATTTGAATAGCTAGTTTATGCCTAGGAACGCATCCAAAGTATTACTTCTAATGTACTATTTTCTTTTGTAACTTTTTACACGCGCATATACAAATTTTATTTGGCTCCAATTGAAAAGTTTTGGCTCCAAATCTAAAATATTTCCGCCCTCCCTAAATTTTCAATTATATTATTTTCCCCAATACCGCTTCTCAACCCCAAAACAAAACCAAAAATCGCTCGTCCAGGCCTCTTCTTCGTCAAAAGTAATCTCACTGTATTATGGTCTCCCCTGGAACTGTACGATCGATAGCATAAAATCCAGGAATGCCATTAGGATCTTCAGAGAATGCCCAGTCAAAACCCTAACCATGCTTATCTTCCTCAACCTTAGGAAGATCTTCGATTGCCTTACCCTTCGCAATGCTTTGATTTTGACACTTACGCATTTCGTTGTAGACACTTCCTTCAGAGCGTGGGAACCGTCATTGCTATCTGTTCCAGCTATTTCTAGAGCAGCGGTAGGCATCGTCGTGGTAATTTTCTTCTTTCTTGACAGTCTTAGTGGGTTTGTTTTCTTTTCGGATCTTGTTGTGATTATTCTTAATGGGTTTGGTTTTATTTTTGCTTGGGTGATGCTTTTCGCAGTAGACACGTCTAACGTAGCGTGGGCAGGGACATCTCCATCATCGACCGTCATTTTTATTAGAGCGCAGATCAGGCGAAACTTGATCGGACCCCGAAATTGTTTGAGAATTGGAATTTTGATCAGGGTGTTTGCATTTTGCAACAGTATATTAAAAGAACAGTGCTAGAAGGTCGAGAAAGGGTGAAAAACGTTGGTGGTAATTAGGGATTCAGGCAGTTAATTGGTGGTTGTGTGTTGGTTGTGGTTGATGAGGAGTTGGTGAAGATTAAAATTATTACTTTGATACTATTTATGGCTGCGACATTCTTTATGGTTGCGCTGCTTAATGTGTATCGGGAGGACTTCACAGCATATGCAAATGTTTGCTTCAAAAAGTAGAGCCTTTTGACTTTTACAGTGGCTGATATGTGGTAAATTGTGTTTCATTTCACTCTTATATGCGTCAGTACTTTGGTCAGATAGCAAACTTCCATTGCAATTTCTTGTGGCAACGGGATAAATGTGCAGGTTTATAGAATAATTAGTGCGTGGAGATTATCCCAAGAGTATGAGGCTGGCTTTTGAAAATAAAATACCATAATTTACTGAAATGCAGTCGAACCAACTCAAGAAGTCTTTTGGTTTTTTTTGGGGCTAATTACTATACGACTTTGTATGTAAAAAACAAACCTTATACTGCACCTGCTGATCAAAAAGACATCACGGCCGATGCTGGTATGTTCATGGATTTGTTTTCAGGCTCTCTTACGCAGCAAAGAAAAGGAATCTCTAACGAAAATTTGGTATGATTTCAGACATGTATTCATAGATAAATGTATAATATGACCTAATTGTAACAGCTGAATTAATTGTTAGATAAGCACAGCAATTGGAATGCACGGAGCAATGGAATATATGAAGCAAAACTATGGAAATCCTCCTGTTTATATTCATGAAAACGGCGACAACAAAATTAGTAGTGTGTTATTCTCATATGTCAACCTAAGTTCAAGCAATAAAATTAGCATATTATTTTCATATCTCAACATAAATATCTGATTCAGGATTTCGAATCATGCAGGTTTTCCAATGCAATCAAATGCATCGTTTCATGACACATTGAGGGTATATTACATAAGAGCAAATTCAGTAAGTGTGCGAGATGCAATAGGGTCCAGATACGCTCTCATGTTTATTTTCCAGTTTTTTTAATTGTTTACTTTGTACGTTGATGTTTTTACTAAAGGCTAATTACTTCGTTTTAAGAATGGTTCCAATGCAAAGAGATATTTAACCTGATCGTTCATAGACGTGTTTGAGGTACCTGCGATTGGTCCAGGTGGATTCGAAACCAATTCTAGATTATATCACATGGACTTCAAGGATGAAGGAAGAAAGAGAAGCCCAAAACTTTCTGCAAAGTGTTAACTCTAGTTTTCTCAATAGGCTAACAAATGATACCTACGTTGAAGATGGAGTTATAACTTTGCATAGTAAGATCATCCTTTGTCCTTTTGATTTAGTGGATATCTAAGTCTACTTGCGTGGAGCTGTCAGTCGTCTGGAGCTAATAGTCACTCTACCATGTACTTGTTGTTTTGGCATTTTTGTTGGGTCAGAGTGTATGTGTCAGAATGTTGTTATCTCAAAAAGTATTAGTATGTTTTGTGCTTTATGTCACTGATATGTTGCACTGCATTGTTTTGGTTTACTTTGATTCTTTTTGGCTTGTATGATATATTACTTTTATAGATAATAATAGTGTAGTGTTTGAATTTTTTATAATCTACTGTTATTTTTAATCTATTATTTATGTTTATATGTTTTGAAATGATCATGGCCCGACCTTCGAAAATCGGCATCGAATATGTCACCTATGTTCGAATGCCGCAGATCCAAACGTCGAATCTGGTTCGCCGGAGCTTATAACACAATTAAGTAAACAACATAGCGGAAGAAAAAGAACAATACATTGATATACAATATCTGATACAACATAGTGATACAATGAATATCAATGTACATCAGAGATATGATACAATAAAATAGCAGTGGAAAGGAAAAATAGATGACACCAGCAGCGGAACAAATAACTCTAAGATAGTCTTCAAGAAAGAAGTCCAGCAGCAGCTTGAACCAACATCACGATGCACTAAGACAAGCAAGTCTCGTCCACAACCAAAGACGGAACTAGCTCCAGATAATCTACTGAACCCGACTATCTGAAAAACCCAACTCTAAACTGCCCGTGTGGAAAATTGGGGACACCCAAAGTTTAGGAAAAGAACAATAAACTCCAGGTCAGTCATGGAGACTGGTGTGAGCAACAAAAACAGTTTATCTTTAAAAAAAACAGCAAGAGGATTTTAAAGTCAATTCGCAATGTTTTTAGAAAATGAAACTACCATAAGGCCTCCCGCCACACACACAATGCAAACGCAGAATTGGAGGAGATTTCTCCTTATGATAGTCAAACATGCTTGATACGCGAATTGCTTTGATATTATTACTATAAGTGCAAAGTGCAGAAAATATTTCGAAAGTAGAATTTTAATCTTAGCCAGCATAGACATTCCGAACTATGCCTACTATAGCTACCATCTAAACAGTGGGGCGCCACCTTAAGTAGATGGCAGATAATACAACTAATACCGTACAAGGCGCGTATTGTTTTGTTTGGATTTCCAATAAATGGTCAGGCTAAGGAACTTCCTATTGCCAAATAGGATCGCCTCTGGCGGGACGTCCCGAGAACCTAACCGGATCTCTGCCAACACAATGCCGGGTTACCTCTGTAACTAGGTAACTACTACTCGAGCATGCCACTCCCCGGTCCTTTGGGACCTTTATCCGAGGTACCTATAATCCAACAACATCACACAGTAATAAATGTATGGTGTCCACATGAGTAAGTATCTGAGCTCCATACCATGATACCACCCTTTTCCAGAAGGAAATGACACACCCTAAAGGGAGCGACCCTCATAACCTTGCCGCATCTTTCCTGTTTTGACCATTTCCGGGGAGTGAGATCCTGATGCAGTCTCGTCCACAAAGCTACCATTTATACAAAGTCATGCTTTGATCACAAATGATCAACAAATGATCATCAACACACACAGCAACACTCAGCATGCCACACTACCAAATTGGGAGTATATCACTAATAACCTTCAACTACATAACCTCTGAGCCCGTACGTCTCAGAGAAGGGTATTAAGCTAAGAGAATAAATTCTCCGCCACCACAGATATGTATTTGAAAGAAATCTGCTTTATATCTCAAAGTGTAGTGTCAGGCATACAACCATACAAGTCTGTTCCGAGTTCGAACAGAACCGAAGACACTTCCAAAGAAGCCCTTGCAATCCGGGTATTCACAATCCCGATCGGACTTTCCATCACTTAGGGAATCTCTATACCGACGCGACTCAGTGCAGAGACAATCGATAGGTCATCCTATCGCTCTTGCAAATACCCGGTCTTCACTACCGGTCTTCAAATGTTATCCATAACGACGTATCATTATCCGGAATGGGTTATATGACACAAAGGTCCTTCCCCGGCTAAACCGAATAACGAGCGCAATACTTAAAATTATATGGATACTGGGGTCTCAGTTAAATCACAGCTTAAAGCCAAAATCTTTCATTCGAATGGTTAAACAAATTACCATTTACCATCTTTTAAAAAGATTCATTTCAAAAAAGTCTTCAATGGTTTAAACAATTTCCACACTTTTAATCTTTTTAAACGAAAGATTTAATTCACAAAGTTCACCTGGTTCACAAAGATCCATTTATGGATTTCAAAACAATTTCCATTTCAATTGGATTAACTCGTTAAATCTTTAAATCAAAGATTTAACTCATAGCTTTCAAAATTCGATTAACTCGTTGAATCTTTAAATCAAAGATTCAACTTATAGCTTTCAAAACTCGTTTCCAAAGATTCATAGCTTTTCAAAAACAATTCCAATTCAAACTTGAAACTTTTCAACACAATTTTGGAAATCCTTTCTTTAAATGAAAGCTATTTTTATTTGAAAACAAGTAGTTTTCGTTTCGGAGAAATTCTATCTCATTTATACAAGTTAAAATCTTTGGGTTAATTCAAATCCTAAAATCAACACTTTAAAAATGGTTTAAAACCCATATAAACCTGTATACAGTTTAATATCATAAATACTGAATATAGAATTCAATTTCAGATATTGAATTCCAATTTAAATCAAATTATTCAGATTTCAAAACTTAATCAAGTTATTCCAAATGAATTTCATATTTGAAATTCTATTTCAAAAGCTTTTCACTTTAATCCGATTCCATTTCAAACCATTTGAAATTAAAAATTCAAATTCAAAACTATTTTCAAAAATCTGTTACTTAATCGATTTCCTCGTGAAATCCATATTTGTATGTGTATAAGTGTGGTCCAAGGGTTTAACACAATAGTGCAACATCATTTAACCATCTCAGATCAAACCACAGAAATATAGTTGATAAGCGATATAAACTATAACGCTTATCGTCCATTCACAGATTCACAGATAATATACAGGTGTATTATCAATAAATGAATAAATTATACATAGCACAATCCACATAACAAAATATCACAGATCAGATAGGACAATCAATTCAAGGCATCTCATACAATACAATCATTCATAAATAAGGTCAAGTATTCAATAGTCATTTATAAGTAGGACCAATTAATTACTAAATCCTAATTAATTAAATTTATTTCCAATTTAATTTAATTACTTATGAATTAATTGTCCAATCCTGATTTATTAATTACAAATCATTTAATATAAATTAATTTATCAAACATTTTAATTAATCAAACTTTTCTTAATTAATCATAGTAACTAAATTAACCTTTAAACCAATTTCATAATTAATTTACCCCTTAGTTAATCATTTTAAGAAATTAAATCTTTAATTTCTTACCATTAAGCAATCATCTTATACCAATAAATCATTGATTACCAATTAATCTTTACCAATAAACCAATCAAAATATCCAATTTAAATTACAATTTGTAATTAACCCCTTAATTACTTTCTTAAGAATTTGTATTAGATTAATTTATTATTAATCATTTCAAATTTTAAATTTAATCTAAATTATTTATTTATAAATCAAATAAATCATTCTTTAATTACCTTATTTATTAATTCATTTTTATTACCTTAATTTTCAATTTTATAAAAATGCATTACGTATTTAATTTCTAATTAATTTCTTAATTAATTTATTAAGCATTTAATTAGTCAATTTCTATTCATTAACTTTAAGTGGATAGTTAAATTCCTAAGTTCAAAATTGATTTAAACGCAAAGTTATAAAGCTTTATTTAATTTCAAAATCTTGGAATTCAAATTCAGAATTCAGTCCAGGTTTCAAATTTAAATTTAAATTCTTTCTTACAATTCAATTCCTATTTTCCAACTCAAAATTACCTTTGAATACACTTAATTAATTAACACTTTTAATTAATAAAACATTTGAAAATAAAAACTTATCTATGCCCAAAACTAAGTTGTTTAAAACATTTTAATTTTATAAAGTTTACTCTAAGTCTTAAAACTAGGGTTCAACTCAGTTTTGAATTCCAAACATTAAATTTACGTTTTAAATTCTGCTTTAAAACTTGCTTTAGATTTTAAAATCAAATTGAATTGAAAACAAATAGGTTTTTCAAAGAAACCTGTAACCCCTTTAATACTCGAGCCCCTTTCGTTCTTACTTCGAGCCAAACAAAAAAAATGCTCGAGCGAATACCCGAGACAATTCTAATCAATCTTCTCCTTCCCTAACTTGATCAACCCAGAACAAAGAAATTCGTGCACGGTTGACGTGCACCGATGAGCTATCCCCTTCCGGCCATCGCCGAGGCACTTAGCAAGTCGACATTCGCCACGCCATCCTTTCCGACTTCACAGAACCACAATCCCACCAACCAATCGAAAACGAACTCTTCAATCGAAAACTGGAACTAAACCTGATTTCAACAAAACCCATCATCTCTGACGATCTCGTATACGATTACCCACGCCATTTCGATAGGAACTTCGTCACACCCCAATGCTTCGATTCCCATAGGTCCGTCCACGCTCGATCTCTCCATGGCAACGAACAAACTCGAAAATCATCACTGGCCAAAACGAGTTTTTAAAACCCTAAATAAATCTCGCATTCGACCACGATGCTCGAGAAATTTTGCTAGTATTTTTCCCATGATACTTGACGCTGAACCCATCATCTGACCAAAATTCCAAGAATTTAATCTCACCGATTGAATGAATTTGACAAATATGCATTTTCTTATCATCTCGTGAATTCACATTACTCACTCACTTAAAAATCCTAATATCTATATTAAAATTCATGATTTACCAACACGAATTTAAGGATACAATCCAAACTTGAAAATTCAAAAATCAATATTTCGATCTGAGTTAATTTATCACTGTCATATCTCATTTTATAATATCCCATAAATATTTTTACTTGGAATTATTTTTAAAACTTAGATTAGAGTGTTATAAACAATTTTTATTCAAACATCATAATCTAAATGTTATTATTCAAAGAGATATGGATTTTTCTCTTGAATTGAGTTTAAAACCTGAGACTTTAAAAACAAAGACATGTCTGTACACAGACATATATGTATACACAATCATATATACACATTCAGGCATTTTCACACTCATGCTAACATATTCCTCAAGCAACCATCTAACACTGATCACATGCAAATCAAAGTACATATGGTTTTAAGAGTTTGCTCAACTGTGAGTAAGGGCAGAGAACAAAGAACAGAGGATCAGGTTTTGAAACTTTTCTTTCTTAAATCCTGGAAAATGATTTGAATGTAGAAGCTTGCATTTTTTTTGATCTGAAGTTTGAAACTGAGCTAAATCTGAAGCTTGAAAGCTTGATGTTGATCTTGCAAGCTTTTGTTTTGAGTTTCAGTCACTAGGTTTTATTCTTGAAGAGGAAATTAATGAGTCTGGTTTGAAGTGAGCTAATTGTTGTTTTAAGTTTTCGAGAATTGTTGACTTCAGATTTTCTTAGCTTTTTGATGAACGAACTGGGATGATAAGATGATATATAGGAAAACAGGTTATAGGATATATTTTTTTTTGTACAAGTGATATATTTTATGCAATACCAGGTACAAGATTTTCTTGCTTATGGAGGCTGATGGGTATGTTGAGGCTTGCATTACTGTAACTCGGCTGATGATATTTTTCTTTGCTATGCAAACATTAAATGCATATGTACCCTATGTTTTATTCTAATCTTATTAGTACATAGATACTTTTATTTTTACTTTGTTTACTCTTTTACTTGCCTGCATTTCTAACTTTTTACGGCTGCATACTTTTATTTTTTTATTTTTGTTTACATGCATCATTATCTCACTAAGCTCTTTTGTATGAAGATATTTTTTTTCTTTTGTTTGTTCATACTTGCATATATACATTTGTGTCTCCATATGCAAGCTCAAAATATTTACATTTCTTTTCTTTTGCTTTGTTTTATTACTTCATAATATAAACAATTCCTACTTTAATATGTTGTTTAAATTTAGTTGTGTTTTACTTTATATTTTACAATTTGTCATATATATATTGCTATTTTAAACATGTATTTCTTACTTATGTATTTATTTATCTTTCTTTTGTTTCATATTTTATATATTTATAAATTTATTTGAATATTTGTTTATCATCAACACAAACTTTATTTCCTTTTAAAGTTTAACTGTCTACCGCTTTATAATTTATTTTCAAATATTCAAATTTATTCTCGATTATTAAAATTTAACTAACATTTTATATAAATTACTAATTATTACACAATTTTTATTCAAAAATGAAATTAATTGTCAAATTAAACTTATTCAAAATCCGGGATGTTTCTTGCTTTACTTGTAAAATGCCAAAAGAAGTTGTAAAAAAATATTTTGCAACTCTCGAAGACTGTTATAAAAAAATCTTTTACAACTACCAATAGCAGTTGTAAAAAAGTCCTTTACAACTGCGAACAACAGTTGTAAAAAATTTCTTTAGGCAACAACGGTTCTGCCTGACCCTACTCAAGCAGTGCCAACAAGAGTTGTAAAAAGGTTTTTTACAACTGCATATGCAACTGCACATGCCTCTTGTAAAACAATCATGCTATATTACAACTCTGGATATAAAGACTGGCAGTGGCAAGTTATAATAAACCTGTTACAACTATTTTTGGAAGTTGTGAAAAGGTATTTTTATTGCAGTGAAAGTAAGTTTATTACGAATTTTTGAAAAAAAGAGTTGTATAAAATCTCTATTACAACCGACCAATTGTGACAGTTGTAAAATACAGTTGTAATAGGGTCCTTTTGTTGTAATGTCAACATATGGTAAAATTTTATTAGAGGCTATCACTGCTACCACTGCTTCATAATCATGACTATTTAATATGGTTAATATTTGTTCAAATTCAGATACTTTATAGCCTGCAGCCTTGAGCAGATCACAAATAGTCTTGATTTTGTATAGATTTTCCCTCATAGAGTAATTATCTTTCCTGATTTTTTAAAGCTGTCTTTTATGATACATCACTTTGGCAGCAGATTGAGTGTTGAAACTTTTTCAATTGTTGCCCATATTTCACTTGCTGATTTACATCCAATAACATGAGATAACATATTTGAGCTTATTGATGACAGTAACCAAGAGCATATGAGTCTGTCATGTCTATGATGTTTGACATACTCTTCATTATTGATAATTTTATTTCCTTGATCTGTGATGCATTTTGGTGGTGTAGATATGGTGCCAAGAAGGAAGCCTTCAAGACCATATCCTTGAATTGTAGTTTTAACTTGCACTTTCCACACCAGATAGTTATTTTTGTCCAAATGCACAGTGATCAATTGGCTTTGTGGGTTTGTGACAGTCTTGATCAACTTGCTTGTTGCATCAGTTTGCTACTCAGTAGTGACATTATCAGAAGTTGCTGAGAGATCATCACCCATGATGATGATTCTTGAATCAAGAAACATAAGAACGTAGTAAAAAAGGATTTAGAGACAGAAAACACCTCAAGAAGATGATGAGAACAGATAAGTAGTAGCTAAATCTAGGTGATGAATAATTTCTGATAGATATTGGTATGGCTCTGCCCTAATTTCCAAATTTACTGAGATGATTTTCTAGTTTCTTGAATCTGTTTTTCAAATGCTTTCTTGAACAAGTTTGTTTTATTGCAATTTTGAGTGCAGCGAGTGTAATGGCTAGGCGAGGCACTAGAAACTTGAAATAGATTTGAATTCCCAGATGATATAGATCATTTGATAGGAAATATAATTTCTCCAAGTGATGAGAATACTATGATGAAGAAAAGATCGAATCCTTCCGTGAAGAAGAATTTATGATGTTAAGCAGTTTTTCTCTGGTACCATGTAAAGATTTTGTGAAGAATTGAATGATATTTTTAATCTAGAAAACGATGAAGAGAGAAGTTGTAAAATGTTTTTATTCTCAGTATTTGATACAATGAAATTGAATAATATGTTTCAGCAATTTGCAATATAATACATAATGAATAAGTTGGGCCTTGAAGCAGACAGCCCAAACCAAAAGCGGCATCCTTCGAAAAAGGATGAACGGCTATGATTTCATCAAGAAAAAAATTGTATCTGAGACTGTTGTGTTTCATTCATTTTTTCTAAAGAAATGAACTAACAAGTGAGAAGAACAATGAACTAATTATAGGTTAACATGTAACTGAAATGAAACTAAGTTAGCTATATCTGTTATTTCCCTTAAACAAAATTGTGAGAATATAATTATAGGTTAATATGTAACTAAAATAAATAATCTATGAAGAGCGATATGTATGTGTATAGTGCAATAATTCAAAAATAAAATACAATGGCCACCTTCTAAGTTATTTTTCACATTTACTTTCCTATATTTCATCTTGTAACACTTTCACACTATGCTGCAATGGAAAGCTTGTACGTCTCAGACTAAACAATACATGTTTTGACAAGCATCATTGTCCCAGTGGTTAAGTGATTCGATTTTGATGCGAGTGGTCACAAGTTCAAAACTTGCATAGCGTGATTTGAACATATATTGACAAGTGATTCGTGATATGTTGTCCCAGTGATATGTTGTATCTAAGTACAGTTTAAAAAAAAACCACGTTTTCTTGGGAGGTTATTACTTGAGTTGGTCTTTTGAATATCTACAATAGAGGCCAAAATGCCGTCACCTGGGCTTACTTTCGTCTCTAAACCTTCATCACCACAAATTGAATTCATGGCGCTTTAAAGCTCAAGTCCCTTTAAAAGCTTTCTCCTCTTCGTCTTCCTCAACATCTCATATATGAACGTGCATGCAATATTTCATGTGTATGTTTATGGTGCAAACTATGCATATAATGTGTTAGATGTTTTAATATGATATTTGTATTTTTTTTTGGTTTTCTGTTTTTTTGAAGACCTAGAGAACCAAGCTTTACTTGTAAACTCTAAGGAAGTATGCACCGAACTCACAACACATACTTCAGGTAAATCACAAGGATGTGAGCGTCGCATGTCCTAACCGCTGCACTACCATATGGGTTTATGATATTTGTATTTTACAACATTTGTATCAGCAAGCCTAATTTTGTACCTTTCAATAAAATTCATAAAACTGTTTCTACTTACGAATGTGCTAATATTCTAGTATACACGCCCTTTGTATTTACTAATATAAGTTGACTTCTTAGTTTGGATGTTTGTTGTACATCTTATTTCCTTTCCTTTAATAGGTAAATGGCAATCACAAGATGTGATTTTATTTTCCAACATTTTACTGTAATTAAGGAAATGCTAAATGCTACTATATATATTTATGTGTGTGTGTGTGTAAAATTGTGCCACCAACTTATATCCCTTTGGAATTTCTCTCTATACATGTATATATTGGAAAATAAAAATAAAGCATAATGTTTTCAAGTGTACATTTTCTTTTAAAATATTTCTTAAACTTTTTATGGTATCATTAGTGTACACATTTGTGCTTTTCAAGTGTTTATAGTTCAACATGCATGATGAAAACATAGAAATATTGACTGTTGCCTTCATATGATAATATGTGCACCATTCTTCCTATTCAATTGTTTTATGTGTTTAGCATGGTCTCTTCCCTAGTATCCGACCGTATCAAATCAAAGTTATTTGTGGATGCAATCAATACATTGACTGACTTATGTTTTTGAAGTCCTCTCTCGGGAATTAAACCAACAACGCAGAAAAATGAACTAAACTAATTACAATGACGTACATAAAGCCAAGTTAACTATTTCCATTAATTCTCGTGAACAAAATTTGAATATGTATAATTTATATACCTACGCACCGTTTGAAAACTACCATTTAATGGTTGCCTTTAACTTATCATTCACCGACTCACATTTACCCTTTCTTCCTTCTTTTTACACTGTTTTGTCAGTGTAATATTTTGTCAATGTGGCACATCATTAGACATGTTTCATGGACATAATCAGCAATGATTGACGCAAGCTCTTCAATCAAAAAATTACCCAATTTCTTGCCAACTTATAAGACCATCACCAATAAGCTGTTATGTTCACTCTATTCTCTCCCATTGGTGGCAACCGAGCGAACGGACGGTGCAACCAGAAGGGGGAAGCCAGCCATGGGTTGGTTTGGAAAACAATTTATAACGGCAAAGTCTTTATCTTTATAAGTTTATGACGACAACGTCGCAAAGACTTTGCCGTTATAAGTTTATAATGGCAAAGACTTTGACATTGACCTAATTTACCAGCTGCTACACTTTCACCGTATGTAAATCTCTCCTCTACCATTTTGCAGCTGAGAAGAATGAAAGCCACCATTCCTAGCCCCTGTTTCCACCACCAAACACCCAAATCCGATCGTTTTTAGCCAAATTACTGGCCATTTTAAGGTACACGCTCGAAAAGATGTCCAAGTTGCTTAAAATTTTCGCCAAAAAGTTCATCCACGGAGAAGACAGTAGCAACATTGTCAGCGGCGCAGGTAGGAGCGGCGAGGAACAGAATGTCGTCTTGTACGGGCAGGATCAGCTAGGCATAGAAGATTTGCTGTTAGCCACCAAAAATCTTGAGAATCAGGGCAGAGGCATAGAGAAAGACGATCGCAGTGGCCATATGGATGGTCGAGCAAGTAAGACGCACAGGGGTGTGGGACAGATTTTTGCTAGACTCGCTGACCTTGATGGATTTTAGGATCCGAACCTTAGCGCGGCGAAATTACCTATGCTTTCCAAATTTTACACATTTCCAGATGGCGAAGTACATGTCAGCACGTAGACGAGTTTGGCTGTAAGTATTCCTGTATATGATTTATGCAATAGCAATATGTTGTTAGTTTAAATATACAGTATGATTTTATTTAAATTTAACAGTCGTGAAATATCCATTCATGGGGTTCCTTAGGGAACACACTTAAATATTTTCATGAACATTTGGAAAATAAAGATAGAGTCGTAGCACTACTACAGCGGCTTGGATTCCACAATTTCTTACGTAATCAAAATAACGATTTATTTAAAAAACTAGTTAATTTATCACTCCGTAATTTAACTTGATATATACTACACGGTTCTAGGAATCAATAACATTATAAAAGATGATGTTCAATTGTGTGCAGCTATTTCTTTCAGTGGTATAGAACCACCCATACGTTCCACTTTCCTTGCGGAAAATTGGGAACTACACCGCTTGATTTCTCCATGCTTACTCGTATTAGCACTAGAGTAGCTGCTTTTCCACCACTTCCTTTCGATGATTCTCGATGGCATGATCCTGAGTATGTTCACAATCTTCTACCTCATTTTGACGCCTCCGATGCATCATATCAAGCAGGGTGCACTATTAGAGTCAGCGCTATTCGTGCTACGATGGATAACATTCTCACTCACTACACCTGATGATGATCTTGAGCTCGCACGATTATTTGTCTGGGTAACCTGTTTTTCTGCACATTGAGTAATAGTCTAGCTGCTGGGTTTATTGAGGTCGCATCTGAGTTGGAGTACAACGGTGCTATTTTATATGACTGGGTTACGCCTATTCTTGCATACCCATACAGATGCCTTGACATACAGTGCACCATTTCTGACGCACAGGTTTCACTATTTGGTTGCTGGGAGTTATTACAGTACAAGTATTTTTAGTACCCTAGGAATTTCCATTTCGTCACTCTTATTTCTGACGTGTCTACTTTTTTCCCCCATCTGTTATTTTGGTGCGCGGACAACATGGGGCATAGGGATAATGAATCCCGCCATTCGCATTTGGTTGCCTATAACCAGATTGCTTTGAGGATGTACAGACACCAGATTATATGGCATCCATTTCATGATAGTGTATCCTTTGGCATTTAATTTATAGAGATCGCTAGGATGCTATCCGAGAGAAGATTTCCACTCCTATCTTATCCCTTAGCATTTGGTGCATATTGGTTTCTAGGTGAGAGGTGTTGGGGGCAATTGTACGACTTTGATGTTATTCCCGATGATCCACACCCTCATATCTATCGCTGTATGATTTACCCTTCAAAGCAGCTAGACCTGGCCAGGGCAGGTGGCTGGTAACCGACCAAGGGCTTTGTTATTACCAGTCAGTCATACATTGACTTCTGGCATAGATTTTACACCGGTTCCACTGATACCACTATAATGCAGCGGCAATAGATTTGGTTAGTTCGTCCGCTATACGGCATGACATACATCCCCAGTTGCCAAGGATCTCACTTAGCCCAGCCAAGGTTACCATGCACCCGATCACGCGACAGCTGCTTCTCACTTTGGATGGACCATGGCAGTTCCTACCATTGGACTAGACCGCTATGTTGACATATGTCATCCTCCAGTGCATGATCATTACCCCGATCCTAGCTAAATATCCTACCATGATTTGTGTGACGTGTAGATGGGGATCAGACATACATGATATGTAGAGCATAGGCGTAGCCAGGACTACTTCGACGGTAAGCTATGTCGGCGGGCAAAGGAAGCAGCATATATGCAGGCACAACTGGAGGAAGAGTGCAAGCGATTTGCGGACATGTAGATGTACTATGAGCATTTAGCTGGTCTAAGCGGCAGTGGAGATGATGAGGAGGAGAGGCGTCAATGATGACATAGACGTCCACGTACAGATGGATGATCTTTTGTATTGTAGTTCATTTCTGTTTCTATGCACTTTATGTATTTATTCTTTTGGTCTGATGTATTATATACCTACGGTATTTGGTCTATGTATCGAGTTATTATTATTCATGTTTCAGTGTAGTTGTTGTTATTGTTCATGTGTTATGCTATATGATATATCTATTGTATTCAGTTTATGCATTGACGTTATTGTTTTTTATGATTATGTGTTGTTGACAAATGTGAATTACTGGAAGTGTATGCAAATGAACTAACAACATTTAAAATCATGTTTTTTGAGTAACACTGTAAATGTATTCATATGATAAATAGCTAATGGACAAAATGATTTATATAGGAGAGATGGATTTATATAGGAAGTTAATATTTAACTTTAGAAAGCCAGTTAATATTCCACATTTATATAATAAATAGTTATTCGACAAAATGTAATTATATAGGCAATTATTTTTTAATTTTATTTTTTACCATGTTTTTCTATGCTAAATTTAGGGTATTTCCTTTGCTCTCTTCTTATCATAATTACCGGTTTGTCATTTCTTTCTTCCCTTCTATATATACACGTACCAGTTCACATATGCTTCTTCACAATCATCTACTCCTTCTTCATTGCGATCAACATCTTCCTCACATTCATTTACATCTCACAACGATGCCATCCTGGCCTTCTTCTATCGAGTCTCATATTGGAGACTACGTGCCTTCAGAAATCCCAAGAACCAATGAGGATTGGCTTATCGAGTATCGAGAATAGCACTACGAAGACATTCAAGCTGAGTACCTAGATCTTAGCCAACGAAGACTCCAGGAGGACGTTTACCTATGTATGAACAATAGGTAGGGATCCAACCATATTAAGTAGAGATCGAATTTCCTGCAAACAACTAGGAACGCTGGGAAGTTTGAAATGAACACTTTCAGATGGAGCAGAAAGTTAACTCTCCTCCATTACTATATTGTGTTTACGTGGTGTCGGTTACATATTCCGTCATCCGAAGCGGAAACGACATTGGATGATGCCATTACAGATGCCACAACTTTCCAATTGGTTATGGTTTGTGGGAATGGATTGATGATCTGTTCCCTTGTCGAGTGGTGGAATATGCAGATGAACTGGAACATGAAACAGCCATGCTACATGATATGTTGGGTGCATTGGAAGTTCGAAACTAACATGATGAAGAATGTACTTTGTTTTCGTTGTATCTTTAAATATGTTGTTCGATTAAGTTAGTCTTTGTTGTATGTTCAAGTAAATTGCGGAATGTTCAAGTATGTTTAAGTATGTTGTTTGTTGTCATGCGTTTAAGTACATAATTCAGTTTCCAAATTACATCGAACATACACAACTCATATTACTATCGATGGACATGCATTAAACTAATACAAATCATAGAATTCAATTTCCATTAAACTAATACTTCAACATAAGCAGATCTGAGACAGTCGGAAATCCACATATACGTACAATGTTCGTGGACACAACACTCACGCAAACTGTCTAACATAATTTACCTACAACCCATAAGCAGCATGACCAACAAAGTGTGTTTGATGATCCAAAAATACATGGAGTCAAATGTTGATCGGGTCATTTGAAAAACATTTTCACATTATACCTCGGCTATAATTCTCCGATACCTCCTGCAAGCTCTAGTGAATGTAACAAATGTACTTCTAGTATCTAAATTTTGCCTTCTAAGCCTACACTCTAGATGGTTGTTGTATTCATCGTTAATGGAGATCCAAAAATCTTCATTGACCTCCTCTCCATGTGTCTTGTATCAGCCAGAATATAAGATTTGATCAGCAACAAATAATCATTGGGAGTCCATGTCTGATTTCCATTTGCACTCTTACGAACCTCCCATGACAAAACTTAGGGTATAAATAGTATGGGGATACATACTGTAGTTGTTACTGTCATGTCATTTCAAACAGTTCACTCATATGTAACCGTTGAACATACAAAATTGTCATGTCATTTCGAACATTGCACTCATAAGCAGCCGTTGAACATACTGTCATATCATTTCGAACAGTGTACTCACAAGTAGCCCTTGAACATACACAACTGTCATGTCATTTCGAACAGTGCACTCATAAGTAGCTGTTGAACATACACAACAATCATGTCATTTCGAACAGTGCACTCATAAGTAGCCTCCTGCTACTCTTATCACTGCCACGCCATTGAAGCTTCTACACACCCTTTATTTTTTGTATTGTAGCTTTCCATAATGTAGTACAATGTCTTATAGCTTTCCATAATACAATATAGTGTCTTGTAGCTTTCCATACTGCATTATTGCTTGCCATAGTTCTGCATTTTCATTACAGGTATGAAAAATGTACTAACTTCAATTTCTGTCCTTTATTAGTGCACTTGCTTGATAGTCTATACTTTGCAGGTTCATAGTAGGCTCCCTTGCATTATTTCACATTTATTCACATGCACAAAATTTATGCATTCTCGCACCTATAAATACATGCATTTTGAATTGGCTCAAACACAATATTGTAGAAATCTTAACAACCTAATAACTGAAAATACATACTTCTTAACAACCACGGATCCCAACATGTACTACCAATACTACCAAGGCATGAACCACAATTATGACAATGCACAAGAAATGGATGACGAGTCGGCAGAGTTACAAAATCAATGAGTAGCAGCAGGGTATTCTTACCTTTTTGGTGAAGGATCTACGGGTAACCGTCGTGGTAGTATACCTAGAAGGATTGACCAAAGATACAAGAGGGACTATAAGGATGGACATGGAAGGCTGATGAGGGACTACTTCATTGACAATGCAACCTATGATATTACTTTGTTCCACCATCGATTTCAAATGAGCCCAGATGTATTCTCTAAAATTTATCTTAAACTTCATTGAAAAAACCAATATTTCACTTATATGCTAAATGGAGCACAAGAACCTAGACATTCTCCCCACATTAAAATCTTAGTTGCTTAACGTATGTTAAGCCATGGAACCACCGGTGAACATATGGAAGAATATTTCAGAGTCGTAGCATCAACTGCAATTGAGTGCATGAAGGAATTTGTAAAAGAGTTATTCAACAATTCGGAAAGGAACACCTACGAATTTCCGGACCGAATGATGTAACCAGGATACTAGCTAGAGGAGAAGCTAGAGGATTTCCCAGTATGCTTAAAAGTTTGGATTGCATGCATTGGGCGTGGAAAAACTGTCCAACAGGTTGGAAAGGAATGTTCACAGGACACAGAAGGTGCCGACGAAGATCCTTGAAGCAGTTGCCACCGATGATTTAAGGGTTTGGCATGCTTTCTTTGGCATACCAAGTTCGTTGAATGATATAATTTTTTTGAAACAGTCGTACCTATTTCTAAACTGTCTAACGGAATTTCAACGGATGTTACATATAAAGTCGGTAACGTCGAGCATCATACTGGGTATTACCTGATAGATGGCATTTACCCAAGGTGGAGAACTTTAATACAAGGATTTGGAGTACCAACAAACGACAAAGAGAGCTATTTCACTAAAAAGGTAGCAAGCTAATGAAAGGACATTATACGAACGTTTGGTGTGTTACGAGCAAGGTTTCAGATATTACGAAATCCTGTGCGATTGCATGACGCAAGAGTTTTATCTGAAATTACGATTGCGTGTATAATAATTCATAATATGATTGCAGAGTCCAAAAGAGGTGGGTATAAAAATCAAAAGACTAATTACCCTGACTTGTTTAAGGGTTGTAGAAAAAAACTCGATAGAAACATAAACTCGATGGAGGAATATGTTGCAATGGTACAACATATTAAAGACCAACCTGCACACTTCCAATTGCGTGGCTAGCTGGTGAACCATTTGTGGGCACACAAAGGACGGAATAGTAAGAAATCTTAAGCATTGATTATAGCAGTTTTTTCTGCACTATTAATGGTTTATTTTTGTTTGCTACTTCGTTTACTGTATTATGTTTGCTCTTTTGTTTAATGTATTATGTTTTACAATTTGAATGTTATGTAATATTTTTATGGAATTTAATTAATAAAGTGATGTCCGACCTTAATTCAAAATAAATAACGTTGAAATTAAATTATATCAAGTAAATAAACTCATAAACCAAAAGATAATTAGACATACTATAGAGATTCAACACAAGTACAAAGCAACCACTACAATGCAACAAAACATCTAAAACTCATCCCTAAACGAGCCACTACCGCTTCCGCTTCCTCTCCCACTGCCTCTGACTTTCTTATATGTTTCCACCTGCTCAGTTACTAGTTCCTACTGTAAAGGAGTAAGCTTACTGAAGTCACAAGTCATCAGTTTGATGTAATTCTTCTCTTGCATCAAATCTTTCTTCTGTTCATGCGCACGTCTCCTGAACTCTCGATCGTCCATGATAGCCTTTTGAAATTCAGCTTTGTTGTTGGTTCTTTGAGCTGCAAAGTCGGCTCTATGCTCTTGTGTCTCTCTAGCAGAGGTCTTTAGACTTCCTACAAATCTAGAGAACTCCGCACTGTGCTACTCCATCTGAATTGACTTGTTTCTACCAAGAGGTCATACATCACTGCTTTCGTACAGTAGAAATCTTTCCTGTGAACTTGGATCGCTACCAAGACTTGAATCGAAGTAGTTCATTCTTCTGGCTTTGTTTTGGTTTTCAAATATGAAGTTGTTTGGATTCTTCCATTTCAGTAAACTGGATAGAAGATCAAAGCACTCTTGAAATTTGAATGGTTGGCCGTATTGCAGCTGATAGGCCTTACGCATTCTGTAACCTGTATGACGGATCCAAAAGTGTATGGATTTAAAAAACTACTCATACACATTACATTATCAAAGATATTTAAAACATTACTGTACTTATAATATTATAGGAAGTGACATCACTTTTCTATCTATTCTGTAATCGATGAGTATTGCCAAAAAGTTTTGGTATGCGGCGTTCATAAGTCGATAACCTCCTCATCCTTATCCCCATTTCTCTTCTTCGGTTCCAAGGAGTTGTAAAACTCTGCAACTCTTTCCCATAGTTTCCGACCTTTCATATTATTTCCATAAATGCTATCTTGCGAATGCATTTCCATGATTTAGCAAGTGAAACATACTGTTTGGCAGTAAACTTATATTGCTTTTTTCTGTCGTCATCCTTCCTCTTCGACATTTTTGTCCTCAATGTCTTTTACGCCATGTTATGTTTCTATTGCATCTGAATCTCTGCGTCGTCTATCGAAAATACCACTTGGGGATTTCCATTTCTTCTTGTTATATTATAGGCTATGTGGCAAAACAAACCCTACGGCTTTTTCCTCTTGGAATTCTTCGACATGTCCTACATCCTCTTCTTGGTTTTCTTCCTCCTCCTTGTACTCCTCCTTCGCCTCTAAACTATCAACAGTTTCTTTGTGGGTTGGAGCACAACATGTGTAAGAAAAATGCCTTTGTAGTTTCTGCATTGCTTCACAGTCACGACTATCTCGCTATTGCATGTTAAGATGTTGAGGTTGCATTTAATCATTATGCATCATCAAAGACGTGTATGATGAATGATCGTCGTATGCGCCATATGGAGGACGTTGTCGGTAATATTGTTGAGGGATAGTAGAATGCATAGGAGGAAATTTATTAGGAGCGAGCGGTTGGTAAGATTGGTTGTAGGAAAAGTTTGAATACGGCGAATATCTGTACTCATGTGAAGGACGAAGCATTTGCTACTGGTATGTTGGACGTTGGTTCGAAAATTCGAAGGAATGCAGATTGGACGTAGGTTTCTTCCCGATAACTTCGTTGCCAGTTCGTTTGGAAGATGAAGACATTTTTAGAAGTAGAGAATATGTTTTTGTGTAAAGAAGAGGTGGTGGAATTGAGGAAGATATAGGGTGGGTTTTGACCATTGGAAGGAACCGTTGAGGAGCAAGGGATGGGGTTTTATAACTGAAAAGCCTTTGCCATTATCAGTTTATAATGAGATTTTTCCGTTATAAACTTATAACGGCAAAAACTTTACCGTTATAAAACCCAACCTCTATTCACTTAACCAGTCACTCAACTAGCCATGGGAACAGCTCCGAGCAGCCATGAACTAGCCGCAGCGAAGAAAAAAAGCCACATCCGGTTGCTCCGTTACTTGTTTAGCAACTGAACTAGCCATTGTCGGTAGTGCCCTAAGCATATGAGCTAATTATTTAAAGGCCCAAATGCCATAACCTAGTCTCACTCTCACCTCGAAACCTTCATCCTTCTCAATTTATATTCATGGCGTTTTCCACTGCAAGTCCACTAAAAAGCTTTCTCCTCTTCGTCTTTTACAACATCTCCTATGCAATAAACGATAGAATTACGCTTACTGAATCCATTATTGGATTAGGAAAGCTCACTTCCAAAGGTGGAAAATTTGAACTAGGTTTTTTCAAACCAGGAAAATCTCCATTATGGTACAATCTTAACCTTATACATCAACAAACTTCAGTTTGGGTTACCAACAGAGAAACTCCCTTAACTGGAATTTCCAAAACAAAATTTTCAATCTCTAAAAATGGCAATTTAGTGCTTTCCAACCAAACAAACCTTCTTATTCGGTCCCCTAACATCACTCATAACACTCAAAAAATAGTGGATGTTCTTCTTGATACTTGTAACTTTGTTTTAAGAGATGCATCAAATATAAACATGACTTTATGGTAAAGCTTCGACCATCCAACGGACACTTGGTTACCATGCGGAAAGCTCAAACTAAACAAAGTAACCAAAGAAGTGCAAAGATTAACTTCCTTAAAAAATAAAGACAATCCTGCCATCGGAATTTTCAGTCATGAACCTGATCCGAACGGCATAGATCAGTACTTCATACTCTGGAATAACTCCATCAAATACTGGACTTGCGGCCTTTGGAATTGTCGTATCGTCAGTCGGAAATCTAAAATCAATGATCATTCCAGTTGCGAATTCACTTATGTTTCCAATGACATGGAAAACTACTTTACATATACCATGAAAAACAACATCTCGCTCATGTCTTGGTTCGTAATGGACTAATCTGGCCGGACCAAGCAGTTGACTTGGGTGACCAACAGCAGTTGGATCCCGTATTGGAATCAATCTAGAAAACAATGCGACGTTTATGTGTTATGCGGTCCATTCAGTGTATGCTACAAGGTTGGTTTGCTATTTTATAATTATATTAGGAGGTTTAGCAAAAATTCTCCATCAGATTGGGCTTTGAGCGACTGGACAGAAGGCTATGTTAGAAATACAAAACTGGAGTGTGAAAGCGGTGGAAAGGAAGGACAAGATCGGTTCCTTAAGATTCCCAACACTAGAATTCCTGCTAATCCTCGAACTATACAAGATGGGAGTGCTTCTGATTATGAGTCTAATTGCTTAAATAATTTTTCATGTAATGCTTACGCTTATAACTCTAGCCATTGCTTTGTTTGGCATGGCTCTTTTCTTAATCTTCAATAATGGTAAAATGGCCCTAATGGTGGCAATATCTTTATTCGTCTTGCCGCCTCTGTACTTCTGGTTATACATAATAGAAAAATAGCTATAATCATTTATGTAGTAGGCGGTGTTTTCAGTTTATTAGTATTACTTGTTGCATGGTTGATATGTTGTTAGGGAAAAAGGACTTTAGGCAGGTAAAACGTTGTGGAAGGTGGTTTGATTGCATTTAGATACAATGAACTGCATGGGCAACTAAGAATTTCTCAAAATAGGAGGAGGAGGCTTCGGATCAGTTTTCAAAGGAGTATTATCCATCACATCATTTAGTGAAATGATAGTTGTGAAACAACTAGAAGGAGTTACACAAGGAGAAAACAAATTCAGAACCGAGGTAAGCAAAACAGGAACAATACAATATGTGAATTTAGTTTGACTTCATGGATTTTGCTCACAGGGTCTGCACAAACTATTAGTGTATGAGTTCATGCCCAATGGTTCTTTAGATAGCAAACTGTTTAATGATAATAACAATTTAGATTGGAAAACAAGGTACCAGATAGTGCTAGGAATGACACGATGATTAACTTATCTACGTGAGAAATGTAGGGATTGCATTGTGCATTATGATATAAAGCCTGAGAATGTACTTCTTGATGCTTCATTTGTACCAAAAGTAGCGGATTTTGGAATGACAAAATTAATAGGAAGGGATTTTAGGAGGGTATTAAATACTATGAGAGGGACGATAGGTTACCTTGCTTTGAAATGGATATCGGGAGTGGAAATAACAGCAAAGGCTGATGTATACAGCTATGGAATGATGCTTTTTGAGATAATTTTAGGTAAGAGGAACTTAAAAAAACCGCATGGACAGAAAGTCGGCTATTTCCTACACCGATGGTGAGTAAAATGAAGGAAGGTGATGTAATGAGTTTGATTGATAGGAAACTAGAATGAGGAGAGATTTCAGAAGAAGAAGTTATTAGGGTTGTAAATTTGCATGTTCGTGTAGGTAGGAAAAAGAAGATCGTGGACCATCGACGAGTCAAGTGGTTTAAATGTTGGAGAGTGTTATGGAAGTTAGCATACCACTCATTCCAAGAATATTGCAGATACTTGCAGAAAATCCCTGAGACATTGATTTATTTTCCAAGTTTTTCTGCAATAATTCTAGTAGTAATTATGCTACCGCGAGGATCAATGGCTTTTTTCTTGTTCCACATATTGATATCTAAGATGGATTTACCTAAGTATGTATGACCACCGTACTCAAAATATGTATTTAGTTATCGTTTCAGAGCTTATTGTTCATGTATGTAATTGCTTGGACATGGTGTATATTTATTTTTTATTTTATTAAAACATGTTTCATAACGCCAACAACTATTGGTCTTGGTAATTGAACTCGTGATATTTGATCTCATAGTATAAACTGTTAACCAACTAGGCCAACTCTATTAGCTATATGGTGTATGGTGTATGTTAATGTAACACAAAGTTTAATATTCATTATTATCTTTTTTGTGAGATCCATACTGAGTATGTCCAGTGGAGGTAGATTTTAAGTTGGATGGTAAAGAAATAGAAGTGTTTAAATGTAACCCCAATTCCCCAAACAGTTAAGGATTTATTTTCATTTGGTTTTTTTGGATCATTTTTATGTATCGAAAAACAAAAAATAAATGCATAACTAGTTTTTGAAAAACTAAAAGGCTTTCCTGGCGGGATCTTTTCAAGGGTTAGGCTACCCATTTTTCGTTGAAATCTTTTAACTAATTGGCCTAAATAAAACGACGCCTATATTTTTAAGACGAGCTGTTATGGTCTTCAATCATTTTCTTAATTTCTCTGTTAAATTGCAGCGCTTCCATTCACACTTCTCATGCAAATCTCGAAGTTATATTTATTTTTTTTCCTTAACTAAATAGTAAACTTATTAACTAAGAGCTAATAGGTAACTATAAGTATTTACAGATAATGAACTTTATACCCGTACCTCAAGAGCTTGTGAGGTCGAAACCTGCATTTTCTCCATGCCATATTCTGTATTAGTAGTTTGAACATTATTTGCTCAGGTGTCTTCCTAGAAAGCATGCGGAAGTTTAGTAGGGTTCGGAAAATTCAGCATCATGGGTAGAGGAACCCAAGTTATGACCATCTGGTCCATCACCACCATCAGCGTCCTTGCTGCCATTTCCTCCATCTTTCCTCGGATCATTATAATTTTCATCATCTTCACCCTCATCATCATAATCGCCATCATCGCCTTCATCATCATCCCTGCATACATCAAGGAAAGGGTCATCAAAAGATAATAATTTCTATGGGTTGGCAGCGTCCTCTTCTGGGAACTCTTTTTGTAATGAACTAGGAACTCTTAGCAATTTAAGGTCGGACTTCCTTTTGAATTTGTCATTTGGTTTTGGAAATGAAGAAAATTACAATTCTGAATATTTGTCTATATTATCATAATATGCAGTGAAAAGAGCATCCTCATAACGTTTATCTCTTATCTAGGGGAGGGGTTGGTCATTGAAGAAGAAAACTTTCTTTTTAGCATGCTTAACAATATTGTTTGCATAGACATAAGCAGTATTCTTGCCTTCTAGACTATCCTTCAAAGTTGTAACTTGTGTAGCCATTTGAGTATTTTCAATTATAGATTGCTCAAGTTCCTCTTCTAAGGATTTCACCCTCTCCTTGACCACCAATCTTGCTTTTCTTTCTTCGTCGAGACCAACGACAAGCCTATAGTAATAATTTCATCCTTTCTTTGGTGATTTCAAGAATTTGACCCTCAAGGAATCTAACTCTATCTGTCAACGAGGAAATCTGCTCCTTGAAATCTAGAACTCGACTCACATAATCATTAGATGCTTGTTGGAGAGAAAATATGTGCTTGGCTACATATGGAATATAAAATATATAATAAACAAATATATATGAAGCTAAAATTTGTATTAGTCATACATGTAAAGATATGTAACATAAGTAGCTGCTAAAAAAGAAAATGAAGATGATGCCTAGAAAAAGAAGAAGGTTGCAATGACATAAGAGAAGCCATAGATGGGGACATGATGATTGAATGAACAAAATCATCAAAATCCGAGGGGATGGGTTAATCCGAAGCTTCTATTTTTGAAGGAGGAGGATTCAACCCTAACTTATAGTACAAGTGTTCACTACAAGAAAACTTACGATTCTCGATGGCCAAAAACCATTGACAGCCGTTAACAGTTGTCAGAAACCAATGCAAAAAACCATCGCAAGTTGTCCCGTCGCCGCATAGTATTTTCGACGGCTTCCAACAGCGTCTGTCGTAAACTTTCTAATGGCTACCGACAAAAAACCGAACGACTCTAGGTGGCCATCAAAGACACGTGGCCGATCAAGAGGAAGCGAAGCCATCAGAAAATGTTAAGACTTCGCCAGCCATTAGTAGCCGTCAGAATACCTAAAGCATTTTTTCATAATTTTGCTACATGCTAACCTCATATACACAATTAAGAAATGTAATATAGTCACACACAAGCAATATCAAATTCAGATATTTAGAGTAATCTTAAATCATACAACAATACTCAAATCACATAAAGAAAATTAAATAGACCATAACTCACGTAACATCAAACCAACCAACAGATCATCAACATAATATACATACATGTCATCATACAATATATATGCCGTGAAACACCAACAAATCTCACACCATCAACAACTCAAATGTCATTATCAACAACTCACCACCATTAACTTACAAATGTCAAACTGACCATCACCAATTGTACCATTAAATAATATACAAAACATCTTAAAGTATACAACTGCACCATCTCAATGTATCATCAAACAATACTAAATAATGCCGCATAACAAAAAACATACCTTTTACTCATGTCAATCACCTCCAAAACCTCTGGAAATAGCTGAAGATGGAAATTAGCCACCATACTACTGCATATACTTAGCAATACGTTGGTCCAACAGTTGTGTCAACTTAATGGCCTTCTGATGGTTCTGCTCCTTCAATTGCGCCACTATAGCTCTCAATTCCTCGATCTCTACTAAATCGATCTGAGCTTTGCTTTGGCCGGCCCTCCTCTGTCTACCCTGCAATACTTATTTAATTTAGTAAAAGTTTAGTTACTATAATCTTATTATTGAAGCTATGACATAATATTTTAACTGTTATATTTATAAACTTATTATCGAAACTAACGCAATGTGAAATTGTTTAGAACTGAAAGATTACTAAATTGTTATATTTAAATATATTATTCATTGGTGCTTGATTGCTAAAACCGTAACACTTGTTTCGTGAAGGTAGGTACATGAATGACTCAAAAATGACATAATTCTCGTCCGTAATCAGCCGCTCTCGATATGTTTCCCCTTGAGTTTCTGCCTTTGTTTCATAAACCGTGCCTGCATGAATAAATAAAAATATAGTTGAAATTAATAGCATAATATCTTAATTCATTATATTTTAATAATTAAAACAATTATTAATAGTATATAAACTAAAATATGTTTACATGCCACTTCCATAATTTATCGCCATGCCATGTATATAAATAGTTCCATCTGGATTTACATGCTTGATAGCATGAGTACACGTAAATACATCCATGTATGATATAGGACCCTGAGCCTCCGCTTTCTGAAATTGATTATTATGTTCTATTATTGTATATTCAAAATTATACAGCATAATAACTATTTTCAATGCTCGGTTAATAAATTTACCAACTCCTGGCGATATTGTTGGAACAACTTGGACCCTCCTCGATGAGTGACAAGATTATTGTTCCTATTTGCAGAGTTTCTCGCGACCTTGTCTGTACATTTAAATAAACAATACATTATTTACTTATCAAATATATTTTGATATTGACATATCAGTCAAAAAATTAATAAAAGATTAGTACAATTACCTTCGCTTTGTCACTCTACTAATGCGCCAGCTAACCCTCCCACACACTCGCTCCCATCCAGTTCGGCTTCTCCCCTTTATGCTTCACAACTGACATAGAATCTTGGTAATTTATTCTTATCATCTACATCTAGTAATGTCATATCAGCTGCATGTCGTCTGCTTGGACGTTGACTGCGGCCTGCATTTCATGATAAACAAGCGACAAATAATTAAACAATATAATATGAACAATAAATAAGCGAAAAAAATTGAGAATGGAAAATATAGAAGACTGTACTTATAGTAATATTCTGTCATAAACACTCCATGATGTGGGAAGGGATATTATCCCACTTGGGTCATCAAGCCATCATCCTACTTTCATACAAATCTCTAGAAACTTATAGAACTACAACTAATGGTCGTAGGACAAAATCCTTGTGTTAAATATGATACATATTATTATATCGTACACAAAATATTTATGATGTTGAAACTATTCTAATCCTTACCCCTCTGCATTATGCACCGGATAAGAAGTTGGATGTTGTGGCTCCTGTAATAGACTAATGCCATCGCCTCCAGATGAATGGGATGAGCTCCTCCTTCTGGAAAACATGATGCTTGTCACAGACACATCATTTTATAAGATAATAATAGCATAATAATGACATATATTATATAACAATGACATAAATTAATAAATTGCAAAATATACTTGATTCAGATTGGGTCTCATATTCCGACGCTAAGCAGAATATAACGTTTTTGGCAAATGTAACACCCTGCATTTTTAGATAATTAAATAACCAATATAATTATAAATAGTGAAAATGAGCATTTTTGTAATTGTCAAAACATGACTTGAAACTTGTAACATTGTGTTCATGGCAATTTTCTGATTAATTTACATATATAATATGCCTCGAATGGACTTTACATTAAAAAGTTATTAACATTCGAAGTTCCGCATCGAAAAATAATTATATGTATAAATGTGCATAAATATATTTATTTATAAATATATGCACGTATAAATTCCAGAATAACACGCATTTGAATTTCAAAATAGATATGCGTCAAAAAGGAATTTAATTGACATCAGCAATTAGAGGTAATTAATTAACATTAGTAGGCAATGATAATCAAATCAACAATTAAAGGTAATTAATTAACATTAGCAACATTTGAATTTCAAAATAAACGTGCAAGGCTAGCCTTCAAACCCATATTTTTATGAATAGATGAAGAAGCCCTAGAACTTTTCTTTCTCCTCTAATTCTTCAAAAATCAAATATATTTTATTTAGGTTTTCCAATTTGCAATTTGGAGGTAGAAACTTTAGATCTAGAGAAGAGATGGCCAAATTAACTCGTCCGTATGAGGCGAGTTTTCAGATCTAGTTTTCTAGTTTATTTGTATATTTTTCTTTAATTAGATCCAGATTTATAAATCCATACAAGTTTTGGTTTGTGGATCCAAATAGGGTTGCAAAGGTTAAGGCTATGGATAATAGAACTGGACTAAAAACCAGATTTGGAATTTGGAGTGTTTTCTTCTCAGGTAAGTGGATTAAAATTATGTATCTTTTATGTTTATGATATATAATATCGTTAGATTCGCGTTAAATATATTATTTAGTATTTGGACTAATTTCAGTAACTGGTTCTACTAGCTAGTTATGTTAAAACTATAAATTTTGTAAGAAAAGTGTACTTATATTTAAATGTTATTTAAATGAAAAAAAAGAAAATCAATTAAATATAAGTAATATTAGGCTTAAAAATTATAGAGAAGGGTATAAGCCTAAAAGTGAGAAATTTGCAGTAAATTATGTTATAACGGGAGAAATGAATTAAAAAAGGGAAAATCTAACAACTTGATTTTGAAGTTAGTGATAGATTAGTTGGTTAGTTTAGAAAAGGGTATACATTTTCATAGTTTAATATTGTAAGAATAACGATAAACGTAATTGCAAGAATAAAAGCAAGAAAAATGTAATTGGTACAAAGTAGAGACATTAGTGTATTTTGCATTACCCAATAATTAAAGAAACAATAAAATAAATATCTTGTACTTATGAGTTATTGTCTATAGCATTATTTAGTACTAAAATATGGAAATGGATTTTTAGCATAGTTTTTGTAACCAACCAAATAGTATAGAACTACTTCTCAGAACAAAAGTGAATAAAAGAGAATAACGCAAAGTGTTAAAAAAACTAAAGAAGAAGAAATAACCAAATTAGTTATTTGACAAGACTAGAAACAATAAATAGAAAATGTGATTAGATCTATACTTATTGCACAGATAGTAGAGTTATTAAGGAGCTGTGCAATATCCAAAAGCTTGAATTTGGGGTTTGGAAGCTTGAAAATGGGTTTTGGGGATATCAGAATTTTTTTCATTCAGTTGGAATGAGGAAGTAAGGTCTCTGCCGAGACCTGTATAATGCAAATTTTCGACAACTTCCAATGGCCCACCGAAAGCCGTCGGAAACTGTCAAACTAGGGCTGTTGGAAGCTATCACCAAGGTTTGTCGATATTTCAAGCTATTCTTGTAGTGGTTGGAAGACTGTTGCGAGTGAGGGATTCATAATGTCAATATAATCACTCAAAGTGTGAGCAGCTCCTGTCTTATTTTGAGAATCCTGGTTTGGTGATATTAAATCAGCAAAACAGGGGTCTGGATTTACTGGGTCGTGTTCGCATTTGAATCCTTAACAATAATAGGAAGTGTTTGATCTTCTCCAAGTTTGGCCTTTTTGCTTGGAGGAATAACCGAAGCATCAGGCATGTTTTCAGGATCCTTCTTCATTCTGCAATAATCGATAGCCTTGAGAGCACCAGAAATAAAGTCTATAATGGGGTCAACTTTAGTAGGTTAAGCTAAGAAGGAGGAAGATGTAACAACCCATAATTTTGTAAATATTTTTATTTAATTTTTATTTGAAAATTTTAATTCCTAAATTATTTAACATTGAATTTCTGGAATTTTCCAACGTAAGTTTGGAATTTGTTTGTAATTTATTTTCCAAATACTATAAAATAAACATTTCTGAAAATTCTATATTTTGGTCAACTCTGGTCAAATTTTGAATTTCAGTTTAAATTTTTAAATATGAAGTTTTTTAAATTTTAATCTTTTTCTTTGAAGCAGAATATAATGCTGATATCCGTTCTGCTTTTTGTTTCATTAAATTCTGATTTATACTTTTTAAATTGGATAAAATACAGTGTTTTACACACAATTATTTTTTGTATTTTATTCTCTATTTTTTTTCTAATTTCATTTCTATATTTTATTCTCTATTTATTTATTTTTATTTTATGGTTTGCACTTTGATTTATTTTTGGTTTTTGACTTGTTTTATTTTGGATAAATGGCTTAGAAATTTGAAGGGATTTAAGTTACTTGTTTTTATTTGTTGCCTTTTCCATTTCCCTTGCCTTTCCATTTACATAGCCAATTACTTTCCACATTTATACCCGTGATTTTCTCCTATCAATCACATTCATATTGTTTCTCATGTCACTTCCATTTGCGTGCAAACAAAGAAAAAAATATGCAAGATCTCATGGCTCCTTTTCTTGGAAATCAAGTAATGCCCTTTTAATTTTCTAGCTATTCATCTCCTCATCTATAGCCGTTCATTTCTTATCCTATAGCCGTACAAATCATTCCACTAATCACGTACAAGAATATTTCATTCCCATCTCAATATCCTCTTTTTCATTTGCATTTAAAAATAAAATATATTGTAAGTTTTTTTTTCCTTAACTCTTGCTTTTTCCGTTTCTTAGCATTCACTCCCACTATTTTCTAGCCATGCATAACTTCATTTATTAGCCGTGAGAAAACATCTCGTTTCCCCATCTCTTCATTTCTTGTTCACGACTAAGAAAAAAGAAAAAAATTAAATACATCAAGTTATTTGTTTCATAGTGTTTCCTTTTTATTTTCCAAACTATTCAAACTCTTGCCTTTTATTGCCTAACCTCTTTATTGCTTACCTTAGCCATTCATTCCTTTAATCTAGCCATGCTTTTGAAAACCCTAGCCGCCATTTCATTTTACAAATCACGTACAAAGTTTCTCATCTCCTCATTTTATTAATTTGCATGAAAAAAAGATACAAGCTCTATTTCATGGCTTCTCCTTATCTTCTTCTTCTTCTATTTTCCTTTTGTTTCTCCATTGTTTTTCTCCTAGGCATGCTCGGCAACCACCTTGTTCAACCCTAGCTGAGCCACATGATGATGGTCTAGCCTATTAGACCATGGTCGAGCCCACTTGGTGGTTGAAGCAAAGATTATGTCAAATTTATCCTATATTTTTCATTGTTTAATCTATATTCTTTTGTATTGCATCATACTTATGTTTGTGATATTTGTTCGCATATAAGATTCAGATCTTGACTCACCATCATTCAAGTTTGAATCGTGCTTTGTCATGCCTTGTCGCGCTTTTCGAAGTTTGAATTGTGTTTTATATTGGATCTCTAGCTTTAAAAAGGTGAGTTTATCACTCTAGACATACGTACTTTTATAATTGTAAAATGATGACAAATGAATTGTATAAATTAATATGCTATGTTCATACATGCCTGTGATATATTTATATGATGTTAAATGCTGTTTGTATAACTGATACATCATCTGATATTATATGTTATATTGTACTGTTCATTTTATTTACTGTATCATACTACAAGTTCCCTATCACTATGGGTTGAAATGATACATACCCGAATGGACATTAGAATAAGGAAAAATCATTATGAGCTGAAATGATAGGCTCAAGTGATTTTTATTGTATTTGATTTACTTGGGATTGCGGGTTTGAAATGATAGAACTCGAAATTTCTTTTTAAATTACGGATTGAAATGATACATATCCGTATCACTTTAACTAGGTTAAAAAATATTATACAGACCCATGGTTATATTTTTAAATTATATTTTCCTAAAAATTTATTAAGTATTTTTAAATAATATTTCCTAAACGAATTCTTAAGTATTTTGAGTTTTATAAATATATGAAATTTTTAACTTAAAATTTGATTTAATGTTTTAATTATAAAGGTGTATTGGTTTTTCTATAAGTTAAATTTTTATAAAGTTAATAATTGGTTTTAAGTTGAATTAAAGATCTTTATTGATGATAAATAACTTATTAGTTGAATTTGACTTAATATGGAAGTTTTAAATCTAACCTAGTAATTTGTTATAAATTTTACTTTATGAAATTGACAGGTTTTGTATAACAAATAATGTATTTGGAATTGATAAAATGAAATACAGTTTTAATTAGGCCTTTTGTAATAAAATTTATTTAACTTGAAATCATAGTTAATTGATAGCTAAATGAATAGATTTATAAAGAGAATTGGATTGTTATATTGACTATGATAAATTATTTTATTTATGGTTAGGTTTTGAAAAAAAATGATTATGATTTAAATGGAAAAATGTAACTTAAAGATGATTTAACTTGATAAGTGATAATTTAGTTTTCAAATGAAAGTTAAGTAAATTCAGTAATAGAAATATTTTATTTATGGGATGGATATTTTAAAACAAAGTGTAAAGTTATTTGTTATAAATAAAAGTTAAGTAAAATAGGGTAATTTTGACTCATAAATAAATTATAGTAAAATTTGGATATTTATTGATAAGATATTATTTTATTAAATCATATGTTAAATGGTATCCAAATGAATATTTTTGAAGCGATATGATTTTAATAAGTTAAAATGGCTAAAAATTGAAATTTTAATGTGGCTGAAATGTTAGTATAAAATCTGGAATTTTATTGGTAGCACTTCGGAAATGTTGTGGTTTTAGGATAGCATTTTCTAAGTGCTATCAATTCTGAAACTTAACTAGGTCCTGAAATAACTAAATACCTACTACGGCACTTTATAAATGCTATTGTTTCTAAACTGAACTGTTTTCAATAACTAGACGCCTATTACAGCACTTTATAAGTGCTGCTATTTCTGAAGTTGAACTGTTTTGAAATAATAACTAAATACCTACCGTAGCACTTATAAGTGCTGTTGTTTTTGAATTTGACAATGTTTTTGAAATATTACTATATCTACCTAAGTGATGTTGTAGCTGAAATTTACAATGTTTTGAAAATTTTACAATTGAACAAATGAACTTAAAAATGCTATAACTTGGGGAAATGAATATTATTTGAAAGTGTTATGATTTTCTAAGTATTATATTTCCAAATGATAATATTTCAAAGTGTTATGATTTTAGAGTATAATGATTCCAAAGTGTTTTGGTTTTGGAGTTTATAACTTTAAAGGTACTATGGTTTGGAAATGAGGATATTTGGAATTGTATTAAATTTAAATTGACTTTAAATATATTAATATGAAACTTATTGAAATTGAAGATTTAAGAATATGACCTTATAAAGTGGTTTGAGTTAAGATGATTTAAAGGAATATTTAAAGTTTAATATATTGAAAAAAATATTCAGTGATTTGGAAATTTGGGTTTTGTTTAAAGGATATATTGATTTGGTTTTGAAATGAAATAATATAGTATTTAGTTTTGAAATGGATATTATTTTAGAAGTATATGGATTTGGAAATATTACTATTTTGAAAATGGATATTATTTTGGAAAATAATGGTATTTAAATTTTAATGGTTTGGAATAAAATAATTTTGAAATAAATATCCATGGGTTATAATAACGTTGCGTTGTTAAAGAGACCGAAAGCGGAAGTTGTCATACTCTCTGCCAACTCCAAAAACCACTTTACCAATCTTGTACGTGGTGGAGATTCCAGAATGAAGTAGGATGGCGGCGATGTCCTTTGAGGTATATACATGGACCCGACTCCCGTGAGATGTCATAAGGTGGCTAAAACAGGAGCAATCGACGGGCTAATGAGGTCGCTCCTCCGATCGGACATGCTACTTCGATACTATATTCTTACTTGGAGATTTATTTGGTGGCCATTTTTGATTCTTTTGATTTGGGGGTGTGGCTCGAGGTGGTCGGTAGTAGCTTCCATGCGTTACAACCGGCCCAAAAGTGTAATTGGTATATCTACCCTGGCATTACCTAGTTGTGCCGTGTCACCTGCCCTATCGCGCCTTGTATGAGTTTTGGTTTTCTCCCATTGCCCGTGGAGTATCCTTTTGGTGGCTTCCCGATCAGGAGGGACTATGATACTGGATGGACTACTGGGACCATTACTTGTTAAGGGCTATATGGGTAACCCCTTAATGCTATTTAAAAGTAAGTTTATTTTACTATAGGCACTATTATAATAGCGAAATATTGCTACATAGTAAATAGTTTAACGGATCCTTAGAGGATGGGCTGTCCCAAGCATCCTTTAAGTTACTTGCACCTCACTATTACAGTTCACTTGGGTTGGTTTACATTGTATAAGTATATATGTCCTGACTCGAGTTTTTTGTGTTTTGTTTTACGCTTGGGTCAAACTGAGTGATATAGCATTAGAGACTCACCTTCGGAGTTGGAGCTTTGCTTAAAGATCCAGCTAACTGTTTTGCTTTCAGTTATCCAGTTGATTTCAGTTATTCAGTTGATTCCAAGGATGCGTTCAGCTTTGTACTTGATTATCCCTTTGAGACTTTTGTTGTATCTTGTTACTTCTGTAGCATCTTGTTTAACTTTGATGTATATAAATATAGTAGCTTCATGAACTACTATCTCTTTACTTCCACTGCATTTTATTACTCTGTGTCTATGATCTGTGATTTATTTATTTACTGTATGTTCTGAGTTTTTCCAAATTTAGATTAACAATTCGGTATTTTGAGCTATTCAAGTCAGGCATGTGCGGATGTGAATGGTTGAAAATATCGGGTCGTTACAGAAGAATTTCTAGCTGTCTTGGGCTTAGTATCCGAGACGGTAATAGTCGAACATGGATCGATGAAAGGATCATAAGATGACGATATAAGAAACGTCATTAGAGTCGAAGTAAGAAATTACCGGAAGGATCAAGTTGAACAGGCAAAGTTTAAAAAAACATTTTGGTTTTTGATAACGGAGGCTTGCTTCCCATGAGCATCTTTCTTCACCATAGGCGGCTCCCTGAGCACTCTAAGGCTCTCAAGGACCAAATTGTATTTTCTAATGCTAGCCTCGGTCAAAATTCTATACCTATCTCCTATAGTTTGAGATGCCAAGCTCAAAGTACCAATTATATCAGTGATGGAAAGATTCGTCCCCAAGGAAGAAGATTTAAAAGAGGATAAATACCATAAAACAACAACATAATATAGTATAAATATTCAAGAAAAAGGCGACAAGACTTACTAAATACAGAGAAGGACCCTTAAATTTTATAGGCCTGGCTCTTAACATAGAGGAAATGGTTCTCCCAACCATTAGATCTGTCGATCAAGTTGGTGAACAGACTTTTCTAAGGGTGAAGATGAAACACGATACCCTTTAGCTAATTCGCTATTTTAACAGGAGTTACCAATGGGTAAAGGGTATCAACATTGAGAGAAGGGAGTTCTGCTTCCTTAGTCAAGGTCTCAAGGCAGCTTAGATAAGTGAAGGAATTGGGTTCCAATTATATCGAGGCAATGCCTAGATGATCCAAGTATCGAACAAAGAAGTCGAAAAGAGATAGGTAGCAATAATGCCAAATATGGATCGGCGCGAAAGCCAAAAAACTCATATGGAGGATTATGTTTCCTAATGGATGGTCCCGCTACTCTGGCCTCTATATCAGTAATCCCAAGTTGTTAAAGGATAGTGTTGACCTCATCCTGAGTATTTATAAGAGATTGGACGAATCTATACTCTTCTTTCTTAGATGTAGAAGAAGATTTGGAACCCTTATCAGCCTTCTTGTCTCCATTTGTCTACTAGACGATATTACACAAAATCAGGGAAGAATTATATATTCCATAAAAAATGAAAAGGAAATTTAGCCCCCTCAATATGGACAATTAGGCACTAAACCAACGAATAGTTAATGAGTCCATAATTAGTTGAAAACCATTTAGCAACTTAACGATCTGATAATGGAATGCAAAAATCATAAATAATTATCAAATTTGTGATTACATAGCAATCACTAAGTAGTTATTAAGCCCAGTGCTAGATATCGAACCTGTAACAGATGTCTAGTTCATAGATGGTTAGTGTGGTTATAACTTATTCAAATCTCATTGATAATTATTGGATTCATAGTAAGTATCAAGCTTGTAACTAGTCATTGGGTTCATAACAAGGTATCAAATTCATAAATAGTCAACGAATTTGGAATTATTTAAAAGCGCTTCAACTAATTGTCAATTTTGTTATAAGGCGTTGAATATAAATAGTAGTTGAACTCATAGCTAGTTGCAAGCACTATGATTAGTTATTGAGCCTATAGTAAGATGTTGAATTTATATAATATATCGAACTTGTAACTATATGACAACCACTTAAAGAGTTTTCGAACAACAGAAGTTAGCAACTCATTGAAAGGATATCAAGCTTATAACTAGATAGACAATTCTCCAAATAGTTGTTAGATTTACAACTATTTACCAAGTCTATATTGGTTGTCGGATCACTAATTTATTGTCGAATTTATATGTAACACCGCATAAATTTTAATAACAAATTCACTTTTTGTTTAACATATTTCATATAAATTCATTTATGATTATGAACCATTTATATAATTATTCCACCTAACCATGCTTAAGTTAAATTTTGTTTTATTTCCACTTAGTATATTCTTTTTTTACATATTAACATCGTTTATAAATCATCTAAGTATATTATCCATATTTTATACAACATAACTCACGTTTATTATTACTACTTCATATCTTAAGTTGTTATTAATTCATCGATTCATTTCATTTATTCAATTTCATATTATCAATTTACTAAAGTAAATTTTAGTTTATAACTTAATTTATATAAAAACATTTCCTTTTCTCATAATTTTACTAATTAAGTTAGTTCCATTCAAATCTAATTCAATTCATTTAATATTTATTAAATTAAACTTCATTTCTTTTTTAATCCATTACTCATTTTATTTAGTATCATTCAAGTTAAAATTTTCTTATCATTCGCATTTAACAAATTTAAGATTTTTTAGCTTAGATTATTCAAATCCGTAAGTTATACAACTTGATTCACTTAAAATTTCATTTCGTCATTTCGTTTAATTAATTTCAAATAATTTCTATATAAGCTTTCTTGAGTTGAACTTCATTTTATTTCTTCATTTTACCTACTCAATTTGTTTAACACTTCTTAGGTTAATCCTTTTATTTCATATCTCAAATTTAAATTTTCTTTTGTTTTCTTAAACAAAAATATTCAATAGTTTTAAATTTTACTTTGTTGTCCAAATTTATAAGTTATAAACTTATTTCTTATATACTACTTCCACTTTTTAAGCTCAAAACTATTTCCATATATTTATTAAATCATACTTAGAATATATATTTTTTCTATTAAAACTTGTTTTAACTGAAAATAAATTTCTTTTTGTAGTAATTCTCACTCAGAAACTTGAAAATGAATACTAACGATGCCGTAGTCATCTTCAGAATTATTTCTCAACGACCAATGAGAGTATTTTCTTGAAAAATCTTTTAAAAAAATTCTAGTCAGAACTCTTTAAAATAATATTAATTTTAAAGGCTTTGAAAGAAATTTTGAAACAAAAGGCTTTAAATTCCAAAATTCTCAGCTTTTAAATCTCTTCTATTTATAAGCTATATTTAAATATACTCATACAAATTTTATTATCTTATTTCATTAATTTACAAAAAAAAATTCCAAACAAATTTTATTTTAATTAGATTTCTATTTAATTTAATTATCAAATTCTTCATTAAATTAAATTCATTAAGTATTCGTTTTAATTTAATTCAATCAATAATTAAATTTTATCATCTCCTAACAACAATTTCATTAAAATTTATCATTTTATATATATAAAATATAATTAAGGTAAAATTATTTCATTTGCCTAATTTTAAAACAATATTATGTCAACTTATTTCGTTTAAGTGTTTAGAAATTCCAATCGATAGCATGACGTCCCACACATCGACCAAAATTCATAAACAACTTAATGGATAAGTAAACATTGTATAAAATATTTTATAACACTAACAAGTATGCTATTTCATATATATACACACTCAAAAGACTTATTCTAGGGTATTACTACCCTATCTCTAATGAGTCAAACCCCACAAAGCTAAGGTTATCGCTAAACCGAAGCACTGATACCAACAGTGACGATCCACATTTCGGAAGGTTTAAATCGATAATAATCCACACATGTCCAACTTAAATAATTTGGAATGTAGATAATCAATGGGGATAATTAAGAAAAATTGGGAAAGAAGAAGAAAACAAACACATAATCCCACAGCAGAATGACAAAATATAATAGTCAAATAACAGTTCATGAAGCTATTTATATCATACGTTTGATTTTAATTTATACAACATTTATTAGAATTATTTACAACATAGACAAATGAAAATAATGCACCAGACAATGTGATGCAGGAATATTAATAGCAATATACCAAATTTCCATCTTCGTCCTTCAAAGAATAATCTTCAATATGCTAAAAAAACTCAGGATTGACTTGATGCAATGAAAAGGAAAAACACTCGAGTCAGGACTAAAATACTCTTATGTAAGTCAAATCAATATCGGGAAATATGAGTGTAAATAACTTAAGAGATGTTACGGGATTTTCCATCCCCTAAGGATCTGTTAAACTATTTCTATATGATTGTATAGGCTATAATAGGTAATGTCTATTGGTAAAATAAATATCAAAATAGTATTAAGGCTTTACATTGATCCACCATAATACATTTTAATAGCATGCAGTCTATGCAGGTCCTACAACACAACCAGTAACATCGGTAGCCAGCAAGTCCCGTATAGGTACAATACTAAAAAAAGTCATAATGGGCTCGTATTAGGATAAATATGACAAGATATGTGATGCAACACCCAAGACAGGATTCTACCAGTTTAACCTTTCTGGCTGGTCGTAACCCATGCGTGGCCGACCACGATTATCAATCCAAATAAAAGGTGCACCCATCGAGTACGAAATCACAATAGTAATACGAGGGATCAACTCGCTAGAGGCAGCTAACCTTATTGGTCAGATGTAGGCTCCTGTTTAAGTCATTTTAGTTATGACATAAGTGTCAAGGCTATCCATCATCATTCCCTTACTTCATTCCAGTAAACGTTCGCCAATTCAACCACTACATTCTGTATATCATCCATTGTGTACATGGTTGTCAAAGTGGTTTCAATATTGATAAAGAGTGTGCCAATTAGAGGCCCCAGTCTCTTTAACAACCAAACGTCATTTTACATACCGGTTGGTACTTCTATATCCCAAAAAAAAATTATACTTGATATCATAATATCAGATTTGTTTCAAAATCAAATCCATTTCGAAATCATCATATTCGCTTCAAAATTAATTCGGAATCATCGTATACGCTTCAAAAATCATATTTTACATCTAAATGTCAATTATGTTCGATATATCGATTTCACTTTAAATTTTGATTCGAATTACAATTTTGGTTATAACTTCACTTTAACCTAGTTGGCATTTAAATCTAAGATTTAAATATAAACATTCCATACTTTTGACCGGTTTAAATTTTTAGAATATAGTTTAAAAAGTTTTAAAATAGTTAAATAGTTTAAATAGTTTAATAGAAAATAGTTTGAGTATAAAAAATGGTTTATACAGCAAAATAGTTTGGAAAATCAAAATAATTTGAATATTTATAGAAGATAGATTTTAAACAGTTTATACTAAAATATTTTATTTGAAAATAGTTACAAAGTCAAACCGATTCAAATCCAAATATTCAAATTAACTTCAATTTCCATTTCGATTTAATCAATTCAATTTCGATTTCAAGTCGAATTTCACTTCGATTCCAATTTCAATTCAATAAATTCGATTTCGATTTCGAACTAATTCAATTTTTCTTCAATTCCAATTGATTTCAAATCCTACTTGAATAAATTTCAACTCAATCCCAATTAATTTCAATTTTAATTCCAAATTAATTTCAAATTCCAATTCTTAATTAATTTCAATTCCAATTCCAAATTAGTTTAAATTTCAATTCCAAATTAATTTAAATTTTAACTTCGAATTAATTTCAATTTCAACTACAAATTAATTTTAATTTTCAACTCCAAATTAATTTCAAATTATCCTATTCAATTATTTAATTTCAACTCAATCCTTAAATCCTAACCATTTTGATTTATTTAAATTTCTAGTTTGATTTGGAAAATATCGATTCAAATCATTTAAATCAAATTAACTTTCAATAATCAATTCAAAATCCAAATTTTCAAATATAATTCAATTCCAATCTCAATTTTGAAATATCGTTTTATATTACTTTTACATAGAAATATTCAAAGTTTGAATAAAAGACCAATCCTTTAAAACAAATAAATTCAAATCATATTTCGATTATAACTTAAAAATCTAAACTTCAATTATATCAACTTTAAATTTCTACATTCTGAGTTCAAATTCGAAAATAATTCGATTTTCATAATTTCGATTTTTATTTCTTAAATCAAATCATTTTATATAATTTCAAATCGAAAATTTTCAAAATCATTTAATTTAACCAATCTGGTGTCTGTATATAATTTTCTATTATATGGTCGAGTGAATCAGTTATTCCAATTTAATTCAGGGATATACATACATACATACATACATACAAACATATATCATATCAATCCAAAATAAATGCCATATGTATATATCATTCAACATATTTCTTAATTTATTCGAAAATAATTTAATTAACAGTTTTATATACTGTAAATCAATCTATAGGTTGATGCAGGATATATATAACATAAGTAAACATCCAATTATTTAAATATCAACCTAATTTCATCCATCACAACCAACATTCAAATAGTAAATAATTCACAACACTTAACCAATTATCAAAAATCTGGAATTTTTACTAACAGCTAAATTCTAATTCAATTTAACTATCAATTCAAATTCTATTAATTAATTCAAATGTCAATTAAATATCAACTAAATTTATCAAAAAACCATCAATAAATTTAAATCACTTCACGATATAAATTTTACTAACGTAAAAATATATTAGTCAAACGTGAGCGTATTAAACACTCACTTTTTTATATGAATCCGAAAATATATTTGCTTCAAATAAATGCCACTACGATGCCAAGTTGTTGACAACGTTGATACGATTCCAAGCAATTCATTTCACTTGAAATGAACCATGTATGAATTAATTACGGATTTATAAGTATCGGCCAAATTATAAAAATTAATTAATTAGACTTGTTATAAAATGAAGAAAGTAAAAGCCATTAGAGAGAGACAGAAGATATATTATTCTTTTCTAAGAATAGACATGTATTTACATTACATGGTCTCCTTTATATAAAGGCTTTAGAGCTAAGGGTTCAACTTATTTCACGATGTGGGACTAAAAGCATATTCATTTCATGATTTACATATATTGTAACACTCCCCCTTGAATATGCATCTTCAAAATCTTGAAAGCTCTAATAACTTGAAAATTTCCCTTTTGAAACGTGTATGATGATTGCTCCCCCTCATTATTAACTTACTTGCATTTATCCATTCATTCGATATAGATAATGTCCGTTGCCTCATTAAGAACCTCTGTAAGGAAAACCCAATGGGAAAACCCTTAAAAGAGGAAAAGAGTGCAACTTGTGAAATCACAGATATCATACTAAAAATGATATTCATTCTAAGAGTTTGATACTTCGGAATCAAAATAATGACTCATTAAACCCTTACTAAGAAAAACCCAATGGGAAAAATCTTAATGAAAGAAAAAAAAGAGTACAATGACATATCTTATTTTCTCATTTCTTCAAATGAACTTTGATACTTGTGGATCAAACTAATGCCTCATTAAAACCTTACTAAAAAAAACCCATGAGAAAATCTTAGTGAAGGAAAAAGAGTACAATATAGTATGAGATATTTCAATAATTTATAGAATCAGATAGAGTTTGATACTTATGGATCAATATAATACTTCATTAAAAACCTTACAAAGGAAAACCCAATGGGAAAAACCTTAGTTAAGGATAAAAATACAATTTATCTTAAATAACATATTTGAGATATTATTTCTTGAAAATACGTTTGATTCTTCTGGATCAAGACAATTCCTCATTAAAACCTTAGTAAGAAAAACCCAGTGGAAAAAATCTTAAATAAGGGAAAAGAGTACATTGTAACTTATTTTCAAATGTTACTAGGGAGTTGATACTTCGGGATCAAGATAATGCCTCATTAAAACCTTACAGATAAAAAACAGTGGGAAAAATCTTAGTTAAGGAAAAAGAGTGCATTATAAATACTTATGGATGCTCCCCTGATTTAAAATTTTCCTTTGAATTCATATTCGTCTTTCAATAACTCAAATTGGTTATAGATACTTCTGGATCTAAATATGAATCCCATTAATAATACAGTATATTAGTAGTTTCCTTCAATACAATCAAATTTTCTAAGATTGTTTCTTCCAAATATGGTTTGCATTTTATGCATTTTGTATGCTACTTTTATGAAAACCACTTCATGTGCTTTCATTTTTGTGCTTCAAATTAGTTTTGCGCATTGAAACTATACATCTTTCATGAATATTAAAAATTTCATTACAACATTACTAGAAAGCAGGAAGTAATCTACTCATCTTGAGGTATATCAAGATTTTCATTACAACAATATTTAGAAGAAATTTGTAATCTACACTTCATGTCTTTTGCATTCTTTATAACTACAAAAGTTATATATATTCTTTAGACATTTGTATACTTTAATAAGTATTTGCTATCGCAACTATCACTTTAATGGATATTAAGAGTTTCATTACAACGATACTTAAAAATAGGAAGTAATCTACTCATCACGATTTATATCAAGATTTTCATTACAACAATTCTTAAAAGTAGGTTGTAATCTATGCTCCTTGTTTTTTTTGCACCCTTCATAAGCATGAAAGTAATTTATATTCTTTAGGAATTTGTATACTGTTAGCACCAAAATTGGTCACTAACACCCTTGAGTAGAGTTATGTAGAGAGATTAATGAAGAGAGTAAATGAGGACTGAAAAATAGTGTAATTCAATGAAAAAGAATAACAAAAACGAGAACACCAGATTTATAGTGGTTCGGCGTAACTGCCTACATCCACTTTGAGTTTAATCTTTATTGCTTTCTCAATTACTTGAATACAAATACAATCCGTAAATCGATCACTTGGATACAAGTTTGAATTAAAAAGAGGAGAGTATAAGAAATGGCAGAGTCTCCCCAGTATTCCCAGAAAAAAGGTCCATTTCACTATGCCCCTGTCCCTCTATTTATAGACGAATGTGGGTTGGACTTTCCTGGTGGGCCTGGTAGCTGAATAGCTCGGTCCAAATAGAGTAAACGGCCCAAAGGGAGTAAGCTCTGTGTACCAAACCAGGGAGGCCGAACGGTAAGATGCCGAGCCAAGGCAATGGCGTCGAACGATGCTCTCATGCCGAACGAAGCTGGAGTGCCGAGCGATCCAAGGTTGCCGAACCAAGCTGGATGCCGAACAATCGAGGTTCGCCGAACGTACCCTTTAGCTGAACGATACCCTTTAGCCGAAGGATGTTCCTAGGTCGAACGAAGCTGGAATGCCGAGCGATCCAAGTTTGCCGAACCAAGCTGGATGCCGAACAATCGAGGTTCGCCGAACGTACCCTTTAGCCGAACGATACCCTTTAGCCGAAGGATGTTCCTAGGTCGAACGAAGCTGGAATGCCGAACGTTCTTCTGAGGCCGAGCATTCTTCTGATGCCGAGCGAAGCTTGTCGAGCGACGTGCACGTAACCGTTCTCGCTGAACCATGCCTAAATGTCAAACATGTTGTCCTCATCAAACCCGTATGCCTCCAGGCTCTTCTTGGTCATAATCTTGTCTAGTGCTGATAATAGTGTCTTCAACTGTCGTTTTGTAACCGGGCCAAGATGCCGGTTAACATTTGCCCCCCAAAGCGTGTCGTGTGAAGCAACACAACATGCTTTGAATCAACGAGTATTCCTTGTCTTCAGAAAGAAATCCATCATGTTTCTTTAATAGTCATTATCCTTCGAATTTATCCTCCCAAGCTATCATATCCTTCTTTGGCCGTCTTGACGCTTAGTTGATTCCCAATATTATAAATCAAGGGTTGTAGTTCATCAGTGACCACCCGTGTCTGATTCTACAGAGCTAGCAAGCTTCGGCTATCTGATCTGGTATTTTCTCAGTAACCCTTAGTGAGAATTTAATTTCTGTTGATTTCAAGAAGTTGGACTTGTTCGGATATACACATGCACGTTTGGGTACATGTTCTTTCCATTAGCTCTCGAATGCATTTTATATGCTCATAAGTCGTCGCCAACTCCGTCCAGTTTAATTGCAATTCAATTGCGATTCCTTGTTTGTATTTTCTGTGAAATAAGGGTTGCAATCAGCCACTTGAGGATTTTTCCAAACCCCTCTTCAGTAAAAACTCTATGATTTTGTTCACAGCTTCAACCTTTAGGATTGGTAAGAAGAGGACGTCAATGCCCCCAAGTGGGAAACGGCCGTGGACTAGCCATTTGAGTAATTTCCATCGGTGGGGTTCCTGGATTTTTGCAAACATCTTGCACTTTTCGCATTGTCTAGCATGATCGACCGTATCTAGATTGATAGTTGGCCAGTAATACCTGTAGCAAAGTATCTTCTTTATCATGGTTTTCCCCCTGATGCTATTACCGCATTCTCCTTCATAGAATTTGCTCAAGATATCATCATGGGCGATGCGCCGAAGCATGGGGATGGATAAACTCCTTTTGACAAACGACTTGTTCTTAGATGATTTGGTATGAAGATTTGAGGAGGATCTGTCGTTTTCCATTCCTCCGTTCAGTAAGAATTCCTCATTGTAGATAGTCTTTGATGGGAGTCAACCATGACACCTTTTCATTTTGTTCGCTGAGGTGTGTAATGATGTAATACGTGAAGTCGGTTAGTGGCCCTTGGACTTGGTCGAGATAAAGAGCAAGACAATGCCCCCTAGCAAGATCAGCTTCCTTAAATTTGTATACTACCAATCAAGAATCAAAAAAGATATGTAAAGTTTTCACTTCAAATCCTCTAGCAAGTTTGAGGCTGGCAGCCAAGGCTTCATACTAAGCATCGTTGTTTGTTATAGGTAAATCGAGTTTCAGGACGTAGCAGATTGATCATTCCTCAGGAGTTATTATCATGACTCCTATGCCATAACACTGATCATTGGATGCTCCATCCGCGTACATTTTCCATCTTATGGTTGGTTCTCTGCTACTCTTCGAGTAGTGTTCTGAGGTAGTGAATTTGGATGTGAGGTCTGCTGATTTCCGTCCTTAGATAGCCCTTCGAGGGAAATAAGTGATATCGAATTAGCTTAGTTTGATATTTTATTTAAGTAGTCTTTCAGACGTCTCAGGTCATTGTATGCCCTGTCGCAACGGCTGGTAGGCATAGACGTTGATGGATTGAGCCTAAAAGTAAGAGTGGAGCTTTCATGGTGAAATCAATAGATATTATGCTAGCTTTTGTAGCTTCGGGTTGATATCCAATGCATGGCTCGCGATAGTTAATGAAATCACATATGCTTGTCAGAATGGGTCCAAGGGAACATATCATCATTTATTCAGAAAATCCAACTAATTCTTTTATCATCACTACACTGAGTTGTGATCCGATATTCAGCACCCGGAAAGGGTCGCCATGGCTGAGTGTAATGTCGACCGTCACCTTAGCAGGTGCCATCCCAGATTCTTTGAGTATAGATGTAATTATTTTGCATAACATTCAATGTGAAATATGGTTGGGACGACCAATAATGATGGTTGCTCTAGTCGAACCCTAGAGTCTTGTCATGAGTTTTTAAGTCTAATAGCGAAGGACTCTGAATGCTCTAATAGATTATCAACAAATGGCCAAAGATCAGGCTTAAAAGCGCATTGAAGGAAATGTCGAGTGGGGGTCAGCCTCGAGTGGCGTGCAACTGTATAGCTGGATCTTGCTATGAGTTTGAATTTGCTTGTGTATTCGAGTAACACACTTTCTATTCAATGCATTCATGATCCTTTACCCATCCTTCGGGTTGGAGTGAAAGTCAATTGCTCATGAGCTAAGGTGTCAATTCAATGATTCAATCTCTAGGCATCCTTTCGGTCGTCTCCTTGAGCAACTGTAAGCACTATATGTAAGTTTTAATACTGAGCTATCGTAGCCAGTTTTAGGATGACCATGCGTCTTCTCCCAGTCTCGGGTTGATAAATGTACTGCATGGACGGTTAAGTCTCGTCCTAGCTATGTTTATGTTTTCACCTAAGTTCTAAAGACATAGAGGTGATCGGTGAATAGTCGGTTCACATTCATCTTGCTCCTCGCTCGTGCCCCTAGGTCTGGGGCATATACCGATAAGTAGGAAGGCCAGCCACGCCCGCTTTAGCTTTACTCTCTTTCCCGTTGAATCGTGGGATCATGTCAATCGATGGGAGACTAGGTCTCACCTATCTCGGATTTTATCGTGGTTTTTCATTCCAAGAAGAATACTTCGATGCCACGTCAGTTTCAGGGCGTAATTTGGACAGTGGATGGTCATCTACGTCCACTTTGGTTCATGCTCTGTAATCAGTTCTCGGGGTAAAGTTGGCTACAAATGCAGTCGGGTTATGCTCATCCAGTTTCATACTCCTCCTGACAAATCGAATGAGGGTGCTGGAGAATTTTTGACCAAGTATTCATGGTTTACCCTCCTTTCCACACTCTGGAGGTCATAGTTTTTCAAGAAACATCCGAGTCACATTCGTATGTGCTTGGTGCGGATCAGTATTGACCCTCGATCTGAGGTATGATATAGTCGATTGCTCGTAGCTTTGGATGCCATTTCGATTGGTTTTGTATTGAGGCTTCCCTGCAGTCGTTGCTTCAAGTTATAAAGAACGCCACGCTAGAGCTATAGTAAGCTGTCGTATTTAGCTTTTTAGTGATTTGTACCCATGCTCCCAGCATTGATTTGGCCAGGCCACTAGTTGGATGGTCGAACTCCATCCTTAGCGGGTTAATAATCCTTCGGTCGATTCCATGCCGAAGTTTGCGTAATAGAGAATGGTCGAAATCCACTCGTCTATTTATAGATGTTTATACACCACTCTGCATTCTGGTGACTTAGTGTTATTCTCCCCCCGGTTGATTCGCGCCCAATTTGTACTCATGCTTCGGTCCATGCTCCGGGGACTTAGAGATTTGTCGAACGGTTTATGCTTTAGTCCACAGTTCGAGACGCAGGGATTTTTGTCAACTCGTTTATACTCCAGTCCGCATTCTGGGATTTTAGAGTAATCTAGTCTGCTTCTGGGATTTGGAGATTCTTCTCAAGTCTTTTATAATCTAGTCCGTGCTCTGGGGACTGAGAGTACCGTAGTCCGCACTCTGGGGATGTAGAGGTTTTTTAAGCCGTTTATACTCTAGTCCGCACTCAGGGGACTTAGAGCACTCTAGTCCGCACTCCGGGGATGTAGAGGTTCTTAGGTCGTTTATACTCTAGTCCGCACTCAGGGGACTAGGAGCACTTTAGTCTGCACTCTGGGGACATAGAGGTTTCTGAGTCGTTTATACTCAAGTCCGCACTCTGGGGACTTAGAGTACTCGAGTCCGCACTCTGGGGACTTAGAGGTTTAAGTCGTTCATATTCTAGTCCGCACTCTGGGGACTTAGCGCACTACAGTCCGCACTCTGGGGACTTGGAGGTTTAAGCCGTTTATACTCTAGTCCGTACTCTGGGGACTTAGAATACTCCCGTCCGTGCTCTGGGGATGTAGAGGTTCTTAGGTCGTTTATACTCTAGTCCGCACTCAGGGGACTTAGAGTACTCCTGTCCGCGCTCAGGTGATTGGAGCGCTTGATGAAGACAAGTCTGGAACCTCCTCCTATACCGACGGGGGTTATGAAGTAGAAATTACAGGCGCCTCTAATCACACATCCGAATTGAGCATGAAGGAGCGGCTCGAGAAAGAGAAGGTCAGGGTCAAGGTCGAGCCCCGAATTGTGGACTTGGACGATCCTTTGAACAAGCCGTTGAAGGTCATCCTTCCTGGCGGGTCCAAGCCTATGGAAGTTCTCCGTACTTCTTCAGTTGCTACCCCTCTATCAAAGAAGAGTACCAAGGGTAAATGCTAAGGAGAGGAGCCTTCCGGAAAGGAGTTGAAGAAGTACAAGAAGTGATTACTATCCTCGTTCAACGAGAGTTAGTTTAAGTCATGTAATTATTTTCATCTATTTCCTTAGTCCTTGTAAATAGAATGCCGACTCCGAACTTTGGAGGGGTTGTAATAGGAACTCATTTCTCATTAAAGTTTAGTTCCTTTTTCCGTCTTACAAAAGACTCTTATTGTTCAGTTTTCTTTGTGATTGTGATGTTGATCCAAGCAGTTGTGAGTAACATAGACTTCTCGGTCCATCTTCATATAACTCGGAAACACTTCGGGAGTTGTTGAACTTCCATTCTGTGCTTCGAGCACTTAGAATACATTCTAGCCCGTATGTCAGGGATTTGACAAATTCAAGTCATCTGTGTCATAGTTCATATTCAGGGAACTAGGAGATCCGAATTTCTTATATTCGAGTCTGCATTCTGGGGACTTAGAGTACTCCAGTCCGCACTCTGGGGACTTGGAGGTTCAAGTCATTCATACTCTAGTCCGCGCTCTGAGGACTTAAAGTACTCCAGTCCGCGCTCTGGGGACTTGGAGGTTTAAGTCATTTATAGTCTAGTCCGCGCTCTGGGGACTTGGAGGTTTAAGTCATTTATAGTCTAGTCCGCGCTCTGGGGACTTAGAGTACTCCAGTCCACGCTCTAGGGAGTTGGAGGTTTAAGTCATTTATACTCCAGTCCGCGCTCTGGGGACTTAGAGTACTCCAGTCCACGCTCTGGGGACTTGGAGGTTTAAGTCGTTTATACTCTAGTCCGCGCTCTGGGGACTTAGAGTACTCCAGTCCACGCTCTGGGGACTTGGAGGTTTAAGTCATTTATACTCTAGTCCGCACTCTGGGGACTTGGAGATTTGAGTTGTTTATACTCTAGTCCGCGCTCTGGGGACTTAGAGTACTCCAGTCCGCACTCTGGGGATTTGGAGGTTTAAGTCATTTATACTCTAGTCCGCGCTTTGGGGACTTAGAGTACTCCAGTCCGCGCTCTGGGGACTTGGAGGTTTAAGTCGTTTATACTCTAGTCCGCGCTCTGGGGACTTAGAGTACTCCAGTCCATGCTCTGGGGACTTGGAGGTTTAAGTCGTTTATACTCTAGTCCGCGCTCTGGGGACTTGGAGGTTTAAGTCATTTATACTCTAGTCCGCGCTCTGGGGACTTGGAGGTTTAAGTCGTTTATACTCTAGTCCGCGCTCTGGGGACTTAGAGTACTCCAGTCCACGCTCTGGGGACTTGGAGGTTTAAGTCGTTTATACTCTAGTCCGCGCTCTAGGGACTTAGAGTACTCCAGTGCACGCTCTGGGACTTGGAGGTTTAAGTCGTTTATACTCTAGTCCGCACTCTGGGGACTTGGAGATTTGAGTCGTTTATACTCTAGTCCGCGCTCTGGGGACTTAGAGTACTCCAGTCCGCAATCTGGGGACTTGGAGGTTTAAGTCATTTATACTCTAGTCCGCGCTCTGGGGACTTAGAGTACTCCAGTCCGCGCTCTGGGGACTTGGAGGTTTAAGTCGTTTATACTCTAGTCCGCGCTCTGGGGACTTAAAGTACTCCATTCCACGCTCTGGGGACTTGGAGGTTTAAGTCGTTTATACTCTAGTCCACGCTCTGGGGACTTAGAGTACTTCAGTCCACGCTTTGGGGACTTGGAGGTTTAAGTCGTTTATACTCTAGTCCGCACTCTGGGGACTCGGAGATTTGAGTCGTTTATACTCTAGTCCGCACTCTGGGGACTTGGAGATTTGAGTCGTTTATACTCTAGTCCGCGCTCTGGGGACTTAGAGTACTCCAGTCCGCACTCTGGGGACTTGGAGGTTTAAGTCATTTATACTCTAGTCCACGCTCTGGGGACTTAGAGTACTCCAGTCCGCGCTCTGGGGACTTGGAGGTTTAAGTCGTTTATACTCCAGTCCGCGCTCTGGGGACTTAGAGTACTCCAGTCCACGCTCTGGGGACTTGGAGGTTTAGTCGTTTATACTCTAGTCCGCACTCTGGGGACTTAGAGTACTTCAGTCCGTGCTCTGGGGACTTGGAGGTTTAAGTTGATAGTAGTCGTATTTCCACTCTTTAATTTGTATTCATCTACCATATCGAGGCTAATTTGTCGAGTGAACAGTCGAACCACGTTTGCTCATGGAATGGGATCTTGCCCCCAGCTCAAGGGACGAAATTTGAAAAATGGACGATCGATTCTCGTCCGCTTGGTAATTATAGCTCTTCCAATCGAGTCAAGGAAGGAGGTATATGACAGATGGTTGGATTACATCCGTGTTGGGTTAGATAGCAGAATCTCTTACAATTTGCTCCGTATCTCCTTCTTTCGTGTTGAAGGCAGGATTTGGTGTGTAGATGATCAAATCACGTCCACTCTAGACAGATCTTGGCGTCACTGAGCTTCAGAAGAGGCCTCTGTATTTTGTCAAACTTTGTTCTATGACTTGATTTGAGTGGGCGATCAGGACATACTAATTCCAAGCCTTGTTCAGGTCTCCGAGTCAAACGTGGAGGTCAATGAATAGATGGTCAGTCATGTCGACTTTATATTTGGGCTCTAATCGTAATGAGCTTTTCAATCTCTAGTTCTTGGCCCTAAATTAAAGGCACATGATTGATGATGAGCGATTGAATTATTCTCATCTAGATGTACTCCACACATCCGATCATGGTCTGCGTGGATTGGTTGGTGACCAAATCTGAGTATCCAATCTCCTGCATCGTTTTGAAAGTAGTTTAGTTAAAGTTAGTCGTAGTTCATAGAACAATTGAAATAGAAATGGAAATGATTCAAAGAAGATTATGATAAATCTCATTGATAGATGAAGTAGCATCGTGTGCTTGCTATTCGACTTTTGCCCTTGGCTCCTTTCAAAGGGATATCGGCCGTCAGCAGTCCAATTGATAATCATAGCCCTTTATTAATAGGCATCGGATATTCGCTGCCCGCCATTCTGCAGGACATGTACATACTATTGAAGCTTTACTTTCTAGATCATCTTTTTGATCACACCTCGGTGGTGTTTGTAATCGCCCGTGTTGGGATCAGTGAGCATTTGGGAATATACAACATTCCCCTGATTTTCTTTAGACTTTGGTGTACTCTCTCGAGGTTGGTTTCCAATATCACTCCGAGTCATGAGTCTTCAAGTAGAGGTTGTCAATTGAATCTTTCAAAGAGCATATGAGCCAAATTTTGAGGTCTTGTTTCGGCTACTAGGATCTACATCCTTAGTCAACGGGCCTTCATTGTTATTTTCCTTAGTCTGTTCTACTCCTCCACACTTTGATTTAGATTCATTATTTTCATAGAGACGATCCATGGTCATTGGAGGCTCTCCAGCTAACCGGCTGCTAAAATATGTATGGAGGTCGATTATCCTCAAGTGATCAATATAATATCCCTTTGAGAGTATTGTTCGAGTAGCAGTTGTTTGTCCGCTCCCTTGTTGTCGTTCAGAAGCTGTCGCTAGATCCTCTATGCCCCGGTCGATCAGGGGATGTAAGGGAAGTAGATAGAATGTTCCTTTATTAAGTTGAGTTTTGAATTCACTATAGGGGTCGTATAAGAGACCGGTGAGTTTGGAACGGTCTGGATGCCGCTCGGCATATACAATACCGTTCGGCATTATAGAGGTGGTCGGCATAGAGGTATGTTCGGCCTGGAAGAGCGTTCGGCCTAGAGGTATGCTAGGCCTGGAGGAGCTTTCGGCCTAGAGGATCGGCCAGGAGTGTTCGGCCAAGATGGATCGGCCAGGAGTGTTCGGTCAAGATGGATCGGCCACGAGTGTTCGGCCAAGATGGATCGACCACGAGTGTTCAGCCAAGACGGCTCGGCCACGAGTGTTCTGCCAAGATGGTTCGGCTAGGAGTGTTCGGCCAAAATGGATCGGCCAGGAGTGTTCGGTTAAGATGGATCGGCCACGAGTGTTCGGCCAAGATGGATCGACCACGAGTGTTCGGCCAAGATGGATCGGCCACGAGTGTTCGGCCAAGATGGATCGGCCACGAGTTTTCGGCCAAGTGTAACTCGGCATACACCTTTTCTGCAACGATCGGCATAGACTTTTTCTGGGGCGATCGGTCGAATTGCCTTTAGAGGAGGGTCGGCCTTCATTCAACTTGAGTGCAAACTTTAACATCCAATCGCCAAATCTTGCGTACATCAGTGAATCCAATCTACGGCTATCAGCTTCCTTTAGATTTCTTTCAAATCTGAGTAGAATAGGAAGTTTTCTATTAGACAACTGGATCTATCTCGCGAATATGGAAATCCAATAGTAGATGATGAGATCCAATCAAGCTGAGAATTCAATTCTCAGTGAAAGCACCAAAATGTTAGCACCAAAATTGGTCACTAACACCCTTGAGTAGAGTTATGTAGAGAGATTAATGAAGAGAGTAAATGAGGACTGAAAAATAGTGTAATTCAATGAAAAAGAATAACAAAAACGAGAACACCAGATTTATAGTGGTTCGGCTTAACTGCCTACATCCACTTTGAGTTTAATCTTTATTGCTTTCTCAATTACTTGAATACAGATACAATCCGTAAATCGATCACTTGGATACAAGTTTGAATTAAAAAGAGGAAAGTATAAGAAATGGCAGAGTCTCCCCAGTATTCCCGGAAAAAAGGTCCATTTCACTGTGCCTCTGTCCCTCTATTTATAGACGAAGGTGGGTTGGAATTTCCTGGTGGGCGTGGTAGCTGAATAGCTCGGTCCAAATAGAGTAAACGGCCCAAAGGGAGTAAGCTCTGTGTACCGAACCAGGGAGGCCGAACGGTAAGATGCCGAGCCAAGGAAATGGCGCCGAACGATGCTCTCATGCCGAACGAAGCTGGAGTGCTGAGCGATCCAAGGTTGCCGAACCAAGCTGGATGCCGAACAATCGAGGTTCGCCGAACGTACCCTTTAGCCGAATGATACCCTTTAGCCGAAGGATGTTCCTAGGTCGAACGAAGCTGGAATGCCAAGCGATCCAAGGTTGCCGAACCAAGCTGGATGCCGAACAATCGAGGTTCGCCGAACGTACCCTTTAGCCGAACGATATCCTTTAGCCGAAGGATGTTCCTAGGTCGAACGAAGCTGGAATGCCGAACGTTCTTCTGAGGCCGAGCATTCTTCTGATGCCGAGCGAAGCTTGCCGAGCGACGTGCGCGTAACCGTTCTCGCTGAACCATGCCTAAATGCCAAACATGTTGTCCTCATCAAACCCGTATGCCTTCAGGCTCTTCGTGGTCATAATCTTGTCTAGTGCTGATAATAGTGTCTTCAACTGTCGTTTTGTAATCGGACCAAGATGCCGGTTAACATATACTTTCACCATTTAATATGATTTAAACCATATTTATACCTTCGGGGTATATTAAGCATTTCAAGTACTTTCGCTACTTTGCGGACTACATATCTGTATTTCTCTATTAGTAAAGGATTCATGATGGCCAATAATGTTTTCCTCTAATTCAAGATCATAAATCTATTTATGAACATAAGTGCTTTATTATTTACAAATTTATCAGCGATGATTATTTCTTATCGGTTCTAAACATGATTTATTGAGATCTCTTTAATTATCATGTTTTAGGTACCTAAACCACTTTCTAGGGTTATTTGACAATCATGTCATTAGTCTCTTCAAAAGAACCCTTAAATGTTTCTTTAAGAACACTCACATCTTCATTTGGCTTCTTTATTACTTACTCCAAAAGTATTTCAAACTGACTTTTATACCATATTTCAGATGTGGTTTACACATTTTGATCCTTCAGGGATTCAAATCTATATTGGAGAAAGTCTACTAGGGATATTATTAATAATTTATTCAAGGTACTTAATATTTTGCATCATTATACATGTTAACAAATATTTTACACTGATAATCAAAATGAACTTGTATCTCTTTATCCTCCCCCTCAGTGTTGACAAACATTGTCACATTAAATAATAATCATCTTTGGATTCTCATTTTGATCCATTATCATATTGCTACTATTAAATACACCATGCATATTAATAATAGGAGGATGATCATTTTATCAATTGATAAGATGCATTCAAGTGATATTGTTAGCTTTTGGATCATGTTTAAAAATGGGATTCAATTATGCCAAATTTCATGAAATATAATCCATTTGAAATTTTACAAATTTTTCTAAAATAAGCTTCCATCTTTCAATTTGTAGAGATAACGCAAAGATATTCTTTGACGTTTTCCTTATAGTTCCAATATAATAGCCATTTATTTATATATCCTCGAAACTCAACAATTTTTTTTAAATTTGCTTGAGTAGAATGTATTTTGAATTAAGATATATGTACCATTTGGTAATACTATATGGGCTCTTCCGGACCTTCAATTATATAGCAAATTTGCTATGGTTGAAATTTTTAGCTAAAACATTTTCAGATAGTTCAGAGAAAAAACTTCTGGTTTTTCAAAATAATGCGAGTACTTGCACAATCTAGTAGGCATATATTATCACTCAAATATTAACGGTCCATATCTTAAGAATTAAAGACAATATAATTAGTCAGCTATTAAATTTATAAGAATAAATAAATGCTAGTACTTTCCAAAAAATTAAAATAGACTACTGATTAAAACAACATCATCAGTACATTATTTCAATTAATTCTGAAAGGAAAAACATACAAGCACCAACTTCCAACTGATTTATTAAACTGAAATAAAATAAATCCACATAGCAGACTTCAGGCTGCTACTATTGATCAATTCGACCATATCATTTATTATTGCACTTAGATTTTCATCATTAATGAAGTTTTCATCATCAACTTCGAAGAAATGATCTAACTTCCGGCTAGTATTATTAGACAATCCTTTTACATAATTTTAGTTTAGAAGTAATTTTAAATATAGAGGAATTATATTTCCTAACAGATTTAAAGACTTGAAACTTCAAGTTCAACCACTCGTGTCTAGTGTTTAGATGTTTGACCATATTTTGGTGGTCATAACGCTCCTTCAGGGAGTTCCATAGGTAAAGATGATCTTTTTCAGTTAAGTGTTTGTTTGTCATGGATATAACACCTTAAAAATATAAGATCCATTGTTTTATTTTTATGGCATTTTCTAAGCAATGAGATTGTAATTGGATGTCAACATTCAATTTTTATGGCAAAAAGTTGTCTTCTAATAAGTCCAAAGCTTTAAATTCAAGCTTGGTTGTGTTTCTCATATTACCAACTATAATTGGAAATAAAAATGCATGAGCATCAAAATATTGTATATGGGTATATAGTCAATGCATTTTATAAAAGAAGAAACCATATCTGATAGTAGTTACAGTGAAAGAATAAAAACATTAATGCAAACTAGTAAAAGACAACCAAAAATAATCTATAAAAGCGACTATAATTTCTTATTTACATCATTTTGATAGCTCAAGATCCAATCTCATTAATTGCATTCATTAATTTCCCTAAAAAAGCAAAAATACCCTTAAAATATGGAAAGGCCTTTATATGGATTGAACGGTGGAGAAGAGATTAATTATAATTAAAGATTGTGCTTGCTTTATTATGTTTACTTTCATAATATAGGCAGATTAAAGAATATGAATAGGTAGTAATAAATACCATTTATTAATTCATAATAACTGGAATAGTGAGAAACACAAATATATACCATGTATATACATTATGATCCTTGTCAGTAATAAGAGATATAAAAGAAGAATAAATGTATGAAGTATTCATACGCATCTTTGATGGACCAATCTCATTAATCAATTAATTTTATTTATTGATTTATTAATTGCTACAGATTAATATATGAATTAATATATGTGGCTATTTACATATTGTATGTACAGAGAGAGGTAATTTGTACATCACACAGTGTATGAATAATATCATGAAAAACAAAATAGTTTGACTTGACAACTAAAAAGTATGTTGTATGAGTTACGGCTATTAATAACAATCAATAAGTATATTCTTGTAACATGACAATAATAGGTAAAAGATTAAGCATATGAAATTATAAACATTTGAATACCTCTTTGTTGAAAGAGGAAAGATGAATTAGTATTATATATAATATATAATAGAATTAATGGGTGTATAAATATTAACATTCATTTTATGAAGAATCCAAAATACTTACTTGATAAGCCAAAGTAAAGAAACTTGATCTATTACATATTTTACCTTTTGAAAGGCATGAATGGATGAATGGAAGAAGGAAAAAAAAATAGGAAATAAGCTTCCTATTAGAATACCTTATTTTCTATTAAAAGAAAGAGAGCGGGAGAGTAGATACATTTCTATGTATTTATTGGTTTAATAAAAACATCAAATATATCAACAAATCTCTTCTAGAGACATTTTATCATCACTAAATATACAGATCTCTACTGGAGATTTTTTTTATTATCCCCACTTTTGGAGTGAACAAATTTTTATATATTTTTTTGGTTTAGTAGTTAATACTATTGGCAAATATTTTTAGAACTTCAGGTTCCAATTTTACTTTAAAGTAAAGTCTTTGTTTAGTACTTTAGATCATAAATGGTACAATTTGGTTTTCATTATCAAACTTCTGGTTTGATTGCAAACATGATTAGAATTTACCATAATCTAAATTAGCTTTTCTAATAATTCAACGCTTCACATCTCAAATTTATAGAGTTTTGATATAAATCCCCTTTTTTAGGAATACAAACTTATATGCATAAATTTTATTTGAGAACTTCAGGTCTCCAATATTAGATAAATACAATGAAACAAGAAGACTCTTCATAATTGTATTCAAACATAAGAATCATAATACTATTTCTCTTCGAGGAAATAGTATTTACCATATTTGTAATGTTATTTCGACATATTATTTTTATGTTATGCCTTCTGGACATATCAACATCTTCTTCTGGAATTGCTCACTTATTTTTTTTCATGGCTTTATTTCAGCTTATGAAAACTTTAATCTTTCACCTTCGCACATATGAACTTTAGGTTCTTATTCTTTCATATAAACTTAATACGGTCTTCTAGATACATATTATTCTTATATTATTTCTCTAAGAAACGGTGAAATATTTCTTATGGATATATAAATCATGTGGTAAAATTATTTCTACAGTTCTCATTCAAACTGAAACCCAAACAAAAAATTTCAAAATGATTTTTTTTTTTTTTCACCAAACAATGGAATGAGATCTAAAAGTTTAGATCTACAATAAAATGATAAGATTAATAGAGCAAGATCTATGAGGTAAGATATATATATATATATATGTATGTATGCATGTATGTATGTATGTATGTATGTATATGTATGTATATAATGTAATCTAGAAAATTAGATCTATGATAGATAAGATCTAAAAAGAAAATTAACAAAATAAGGTCAAAAATTACATTTTAGTATATGGAACAACTTTAGTCTCGGATCAAATCTAAAATTATCACAAAAAATGGATATACATGAATGACAAATAAATAGGAGATCCAATGATTAAAATCTACAGATTTAAAAAAAATATCATATGAATGATTAAAATCTACAGATCCAAAAAAAATATCACATGAACATGACAATAAAATCTACAAGAGATCTGAAAAATTAGAACTAAAAAAAAATAAGATCTACAACAAGAAAAAGACCTGAAATACATGGACAAAAAAAAAGATGCACGAATATAATCAGATCCGAATAATTAGATCATTGATACAATAAGATCTAAAAGAAAAACTAATAATAGAATGCGATCTGAAATATTTGATCAATTAGATTAGAAAGATAGCTTACCCTTTGGAAGATTTATAAGAGCTTCGTGCCGATAACGTGTTATAAAATGAAGAAAGTAGAAACCATTAGAGAGAGACAGAAGATATATTATTCTTTTTTGAGAATAGACATGTATTTACATTACATAGTCTCCTTTGAATAAAGGCTTCAGAGCTAAGGATTCAGCTTATTCCACGATGTGAGACTAAATAACAACGTAAAAGCATATTCATTTCATGATTTACATATATTGTAACAAGACTAATATTATTATTAATTAAAATTTTACCTTAATCCTACTGTCGTAGCCCATCACGCACGCGCACAACATCTCTTCCTCCCAGATGAACAACATCGACTCGTCTTCTTTGTTGTTTTTTTGATGAACACTTGCCGAACGCCACCCACAACCACCGCTAGCGTACAAGCTTCCCTCCAATGGTCGCGTGTGCATGGCCAAGAACATGAAACCCTAGCCTCGAATCACGCCTGCAATTCTCCAACATCACGCTTCCCTATGCCTCGCTCTTTCTTTGGCTCGCGCCTAAGGTAATCACGATTCGATCGAGTTCGCTCCTTTCCTTTTAAAAAAATCGATCTGGTGATTCGGCCCTTTTTTTATTTTTAAATGAATCGAAATAAAAGGGGAACAAGGAGTGATATGCGCTTATAAAAAGAAACGTGGGTTTGAATAGGAGCATTTGATATTGTATATATTATTATTTAAATTGTTAAATATCTAGTCTAAGACGTCCAAAAATTCTGGAGCTCCAAACGAAGCGTACCGCTTGGCATTCATAAAGTTTTACCCCATTCCGAACATAATTGAACTAGTTTCAAGGCCTAATTCGATTGTATTCAGAAGATTGCTTTTGAAAGTTAAATTATTTTACCGAATTCAGAAATTTATTTCTACGCGTTTCAAGCTCGCACGGCCAAATGGCAAGTCCGATCGCTACAAAATTTAAAATCCTACAATAATTCACTATTGTGGATCCGATGAAACTGATTTCATTGAAATTCAGGACAGTTGCCAAAATGGCTATTTTTTACACATTAATTATTATATAAAATTTCTAATTTATAATTATTCACTTTTAAATTCAATTTTAAATGCTAACCATCTTCATTCATATTTCAATAAACTTTGAATCAATTTCCGATACCATTTTCGTTCACAATAATTCAAGATTCAATTATTTAAATAATTGCAATATTAAATTTAAACAATTTAATTTCCAATAAATCACCATTAATAAATAATTAACCATTTATTAACTTTTTTATTCAATAATTACATTAAATTTAATAATTTAATAAAGCTGAAACATGGGCCGTTAAAATTGGTTACAATTTTAAATTAGCATTAAAGGTGGAATTTTTTTTAATCATCGTTGTATTTAAGCTCTAATCTAATTTCAATGTGTTAGCCATGGTTGTATCAATGGTAGACTCTTTTTCCCCGGTTTGTTGTCCAGTGTTGATCTGTGATCAGTTTTATGGTTGTTTGGGGTGAAAAGGTGATGATTTGGTGGTGGTTTCAAGAAATCTATACTGGAGAAAGAAGGAAGAACAGGTTCAGGTGATAAGAAGATGAAGTATATTACAAGGGAATAAGAAAAATAGGTAGTAGAATGTAATTTAAGGTAATTAAAGAAGAAAACAGGAGAAACAAACTAAATTTTTAATTTGGATTTATTCATTTCCATCCGAATGAATTAAGTTTGCTAAATTTCTTGACTGTTATTGTTTTCAGAAATTGTTTATTGGTGTTCAATCCTAACAGACCATTTGTGGAATAAGTTTCCTTGGTTATTTGGAAGTTATATTTCATTAATTATACAAACCCTTATTTAGGACTACATAACATTAATTGGTTTATGACTACTACAAAGGGGAGTTTTCAAAATTACAAACATTATATAACACAATGCATTTTGGGTTTCTCAACTTTATCGTGTTACAGGCATAAATTTTACAAGCCCATCTTTGTAATCAATTAAGTACAAGATTTTCGCATCAACTATAAAACAAAGTGAACAACTGCTAGTATAAGTATATATCTCTATTATCTCTTAAAATAATAAATCTAGGGTTTCCTCAGCCATGGGGGAAATTCTTTCTCCTCATAGAAACCAATCCCATCTTACATTTCACGGCATCAAAGTAGGCCACTTGAAACTCACATCAGAGAATCGAATAATGGAATCATCATAGATGACGATGAGTTTCAACTAGTTCAATCAAGACCACAAAAGGAACGTCAACTCAATCTGCCCGATAATCAGAGAATGTCACAGATCAATAATGGCAAAATGAAGAAGAAAGAAGGTCAGAATTCGACATTCCCCCATCAGAATAATGGAAATCAATCGTTCCAATCTCGTAAACCCGTTAATTTTTCTCTGATTAAAGAACAGGGGCAAAAATCATGGGCAGACATTGTTTCTGAGCAATCTAAAGAACCAAAATATGATGAATGCAATCTTGAACTATTGCTCCCATCAAAACTAACAATAAGAAATATGGTTTGATAAAGGAAAACGTCTGCAAAAGAGCGATCGATTGCTGGAATAATTCGATCTTGGTTTATGTTGTGGGTACCAAACCATATTATATGTTTTTTAAAGCTTACATTCAGCGCGTATAGAAGCCTGTTGGAGAATTTGAAATATTTACCAAAGAAAATGGGTTTTTTCTTGTTAAATTCATGGAGTTTCAAGATTGCAATTCAATCATTCAAAATGGACCATACTTATATAATGGAAAGCTCATCATAATGAGAAGATAGTCTGAGTCCCTAAAAATGGATAGAGATCTCCTCAGTACGATGATGATATGGGTTAAATTACCCAATGTCAATCTCAAATTATGGGATCGTGAATCTTTTTGCGTGATAGCTAGCATTATTGGAAAACCCATAAAAATGGATGCAGCTACAACCTTGAAAACGAGATTGAATTATGCTCGTCTCCTGGTGGAGGTATCTACAGATGATGAACTTCCTCAAGAAATCAATCTTACACTATACAATGGAGAAAACATTACCCAAAAAATTGAATATGAATGGGTTCCACCGAAGTGTAGTATCTGTAAATGCTTCGGGCACATTAGAGAATAATGTATCTCAAAACAAAAGTGGATATGCAAAGCCTATAATCAAAACAAAGAAATCGCTGCAGTTCAAGAAAATGTTTCAGATGCGGCATTTCAGGAATTGAATCTCAATGAAGAGACACAAAATCAATCAAGAATTCAAAAGGACAAGGATCGAACCAGCCATATAGGTATCATCTTCAATCCAGAAACAACATTAATTTCGCTCACTGATCAAGATAACCAGATCCTCGCTTCGGAAGTTCATCATTCAAAAAGTTTGAAAGAGAATTCAAAAGATATATCACAACACTGCTCAAAAGAGGGAATCAATAATGTAAAGGTCTTTAACTCCGAAATCCCTCCCATTTCAAAGCTATGTTTAATTACAAACAATTATGGTACAGTTATAAACAATATCCCACATCTAAGACGCCGCCAGAGTTAGGAAAATAATATGGAGAGTGAACCTCCATCAGTAAATGCTGCAGAAGTTGAGGACAATGTTGGCATCCACTCAACTTTGCCTCGCAATGCTGAGGAGTTTGACACCTCTCTCATTAGAATCCCAAATGGTACTATTGCATCAACTTCTGACAATGCTATGGAGGAATCTAAAAAGCAATTTGATATATCAAAATTACATATTCCCAAGACTAAAGCAATTGGCAAATATAAGAGCAAAAATAAAGAGAAGAAGGCTTTTAGGAAAAAATACATATCAGTCAATCCAGACTGGAATGAAATAACCACAAGACTTAAAGCTAAAAGCTCTGGGAAAAACAAAACGGGAAGGGTATCAGTGTACAAGGTTCAATCTGAAACCCTGCTTGGTTCTTATATTTTTGTATATACTTTTAACATTTTTTATTATGTCTATCATTGCCTGGAATGTTAGGGGTATGAATTCCCCTGCAAAACAAACTGATATTATAAATATGGTTAGAATTTACAAACCATCATTGTTTGCCCTCATTGAAAATAAGATGGATGATTCAAATATTGAGAAATTCTGTTTTAAACTCTCCAATAACTGGAAATCCATTAACAATAATGGTTGTGGTAGTAAGGGTAGAATTTTAGTCATTTGGGACTTTAATGTTTAGGATTTGGTTAATTACAATAAGGACATTCAATTTATTGATTGCAATTTTAGAAATGTTGATGGTTTCTCCTTACAAATCACTAATATCTATGGAAGTAATTTCGAAAATGAAAGAAATGGTTTATGGTACAGATTAAAAGAACTTAGTCAAAGTTATGATTTTTCCTAGATTATTTTGGGAGATTTTAATACTGTTTTTCATGCAAATGAAAAATATGGTGGTAATAAAATCCCCCACGGTAAGCTAGAAAAAATTAATAAATTTTTTCTTGAATTTGGACTTATAGAACTTAATATGAGAGGTAATAAATACACTTGGAAATCTGGTAAGGAAAAGAATATACATTGCAAGCTTGATGAGTTTTAATTAATAAAAAATTTGTGATGCTTTCCCAGATTTCAATTGTTGCTCTATTGAGCAAAATACTAGCGATCATACCCCTTTACTTATTAACTTTTTTCATAATCAGATTAATGAAAACTTTAAAGCTTCTCATTTTAGGTTTAAAAATGGATGGGTTACGAACAATGAATACAATGAGATAATTAAAGAATGTTTTAATTTTTCAAGTAATGGTTCTTACCAATTCCAGTTCAACATGTTTTTAAAAAACACAAAAAATAAAATTAAAAACTGGGATAAGGCTTTATAATAAGAATGGCATTCTAAATAAATTAAGAGACGAAGGGAAATTTTTGCAAAAACTTGCTGATGATAACCCTGGCAATACTAATATCATTGATAAATTCTTTTCTAACCAAGTAAAACTTTCTCAAGAGCTTTATATCAACCCGGTTAATTATAAGCAAAAATCTAAAGTAGACTGGCTTACTATGGAAGACGGCTGCACCAAATTTTTCATGCTAAAATGAGTTGCAGAAAACACATCAACAATATAGGAAAAATTATTGACAGTAGAAATGTGTGCATAAATGACTACGATAGGATTGTCAATGATGCTATCAATTTCTATTCTCAGTTATATTTTTCAGATTCTAATGAATCTAATTTTCCTAACATTATATGTAAGAATGTGTTAAATGATAATGCTGTAGAAATTTTATTAGCTCCTGTAAATTATGAAGAAATTAAATCAGTTATTTTTAGTGCTGGTGATAATAAATCCTGATGGTTTCAATGCAAAAATTTTCAAAACTCACTGGGAAAATATCAAGGAATAGTTTTTAAAGTTGTCAATGAATTTATGGATGAAGGAAAGTTGCTTAAAAGTTTTAATCATGTCTTTATTACCTTAATTCCAAAAAATAAAAGTCCAGCTTATATTGGGGATTACAGACCAATATCTTGTTGTAATTTTGTTTATAAAATCATTGCTACCATTTTAAATAATATAATTAAATTGTTTCTTCCCTTTTTAATCTCAGAAAATCAATGTGCTTATATTCCTCCCAGGTTAATTTATGAAAACTCTTTGTTAGCACATGAAATGGTTAGGAATTTAAATAATAAAAAAGGTGATAAAATGTGTCTTAAAGTTGACCTTCAGAAAGTCTATGACAAAGTAAACAGAAATTTTATAATTCATATCATGAAATGCATGAGATTTCCTACTAAATTTTGCAAGTTAATTTTTGAGTGCATTAATACACCCACCTTCTCCATCTTATTTCAAGGTAAACCTGAGGGTTTCATCAAGAGTAATAGGGGTATTGGACAGAGAGATCCACTTTCTCCCTATCTTTTTACTTTGGCCATGGAATACTTTTCTATTCTTATTGATATAGAAACAATCAAAAACAACATTTCTCCAATAAATAGAGTTCAACCATCCATTACTCGCCTGATTTATGCTTATGATCTTGTGTTGTTCTCTAAAGCAAATAAAGACAATGTAGAGGCTATTAGTCAAGTTTTTGAGAATAAGTACAAATATGTTGGTCTTAAAATTAGTGAATTTAAAACAAAGGCATATTTCAACAAGCATCGCAGGTATAAAAAAGAGGTTTTCGATGTTCTTAAAGTGAGTGAAGGTAATCTTCCTATCAAATACATAGGTCTCCCTTTATCTGTCAATCAGATTAAAGATAGTGATTGCTCTAATCTGATAGACAAAATTCAAAGCAGAATGGAGACCTGGTCATGCAAACTTCTATCTATTGCTGGTAGAATTGAGTTAATAAAGACTATTGTTTATGCCATTATTCTATACTGGTTTCAAACATACCATATCCCTGTTGCTACTATTAAAAAAATTGAAAGTAGATGTGCTGACTTTCTATGGAGAGGTAAATACCATAAAATTAGTTGGGATAAAGCACGCAAACCCAAAAAAAGAAGGAGGTCTTGGTGTTAGAAATTTGAATGATCTTAGTTTAACATGTCAATTAAAACTCTTTTGGAGATTTGTAAGTGGTGATTCATTATGGACAAAATGGATGACTAGCAAATATCTCAAAAATGGCAACTTTTGGACTGCTTTACCAAAAAATAATCAATCAAATGCTTGGAATCAAAATTTAAAATGCGAAGATTTAGGAAAATCTTTAATTCAAAGAAAATTTAAAGCAAGTAATGAAACTAGTCTTTGGTTTGACCGTTGGTTTCAAAATGATTCTTTTATAAATAGGGTTGGATGGGATAATCTTGTTATTTGTGGTGAAGCTAATGCTATTGTAAATGTCATTATTAAAAATAATCACTGGCAACCTCACCTTCATCCAATCACTAATCCCCATAAAAAAATTATTATTATTATCCCCTTAGATCCTTATGCAGAGTGTGATTACTGGGAATGGTTAGCTAATAGTAAAGGTAAGTTTTCTTTCAAGAAAACTTGGGAGCATATTAGAAACAAACAACCTACTGTTGATTGGCATAAATGCATATGGAACAAGGTGAATAATCCTAAGATGGCTATCTGCACATATTTTGCTATTAAAAACAGATTGCCAACTTTGGATATAATCAATAAATGGGGGTGAAATACTTTCTCACTTTGTTCCTTATGCAACTTAACAAATGAAACTGTTACGCATTTATTCTTTGAATGCAGTTACGGTTATTATATATGGAGCCAAGTCAAAACTAAACGGAGCATGAACAACAAAAGCAGCATGGATCTAAATCAAATTATAATGGATATCAACAACCAATTCAGAAGCAAATCTCTCGAAAGAGATCTCGCGCACATTTTACTGACCACTGCCGTTTATCATATATGGAAAGAGAGAAATAATCATACTCATAACAAATCAAAGTTGTCAAATGAGCAAAGATGGTTAATTATTGAGAAAGACAGCAGTATCATTCTTCGGAAATCTAAGAAAAAGTCAAAGACCAAACCAAATTTGACTTCCTTGCGGATTTTTGGAGCAAAGAGGCTAGTAGTAAACACGTAGTACATTATTTCCACATTCCGAAGGCTTATCAAACTGATTCAAGCATTCGTCAACGACTCAACCGTGTCAACAACGAGTTTCTAACCATCAATCATCCCGAAGATGGTGATAATAGCTACAGATCTACAGATCTGAGTCGCGATGACATCCGATATGTAAATCTTAGCTTTACGAACCAAAACCCAGACTTGAGAAACTACATCAGCTCAATCAAAGCCGAAAGTAGTATGAGAAGAAAGTTTAACCAATGTCTTTCGTACTGGGAAAGGGGAGAAAGCAGTAGAAAAGAGAAGACGAAAGAAATATGATATCTCGCTTTTGAGAATATCTTGTCGCCATTTTTTCTATCCTTGTTTGTTAAGAAGTGTTTGTCGGAAACCCTAACTGTGCTAGGATTTTGTTTTAGAGTATCGGGTTTTACCTTTTGGTTTACCCGTTTATTTGTATTTTGGGCCGGGCCCTTTAACTTCTTTCAAAAAAAAGTGAACAACAGCTATATTGCTAATGATTAAAAAATCATGAAATCTTCAAGAATGATAATGTTTCATTGGTAGGTTTAGGATTCTAAGAAATTCATATTTCTTGAATGCAACCACTGGTGCTTGGTTCATGCCTGAATTCTTTTTTTTTCTTGAAAGCTAACGTGCAGCTTATTTTTTTCTTTCCCATAAATAACTGCAACCAAAGAAATTTATCAATAAGCCATTTATTTTGTTGATTGTAGTTTCCTAATTACGGACTTCTGTACAATTGTAGATTTTTTTGTATAATTTTTGGGTACTTGGTTGATACTTTGTGAGGTTTTTAATTTTTGTTACCTTGTATATAAATTGATAGACCCATACTAATTTTTTTGGATGGAACGGAATTCTAGTCTATTGGTACTAAATTTACAATATCAATCATGTGTTGGTACATAAGTAGTGAACATACTTTTCAATCCTTTTCGCCTAAATCATGTTAATATTATCTTTGTTGTTTGAACTCTCTCTTGCTCTCAAGTTCTGGCTACATTCTTTGCCACACCAGTAACTTCACCTATGGGTACTCAAGAGGCACCTCTTCCTTCCATCCAAAACAAATACCTAAACCTTCTTGCAAAGTATTATGTCATAAAGCGACAACACATCCTTAACGCCAATATATATATATATATATATATATATATATATATATATATATATATATATATATTGGCAGAAATACCATGTGTGGATATTAAAGAAGCGACAACTTTAGAGCAAAGAGGAATAAAAATTAGTTGTGAACTATATAATGATATAATCTCTTTACTTGCCTATTCTATTATCAGCCCCACTGATTATAATATTTAATTCTTTGTTATATATATATATATATATATATATATATATATATATATGTTTGTATGTATGTATGTATATATTACTTTATGACAAAGCATAACACAGAGGACTATTTTACCATTTACATTTGAGAGTAATAGATAAGTTATGACATAGCTATTAAACAATCTGAACTCTGATGCCAGTTTCCTAGAGCCAAATTTTGACCAAAATTGTTTTTTCCTGCAGACGTCAATATCTCGGTAATGCCGTTCTTCAAGAAAAAGTGCTTATCATAGTGGTGGCAGTCCTATCGATTCAGCCATGAATAATGCTGATGATCAATTACTAGATGTGCTGGAAGCCAAGCTTGTTGTTCTTAGGTCCCATATGAAATTCAAAGAGGTATTGGAACTGACTGCATCAAAGTTCAATGCACTTTTTTTTGGGTTAAAATAAGATAATGAAATATATCTATTTCATTTATTATATTATATAAATTCAGTGTAGAATCATTTATGTCTATAAGTTCAGTTACATATTTATTTTTGAATATGTTTGCAATAGTATATTGATCTTTCTGGTTTAAGTCTATATTTTTTAGGATAAAGAGTATTTTTGTAAGGAATTCTTCTTCTTAGCAATTTTGTAGATATTCCATTAAAAAATTAGTAATTTCTTATAATATTTCGAAAAAGTGGACATGAATCTAGGAATACTACGTAAAGTAGGCACTATTTACGATATTGTTTATTATCTTCTTTGATTTCTCAAGCGTAAGTTTTTGAATAAAATAAGGTTTTAAATATACAAATCCAGTGTATATATATACATGTACCTATGTCCGGATTTGAAAGTAAGTATTAAGCATGAGTTAGCTCCAAGGACATATATTACATTTAATATATTAAATAGTTTAATACATATGTAGCCTTGAGTATATACACATATGGGTTTTGAAAGCACTCAATTTCAAATATAACAGTTTTCAAGTATCGGTAGATTGGTGCATAAAAATCAAGTTTCAGTAACACACAGCTATGTATGTATAAATCTTGGAACTCCAAATATATGTTAGTTTTGAATGTTAAATATTTTTTTGGTTTCAAGGTATACGCAGTTTTAAATATATGGAGTTTCAAACATACATACATGAATACATACATACATGTGTGTATGTTAGACTTGTATTTATTTGAGTTTCAAAGGCATATAGTTTTAAATAAGTGCCCAGTTTCAAAGGCCTTAGATTTCAAATACATAAAGTATCAGATTCTTTTGATATATATATATATATATATATATATATTAGTGCTTAACAATTTTATCGTAGCTCACTGTATGTGAGTTATTATGAAAGCGCTTTGCTAAATTCAAATGTCATATTAACATCTATAATATCATACTTCCTTTGTTTATACAATAACTACAACAATTACTAGTACATTCACATATTAGAAATATCCTACTGCTTTGTTAGGTTACTAATATAAGACTAATTGCTTGCATTGTTCTCATGCATAGGCAATTGGACTAGAAGGAGATGTTTGCAAGAAAGAAGACGAAGCTAGGGTTCTGGAAACAACAGTCAAGCACTTCGAGAAACTTGACATTCTTGTCAATGGAGTAGCAGGCAATTTTCAAGCATCTCCTAAGGACTTGTCACCAAATGGTTTCCAAATATGTATTGCAATCATTGCTTAATGAATTTTCAAAAGTTTATTAGATATGCATCCGGTAAACTTGGTTTCAAATTCGATTATAAGTTTATCTCTAGTTACATTGGGAAGGAAACATTTGTGAAAAATAAAATATAAAAAAAATCAACTGGAAAGATCTTACCATTATGATTTTCTTTTTCTTTTTCCAACTATCATAACTGTTATGGCGGTGACTTAAATTGTTGTTGAAGCCTTAGACTTCAATACATTTTTATCACCGTTAATCAATATTATCTTTATTTCTATTTCTCAGTTATGGAAATCGATTCAGTTGGTATATACACAAGGTGTCACGAAGCCGAGCAGTATTTAAACGGTGGTAGCCAAATATTGGACATAAGTGTGACTCTTCATTATACTGCCTCAGGGTATCAAATTCATGTCTCAGTAACCAAGATATAACAATCACTTTTTTCCATTAATCCTGTGTATGCCCTGAAACATTTTTGACTTTGACATTGGGTTTTCTAACAAGAAATAAATGTTATTAAAAAAAAGATGACCGGGTATAGTGATTTCATTTGAATCTTTGTGTTTGACGAGCCTTTAAGGCAATGCTGACATGAAATGATTATATATGGGCAGAAGTTGATGCCATTACATGGTCATGGCCTCTTGAATGAGGCACTGATTATAAATACTAGAGTAAATGGGATTACACCTAGGACCTGTTGAAGCCACGTCTGGATTCGAAAGTTAGTGCCAGAAGAGATGAAGACCAAGCTAAGAGAGTCTACGCCTCTTTATAGAGTTGGAGAAAGATGGTATATCACTATGGCTGCCTTCAGGCTCGGCCCATGACATAGGCAAGCGATACATTTGCCTAGGGCAACACTTCACGCAGAGGCAACAAACCAGAAAAAAATCGATTCTCGTATTCTCCACTGCAAAAGGCGAATCTGTAATTCACACCAAATTCCGTTCAAATGACAAATCAGCTTCGCCTTAGGCCCTCAATTCTCAAGTTTGCCATCGCTGCCTCGTCCTGGTGTCCATCGTTGCGCTGGCTCGTCGTTAGTTGTGTCAGGCCAATTTGTCTCCTGCCCTAATTTTTGAATTATGTGAGTATGTTTATCAATTATCAGTTTATGGGGTATTGATTGTTTGTTGATTGAATACCGATTTTGATAACTTTAAGCTTACTGTAATCAGTCCTGGTATTTAATACCGATTGTTTGTTGATTGAATACCGATTATCAGTCCGGGTATCAATTCTTTAGGATTTAGTTTACTATAATCCTTTAAGCTGAAACAATTGATCGAGACTAAGTTTGTTAATTCACTGATATAACAAATCGAAAACAATTGATCGTCCATTGGATTATATTTATATGTTAGTTTATTATTATTTTCCATATCCTAGACTAAGTTGACTTAGGAGAAATCAAATGCCCTAATCTCTAAATTAATTTTTTTGATTTGCCATTTCACTAACTTAAGAGAAATTAAAGGCCCCCTCATTCAGATTAGCAACTTAATAATTTATTTTGTGCTATTTGATGTTAATTACTAATTAGCTAGTTAACAATTGATTGTTTGAAAAAAATTCTTTCAAAATAATTGAGGAAACTTTTATTCAAAATATTTGATTATTGTGTTATGCAATTAAAATGTAAATAATACACAATTGAAATTTTCTACATTAGTATTGTGTTATATCATAATTTGAGATAGTAATCGAAGACAAAATTCTGGATATCAAAATAGAAAAAAAAGCAACGGAGAGATGAAGAAACAAAGTCATTAGTTGGCTCAATATCAAATTTATTTCAAGTAAGAAATAAAAAAAATTCAGACTTCAAGTCAAATTGAAGAAACCAATTGGGAGGAGGATGAGAATATAAATATTGATATTGACAATGAAGAAGATCTTATAAATGAAAATGTAGATGTAGAAATTGATAATCAACATATTGTAGAAGTTATGGAGGAAGAACATAACGAAGATATTGGCAATTCTTTTGATGAAGACAGTAATGATGTAACCACAATTGATCTTGGAAAAGACGTTGATGTTAACTATGATCCGGGGTTTTGGGGAGTAATTAGTGATACCAAAAGAATTATGCTAATTCAACATGGTCCGATTAAGATTTTAAAAGAAAATGATGCATTTCCAAGAATCAAGATTGATGGTAGACGTTTTTCTTCTAAACATTACATGGGCTGCTATCCACATAGAGAACAGCATGAAAGAAAATGACTTGTATATTCAAATGAATGTGATAAAGTTTATTGTTTTTGTTACAAACTTTTCAAGCATACACAAAAGGTATCTCAATTGGCCGGTGAAGTATGCAATGATTGGCATAATTTATCTAAAATCTAAGAGAGCATGAAAGTAATCCATCGCACAATGCAAACCTTATAAAATGGGTTGATTTGCATAAGGGACTTCAACAAAAGAAAACAATTGATAAAGCAATGGAAGCTCAAATTGACCAAGAAAGACAACGTTGGAAAAAAGTACTTGTGCGTATAATTGGCGTTGTCAAAATACTTTCAAGAAATAACTTTCCATTTCGTGGATCAAATGAGAAGATTTATGAGAAAAATAATCAGCTTTTCTGTCAACTTATAGAATTTGTGGCCGAATTTGATCCAATTAAGGAAGACCATCTTAGACGTGTGGTAAACAACGAAATAAATCATCATTATCATAGCCATAAAATTCAAAATGAATTGATAAGTTTGTTGGCCAACAAGATCAAAATGACAATGCTTGCAAAAATAAGGAAAGCAAAATATTTCTCCATCATCCTTGATTGCACTCCAGATTTAAGTCATAAGGAGAAAGTGTCTATTATTATAAGATGTGTGAATGTTGACGATGCAAGTGATATCAATGTGGAAGAATACTTTCTTGAATTCATAACCGTCGATGATACATCCGAACTTGGTCTTTTTAAAGAACTTGAAAACGTTTTGGATAATCCTAAACTTGATATTAATGATGTGAGAGGACAAGTGTATGATAATGGTTCGAATATGAAAGGTAAATTATTAAATTTGACATAATACTCTTAAACTGGATTTTAAACTACTGACTATTATGTTAACTAATTTTATTGAATTTGCAATAGGTAAACATCAAGGGGTGCAAAAAAGACTACTTGATGTAAATCCTAGAGCTTTCTATATTTCATGTGGATGTCATAGTCTAAATCTTACATTATGTGATATGTCGAAATCACGTATGAAAGCCAGAATTTTTTTTGCATATGTGCAAAAGATCTATACTTTATTTTCTGGCTCAACTCATCGGTGGGAAATACTCCGAAGTCATGTGAAAGGTTTGACTCCAAAACCATTATCTGCAACCCGTTGGGAAAGTCATATTGAAAGTGTTAAAGCAATAAGGTTTCAATCATCAGAACTAAGAGATGCTTTGATTGATATTGCAAATAACTCTAAAGAGGACGTTGTGATGATGGAGGCAAAAGGATTGTGCCAAAATGCTTTGGAAAATTTTGAGTTTCTAATTAGCTAGTGTATTTGGTTTAAGATATTAGACAATATTAATCGAGTAAGTAAAATACTTCAACGAGAGGAAATGCATATTGAAGATGCAATCTCCAAAATTAAAGAGCTGGTAACTTCTTTTGAAAAACTTAGAGAAGATGGATTTGAACCCATGATGGAGGAGTCTAAAGAAATTGCAAATGATGTTGGCATTGATCCTAAATTTTTTGAAAAGAGAATTGTGCATAGAAAAAAGCAATTTGATGAAGACATCGTAGAGAATTATAACAGACAATCTCCAGAGGAAATTTTTAGAGTTACTTATTTTCTACATATAATGGATCAAGCTTTAACTTTGCTTAGAGAACGGTTTGAGCAATTTAAACATTATGAAGGAATTTTTGGCTTTTTGCTAAATTTGAAATTCAAAAATGTTGATGATGATAAATTGAAGGACTATTGCATGAATTTGGAAGATTTTTTGACACATGAGGAAGAGAAAGATATTTGTGGTAATGAGTTGTTTTATGAGCTTCGACAATTAAAAGAAATTCTACCATCGGAAATTACTACATCAATTGGTATTCTTAATTTCTTGAGGTTTTATCGAGATGTAGGTGGATTTCTCAATGTTTGGATTGCTTATCGAATCCTATTGACTATTCCAGTTACGGTTGCTTCGGCGGAAAGAAGCTTTTCAAAATTGAAATTAATTAAACATATATGTGAACTACCATGTTGCAAGAGAGATCAAGTGGATCAGCTATGATTTCAATTGAAAATTAGTACTTGGATATGCTTAACTATGAAGAGATAATAGATGAGTTTGCCTTAAAAAATGCAAGAAGAAGTTGCTTCCGTTAATGTCTATTTATGTATTTTCATGTCAAGTTGACATTTAGTTTTTTTATGTGATCTAAATGATTTGTCTAGTATTTTGTAATCAATGTTAACTTTCTATAATAGAATTTACCTTTTGTTTCATACATTTAAGCGTGCTGTTGTTTATTAAATTTTGGGGCAACAAAAAGATAATTTTTTTATTGGCCTAGGGCATTGAATATGTTTGGGCCGGTGCCTGCCTTGTACCTCTCTTCTAATGCAGGTGATATTTTTCTTTAAAAGTCGTGACGTTTGAGATTCTTAGGTTTTTAACTTAATATCATTTCCATTCTAAAAAAAGACATATCATGACTCTTTAAGTTGTAAGCAAACCGACATATATGAAAATTGGATAAACTGAATTTCATAGTACATGTACAACCCAAACCTAAAATCATTTTTTCTCTTAAAAACAATCATTACTAGAACTACAGTATATAGCCACGATAGGTTTCCAACGGCCGCCAACAGGAGTTTCCAACGGCTACCAACGGCTCGTTATTTTTTAACTTGTCGTTGGTAACCATTGGAAAAAGAGCCGTTTGCGGCCGTTGGAAGCCGTTGGAAATATTCGTGTAAACCTGCAATGAGGCTGACACTGATTCATTATTCTCTTCTTCCCCAAATACACCAAAATGCTCCTCCACCCCTCCTCCTTTCTTGCTTCCAGCTTCCCCACGCAACCAGCAGTCGCTCCGACGCCATCAACCAACGCAAACAGCCTCTCTTCATCCCCAGACATCTCCAAAATCAGGTTTTGCCTAAAACCCTAAAAATTTAAAATTTTCTAATTTTGTGTTATAGTTGTATCTAATGGCCTATTGATTGTTTATTATACCAAACTAAGTACTACTTACAATTATTACCATCCAAATGCGCAAATTGTTTGTGTATATATATTATGCACATATATACAAATGTTTATAATTTAGTGTAAATGCGCATTTGAGTTAGCATTAGATTAGTTAGGATTGATTTAAATTATTTTGTGTATGTTTTGTAAAATATTAGGCAAACATGAATTATTCGATTATTTTACGAACATGAATTATATCTTTTATAGAATATATTAGCATTAGATAAATAAGTATATAATTTAGTATATATATACACACGAATTATATATTTTATGAAATAGTAAACATCATATAATTTACTATATATTTAGTAAAATAGTAGAATATAAATAAAATAATGCATAATATGCTTTATTTTATATATTTAATAAAATGGTAACATATAAACTAAATTTAAATCCCTTAGTGAATTTTTGGCCCCGTCTGGCAAATGTTGTATATGATCGTTGTATGAATATTCGTTTTTATTGCAAAACGGATATTCACATTCATCTGATATAATATCTGTTGGATTTATCCCTATATTGGACAAGTTACAAACACTATAAAGTAATTACGTTTCGTAAGTCATATCGTTATAAACGGTTCACAAAATTTCGACGACATTTCCTTTTTGTTCCTTATGTACATGCATATGTGTACGGTACAAGGAACACGGGGGAAGTGCTGCCGAAATTCTGATAAATCGTTTATAATGATATGATTTAAGAAATTTAATTACTATTGTGTTTGTAATGGGAAGTAGGATGACCGACCATCACAAAAGGTACAAAAATGTGAACAAAATATCAAGAAATATAACTTTGTATATAAACGAAAATGGATTATAAAAAACAGTAAAATCTAAATGTGTTTATCGAATTTGATTAATAATTTTTTTACTATTGATCATAGGTTTTACAGTAGGAAAAATGGTCAATTATTTTATTGATCGAAGCTGGATGTATCAAAGAAGAAAAATGGGAGGCTCAAAAAGTAAATATTTTCTTAACGGGGTAAATGTGTTTGTCGAATTTGCTTTAAGTAATATTGGAAACGATGTAGAAATTCGTTGTCATGTAGTAGGTGCAGTTTTTTAAAGCATTTAGTACCGAATTTGGTTAGGATTCATTTGCGCCAATATGGTTTCGTAACCAATTATTTGGTGTGGGATCGTCATGGAGAAATTATAACACGCAACGAAGAACAGTCAATAGAGGTCATTAGTGATGAAGTTAGTACGACGAATCTCATAGAACATATGGTTGAAGATGCAACACGATCAATGTTCCCTACTGTTGAAATTAATAACGACGATGTTAACATCGAAGAGGAACCAAATTTTGGAGCGAAAAATATATATGATTTATTGGATGCTGCTAAGAAACCTCTTTGGAATGGATGTACTAGCGGCACTCAATTATCGGCAACTGCAGAGTACATTGCAATGAAATCAAAGTACAACCTCATAGAAGCCGGATTTACGGCTGTTGTACAAGCTGCTAAATGCCATATGCCATCAGATAATTTAATGTGCGAAAATTATTATGAAGTGAAAAAACTTATGTTATCTTTCGGTTTGCCGTATCAAAAAATTGATACATGTCTAAATGGTTGCATGTTGTTTTGGAAAGATGATGTCAGTCTTCGCAATTGTAAAATATGTAATCAAGAAAGATACAAACTAAGGAAAAAAAGGGAAAAGAAGTTCCATACAAGCGTATGCATTATTTACCTATCACTTCTAGACTTCAAAGGTTATATGCATCATCTGTAACAGTGCATCATATGAGATGGCACAATGTGAGAACACCTGAAGAAGATACGTTAACACACCCATCTGATGGAGAAGCATGGAAGTATTTTTATAAGAAATATCCTGATTTCACAGCGAAGAGCCGTAACGTAAGACTAGGTTTGTGTACTGATGGATTTTCACCGTTTTCTCAGTTTGGTTCTAAATATTCATCTCGGCCTCTAATCATTACACCTTACAATCTACCCTCGTAGATGTGTATGAAAACTCCATATATGTTTCTCATAATTGTCGTCCCTGGCCCTGATGATCCTACATAGGGTATCGATGTTTACTTACAATCACAAATCGAAGAGTTGAAAACACTATGGTATGAAGGAGATGAAAAATACGACGTATAGAAAAAAATTCGGATGTTCGCCACTTGTTATGGACTATTAGCGATTTTCCTGCATATGCAATGCTTTCGGGTTGGAGTACGGCCGGTCATTTTGCTTGTCCTTACTGTATGGAAGAAACAAGAGCATTTTCTTTACGGCATGGGAAGAAAATTTCATGGTTTGATTGTCATCGATGTTTTCTCCATATTAATCATACTTATAGAAGGGACAAAAAAATTTCATAGCTAATAGACATGAGACTTTACAACCACCAACGATTTGGTCAAGTAAAGATATATATGAACTTGTAAAAGATTATCCAAAGACACATGAAACCGGGCAGCAAACTGAAATCTAAGGTAAATCGACGTTTCATAATTGGTGCAAACAGAGTATATTATGGGAGTTGCTTTGTTGGAAAAATCTCTTAATCCGTCATAACATTGACGTGATGCATAAAGAGAAAAAAGTATTCGATGATGTGTTTAATACACTTTTGAATGTTAAGGGCAAGACTAAGGACGATCTGAAATCAAGACGTGATATAGAAGAAATATGTAATCTCCTGAGCTTCATATGAAGCCAAATGACACTAAAAAACTCAAAGCATGTTATGATCTAGAAAACAACCAAGTTAAAGTACTGTTAAAATGGGTGGAAGGATTATGATTTCCTGATGGAATTTCATCTAATCTTCGTAGATGTGTCGACTATAAGAACGGAAGACCGAGTGGGATGAAAAGCCATGATTGTCATGTAATGATGCAAAATTTGTTACCTGTCGCTTTCAAAGAATTGTTGCCCGTAAAAGTTTGGAAGGTTATAATAAAACCTAGTTTATTTTACAACGAGCTTTGTTCAACTATGTTAAAAGTTGACCGTCTTCGTAAACTTGAGTTGACAGTAGAGGAGCAAGATAATATTTTCGACGTTATCATGGATCCGACGTAGCGGAATAGGCGCTATGGCTATGGAAACCAAGCGGTAATCTTATAAACATTGCAATATTACATTTAATAAATTAACCTATAGATACACTATACATATGATGATTTCTACGTGAGTTAAATCTAACGTATACGTGATTTACCATCCTGCACCATTATCATTTAATAAAATATGCATTTCCTTATGGTATATGCATTGCTTAAGATCATGTCATTTACGTTTCTATATTTTAAAATATGCATTGCTTAAGAAAATGATTATAATACAAATGTGAACATCTTACATTCTATTTGCGGGTTCGAACAGCTCAAAAGGCGTGTGACAAAGCAGAAATAAAAGAGCTTAGAGCCATGGTTGAGCAACTGCAAGAGCAGGATCGTCTTCACGCTATACAAATGGAACAGCTGAATCAACGTTTAGCGGAGTACGCGCATAGGCATGGTTCCTTCCCTTCGTCGTCTGGTGCTTCCGGAGGTGAGGATGATGCTTGAGAGGTATGATGATTATTGTCTTTGTGTTTGGTTATTGTATATATTGACTTTGAGGTGGTGAGGATTGTGTTTGATGGTTATTGTGTATATATTGACTTTGAGGTGTTGAGGTTTAAGTGTTTACATTGTATATTTTGACTTGAATATGGATTGGAGTTGGTGTTGATGAGGGTTTTGTTGTTTATGTGCATATTGACTTGTAGTTTGGTTTGAAAATGTAATGTTTGATGTTAATTTTTGGTTGTTTATATTGTTTGTGGTATAATGTGTTGGATATGTGATTTATATATGTGAAATGGAGTGGAAATGGATATATATTGATTATGTGTGGCTTGAAGGCGAATGGCTTGCTGTTATAAAAAAAATTCACCCAGATTAGCAACGGCTACCATTGGCTACAAACGGCTATTTGGTCATTTTATTGCAACGACTTCCAACGGCCTCCATCGGCTATTTGTCGTTGGTAGCCGTTGGAAATACCCCGTAGCTTCCGTTGGAAGATGTTGGAAAGCCTGAACGTTATTTCAACGACTTTTCCAAAGGCTGCCAACGGCTTGGAGCCGTTGGAATAGCCGTTCTCTCTTGTAGTGAATGTTGTCCGACAAAACACTTATGAGTGAAAATTTTAAGAAGTTAAAAACACCATCTTCAAATCTACTTATTAAAGCCAATAGAAGATTACCATATGCTTTAAATAAAATCGAAATCCAACTTTTAAAAATCATCTATTTTTACGCCTTCAAGTTTACTTACCAATTTCGGTTGACTGAGCAAACTAATGCTAATACATTTGTCCTAAAATTATGTGAATGAACCCATTTATCATACTTTCAGTTAATTCATGAGAGATATCAGGCATATATAATGGACAAACACTTTATAAACCAATTAAAAAAATTAAATAAGTTAATGAAAATTAGCTAAGTATTATAAAATTTTAACAAAGTTAACTGAGTTTTATAAAAATTAACAAGTTTATATTAATAATAATGATGATGATGATTAACAAAGTTTATTATAATAATAATAATAATAATAATAAATTATTAAATATAACAGAGTTAATTATGTTTTATAAAAATTAACTAAATTTATAATACTAATACTAATAATAATAATAATAATATAACTAAGTTAAATAAGTTTTATAAATAACAATGACAATAAATTAACTAAGTTTTATAAATATTAACTAAGTTTATAGTAATAAAAAAAGCTAAATTGTAAAATATATTTCACATTGCTGTCCAATAGTTTCGGATAGTAAATTTTGCTTTCGCTGCTCAGACATGGTCTTCTGCCGACAAAAGCTGTGCAATAAAATTTACTAACAATCCATTTGTAAAGTGTGTATGAATTCATTCTAATTTGAAACGCCAAATTAATTATTGTACTACCATGCATGTACCATCCAATACTTATGATGATTGAATTAGAACTATGTTCATTAATTTGAGTGTACCGTTTCATGCTTGCATGCTACTTCTAACTATAATAACATTACGATACCCAAGTCATCATCAACCAAGTTTGGCTGGTTACATACTCAAATTGACATTGCTTATAATAACATTTCATTTTAAAATTTGATAGATGAATTTCTTTATTATAGATTATTAAAGACTTTTGAAGCAAAAAATTAGCGTGATGTTGCACAGTCGAAGCGTATGAAGCCCTTTTGGAATAGTAAGCATAAAATTTCTTTTGGCTTTATGCATTTTTTCATGGAGTAGTATTTGTGTAATTTGATTTATGGATATTGTGAAAACTCGGTTTACGGACATTGTGCAAACCTCGATAAATTTATTATATATAATGTTTCGAACTATTTAAATGTGTTTATATAATTATTGTTTGAGTTTTATTTGAATATTTTTTTATGTATGTTGAAGCATATCAAAAGATATTTCTATGATATTACAGCATAATTAACGTGTTCTATAAAATCAATAAGACGGTATACAGCTTTCTACAGCGTTTCATCTATGCTGTGAAAAGGTCCTTTTGCAGCCTTTTAAAAACTCCGTGAAACACTTTCTCCCATTTTAAAGAACGTTGTCTAACAATGAATTGTAATAGGATTGGTACATATTGCAGCGCTTCAAAAGGATCAGTACATATTGCCGCATTTTTCAAAAGGCTGCAAAAAAGTAAAATGCTGCAATATGGTCTTTTTTGTAGTGTTTCAAAAACAATCTTATTACAGCTTGTTTAACAACATTCTTCAAAACTTTGCAAAATTGTTTCGCGGTGTTTTTAAAATACCGTGAAAGGATTTTTATGTTGTAATGGATGACCTATTGATACAGGTTAGCAATCATTAGCAACATCAAATTAGTTCATTCATTTCATGCCACGTGTCCAACAGGTCGTCCCTAGCCGTCAAAAAATTAACGAAGAAGCCGTCACCTTTTCTTCTTTCAACGACATAAATTACTATAACATTTATCATCGCCTTGCGATGGTTAGAGACGGCTGCCGATGACCATTTGCCATTGTTAAACACAGTATACCCTTATAGTGAGATCTCGAGGTATCTTAGATAAGTTAAGGAATTTGGTAGTAATTATATCGAGGCAATGCCTAGATGATACATATATCTAATGAAGAATTCGAAAAGAGGACGATAACCAGAATACTAAATATGGATCAGTGTGAAAGCAAAGAAACCGTCCGGAGGATTATGTATCCTACCCGATGCTTATGCTACTTTGGCCTCTATATCAGTATCCTGAATTGTTGAAGGATGGCGTTGACCACATCCTGTGTGGTTATAAGAGGCTGGACAAGCCTATAGTATCCTTTCTCAGAGGTAGGAGAGGTTTTGAAACCCTTATCAGCATTCTTGCCAGCCATTAAAGAAGATTGGGAAGAATTGTATATTCCACAAAAAATGAAAAGATAAATATGGGTCTTTAGATATAGATATTAGAATGGACAATTAGGCATCAAACCAACAAATAGTTAATGAGTTCATAATTAGTTAAAAACCATTTAGCCGAGCTCATAATGAAATGCCAAACTCATAAATAATTATAAACTTTATGATCATTTAGCAGTTCACCAAGTAGTTATTAATCCCAATGCTAGGTATCGAACCTATAACGAGATATCGAGTTCATATATGGTTATTACATTCATAATTAATTGAAAGCTCGTTGATAATTATTGAATTCATAGTTGAGTATTGAGCTTGTGATTGGCCATTGGGTTCATAACAAGATATTGAGTTCATAAAAAGTCAACGAGTTTGTAATTTTTTAAAAGTTCTTGAACTAATTATTAAGTTTGTAATAAGGTATCGAATATATAAATAGTTTTTTGAATTCACAGCCAGTTGCAAGCATTATGATTAGTTCCATAGCCCATAGTAAGATGTCGAATTTATACAAGATATCGAACTTGTAACTAAATGACAAACATTTAAATAGTAGTCAAACCTACAGAAAGTTGGCAACTCGTTAAAAGAATATCGAGTTTATAACCAAATAGCAATTCTTTAAACAGTTCTCAGATTCACAACTATCAAGTCTCTGCTGGTTGCCGAATCACCAATTTATTATCAAATTTATAACTAGTTAGCAAAACCTTAACAAGGTACCGAATTACTAACTTGTTATCAAGTTTTAAGATGGTTAATGAATTTTTGAACTAGTAACGAATTAGTGAACCTCTAATAGGTTGTCGAGTTTTTAGGTGGATATCGAATTTTAACAATTAACTAAACCAACAATTGAGTGTTGAGTGTCTAAATAGACGTCGATCTCTATAGTCATCAAAGATATAATAAATTATCTAATTTATTAAAGGATACTGAGTATGTAATAGTTATAAAAAACCATAGATTATCTAGTTTATGTTAATCAATAAAGCAATATGTTGCACTCAGCGTTTAAATTCGAACACCAAGTTCTCAAAATCATAATAAGTATGCAAAATCCAGTTACTAATCGAAGCCTAATTAGAAACCCCCTGACTTTCACATAAATTGATTAGAAATAGAAACCATACCTAAATCGAACTTGAATGATGAGGAAATCAAAAGACTTCAATTGAAATAAGAAAGTGGAAATTACAGTTTTGAGTTTAGCTTGAAGGTAAGGCTTTAAGAAAGAACAGAAACATGTATTCATAGTAGAAGGGAAAACAACATGGAACATTGATTTCAATTCAGATGAACGAATGAGATTAAAGTGGGATACCAATAGGCAGTAATACTGACATCGAGAAGCAGCAATGCTGATATCAAGAGGCGTCGACACTGATATCGAGAGGCTGCAATGTGAAACATCAAATTATGCTACAGCATAACACGCTTCTTCTACTTAAGGTTGATGGGTAAATGTAACTATAAATAGATAAGCCAAGCTTCTAAAGAGAACGTATTGAGTTTGACAATAATAAGGGGCGTTGAGCTAGAAGAGAGTCTAATCATCGAGCAATCAACATTTAATAAAGAATAGCAAGCTTCAAATGCTTACAAAGAGATGTTGAATGTCTAAAATAAAAGTGTCGTCGAACCTCTCTGATAAGAAGGATGTAACATACTCAAGTAATTAATAGATATAAAAAGGTGTGGAACCTCTAATGATGCCGAGCTCCAAGTGTTTGACAAATATAGAGTTGTCGAGCTTGAATAAAGAAAACATGAAGTGTCGAGCCTCAATAATCATAAAGGTTGTTGAGCATGTAAGGAGGAAAATGTGTTGAGTTTCAACAATTGTTAGGAACGTCAAGCACATAACAAAAGAAGTTATGTTGAACATCAACAATAAATCAAAATGTCGAGCTTATAAGATAATGAAGGTGTTGAATCAACAAACACTTATATATTGAGCTTCTATAATGCAAAGGCTACTCAGCCTAGAGTCAATCAGATTGACAAAGATGAAGGGCGAGGTATCTACAATAGTGTTGTAGAACAAGTAAAGAGGAAGAAGTCGAGCATTTATTCTTAGAATGAAGATGTCGAGCTTCTAGAGATAATGTGTCTATGCTACACCAACTGTCACTGAGCTACTACCACGGTAACCGTTGTTAAGTACCTGCCATAATAAAGATTATTGAATAGCTACAATGGAAGATAGTATTGCTGAACTTATAAGAGTAAGTAATGTCAAGCTTCAACCATGCAGAGAGGATACCGAATCTCCAAGGAGGGAATATAGAATATCAACGATTTGAACAGATAGCATACATCAAGCCGAGGGGACAAGTTGCAGCAAACCCACCTACCATATCTTTATAAATAGGCATCCCTCTTCTAATTGGGAAGGGAATTCTTTCTTTCCTATTTCTCAAGTTTTATGCCGTAAATTCTAAATTGATTGGGGATTTTAGAGCGATTGTAATTTGTTAATTTTTTACACGTATGGACTTGAACAATAAATGCATAACATACTTCTTTTGGATGACTACATTTGACTATTACTGAACTATGGACAAGCATATGACTATCTTTCAGAGTTTGGTTTTAATAAAGAACATGCATGTGACTTCATTTTGACTCAAACTGGATTTTCATAAGGCTACTTATGCCATTATCCAAACCAATCTTAGTATTCTCTAAATATTTGTTAGCAAAGAAATTTGTTTACAACTTGTATCTCATCGATCTTCATCCACCATTTACAAATAGGGGAAAGGAGAAGAAACTATAATGAAAGAGAAGTGAAGAGAATGGATAGAAGATTGTAGGGGCTATAAGATGTTACCTAGATAATAAAATGTTTCATATTCACTACAACAAACTATGGTTTTCATAGCACCCGTTCAAAGTGTTTCCGCCTAAGGTGTCATTAAGCCTGTTTGAAATAAAAAAATTATAAATTAAACTCTATACAAGCTTCCACTTAATTTAATTAAACGCTATACGCTACATTAAAGGCGGGTAGTTTCCCTTTAGGTTTTTCTTTTCCTCCAAAAATTTCACTTCCCACTAATATTCCATTCTTCCCCTCCCAACTCACAAATTTCCTCGCTGATCTTTTCATAAATTTCCCTGCCCATCGAAAGTCTAATTTCATGCTATATCTTGACCAAACCCTAGTTTCACTGCTCTCAACTGAAAACTCGTTGCTTGTGGTCATTGATCGCAACTCGTCGCTTCCTTCTCGCAACTCTTAGATTCCTTCTCGCAGCTATCAGATCTTCGAGGTTCTAGGTATTTCTATTTTTATTGATGATTTTAGGTATTTCTAGTGTTTGCTAGAAATCACTTAATCGAATTACTTAATTTCACATGTACGAGAAAATTTTTCAAAAAGGAAACATAAAGATAGAAACTAAAAGTAAATGTCACACATAATATAATTGAAATTAGGTACTATTATTAACTTTTTATTTAAGTTTATTAGTGATATGTAATTTTCTATGTTAAATGTTTGGGTAGCTTAGACGTGTTGATTCAATTATTGTTTAATGAAGATGGTAGCTGGTCTTGCTGAAAAAAAAATACTTACACATAGTTATTCACTAAAGTAAATTATAGGGAAATAATATTATTTGTGTATTTTCTCGACAAGTGAACTTAGTTGTTTGTTATTGTTATGTGTTGGTAATTGAGTGGTTTGGATAAATGCACAGATTGAATATCACATATCAAAAGTAGAAGTTATTATACAACTTTAGTTATTATTTGCGTACATTATACATCTCTTATCCTTTAGTTTAATTTTGTTTATTCCATTTTCATTACAATCAAATTTGCTATTGGGTGTTGTAATAGCATGCAAGTAAAGAAACATCAGGAATGATATTTTTTACTACGATTCTAATTTGCTATTTTGAATTGAATGTTTTACTTGAAAAAAATTTGCAACCAAAGAAATATAGTTCTTTTGAATTTATGACTTCATCATTAATATAGACAAAATGTCAAATTGATCACCTAAGTTAAACTGATATAAGCATGATCGTAGTTGATAAGAAACTTGACGTTTTCATTGATAGAGTAAACTTATTGTTAACGTCATGAAAATATGGCTATGGAACATAGCCTAGAGTGTAAATTATGAAAGTTGATGAAACAAAGAGAAGCTAGATAAGCCAAAGAGAAAGACATCAAAAATCAATTTCAAAAATTAGTCGGCAGTACAACTTTATAGTAGAGATGAATTTTTTTTAATTTATAGTAGTGCAAAGATGCGAAATAATAAGTCAGTCACTTCATCTTAAGAATGCAATCATATGCAAACAAGCACACTATAAACGATAAAAATCCGAATATTAATGTATTAATAGAATATCATATCACAAGAATAATTAATTAAATAAATGAAAAAATTCAACTTATATTTATATGTATTACGTGGATAATAATATAAATAGTTCTAAACAACAATATGTTTTTTTACTTCATTTAATTTTTTTAAACCAAAATTTTAGTTTTTAAAAACTATACGTAGTTCATTAAGACATTGACAAAAACATGAAATGATGATAAATTTCTTTCATACATGATAATTATATCAAAAAGTAGGACTAAATTTATATTTCACTAAAATTTTAATTTGACCGTTCAAATTTTATGAAAATAATGGTATGTTTTGTCTCAAAGAGATGGTAAGGAATCAGAGAATCTTAGATTCCCTTTTTTATTTCCTAAAAAATTAAACTATAAGGTTAAATTTTTCTCTATTAAAACTTTACATATTTCTTCATCTTGTTCCTTTTCAAAACTTCTAAATGTATACATTTTGTTACTTGCTACCATTTCACATTTATGCCTAAATAATTGAATACAGTGAGAAAGCTGTTTGATAAACAAGTTAATAGATCTTCAAAATCTTTTCCTTTAAATCATTTTTTGTTCCCGTGAATCACTTATTCTGTGACGACCCACATTTCGGAAGGTTTAAATCGACAATAATCTACACATGTCAAACTTAAAGAATCCAGAATGTAGGTAATCAGTGGGGATATTTAAGAAAAATAAGGAAAGAAGAAGAAAACAACAGAGAATCTCACAACGGAATGATAAAACTTAATAGTCAAATGAACAGTTCATAATGTTGTTTACTATACATTTGATTATAATCTACACAATATTTATTAGAGTTATATATATACATCAGGGGTAAATAATAAATGCAACATAAGATGCAGGAAATAATAATAATAGTAATATATCAAATCTTCATCTTCGTCCTTTAGAGAATAATCTTTAATACCCTGAAAAATACTCAGGACTGACCCAAGCGTAATGGAAAACAAAATACTCAAGTCGGACTAAAATACTCTTATGTAAGTTAAATCAATATCACGAAAAATGAATGTAAATAACTTAAGAGATGTTACGGGATTTTCCATCTCTTAACAATCCGTTAAACTATTCATATATTATAGTATATAATGTCTATCAATAAAATAAATATCAAAATAATGTAAATGCTTTACATTGATCCACCTTAGCATATTTTTATAGGTATAATACCAAAGTCGTAACGGGTTCGTTTAAGGATAAGTATAACAAGACACGTGAGGTAATGCCCAAGGTAGGATTTTATCAGTTTACCCTTTTTGGTCGGTCGTAACCCATCCATGGCCGACCGCGACTATCAATCCAATCAAAAAGGTGCACCCATCGAGTCGAAAATCACAATAGTAATACGAAGGATCAACATCGCAAGAGGTAGCTAACTACATTGACCAGACATAGGCTTCTGTTTTAGTCATTTTAATTATGACACAAGTGTCAAGGCTTTCCATATCATCCACCTTATACACAATTTGTTAAAGTGGTTCCAATATCGAAAGAGAGCATGCCGATAACAGGCACCGGTCTCTTTAACAACCAAACGTCGTTTTACACACCGGTTGGTACTTTTACATTTCAAAAATAATTCACACTTGATATCAAAATATCATACTCGCTTCAAAATCAAATCCATTTCAAAATATCATATTTACTTCAAAAAATCACTTTTAGATTGATACGTCATTTTACTTGAAAATATCATTTCACTCCAATATCTGGTTTCGTTTCCAAAATAATTTCGAATTTCAATTTAGGTTATAACTTCATTTTAACACATTTCGCATTTAAATCCAAAATTTAAATATAAACATTCATCCTTTTGACCAGTTAAAATTTTAGAAAATATTTTAAATATTTTTAAAATAATTAAATAGTTAAAATAGTTTAATAGAAAAAAGTTTGATTAATAAAAATGGTTTATATAATAAAATAGTTTGGAAAATCAAAATAATTTGATTGTTTAAAGAAGATAGATTTTAGACAATTAATACTAGAATTATTCATTTGAAAATAGTTTCAAAGTTAAACCGGTTCACTTTTCATATTTTCCAATTCAAATCAGTTTCAATATCTATTTCGAGTTAATCGGTTCAATTTCGATTTCAAGTCGAATTTTACTTCGATTCCAATTTCAATTCAATAAATTCAATTTCGAACTAATTCAATTTCGCTTCAATTCCAATTGATTCCAATTTCAATTCCAACTTGAATAAATTTCAATTCAATCCCATTTAATTTATTCCAAACTAATTTCAATTTCCATTCCATATTAATTTCCGTTTCAGTTTCAACTATCTGATTCAATGATTAAATTTCAACTCAATTCTCGAATTTAAACCATTTCTATTTATATCAATTTCGAGTTCGATTTTTGAAATATCGATTCACATCATTAAATCAAGTTAACTTCAATAGTCAATTTAAAATCCAAATCTTAAAATATAATTCAATTCCAAGCTGAAATTTGAAATAGCGTTTTATAATACTTTTACTTAGCAATATTCAAATTTCGAATAAAAGTCCAATTCTTTAAAATGAATAAATTTATGAAATTCAAATCATATTTCAATTTTAACTTCAAAATTTCAACTTCAATTATTTAAAACTTTCCCGTTATCAACTTAACTTCAACATTCCAAGCTCAAACTCGAAAATAATTCAATTTCTATAAATTCAATTTTTTATTTCTTAAACCGAATCATTTAAATAATTTCAAATCGAAAAATTTCAAAATCATTTAGTTCAACCAATCCGGTGTCTGTACGTAATTTTCAATCCTATGGCCAAGTGAATCATTTATTCCAATTTAATTCATGGATGTATATATATCATTTCAATCCAAAATAAATGTCATAGGTATACATCATTTCAACCTATTTCTTAATTTATTCGAAATAGTTCAAATAACAATTTTATATACTGTAAATAATATACCCGATGATAACATGATTTATCAAAATAAATAAGCATTCAAATCATCCAAAATATCGATCAATTTTCATTCATCACAATCAATCATCTAAACAGTCAATGATCGCAACGATTTACAAATTATTAATAATCGGTAGTTTTCACCAGCAGTTTAATCTCTAATTCAATTCAACAGTTAATTCAAATTCTAATTAATTCAGATGTCAATTTAAATGTCAACTAATTTATCAAACATCTATCAATAAATTCAAATCCGCAATATAAGTTTAACTAATCATAAAACTTATTTCAGTTAATTCTGAGCGTATAAACACTCACCTTTATTGGAAACTGAAAATAATTTCAGCTTCAAATACATTCTGGCTCGATCGCATGTCGTAGACAATTTCGATACAAGCCCATTGCAATTAGTTTCACTTGAAATGGACCTCATATGGAAGAGATATACAATAATTAGCATTTGATATAATTAACTAATAAGCAAAGTAATTAGTATTTGATTACCTCCTGTTAACCACGCTTAGAAGCTAATCTCCTTCTCACGCGTACATGCCGCACTCCAGAACCAAAGATCAACCATGACTCCAACGCGCCGTCGCCTCAAGCCACCTCCGGCCATCGCTCCCCCGCGTTAAATACCAGTCGCGACCTTCGCCTAATCCACGTACATGCGCACAACAATGACACTTAGAAACCGTAACACGAACTGTCCCCTCCGCACCACGTCGTCGGCATCCCTGGCTCGTGCACTACTTCAGCCAACGTACCTTCGGTCGCTCGACTTTCCCATGTCAACATCGCGATTTGATTTTACATACAATTTTTCCGATCGTGCTTTTGCTTTTTTTTCAAAACACGCTTATCTCAATCTGAAGAAAAGAAGAAGAAAGGGGTAGAGGGAGATATATGTAGCCACGTACGAAAATTTTTGTTGAGGGAAAATAGAAATATCTATTATTTAATTGGTAAACATCTCACCGAAATGACCGTGAAAACCCGACTCCAAAGAAGCGTGCCGCTTGGTATTCCTAATATTTTATCTCCATTTCAAACATAATGGAACTAGTCCCGAGGCATAATTCGATTGTATGCAGAAGATAGCTTTTCAAAATCGATAAATTTTAGTTAAATTCTGAAATTAATTTCTATGCGTTTCAAGGTCGCAGGCCCAAACGACAAGTCAAATCGCTATGAAAATTGAAATCCTACAATAAATCACTATTATGGATCTAATGAAACTGGTATCGTCGAAATCTGAGATAATGGCCAAATGGCTATTTTTACTCGTTAAATATAATATAAAATTTCCAAAATTTATTTATCCACTTTTAAATCGAATTTTAAATGTTAACATTCTTCATTCATATTTAAATAAAATTTAAATCACTTTCCGATATCATTTTCATTCGCATTAAATCAAGAATTTAATTATTCAAATAATTTCAAACAGTATAATTATCCAATACTAAATCCCAATGAATTTTAGTTATCAAAAATTAGTTTATTTTCAACTGAATAAGTTAACATTTATTATTCAATCCAATTATTAATTATAAATACATACAATACGTATAATTCCGTTTCAAAACTGTTATTGCCAAAATCATCGGTATTGGTTATTTCAAAATTTTATCCAAACTCAAATTCAATAAATTAAAATAATAAGTCATTAAATTTTATCTCTAACCATATTTATCCAATAATTTCACTAAATTTAATAACTCACAATAGTCAAAAGTACGGGCCGTTACATTCTCCCCCACTCAAACTTTTCGTCCTCGAAAAGGGACTAAGTACAAAATTTAACACTTGATATATTTAATTCAAAATGATCAACTTATAAAACATTAAAATCTTGTTACAAAACCATTACTCTCTAGATATGCCACTCCGGTATCGATTTTACGAAAAATACAACTTCTATAAAAAACAAGCTATAATTTATTTTTCAAACTTCAAAAAATTTCCAATTTCCGGATTTACAGAAAATTTTGGCATGATGAGGCATCCCGAAGGGAAAAATAATATAAAATATACATCTCATCTCAATGATGAGGCATCCCGAAGAGAAAAAATAATATAAAATCGTAGTATGTAATCTGAGATACGTACCTTATTATTAATAATACGTGCAAGTTTGATCGTATTAAGCAAGCAAAAGCACCATAATTCGTAATCAAGCTCCAAAAGCTACCATACGTCATCCATACCTGCTAAATACTCAATAACCAAATGAGAACATATATATAAAGAGTAAAATCGATATATAACATGGATTATGCAATAACCAAAAACGAATACAGCAAACGCAACAAAACAAACATCCAACAAACAATATCATTCCAATCTTATTCTCAACAATATTAACTCACATTTCCTAATGTCAACATTCATTTTATTACACTTTCATTTCCTATCAATATTAAGTTGATTTACTTTTAGTTCATTGACATTTATTTAATCTATATACAATTTGTTTACTTTCAAATTTATTCACATGGATTTCTTTCGAATTTAATTGGTTCACCTTAAATTCATTCAGTTCAATTGATTGACATTCATTTCCTTAATCATTCAATGGATTTGTATTCAATCCATTCGCTTTTAATTTTACACTCAACTAATTAGGTTTCAATCCATTTTTATTTAATCACCAAATATTCATTTCATTCATATTTGATTGATTATAAATTAATGTATTTACATTCAATCGATTTACCTTCATTTGACAAATATTTATTTTAGTAACATTCATTTTATTTATCATCCAATGAATTTTCATACCATTTAGCCTTTTTAAGTTAAATTTATTTCACTATCACTTAGTATTTTAGTACTAATATAATTTATAAACCATTTATGTTTATTATAAACATTTTACAAAATTGCAACTCATTTTTATTATTATTCCATAAACTAAGTTCATATTAATCAATTTATTCACTTAATTAGTTTATTTCTTAAATTTAAATTCATTTTTATAATTTTACTTCAGTAAATTTTATTTTTGTAAATCAATTCACTTCATGAGTTTATTCATTAATTCAAACTCATATAATAAATTTACTTAAGTAAATTTTAGTTTATAACTCTAATTCATATCAATAAAAAAAATTCATCATCATCAATTTTATTCAACTCCTCTTAAATTGAACTTCAATTTATATTTTATTCCCTTAACTTATTTCATGTTCAATTAATTACCATTCAATTTTATTGAAACTCATTCTATTTGCATTTAATTTATTTACATCCAACTTAAATTAAATTAAATTATTAATATTAATTTTACTTGCACACATTTATTTAATATAATTTCTTTAATACTTAAATTACATTTCATTTTAAAATTCAAGTTCACGTTTGTTCATTAATTTATTTTATGGCTCAAGTGAAAATAATTCACTTTACTAATTCCTCTAGTTTAATTCAAATCCAACTCAACTCTAATCTTTATTAAGTGAAATTCTAATTCATTTAATCCATTTCTCATTTTATTTCATTCTCTTTTTAATATTTTCTTCTTATCATTCACATTCAACCAAATTTAAAATTTGTTTTTAGCTTAATATTCTCAAATCTATAAATTATGCAATTTATTCATTTAAAATTTAATTTTATTATTTTACCTAATTCATTTCAATTACATTTCATATTTTATTTAAGTTATCATGAGTTAAACTATATTTTATTTACTTCACTTCACTAACTCAATTTATTTAACATTTATTAAGTTAAGTATTTTATTTTGTATCTCAAATTCAAAATTTTCATTTGTTTTTTTAACCATAGATATTCAAAAGTTTAAAGTTTAATTTCACTTTCGAGTTCAAATTTATAAGTTACAAACTTATTTCAATCCATACTTTTTCAATCATAAGTTCAAAACTATTTTCATATATTTATTAAATCTTACTTAGAATAATTTTTTTTCAAAACATGTTTTAATCTAAAATAAATTTCTTTTTGTAGCAATTCTCACTCATAAACTCAAAAATGAATACTAACGATGTTGCAGTCATCCCCAGAATTATTTTTCAGTGACCAATGCGAGTTTAATGCTTTTATTTTATTCAAAATCTTTTAAAAATATATTTCTAGTCAAAACAGTTTCAAATAATACTATTATTAATTCTTTATGGCTTTGAAAACAATTTTGAAAACAAAAGAATTTAAATTCTAAAATTCTCAATTTTTAATATCATTTCTATGTATAAGCTATATTATAAATATACTTATACAAATTTCCTTACCTCGTTACCATAATATTCCATTAATTGAACTTGGTCATTTTAACCAATTTTTATTTTAGTTGATTTCAGTTTAATTTAATTATCGAACACTTCGTAAAATAAAATTCATAAAGTATACTTTTTATTTTAATTCAACCAATAACTGGTGATAATTGAATATTATCAATAACAACTAACATTCACTAATAATTAACATTATATATTAATATAATTTAGGTAAAATTATTCCATTTACCCTATTTTAAAACAATATTATGTTGACTTGTCTCGTTTAAGTGTTTAGAAACTCCTATCAATAACATGGCGTCCAATGCATCAACCAGGATCCATAAACAACTAAATGGATAACTAAACACAATATGAAACATTTTATAACATTAATAAGTATGCTCTCTCATATATACACACTCAAACAGACTCATTCCAGGGTATTATTACCCTCTCTCCAATGAGTCAAACCCCATATAGCCAAGGTTATCGTTAAACCTGACTCCGATACCAACTGTGACGACCCACATTTTGAAAGGTCTGAATCGACAGTAATCCAAACATGTCTAACTTAAATAATCTAGAACGTAGATAATCAATAAGGATAATTATGAAAAATAAGGAAAGAAGAGGAAAACAAACACATAATCTCACAGTGGAATGATAAAATATAGTAGTCAAATAAACATTTAATGTAGATGTTTAATATACATTCGATTATAATCTATACAACATTTATCAGAGTTATATATATGTAAATCAGGGGAAAATAATCAATGCATCATAATAGCATGATGCAGGGAATAATAATAATAGTAATATACCAAATCTTCATCTTCGTCCTCCAGAGAATAATCTTCAATATGCAGAAAAAACTCAGGACTGGCCCAAGCGTAATGGAAAACAAAACACTCGAGTTAAGACTAAAATACTCTTATGTAAGTCAAATCAATACCTCGAAAAATGAGTGTAAATAACTTAAGAGATTTTACAGTATTTTTGATCTCCTAAGGATCCCTTAAACTATTTATATATAAAAGCATACCCTATAATAGGTAATGTCTATCAGTAAAATAAATATCAAAATAGCGTTAAGCCTTTACATTGATCTACCTAAACATATTTTTATAGGTGCAATACCAATGTCGTAATGGGCACGTTTGAGGATAAGTATGACAAGGCACGTGAGGCAAAGCCCAATGCAGAATTCTACCAGTTTACCGTTTCTGGCTGATCATAACCCATCCGCAACTATCAATCCAAACAAAAAGGTGTACCAATCGAGTAGAAAATCATAATAATAATATGAGAGATAAATGTCACCAGAGGTAGCAAACCTCATTGGCCAGACATAGGCTCATGTTTTAGTCATTTTAATTTTGACACAAATGTCAAGGTTGTCCATCATCGTTCTCTTACTTCATTCTAGTAAACATTCACCAATTCTACCACTACAATCTGGATATCATCCACCGCGTACACAGTTTGTTAAAGTGGTTCCAACAACGATAGAGAGTATGCCGATAAGAGGCCCCGATCATTTTAACAACCGAACGTCGTTTTACACACCGGTTGATACTTTTACATTTCGAAAACAATTCGCACTTATATCAAAATATCATATTCGCTTCAAAATCAAATCCATTTCGAAATATCATATTTACTTCAAAAATCATATTCAGATCGATACGTCATTTTACTTGAAAATGTCATTTCACTCCAATATCTCGATTTCGCTTCCAAAATTGTTTTGAATTTCAATTTAGATTATAACTTCGTTTTAACCCGTTTCGCATTCGAATCCAAGATTTGAATATAAACATTCAACCCTTTTGGCCAGTTTGAATTTTTAGAAAATATTTTAAATGATTTTAAAATAATTAAATAGTTAAAATAGTTTAATAGAAAATAATTTGAGTATTAAAAATGATTTACATAGTAAAATAGTTTAGAAAATCAAAATAATTTGAATATTTAAAGAAGATAGATTTTAAACAATTTATACTAGAAAATTTATTTGAAAATAGTTTCAAATTCAAACTGGTTCACTTTTTACATTTTCCAATTCAAAACAATTTCAATTTCCATTTCGATTCAATTTCGATTTCAAGTCAAATTTTACTTCGATTCCAATTTCAATTCAACAAATTCGATTTCAATTTCAAACTAATTCAATTTCGCTTCGATTCCAATTGATTCAATTTCAATTTCAACTTGAATAAATTTCAATTCAATCCCATTTAATTTCAATTATAAATCCAAATTAATTTCAATTTCCAATCCCAAATTTCAATTTTAGTTTCAACTATCTGATTCAATGATTAAATTTCAACTCAAATCTCAAATTTAAACCATTTCGATTTATATCAATTTTGAGTTCGATTTTTAAAATATCGATTCACATCACTTAAATCAAGTTAACTTCAATACTCAATTTAAAATCCAAATATTCAAATGTAATTCAATTCCGAGCTCAAATTTGAAATCTAGTTTTATGTTACTTTTACTTAGCAATATTCAAAGTTCGAATAAAATTCCAATCCTTTAAAATAAATAAATTTCTGAAATTCTAATCATATTTCGATTTTAACTTAAAAATCTCAAATTCAATTATTTAAAACATTGATGTTATCAACTTTAAATTTCAACATTCCGAGCTCAAATTCGAAAATAATTCGATTTCCATAAATTCGATTTTCTATTTCTTAAATCAAATCATTTTAAATAATTTCAAATCGAAAATTTTCAAAATCATTTAACTTAACCAATTCGGAGTCCGAATATAATTTTCTACCATATGTCCAAGTGAATCGGTTATTCCAATTTAGTTCAGGGATGGATATATATCAATTCAATCCAAAATAAATGCCATGGGTATATATATCATTTCAACCTATTTCTTAATTTGTTCGAAATAATTCAAATAACAATTTTATATACTGTAAATAATATGCAGGATGATAGCATGATATATCAAAATTAATAAACAGCCAAATCATACAAAATATCAATCAATTTTCATCCATCACAATCAATCATCCAAACAGTCAATAATCAAAAAATTTTACCAATTACCAATAATTGGGAGTTTTTACTAGTAGTTTAATCTCTAATTCAATTTAACTGTCAATTCAAATTTTATCAATTAATTCAAATGTCAATTTAAATGTCAACTAATTTATCAAACAACTATCAATAAATTTAAATCACTTCACGATATAAATTTAATTAACCATAAAAATTATTTCAGTCAACTGTGAGCGTATAAACACACCTTTATTTGAAACTGAAAATAATTTCATCTTCAAATAAATTCCAGCTCAATCCCATGTCGTAGACAACTTCTATACGAGCCCATCGCAATTAGTTTCACTCAAAACGGACCTCGTAAGGAAGAGATGTGCAATAATTAGCATCCGATATAATTAATTAATAAGCAAAGTAATTTGTATTTGATTACCTCCTGTTACTCAAGCTCAGAAGTTAATCCCCTTCTCATGTGTACAGGCCGCACTCCAGAACCAGAGATCGACCACGACTCCATAACGTCGCCGCCTCAAGCCACCTCCGGCTATCGCTTCCCTGCGTCAAATTCCAACTGCGACCTTCACCTGATCCACATGCGTGCGCACAACAACGAAACACCTAGAAACCCTAACATGAACTGCCGTCTCCGCACCACGTCGTCGACGTCCCTGGCTCGTGCGCTACTACAGCCAACGTGCCTTCGGTCCTCGACTTCCCTCATATCAACATCACGATTCTATTTTTATATATAATTTTTCCGATCGTGCTTTTGCTTTTTTTTTAAACACGCTCATCTCGTTCTGAAGAAAAGGAGGAATGGGTTGAGGGAGATATATGCAACCACGTACGAAAAATTTTGTTGAGGGAAAATAGAAATATCTATTATTTAATTGGTAAATATCTCGCCCAAACGACTGTGAAAACCCAAACTTCAAAGGAAGCGTGTCGCCTACCATTCGTAATGTGTTACCCTCATTCCGAACACAATGGAACTAGTTCCAAGGCCTAATACGGTCGTATACAAAAGATAGCTTTTCCAAATCGATAAATTTTGATTAAATTCTAAAATTAATTTCTACGCGTATAAAGTTCGCACGGCCAGACAAGTCCATCGCTATGAAACTTGAAATCTTACAATAAATCACTATTACGAATCCAATGAAATCGATCTCATCGAAATCCGAGATAGTGGTCAAAATGACTATTTTTACTCGTTAAATATAATATAAAATTTCCAAAATTTATTTTTCCACTTTTAAATCCAATTTTAAATGTTAACTGTCTTCATTCATTTAAATAAAATTCAAATCAATTTCCGATATCATTTTCATTCACATAAATCCAGAATTCAATTATCCAAATAATTTTCAATATCAAATTTAAATAGTTTAATTATCCAATACTAAAATCCCAATGAATTTTAGTTATAAAAAATTAGTTTATTTTCAACTGAGTTAGTTAACATTTATTATTCAATCCAACTATCGATTATAAAAACATACAATACGTATAATTCCATTTTAAAACTATCATTGTCAAAATCATCGGAATTGGTTATTTTAAATTTTTATCCAAACTCAAATTCAATAAGTTACAATAATAAGTCACTAAATTTTATATCTAACCATATTTATCCAATAATTGCCTTCAAATTTAATAACTCACAATAGTCAAAAGTAAGGATCGTTACATGTTTCATATTACAACCTATATATGAAGCCTCATTCGACTTTAAGGACTGGAAGTATATTTATAGAACTGTATTTAGTAATGCCGTTACTCTTTCCAAGTCTTCAGCGCTTCTAGAAATTTATGCGGGCAATTCGTGTTTCCAAAGTCCAGTTTTCAACTTCATCGTTCTTTTGTGCATAGAGCTTCATTTCATGTTCTACACAACTCCAAATATTGTTTCTCAGTTGCTTCACTGTTTTCATATCTCAGGTTTTATGCTTTTATAAAGAAAATTCCGTTAATGTTGGCCAAACTTATCTTTCTCCTGCATTTTGTTGTCATGGTTCACTAGGTACAAAAGAAGATATGTCAACTAATAAGTTGAATTGCTTCAAAGCAATGTGATAATTGAATTAGAATCGACTAGGATTTTATTTGAAACAACATTTTAGAATTGAGGAAAATAAAATGTTGATTGACACTCCATGGAGGTGCTATGGAAACTGAACTGGCGAATCAAACGTCAGCTAAAAAATGATTTCTGAAAGTTCTTATTGGTCGTCATGCTTTACATTGTATAACATGGTGTAGATCAAATTCTATATGCTGACATTTCACTCATTGAAATTAAGACCTAATAAACCATCATAGCTAGAAAGAATAATTGTATGACAGAATGTGCATACTTGGAAACATATCCATTCAAAAAGTATTTGTAGTGTTGTAGTATCGTGCTTCTGGTTCAAAGCTACATTTGGCCTACTTGCTGTTTGTTGTAAGGCACATCTAACCATAATTACGTGGTACTTCCCAGACTACTTCTGAATCAAAATCACTGCCACGGTTTGAATCTTTTCATTATTAAGAAGGAAGAAGGTTCGGGTATAATCACAATTTATATCGTTAGTCTCGATAGTAAGCATCTTTCTGTTTATAGAATTATCTTACATATTATTTTAATTTGTTTAATAGGTGGTTCTGGTATACATGGCAAGGAAGTAGTTGCGTTGAAGTGTATGTAACTTTCCTGATCTTATAAAATGCTTCCATTATTTTTATGAAAATAATGCACCTGAATGCTAAATACTATGATATTGGATGTAACATTTAGATATTCTTTTTACACATGGAAATTTTGCTTACTATTCTCTCACAGTTGTGTAAGCGTATCCTCTAACCAGATTATTTTTCCGTTGAATAAATGACCCATATTATTTAATACGTCAAAATCAAAGACAGTATTTGCACCGTGTCTTTGAATGTCATCCTAAAAAATAGAGATTTTTGAGTCCATTTGTTATATTTTAATGACGCAAGATAAGATAGTTTACAGCTTAACAGAAATTTTGACATCAAAAAGGACATATGCCTGTGAAATGCTAATTTTATATCAAATAAAATTTCTAACACTTAATAGAAAGTAGCAGCATTGAAGATGCTCTAATTGGTAATTTATTATTCAAGTAGACATATCTTACCTGGAAGATGATTTTAAAGGATTAATTATAACAAACATGATATTTATAATTGGAGTTTGTAATGTTTACTGATCATTTAACATTACCAAAAAAAAAGGGCAAGCATAGAAATATATACTTAAAAACTAAACGCTACAGGTAATAAACGAAAGACAGAAGCACGATCTGAATTGTGAAATGGGTCGGTGTGCATGGTCATGACAATAGCATGGTAGAACGGTAACCAAAAGAGGCAATGAAGCTTCAAACCAGGCTAGAGAATCTTAATGGTTCTAGCTCTCTAATATTATAACTTAAAGATTTTTAATGGTATGGACTTTATGAAACATTAGCTTTTGATACCCGAAAGAAATTAGATGGGGTATATGCAAAGATTTCAACAACAAATAAAGCTTTTCTCAGGAGGAGTTTGATAAACCTAAAGCTAGACCCGTCAAACGGGTCGGGTCATAAATAGATCGGGTAGAAATTGACCCGTTTCATTCTAGCCATAAAAAAACCTAACTTATTCGACCCATTTAATAAATGGGTTGACCTGACCCGACCCGATTATTAGAAGGGTCAACCCGACCCGACCAATTGAACAAAAAAATTCAGTAAAAACTTTGCCGAAGAAGAAATGAACTGCATACTACATAAAAAATGAAAAACAACACTGAAAAATTAAGAAACTGAACTAGATAATACAAAACCCAGAAAATATTTGAATGTCCTACATAACATAATTACAAATTACAACATTAAAAACTAGAGTAAACTTTACTATTTCAATCATTTGACGCATACACAGAGATGAACAACACTTAAGATTGCGGAATTGCTTTGTTCTTATCTAAAAGAGCAGCAAAATCGCTGTATGCAGCTACTGCATTGGTAACTACTGCCACAAATATCATGAAGACTGATATCACTCTATCCGTATTGGAAGCAATGCCATGTGAATCCCTACACAACAGTTGATTCATATCAGAACAAACAACATATGATAAAAAATGACATTTGCACTCATGTATCATGTTATATATAGTCAGGGTAATGCGTAAGTTACCTCAGTGTAATGGCAGCAGGAAATATGAATCCAATACAAACTGCAGTGGTAGCACCCATAATCTGAAATGCATCCCAAATGCTCGGAATAAAATTAGCTGCCAGAAATATTACAGACAGCAATGCCATTGTAATCCGAAGATAAAATAAGAAAGTAATTATATCGATGCAAATCTCACGTCATTTTTAACCAAGATTTTCATTGTAGAACTGAACATTTTTTTAAAAATACGTATGCAAACCTAAATAAAAAACAGTTAGCAGTTACTGGTTTGAAACTTCAAAATTGTGGACATTGTTACTGTTAGCAGTTACTTGTTCTGAGACACCTGAAAACTACAGTTGTTGCAAATATTGTGGACAATTGTTTTTTGCAGCTACTCTGCTATGGATTGAAATTTCAAAAACCTTTTATTTCCCATTTCATCAAAAAAATTACATTATCTTTTTTTAGGCACCTCGAACATTCTTTTAAACATTTGATGGAAGGTTAAAAAAGGTTTAGTGCATTGTGGATTAAAATAAACAATTGAAATAGTGTTAACAGAATGATCCATAATTGAGTAGTATACTGCATAACCAACATACATCAGTAATCAGAACATAGGAAGCAGTGGAAGAATTAAAAAAAGATTAATAAATATCTTAAGACTATTAAAAAAAAGAATGTATACCAAAATATAATTCTTTGATTCATCTTCAAAAGCAGATCAAAAAGTTTAATTTTTAAGTCATCAAGAAAAACTAAAACAGAACTACTATGCAGTACTCAAACTCAAACTTTAGAAAAAATAATTTCAATATCAGTGTATGAAAATTTTCCAAAAAAATATCAATTTAAGTTAATGCATTTACTTTCAATCATTTCCAATAAACGCTGATTATGTTAAAAAATGATAATTTTTATTTATAATTTTGTCATAATTTTAATGAACAAAGAGTTTTAATAAATCATATGAATATAATGTATCTTACAATAAATATTAATTTTTTTTCACATGAATCATATTTTCAAATTGAAGAAAATAAAAGCTAATTGAAATGTTTCCATGAAAACAACCATGTAGAAGTTCTAATAGGAAATAAATAAATAATAGGATACAGATGAAGAGTTTGCAATGTCTCTGCTGGTTGTGTTAATAATGGTTTTCCTTTATGCGGTGTCTCTGTATTCAAAATGATCAGCAGATCATTAAAACATAGACACACCCATGCAGCATGTTTACAAGGATCTTTCATGAATATTAGCTAAATTATGTTGTGCTATCAGTAAAACATATCATATAGTCTTTGCTTCCTAGTATGATAGTCTACTTGAAATAGAAATAATTATACTTGTTGACAGTGCCAAAGAACCAATATTCATAATACACAGCCTTTTCTTTTGCTAATATATATCATGCAGTGGTTTCAGGTACACGGGGGAAATGGAAGTGTGTGTAAGTTGGGAAATCTCTCTTTAAAATTTTATAGTAAAGGATCTATATATTCCAAGATGAGTTATAAATTTTGTAGTAAATTTGGAGGTTCACGACTTTTCAATTTTCATTGTTATATCAATGCTTTGTGATAGCCTTTGGAGGCATGTCACATATACCAAGATATGATCATGATTAAATATTCATATAAAGAAATGCGAGCATATTCGATTATTTGTTCACATATCGTTTTCCAACTTTTTTCTGAGTGCTGTTTCTTTATCATTTCATAAACTTCAAGTCAAAAGTATAAGTGGACTATCTACCGACCTTATTTGAGAAGTGTTTAGCTTTTAACCTGATGCGTCTTACTTCAAACTCACTTCATTGCTCTTGTTGTGATTTATAAATGCTCTCTGTAAGTTCCTAGTTGTAAGTTCAAACAAAATCAATTATTATTTGGTGGCCTGGATACATATAAGCTTACCTAGCTCTAACCTGACCCAACAAACATTTCTGACCTGGCCCATAATTCCAGCTATCTATAGTCTACATGTGCACTTTCAACAATTGTCTATTAGTGGTGAACATATACAGTGTTGCCTTGTTTACCTTAACAATTCGAATAATTTTCTGCTGTCTCAGTTGAACATATCTTCACAGTTCTACTCATAAATATTATAATCTAACACATAATGCGTGTCTTTTAAGTATTGTAACTACTGGCTTCCTATCTTTTTTCTGCACTTGACATTCGATTACAAAGAATTATTTTAGCTTTCAACAAAAAAATAATATGATGGCAACAAATTCTACAAGTTTCGCTCAGCCACAACACAGGAAACAGTTTCAACATAGGGACGTGTTCTTAATTTACTCATATATAATTGACTGAATTTTTAGAAAGATCAAATCTAATTAACAAAGCTCAGACTGTAAGCATCTCTAGTTTAATCATGTGAAGTACGCGATCACGATTATACACTATGACAATAAAAGACAACGTGAAACAAAGGAATTCACTAATACTCGAACAAGTTGCAATATAAATGGCCTATGTCAATTCGTCTGTAATTAATAGAACGAAACAAAGAAAATAGCTAAGTGGTTAGACGAGTTCATGCACTCAATTCATCCCCTTTTCCGCATGAATCACCATAAACAAAAACCGAATGCCGGATTTTATTCCACAACCAGAAAATCCATAATGGATGGTGAAGAAAGCAGTTTCGCTCAAGCATCAAGATATATTGACATAACAAAACAAAAATTGCAAAAAGTTAATCACCTAGGGTTTGCATATTTGAAAGAGGATGAAGCTCGTATTGAAGAGGAGCCACTCGAGTTCGAATTTAGGGTTGTCGAACCTATCAATGATGATCTCGCTCTTTAAATCTGGGCTAAATTACGTAACTCAAGTATCTCAGTGAAAAGGTAGAAATCGCCGTTTTCTCCTATCGTGATTTGGGGAAAGACTAGGGTTGGAAGCAGCAAACGGGTGGGGTCAGATTTGAAATATTTTTACAGGAAACGTAAACGGGTTGGGAAAAAAAGAAAAAAAAATTAAAGGGCTTATACCCAACCCTTTTAATATTAGGGTTAGTGGGTTGGGTAAATGGGTACGGGTTGGTTTTGACAGGTCTACCTAAAGCTCACGGAAGATATTATCTCAATAATTTTCACTACAACAAAATACTCATTTTTCAACTGGCAATGCCACTTGTAATAGACCTATTACAACTATAAACTCTCAGTCTTAATATGCAAAGATCCAATTGAATCAAAACATTTTACAACTGTTTAAAACCGTTGAAAGATACCGTTGTAATAAAGCCTTTCACAACTGTTTTTGCCAGTTGTAATAATTCTTTTGCAACTGGTTTTGTATGTTGTAATACGGTTTTTTATAACTATTTTTTCCGGTTGTTAAAAAAAAATAACATACAAAAAAAAAAAAAAAATCTATGCATTGTTGTAACACACGCCTATATATTTAGCTTCTTTTTGCAACTAAAACCAACATTTTATTAATAAGAACCAAAACCATTCATATACATTTACTTCTTATGGAATTTTACAAAGTTCAATGTACATACAGCTTCAAAACATATACAACTTCAAAATATACCACTACAAAATGTATATAAGCTTAGATTTTACACCAAGTGCACAAAAATTCCATTCCACTATATTTAGTCATCTTCGCATGTATTATGCTCCAAATTTGAGCAACAACTTCACCCTTGTATCTTCTCCTGCCATCCTATTTTTATATGGTCTATGATCCCATTTCGAACAAATTGGCATAAGATTCATGTACTACAAATCTGAAGGGTCATATCTGTCCATCAACGCAATTTCTTTATCAGATTTTGACCTATAGTTATTGGTCTTTTCCTTATAATAGTGAGCGAATTCATCATGTGGGATAGAATGTTCATTGTAAACAGAGGGGGTTTGGATACACCATACTTATATATCTTTATAAGCCCTCCCTACTACACTGTTGTTGATCAAAATATTTCGTCTTCAGATCCTTGGGACAACTTAATTTTCTTGATTCATTGTTGCTAGAAGGATTAGTTGGTCGCTCAAAAGAATTACAATAAGTCAACTTTTATAATCATCATTTAATTATTATGTTCGATCTAAGACCCTTTAGACATATCTTTCACTCATGATCCATATATTATACTGTAGTATTTCTAAAAACAGATGCATGTATTTTAACCCTAGGCTCATGTGTACAAAGACGTGTTTGAGTTTATGATTTCACGTACAGTGGTATCACTTACATGTAAAAGTCAAATCTATAGTCGATCAGCAAAAGAAGCCTAACAGTAAATAATTATCACGCTTTAGCACTAAGAAATTTTTATAGTGTAGAACATTGTAATATATTATCATTCTAAGTAATTATTTATCGTACCCTAGGCTCATGTGTACAAAGAAGTGTTTGAGTTTATGATTTCACGTACAATGGTATCACTTACATGTAAAAGTCAAATCTATAGTCGATCAGCAAAAGAAGCCTAACAGTAAATAATTATCACGCTTCAGCACTAAGAAATTTTTATAGCGTAGAACATTGTAATATATTATCATTCTAAGTAATTATTTATCTTTCATCAAAGAGTACAATATATGCAAAACAACAACTAATCAGGCATAAAAATTGGTTGAATAGTCATTTTGTTTAGACAACTTGCATAAAAGAGCACGTTAAAAAAAATTGTTATGTGGGAATTGGCTCGATCAAGTTGAAGCAATATTGTCAGGAGATTGTTTTGGGTGCATACTTTACATCTTAATGCTAGCCTTTTTATCCCTTAGAAACTAAATTAACAGAAAAAATATATAGAACAGGATATCCAAACAGCCTACATACCTCTGTAGGATTTCTATTCACATTCTTTCCACGATAAGACATTCTTCTTCGTTTACAGTCCCTTTCCTCAGCTAAGAGCTCCTCCCTTGATTTTTGTTTTCCCGAATCCTTAAAAAACAAGACAGCATGGTAGAACATATATATATGCATGTCTGGATATGTAAGACTAAAGACAGGGTTCTGAAGATAAATTCATTTAGCCATGTGAAGGTGACACATTATACTTCCTCTCAGCTTCAGATTTCAACTGTTAAAGTTCTGCCTTTTCTTTTTCCCGTGTTTTCTTCAAAAGGACCTATGAATTTGCAATCAAAACATCCAAAAAAACATAAATTATAATGAGCAATAAACATAACTTGTGCTTAATTACAATGGTTTCAGACAAATAATTCATGGTTTAGAGAAGAAAAAAATATTGATTAGTAAAGTCAAATGTCAAGAATCTCTATTTAAAAGAAGTTAAAAATCAAAAGGTAGTACAAGTAAATGATACATTTCATATATGTAATTATTCCTATGACTTGCATTAAATATACCCGTATCAAGTAAAATGACAATGAAGCAAGACAGAAGACGTTGCTAGAGGAAACTTGAGCAGAAACTTTAAATAGGTATAAAACGAAAGAAGCAGACCGTAAACACTCCAATTCTATGTAGTATGATCCATTGTCCATACTTTATTAACATATACTGAAGCCATGTTCTAATCTGCCTCGATCCACATATACATGTATAAGTATATGTATACATACATGTATATAATATGATATTTATTGGATGCAGAATTTTGGATAATCATGAAGTGAAAATAAGAGGCCAAGCATGATATGCACATTCATTTACTTTCCTAACAGGCATGGTGTACTCAGTACTATGTTTTATAATTTGCTTCATTATCGATAAAAAAATATTAACGGTAAAACCATAAAATTTGATCACAACAAAAGGGTGGTACTGGTACAATAAAAAACAATGTATGCACATTAATGGCACATCCACTTAACAATTTAATATTCACTTTGTGCTTATGACCCTAGTAAATCATATAATGTCATTACTATTAGGTGTTAGGATCAAGGTTTGAGGTTTCGACCAGAATACTGAGATTCCGGTCGCTCTGTTTAGATTTCGGTAGGGACCGAAACGAAACCAACCCGAAATTCTGATTCAATAAAAGTATTGAACTTCAAATTGTACAACAAAAATAAGTCTCAAAAAAGAATTAATTTGAGTTTTAAATGCATGAATAATCAAATTTCAAATTGTAACTTAGCAAACATATAAATTCACAAAACATGTGAATGGTGTAACTAAAAAAGTTGATAACAAAATGATGAATAAACATTTTTTAGTGTTATAAATATTTATAATTAATCAGCATTGTTCTTTTATATCTTATTTTTCAATCAAATATAATTTATATGTTTTGTTTCAATAAATTAAACAAATATATGTGTAATTGTATGAAATATAAACAATGATGTCCGAAACTGAAACTAGAATCGAAATTTCAAAAATTTACGAATTACATCGAAATTCCTAAAATTACAAAAGACCGAAACCGAGATCGAAACCGAGATCTCGAACCTTGTTTAGGATGTGCAATTCATATGCACTAAAACTGCAATCAACTTAGAGCAGAATATTATTCCTACGGTAAAATGAATCAGTTGAGAACCTTGAGTCAAACAATATATTGGATTTACATTTAAAGTTTTTAGCCCTTCTGAGTGTTCTTTCAGCATTGCGATTTCAAACTGCAACGCAGACAACTCTTTAGATGTATTCATCAAATCTTGAATTGTCTCTGATTGAAGAATAATCTGTAAAATATTGAATTCATGAACTATTAGGGAGTTAAGTACAAGAAACACTAAATATATTCGTGAACTACCCAACAATTCGCGACTAATATCTATGCCATCAAGTTCTCTTCGTGCAACATCCACGAACACGCATCAAATAACCCACAACCATCTCTGTCCCAATTTCTGGCATCCTTCATCAGTAGCAACCTTGAAAAATAAAGGCGACTCATCTCGGTAAGAGAGGAAGAAAGCGGTACAGGATATTGAGGAAGAAGGAAGTGACCAAGTTGATAAGGGATAGAAAGGCACTGAAATAATTAAAGGAGTTGGTTGGAGCTAAAAAAAATTGTTTGGAGCCCAATTTTTTGATTGGGAGCTAACATAAACATTAATATTAAGGAAGGAAGTTGAGGAATAAAATCTCAAGTTGCATATGAAAATAACACTTTGTATCAGACACAAATTGCAATACTTTATATCATACACAAGTTTTGAATTTTTGTCATTTTCTGAAATTTTAAATATTTTATAAAATTTGGAACAGATTTAAAAGTTTTATATTTTTATGTTTGAATTTTATGAAATTTTTAAAAATTTTGTTTTCAAATTTTATGAATATATTTTAATTTATTTTAATAATTTCAAAATTTTGAATTTTTATAATATTAAATACTAAATATAATTAGTAAATATTAAAAACTAAAGAATAATTATTACTTCTTAATTATTAAATATTATTTGTTAATTATTAAATTTTAAATATTAATCTTAATTATTAGTTATTTAATGGTAATTAATAAATATCAGCTATTACTTCTTATATATTAATTTTAGTTATTGATCGTTATCTTTTAATTATAATTGAATTATTATGTATATACTCTTAATTATTAGTTATTAGTGGCAATGTATGCAAAACAACAACTAATCAAGCATAAAAATTGGTTGAATAGTCATTTTGTTTAGACAACTTGCATAAAAGAGCACAGAAACAAAAATAAATAAATAAATTGTTATGTGGGAATAACTATTGTTGATTGGCTCGATCAAATTGAAGCACTGATGTCAGGAAATTGTTTTGGGTGCATACTTTACATCGTAAAGCTAGTCTTTTTATCTCTTAGAAACTAAATTAACAGAAAAAAAGAAATATAAAACAGGATATCCAAACAGCTTACATACCTCTGTAGGATTTCTGTTCACTTTCTTTCCACAATAAGACATTCTTCTTCGTTTACAGTCCCTTTCCTCGGCCAAGAGCTCCTCCCTTGATTTTGGTTTCCCGAATCCTTAAAAGACAAATTGCAAGTTAGAACATATATATGCATGTCCAGATATGTAAGACTAAAGACAGGGTTCTGAAGATAAATTCATTTAATCATGTGAAGGTGACAGATTTCATTATACTTCCTCTCAGATTTAGATTTCAGCTGTTCAAGTTCTGCCATTTCTAGTTCTGCCTTTTCTTTTTCCCATGTTTTCCTCAAATGGTCCTATGAATTTGCAATCAAAACATCTGATAAAACATAAATTACAGTGAGCAATAAACATTACTTGTGTTTAATTATAATGGTTTAAGACATATTTCATAATCTAGAAGAAAAATATATTGATTAGTGAAGTCCAATGTTGAGAATCCCTATTCAAAAGAAGTTAAAAATCATAAGTTAGTACAGGCGTGCGCGTGCGCGCGCGCGCGTGTGTGTGATTATTCCTCTGAATTACATTAAATATACCCGTATCAAGTAAAATGATACTGAAGCAAGATAGAAGCCGTTGTTAGAGGAAACTTGAGCAGAAACCTTAAATAGGTATAAAACGAAAGAAGCAGATCATAAACACTCCAATTCTAGGCAGAATGATCCATTGTCCATACTTTATTAAGTAACATAAATTGAAGCCATGTTCTAATCTACCTCGATCCATATATACATACATATGCATATGTATGTGTATGTATACATACATGTATATTAACATGATATTTGTTGGACACAGAATCTTGGATGATCATGAAGTGAAAATAAGACGCCAAGCATGATATGCACATTCATTTACTTTTCCAACAGGCATGGCGTACTCCATACTGTGTTTTATAGTTTACTTCGTTATCAATAAAAAAAAATGTTAACAGTAAAACCGTAAAAGATGATCATAACCAAAAGGGTAGTACTGGTACATTAAAAAACAATGTATTCACATTAATGGCACATCCACTTAACAATTCAGTATTCACTTTGTGCTTATGGCCCTAGTAAATTATATAATGTCATTACTATCAGGTGCTAGGATGTGCAATTCACATGCACTAAAATTGCAATCAACTTAGAGCAGAATGTTATTCATACGTAAAATGAATCACTTGAGAACCTTGAGTCAAACAATATATCGGACTTACATTTTCAGTTTTTAGCCCTTCTGATAGTTCTTTCAGCTTTGCGATTTCCAACTGTAAGGCAGACAACTCTTTAGATGTATTCGTCAGCTCTTGAATAGTCTCTGATTGACGAATAATCTGTAAAATATTGAATTCATGAACTATTAGGGGGTTAAGTACAAAAAACACTAAATATATTCGCGAACTACCCAACAATTCGCGACTAATATCTTATGCCATCAATTTCTCTTCGTGCAACATCCACGAACCCGCATCAAATAACCTACAACCATCTCTGTCCCAATTTCTGGCGTCCTTCATCAGTAGCAACCTTGAAAAATAAAGGCGACTCATCTCGGTAGCAACGACGACTTTGTCAAGGTTCCAGCTAGCGGCGGTTGTCTCGATTCAAAGGAGGTGAGGGGAATGATGTTGTGGGAATTTTGATGGTTACTATCAGAACTAAAAATTTGAAGAGAGGAAGAAAGCGGTATAGGATATTGAGGAAGAAGAAGTGACCAAGTTGACAAGGGACAGAAAGGCATTGAAATAATTAAAGGAGTTGGTTGGAGCTAAAAAAAATTGTTTGGAGCCCAATTTTTTGATTGGGAGCTAATATAAACATTAATATTAAGGAAGGAAGTTGAGGAATAAAATCTCAAGTTGCATATGAAAATAACACTTTGTATCAGACACAAATTGCAATACTTTATATCATACAAAAGTTTTGAACTTTTGTTTAACATTTTCTGAAATTTTAAATATTTTATAAAATTTGGAACAGATTTAAAAGTTTTATATTTTTATTTTTGAATTTTATGAAAATTTTAAATTTTTGTTTTCAATTTTTATGAATATATTTCAATTTTTTTAGAAATTTCAAAATTTTGAGTTTTTATAACATTAAATGCTAAATATAATTATTAAATATTAAAAACTAAAGAATAATTATTACTTCTTAATTATTAAAATATTATTTGTTAAATATTAAATTTTAAATATTAGTCTTAATTATTAGTCATTTAATGATAATTAATAAACATCAGATATTACTTCTTATATATTATTTTTTAGTGATTAATCATTATTTTTTAATTATAATTGAATTATTATCTATGTACTCTTAATTATTAATTATTAGTAGCAATTATTAATTATTTATATCAATTATTAAAAGTTAACTATCAAATATTAATTATTTAATAGTAATTATTAATTATCAAGTATTAATTAGTATTCACTAATTATAAATTATTAACTTTTAGTTATTATAATATTTTAAACAATTGTTATCGATTTCAATTACAACTGGAAAAAACAAATAGTTGTTAAAAATACATTTATTACAACAGTTAGAAAAAATAATTTGTTAAAAAATTTCTTTATTGCAACTATCAGGAAACGCCGGTTGTTAAAAACTCTTTATTACAATTGTCGTTTTACGAACGTTGTAAATAACTAGTTGTAATATAGTCATTTTATTATAGTGTTTCAAGTTATTGGAAACCGATTGGGAGCCATAGAATATATGATTGATAATGAAACACAAACCATAATGTTGATGAGTTCATTGCTAGAGAGTTGGAAACGTCGATGGTTGCGTCAAACAACTCAAATTCTAATAGAGTTGTTCCTATGAATTTTGCGGTTATACCCTGCTTAATGGGAAGACGAAGAGAACGAATCGGGATGAAAAAGTCGAAGAAGAAAGGTAAATAGCAATCCTTTTCCAGGGGTAAACCTTACAAGGAGAGAGCAACGTAATATGACAACAGATGTCATCTGTTTTTACCGTAAAAAGACCAAATCATTTGCTGAAATTTTACAATAAGATAAAAAGAAAATGAAAGCTTTGAAAGAAAACAAAATTGAGTATGAGGAAAGTAGCACTAAAGAGGTAAATATTGATGCAGAAATTAACATGATGTACTATGTGTCGATACAAATAAACTGAGTGAATGCTTCATTTGGGTGCATGTTCCCATTCAGGCGATCAAAATGAAGCATTCACTGACTATAAAGAGCAAAGAAACAAGACGGGGTCTATTAATGGTGGAGATCTAGAGGTAACGGACATATGTTCGGTTAGGTTGAGAACTTTTGGAGGAAGAATGGTAAAATTCACCAGTGGCATGCCCCTAAATTTAATAAAAAACATATTTTAGTTGGGAATGGGAAAAGAAAGGATGCAATTTTTGGACTTGGATGGAATTATAAAGGGGTGGAAGGAAAATAAAGGGGTGTTGCGCACGAAATGTGGAAACAATAATTTTTCTAAATTACTTGAAAAAACAATAGAGGATTTTGAAAGTTCTGAAATTAGAGAGATAAAGACGCAAATTCAACTGAATAAAGTGGAGAAAGTAAAGAAAAACCACAAAGTATATATAGAGATCTTTGTGGTACTACAAGGGTTTTTGAATGGTTTATGGAAGCATGTTCAATTAGCAGACAAGCATAATTGGTAGTCTGGATGAGAATGATGCTAATTTTGACATTAGTTAGATGATATATTATTGAAATGATATAATTTTGCATAATGTTGTGATTTGTGACGCAAAATCACATTAAGGAAATTGTTATTAAAATATCTCTCAGATATCTTTATTTTTAAGAAAATAAACAAATAAATGAGTCGAAAGCACAAATTTTGGTTCATAAAGATACAACGAACCAACATATCTTGTATATATGTCTATCAGTTGTTGTTTATTCAATCACAGAAATGGTACGTAGGCTTCATGAATGCAATATGCATCAATTTAATAATAACACGTGTAATTTTCTTCCATATTCCAAAGATTCCCTCAGTTGTCATGCATAAACTTGAATGATAGAAATAAAAAAATTCATTGGCCGATTTTGATTGATTAGCGGCTTCATGAAAATGAAGAATATGGTATTTAATGTTACGATAAGGTGATAAATATCCAGGTTGAAATGGAAATCCTAAATCAACTAAATAATAATGTCCAAACAGAGGGTGAGGAAAGTTAAAGTTTCTATCATTTATAATTGAATTAAAAATTCTACTATCATATGTAGTACCTTCCCAACCATTCATAACATAAATAAACTGTAAATCGAATTAGCATGCTGCTGAAACTGTGTAGCGTAACATTTTTGTCCTACATACGGAACAACTCGATCTTAAGGTAAGTGTGTTCTGTTTATAGCACAGCACCAACATAGTTTCCAAAATATGATAGTACCGGTTTGAAGTTCTAATATGATCTGAAACAGTAATAAATTGATAATCATCTGGCTTGATAATATATGTAGCAAGTAATTGTACAGCATCTAAAACAACATTAAAACAAACTGATATGTTGTCTGACATTTGAAATCTTTCGCTCATTTGTCGATTTGAGAGCGTTGCAGATATATTGTATACGAATATGGTAATTGTTTCTCTGATAGTGATTCCTTCCTTCGTCGTCGGACCATTATTTGGCAGTCTATCGCATAATGAGTGAAGACAAAGCATTTTCATTCAAAATTTTGTTGACAACGTCCTTAATGTCCATTTAATATGTCTTCCACCCACATTAAACCACTAAATTCTGACGTATGCATTCAGGTGATATGGCTCCTTGTACATAGATATTCTGATATGCTGACCAATCTTGCAAATCTTCGTAATTGGAATCTGTTTCCGAATTAAACATTATTCAAAGTGGAGAAAAGATGATAGTAGAGAAGAGAGAAGATAAAAATAATGTTGTGAATAAGATGGAGGAGGATGAAGTTAGTTTACTGGGGAAGAGGAAGGGAAGGAAAAGGAAACGGCTGGAATGATAATAACGTTGGCATCCAACACGTTGCTAAATTTTAGCGACACCATAGCGACGCCAAAAAGCCGTCTGAAAAATGAGCGTCACTACATTGTTTGACGTCGCTAAAACGCCATAAAATTGACATCGCTAAATTATAACGACACGTTCACGACGCATATTATGTATCACAAAAATAGCGTTGCAATGGCGTCGCTAAATTTTAACGGCGATGTTGCAACGCTAGTATTCTGAAGCAAAAAATTCATCGTAATAGCGTCACTGAACTTTAACGACGCCACTGCGACGCCTTACAGCTATGAGATTCAACAACAAATCGCTGTGTCCACCTCCTACAACCGCAAAATAAACAAAATTATCATATATAGCCAAACGAACAACATAATCAAACTATATCATCACAAACAATAATACATGTATAAATGCTCAAATATTTAACCAATAAACAACAATTAAAAAATTAAAAATTTTAAGTCTAAACGCACAATGTAATCATAATTAGTAAAACTAAATTAGAAGTCACATGACAAGTACAATTCCAACCAACATGTCCGAATAACACTTAATAACATAAATACACATAATACACAAATCATGTCCAATGAAGTAACTTATATATCATGCGACGGCCCACTATTGTCCACCCACCTCTATTGTCTATATTTCCCATCACATCCACCACGCTCGTCTTTAACCCGCTCACTTTGGACTTTAGTTTAGAAACCTCCTATCCTTCGCTTTCAACTCCTCATAGAATTAAGATAAGTGTTAAATTTATACTTAACATAAATTTATACTGGACATAATCAAGATTAGGGGTACATCAAATGCCTAAGTACAAATCTAGTTTAGTATGCATGAATAAAATGTGAAAAATAAGGCATTTGAATAATCAAAAGTAATCTATTCAGTAAGAAAAGTAATTCCATTACTAGTTACCATTTCATAGGCCTCACCATGAATTGGATTGAAAGACTTCTGTGTTCTTTGATATGCATAGTAAATTGATATCGTCTAAGTTAGCATATTAGTAAACGATACTCTCTTTACGAGCATGGTGTAAATGTCCATATACCAGCTATAATGACATGCGCATTTTTATCTTAACAATTTACCTTCCTAGATATCTACCCTAATGTATTGTCATTTATGAATTTGCACAGATGTGAAAATTTGGTGCAACAACTTTGACTTTGAATTTCTTCCCTTAATATCAAGGAGAACAATACTAAAATAGCTTGCCAAATTGTACAAAGATATTTGCTAGTTCAATAGCAACTCAAGAAGACTCTAGTTAATAATACCTTATGAAAATCATTTTAATTTGTTATGTAATCGATTAATTATATACCATAAGTTTCCTTCCGGAAACAGCCTCGTCGGATGCGAGGGAAAGACTGCATACATTATCGACATCCACATGGCTCGTTATCGTGCGGTTGGGTTCCACATCTACCACAAGTTTCCTCTTTACGCATAAGACAGTGTAAATACTTATATTAAGCAGCTAAAAAATGTATTTATTTACAGTTATTGTACACATGAGTTATGTATATACATGCATTTAACCGTATAAAATCTTTTTTCTTTGATTCATTATTTGCATATTAAGTGCACAACCAAATATGTTTTTTATTACAATAGAAGAAAAATATTACATAAATATCAAATTTAAAAAAATGAAAACTTTCCGAATATAATAGCTTAATTTTGGAAAAAGATTTTTATTTAAAGGTCGATCGATAATCATACGAGCTATAAATTTATACTCATACAGACTGTAAATTTATAAAAACATAATAATCAAAACAGGGCCAGTGGCATCTTCATTACTCAGAAAGTTTATCATTGACATGGAATTGCTCTCACCGAAGGAGCTGCAGATTTATGAACGAATTCAGAACGATCCCAACGCAGCTACGAGCTTTCGTATAAGGCGTCGACACTTTCGGTGCAAAAGCTGGAAAGCATTGCTGCTCCGCTATTAGCCAGCATCGGAAAAAAGTATTCCACGGCTATATTTGTAATAAGTGACTATTTCATGCCAATTTAAGTCTAGAAAATATACTGATTAATTCTGGAATAACCACTTGTTACAAATAGTCACTTGCTACAAATATATTCTAGAATTAAATTAGCATTGAATAATCACTTGTTACAAATATAGACGTGCAATATTTTTTTCCGATGCTGGTTAATCCTGGAACAGCAATGCTTTTCAGCCTTGGCACCGAAAGTGTCGACGCCTTATACGAAAGCTCGTAGCTGCGCTTTGGATCGTTCTGAATTCGTTCATAAATCTCCAGCTCCTTCGGTGAGAGCAATTCCCTATCAATGATAAACCTTTTGAGTAATGAAGATACCATTGGCCCAGTTTTGATTATTATGTTTTTATAAATTTACAGTCTGTATGAGTATGAATTTATAGCTTGTATGATTATCAATCGGCCTTTAAATAGAAATCTTTTTTCAGAATTAAGCTATTATATTTGAAAAGCTTCATATTTTTCCAAATTTGATATTTATGTAATCTTTTCTTCTATTGTAAAAAGAAATATATTTGGTTGTGCGCTTAATATACAAATAATGAACCAAAAAAAGAAAGATTTTATACGATTGAATTAATGCACGTATATACATAACACACGTGTATAATAACTGTGGCGTAGGTCTGCTATATTGGGCAGTTGAGGGTCTATAATAACTATTTTGCTTGATTTTTTACTCAAAATAATTGATTTCTTCATCTTGATTACATCTTTCATGGATTTAGATTTAGATGGTAAAGCTAGACCACAAGAATAGTAAGCTTTTTATTTATGGTGGAATATGTTAGGAACTTTTCAATGGATGGAAATTGGCTTCCTTCGTACAAAATCATGATGTTAAAAAGAGATGCATGACCATTACAATCTTTAACAATTACTATTTTTCATTTGAAATGCTAATGGTACAAATATTTTTACTAGATTTGGTAATAGATATGTACATTTGAGTAATAAAAGGTTGGGATCATCCAGTAAAGTAAGAAATTTATTTCTTTCCTATATATTGTTAAAAAAATTATAAACTGGTTTTTTGAATGCATATAATCTAAGTAGTTGTGATGAATACAAAATTCATATATTATATAACTTTGATAACTTAAAGTATATTTTAGTTGTCCACGGTTCAAAACAAATTAAATTCTTTAGCATAAATAGCCGAAAGAAAAAAATGTAAACTTTCCTTTAAGAGAGAAAAATTCTCTTTCCCTCAAAAATGTTAAGTCAATTGCTTTCCTCTATTTGTATTGTTAACAATTACTGATTCAGTAGATCAGAAAAAATATAGTGGCATTTGCATACTATATTAATCAGTTAGCCTTGGACTATTCAGCAATCATAATTGTGTTTTACATTGTGATACTTTCCTTCCATGTTTGAAGCTACGTATGTTTACTTGATAAACATATGTCTTCTTAGATGCATACAGAGAGGTACCCGGTATTGATTTCTCATTTGGTTTTTCTTTATAAACTGATGCCTTGGTTGTATTTTATTAGATTTTGTTTGCAATTTTCCCTTTATTGTGTAAACTAGTAATTCCATTACTTGTTATCATTTCATAGGCCTCACCATGAATTGGATTGAAAGACTTCTGTGTTCTTTGGTATGCATAGTAAACTGATATTGTCCAAGTTAGCATATTAATAAACAATATTGTCTTTACGAGCATAGTGTAAATGTCCATGTATACCAGCTATAATGACATGCGCATTTTTATCTGAACAATTTACCTTCCTAGAATTCTGCCCTAATATATTGTCATTTATGAATTTGCATAGATGTGAAGATTTGGTGCAGCAACTTTGACTTTGAATTTCCTCCCTTAATATCATGGAGAACGATACTAAAATAGTTTGCCAAACTGTACAAGATATTTGCTAGTTCAATAGCAACTCAAGAAGACTAGTTAATAAAACATTATGAAAATGATTTTAATTTGTTATGTAATTAATTAATTATTTACCATAAATTTCTTTCCGGAAACAGCCTCTTCGCAATGCGAGGGAAAGGCTGTGTACATTATCGACCTCCACAGAGCCCGCTATTGAGCGGTTGGGTTCCACATCTACCACAAGTTTCCTCTTTACGCATAAAACGGCGTAAATACTTATATTAAGCAGCTAAAAAAATGTATTTGTCTTATTTATTTATCCCTCGATACTTCTAAATTATCTAGTTTCATTGTAATTGTGTTATACTGTATCATTATGTTAACAAACATGTCCGCATGGTATTTTACATGAATGGCATGGTCCAATGGCTAACAATATGAATGGCATTATGGCCAAACAATATTCTTATTCATTTTCTATGGTAACTATGACCAATTTCAAAATGTGTTTGATACGTATCTATACTGTCATATCTTGGGTAAAAAACTTACGTTAGAATGTAATGATACATGAATTTTACCAATCATTGTGTTTTAAAAAAATTGTACATAATTGACGTCTGGGTAAAACATACATGAATGATGGGGATCATTCAAGTGAACACTTAACATAATCCTCACACATAACTGAGTGCAGCCAAAAAATTGAAGCAGAGAACAAATGCTTAAGTCTTAATTTTTCTTACTTTTGTATACTAAAGAAAACTGTCTTGCAACATACTAACTGGGACTTTCGCAGTAACTGAAGCCATCATTAAGCGTCAGTGCAAATATTAAACTGAAAGCAAGCAAAATATAGATGGCATGTATAGGTACGATTTATTTTTTGTTATGAGAAATATCTCCGAGACATTTATGAACTTGCACATGCAGGGAACCTAGAACGAAGCAGAAATTATGCAAGAGTAAATGGACTGAACTAGACTTGTATGCGTACACAAACGTCTATAGACATTAGGCTGACTCTTTCACAGGCTGCCCGAAAAAGAAATGGTGTTGGGATATTTTAGAACCTAAAATATTGTGTGTGAAGAAATGCGTACAACATTCTTCTCCAAATTCTATCCCAGAGTGGATTTTTCCTATCACTAGATTCAGAGCTCATGTTGCATTTGATGTTGTACACATGGCTTTGATATGGTGAATTTGTCTCTTTATTGTTTGAGGCGCTTTTCAGTGTTGAGCCCAAAGACCTAATCAGTCACTTGAATAGGTTCTAAGCGTTCTTATTCATTTCCTCTTTTTATAAACTTATTTAATTTTTATAAAACATGGTTAACGAACAAGGATAGTAACAACTTCCTGAGTCAAATCCAATTTGATATACTGAGCAATTGATTATACTAGGCACCCATTAATTAAATCTCCCTCGGAATACAAAAAACAGACTTAGCCACATTACACCATCAGAAACTATAAAGCAACTAGTTAAAAAATAGCGTTTGATTTTAGACTTGTTTTCTGAAGTCCATAAATGATTAGTGAACGTACACTCTAAGGAGATAGGCGACCTCAAAAATGGCACATTTATACTTCACTAGTCCAATGGGGATCAAGTGAGTGGAAACAATTACTCTATTCATTCTCTTAACAAGCTGTTATAGGTACATACAATAATATACACCATTGGGCATTAGCAGTGCTGCAAAATATATGAACCACACAGACGAGGACGTGTAGCACTCTCTGACAGAATGAGCAATACTGTTTTGCTGTATGTAACAATAATGCCACAAATAATCCTATGGTTCAGATCATCAAAATAATTGGACCTGGAACGCCAATAAATAGACCAAGTTGTTTCTTGTGCTAGTGAATTGAATTACAGATTCAATGCAATATTTACAACTACAATCTGGTTCAATTTCTATTGGGAAGTAGTAATTTTGTTCAGCTGAGGTGTAAGTTGAATACAAGATCTAGTAGCATACACAACATACACTAACCCACACCCAAGGTGGTAGTAATGTACTAATATAACAGATGATCAGGATGCACAAAAGAAAATACTATAACCTTTACTTTTAAAACTTTATAGCTTATTCAAATAATAAGATAATGTACAAGGCTCAGCCAAACTGACATTGAAAGTTTTCATACCTGTGTCTGCACATCATCGCCAGTAACTATGTTTTCAACCGTACAAGGTGGGAATAAGCACTGAAGGTGAAGGATGCCTAAAATTCAAAATGACAGAGTAAGAGCTAAAATAACATATATACAACATATAAATGCAAGGTAAATACACAAAACAAGAGCTCCACAAACCCTGGGCAGACTCCAGATTCAATAACAGCTTGAATTTTTTCATTAGTACCACCGGATAAGTAAGAAAGAGCCCAACATGCATCGGTAAGAACTTCCTCGTCATTTGAATGAACTAATTGCTCAAGTGTAGGAAGAGCAGGACGAGTCTGTAAGCATGAGCAACTTAATACAAGATAATAATATCGCGGTCGTGTCCATAACAATATTTGAATATAAAGTAGGTTTTACCTACTTAAAAGGGAGGTTGAGGTTTTCCCCTGCAGAAGTTGGATAGAGTCCAGGTAGCATTCCTTAAGGGTACCTTAACACCATTGATGCCTGAAAACTGTAGATAAATTTTCATTAGAATGGTGCATTGGCAAATGCATTGCATGTGTGCAAAAAGAAATGGTGAGAAGAAACTAACTTGTTCGACAACAATAATGAAAATCTATCGAATCACAGAAGTAAATTAAAGGAAATAGACAACTGATAGAAATTGTATCAGTGATGGATATTAATCAAAACAAAAACTTAGTAGTGATAAGGTAAAGTATCTTCATAACTGAAATCTTCCACAACGGCCTTGCTCTGTTAAGAATTAATTAATCTTATTTTTGGAAATGTCCACACACTTCTAGAAAATATCAAAAAAAATCAAATGTATACAATGGAGCATAAGCCCTAAAAACTAGTCATAATTAAGAGAGAAACTTAGCATAGCAGGTCAAAATTTTGCTTTACATGTATTAAATTTCAGCAAAAGTACTAAAACTTTTTTTTAACTCTTATCAGTGCAATATTACAGTGATAATTTGTTTGTGTCGGCATATCCATCAATAGTTACTCCCGAGAAAAGGAAACAAGATCCAAGGTTGCCATAATTTCCATTGTTGACAGCACAGTATCAATAAATCGTAAAATCCACTTTTTTGTTTACTTTTTAAATTAACATAATCAAACAACATTAAAGAACTAGGTTGCACAAATATATCTTGCTTACAACTCTGAGAAACTACAAGTCTACAAACCAATTAAAATGCAAGTAACTCGTATGTTTCTTCAAATAACGAGGGCCATTAATCTATTTACAAAAAATAAATAAAGCGGGAAGAATTATATTAAGTAACTTATGAGCATTGAAAGAGTTCAGAATAATCCTTGCTTAATATAAGATATTGCCCATCAAGTTATTGTTTTGCATTAAGGATCTATAGATGATAGCTAGTTGCAAAGTTGAATAATTATGTTCACTGACTTTTGAGGTTTTTATTTCAGACAACAAAATCCTACCAGCAAAGTTGCATAAATAAGTGACAATAATAATCCTCAAATTAATAGAGATGGTAAGAAGAACACATCATAGATTAAATTCTTACCTGCGACTGTGAGATAGAGGCGATAGAGGCTGGCGCTGTTGCAATAGAGCGATGGTGAAGGAGAAGCTAGCGACGATGAAGCAGAGGCCAACGTTGATGAAGGACAGACTAATGATGGTGGAGCGGAGATCGATCAAGCTTGATCGGCTAAAATCTCCAAAGATCAAGCTGAATTTTACATTAGATACATGGCCAACGTTTTGCCCTAGAAATTTTTTCACAATAGGAAGTTGAACCCTACAACTTCAAGAAAAAAAAAAACGGAGGTGAAATTGGGATTAAAATTTTGGGCGATGGAAATTTGGGAGGGTAGAGCAGTCCGCGGCCTACATTAGATACATGGTTGGATACTACATGTTTACTTTTAAGTTGATGTGAATTGCTCTGGATCTCTATCATTAGTAAAGAGAATTTAATCAATATTATTTTCACGGTGTCTTTTTGAAATTTAAAGAATACCGTTCATCCACCAAAAAAATTTCATCATCCGTTTACCACCTCAACCGCCATCTTCGTTCCGATAAAATATTTCTATAAATGCTCGTACGTGCGATTTTACACTAGTTATAAATAATGTATTATACTTTGTTGGATGCTGTTATGTAAATAAATTACAATAAATAAATTTTAAAATATCATTAAAATTAAACTATTATACTTCATTGTAAATCTAATGCAATTAAATAGTATATGTATTTTAGAGAGTATTGTTATAATTTAAACAATGTAGTTAAATAGTTAATATTTAAAATGTTAAGTATATTTTAAATATTATTATAATTCAAATTTACTTTTAAATGTACAATTTTCAATATATTTTTAAATATACAATTTTAAATTTGTCTATTATAACTAAAATATTATTTTGAAATTTCAAAATTCAACCATACACATTTGTTAATATTGTAAGAAAATGTTAGGTTACTCTCTATCGTTCTTTCTAAACTTGACATCCCATATTATCAAATTCGACCATTCATCAATGTATGTTCATCATCGAAAAAATTCGGTTAACTTGTACGGTCGAGAATCAAACAAGGTCGGAATAACACAAAATTGTGTGATTTAATTTTTTTGTTTAGTTAAAATTGTATGAGAATGTTAGATTATTCCGCATCATTCTTTCTAAACCTGAATCCCATGTTATCAAATTCGATCATTCATCAATGTTTTTTATCATCGAAAGAACTCGATTAACTTCTAAGGTCGAGAATCAAACAAGGTCGGAATAACACAAAATTGTGTAGCTTAATTTTTTATTTAAATTTAAATTCAATTTCAAAAGTTATATACATAATTTATATTTTTACTGGACGGCGTCATGAAGGCGAAGAGAACAGTGATGTCATTGCGACGCTGACAAAAATTAGAAAGAAAAGGAAGTTGGTGTCAAAATGACGTCGCTGTTTTTCTTCAGCGTCACAATGATGTGGGGAATTAGTGATGCATTTATGATGCATTTATGATGTCATAGACATAGCGTCGCTAATCAAAGTGGTGTCGCTGAGACGTTGGTAATTGCCAACACCTTAGTGATGCCTTAGTTACAGCATAGACATTAGCGACGGCATAGACACTAGCGATGTCATGTTGTTGCCGCGTCACTAAGGCGTCGTTAATTGGCGTCAGAAATCAACCTCCATTCTAGTAGTGGAACACTAACATCGGGGCGTTCGACGTATCGGACGTCACCAACGCCAACGGGGAAAAATGACTATGAACGCTATCTAAAAATAATAATCATTTCCACTATGCTCTGCAATAGTTAAACATAAAGAAAATTTGATGCTAAATCAAATTGTTCAATCAACAATCAATGTATGCATAAAAAGGAGTAAGCACGGATTTTGCATATTGTACCTAATGAGACGTATAAATATAGATATTTACTATATTTTGTATCGTCTATTTTAATAACTATGAAAAAGATAATTTCTTCTTATTTCAAACGTAACACAAATTCTCACTTTGAATAGGATACGGAAATTTACAATATTAACCATCCCATTTGGAAGAGATGTAATTCCAATGCATTGAAATGCAGAAATCCCTAAGGACTAATTGAAGAATTATAATGTAAAGAAAAAAAAGTCTAAGAAAAGAATATGTGCAAAATAAACAAGAAATGAATGAAACAAAAGAAATGAAAGGTGGACAAGTCATAATTTAAAATATAAGGGTATGAAGAGTCCTTTAAACAAGGGAGAGAATTAAAGGTCAAAAGGAATATAAATGAAAATTTAATAGCGAAGTAAAAGGGAAAAGATATTTAGATCTTTTAAAAGAAATTGTAAATGACCTTAAACTAAATAAGGTGTAAACACATGAGGAAATAAAGAAATATGGTCAAACGTGAATGGTAGGGGCGTAATAATTAAACAAGAACGAATAAAGATACACACACACTCTCACACACACAGAGATACACACACAGAGCCTCAAGTATGAGTTTATGACGGACGTGAATTATTAAAGTTATTAAATAACTCGGTGAATAAAGATGACATAATCATTAGAATGGATTGGAATGTGAAGTCAGCGGTATTATATAATAGAAGTTTGTCCACCGCAAGGAGCTACCTACAGTTGTATATATATTATACTAATTTAAGACATATCCAAGTGTAGCACCCGTGGAGTTATATATGCTTGCGAATAGGCGAAGGAATACACAGTATAGTCTGCTTCAATCATTTAAGGGGGATATTGCCTTGTTTGCATTAATAAACCTAAATGAGATGGAGAGCAAGGCTCCACTATATGTCAGTGTATTGGTACCAAATTAGGGAGTAGGAGCTGTACATAGATTGAGTACATTGTCGGTCACGAGAGGTCAACAGGAAAGACATGGTTATACCTAACGGACTACACCTCCTACTAGTGTAGGTCACGCTTTGATTATGCACCATCACAGTTGTTTGCTAGTTTGTTATTACGAGCAAGGCTAGATAACCCTTTCAAGAGAGGTCTTTCAAAGCGAAGGGGGTAGTCCTTGGAGCAAAGTCCATAGTAGTTCGAGGAATTGAGTCGTCTATAGTCCGTGGAGCTGAATCCACAATAGAAAGCACACACATATAAAATTCCCAATGCGAGATAGCATCGGCTAGATTATTATGGTCGCTATTCGGCACTAAAAAGAGTTCTTTGGTATGCACGACAACGAGGATGTGATACTGCGTTGATGATGTGGAACATCCCATATCTAGAGGCCAAAAGCTAAGCGCTGTAGATGTTGCAGTCATTATAGCATTAACTTATGGCGACAAAAATAGCATTTTGCCGATTACATTCCAAATCAATATCATATCCAAGTTACAAAATCCCAAAACATTTCCCAGTCATTGATCAAATATAACTTACAACAATACGTCAAGAGCAAAATATGACATGCCACTTGGATGATCAAAGCAATATAGTCATATCTGACATAATACACAGCGGAATCAAACAAAATAAACTGAACTCCTAAAATATCTATCCATCGGCTACTTGCTCGTCTTCGGAAGCTTTATTCTCCAAAATTACGAAAAATCTGAAAACCTCAACCCTCAGCTTACTCAAATCAATTTTGAGCACCCGAGAGTTTTGGGGGAAACAAAAACTTCGAGTCAGACATAAAGTTTGACGTAAATAATACTATTCATCTCAGTTATTTTATGTTAAGTGAGACCAAGCCGCATAGTGGAATATGTTTCCCCTCACTAAACCTTTCGAAAGCATTTGGATTCAATTTAAAACATGTGAAAACTTTTTGAAACCATACAAAGTTTAGTCCCTCGAAACCCTTTGAAAAATGTTTCTCTCAAAACCATTTGGATTATGCCTTCAAGTAGAGCAAAAGGATCATAAACCCATTAAAGTTGAAAGCCCTTCTTTCTGAAATCATTCTAATCATCTCTTTCAAAATCAATTTGGGTTATACTTCAATTGAGCAACAGGGTCATTAAAACCATTTAAGTCGAAAACCTACCTTTCAAAACATTTCATAAGTAAAGAAGTGATGATGTCAAAACCATCCCTTCGAAAACATTAGAGAAATGGGTAGATTTTTAAAACAAAACAACCCCTTCGAAACCCACTGGGTTGAAACGTAAAAAGGCGGCAGCTAGGTGTTTCGACTTAGTCGGAAGCATTCATTTAAAAACAAAGATGCAACCAGATCGAAATTATTTTCTTTTAAACCATTTGACCTGATCGAAACCCAACCAAGTCGAAAGCATCTTAGTCAAAAGCATGTAGACATATTTCTCTTTAAAATCAAAGCAAAGCTTCAACCCTTTTGAAACCCTAAGGTTTCGACCCTATACCTTTCGCCCATATCTAATTCACTACGTACCAATTGCCTGATACCATATGCATTAGCATTGACTATGTCTGTGATGACCCGGAATTTCTAGCAGTGTAAATTTGAATAGTTAATTGGTTTTAAATATTTAAAAGTTAATTTTAATTTGAATTTAAGATATCAATATTTACTTGATAATGAAATCATTTAATTGTATAACTTAAATATTGAATTTTATAATTGAAATTGGGTAAATTGTTGAATCTGAGATTCTAGGCCTGTTTCAAATAATTTGAAGGCTTATAAAATCTATAATGAGGATACTGAAGATAATAGAATGGTTGAAATTTAATTTAAAGGTAATTTGTTCAATTTTAATCATGTATATTTTAAATTGAATTTAAAAATAGCCTTCCGAGGCACAGTCTCGGAATTTGACGAAACCAGTTCCATAGGATCCGTAATAGTTAATTATTATCGGATTTCAATTTCGTAGCAATCTAAGTTGTCGTTTGACTCTGGCAGCTCAAAACGCTTAGAACTATTTTGATCAATTAAATTTTAAATTTGATCGTTTACTTCCGTAACTCGCGTATATGATCGAATTAGCTTCCGAAACATGTTCCATTGTGTTCGAAATGCGGGTAGAACCTTATAAACGACAGTCGGCATGTTTGATTCGAGGTTTGAGATTTCACGTTATAATTAACGAGACGTTTTATAATTTAATAAAAATTTTAAGTCAAAGGGGTCAAAGATATTTTCATTAACTCGTACTCAAGAAGCTTCTCGCCTAATATATTTAATTCCCCGTCTTTCTCTCAAATTCAGAAGGAGGAGATCGAACTAAAATGGAGCAAATTGATCTCTTCACAAAAGAATGCCTATAATCCTTCTTTTCTCCATTAAATCCCTAGTTCCTCTTCAGTTCAAAAACCCGCTCTCTCTCCCTCCTCTTCCCCACATTGAGATTAACAGTAATTGCAAAAAAAAAAAGAACAACGCGACCGAAAGGGGGAAATCATGTCGTTCGCCCTCGAACAAGCGAGGATACTCGATTTTTGCTAGGCTATGTTGTGATAAGTTAAAGGCCGAAGCCATGTTCAAATCAAATCGCGAATTGGGGGCAAGCATGGCCACGTCGTCAGAGCAGCATCGTGTCGAGCTTGAGTCTCTCGTGGGTAGCAGCGTTCGTGGTTTTGCCTAGCTCGAGGAGTGGTGTCGGTTCGAGCGACAGAGGGGTTCGCGAGTTGGAATTCGGTGACATTGGAGCTCGACTCGAACGGGTGGAGGAGGAGGGTCGCGACAGTTTTGATGATGTTATGATATCTCGAAATTAATGGTGAGAAATCTAATTAACGTTTTAGTTTATGTTATTCTATTTTACTTTAAAAGGATAATTTACTGGGTGCATCTAATCGAATTGAATTATGGGTAGTTTTACTCGAGGCAGTAGGATTTTGACTCGAAGTACAGTAGTGATGCCTCGGATAAATGGTTACTCAGGTTGTAATGGAAATCCTGTTCGTTCTGTCTTTTCATTTGAAAGGAAAAGTTGAGACTGAGTTTCGAGTTAAAGTTAAACTTGTAATTTATTTTAAGTTTTATTTTAAATAAATTTAAAGGTTCAAAGGGTTTTGCAAACGGTAATTGAGTCATTTTAAATTTTAAAGGTTAATGTTCATCTTCAAGATAATTAAGATAGATTGATTTATTACATTAATAAGGTAATTTAGTTTAGTAAAGATCGATCATTTGTAGTTAGAGATTAATCAATTACTTAAATGATAAAGTACTTAATGGAAGTACTTGAGAATTTATTTCTTGTAATTAATTAAAGTAAGAATTAAATAAGATAACTTATTAAGGGCTTATGATTTGTGATTAAATAAATTAGTAGTGTAATTTAAGTGGATGACAAATTAATTCAATTAATTGATGATTTGAGTTGATTAATTTAGAAATTTAGTGTTTGAACCAATTAATTGAAGGTTAAGTTAATTTATTAAGCTTAATTAATTTAGAAAAGTAAATTGATGGTTGATAGGAAATTATTTAATGTAGTTAATAAAATATAATTACTTTGTGGAATTAACCAAGGAAGTAATTAAGATAGTTAAATAAAGGAGAAATTAATTTATATGATTAATGATGTAATTAAAGATTTGATTACTTAAGATTAATTAATCCATCATGAGTGACTTATAAGAAGTTAAATTAATATAAATAATTGTGGACTAATATAATTAAAATAGTTTATTAATTCCTGAGGTAATTAAGACTACTTGTTGATTTTGGGTTAAGACTAATTATTTTCGTGAAATGAATTAAGGATAATTACTTGAACAAAATTTAAAGATAATTAATCCTGGGTGATTAATTAAGATGAATGAATATGGAGAAATTGATTTATTAATTGGTTTGGAAATAAATCGATGAAGAAATTTAAGTAATTGGGGTTTGGAATTCAATTAGAATCAATTGAATTGGCTTGTATGCGATTAAGCTTGCTTATGGGTGATTAAATGGTGATGGATGCTTGAATGAGTTGTTATCTCTGATATGAAATGTTGGGTATTTCATTTGAATAATTTAGGTTAGGATAACATGAGATTCGAAGAGACCGGGGTCGGATATTTGGGAAATACCCGAAACCACTTCGAACTTTTATAAATTGATTTATGAAATCAATAGGTTGGATTGAAAAGTTTTAAATGGACTAGGTTATTTTATCTAAGCTTGGTACTTAGAAAATTGATGTGTGAAATAAGTGTTGTCTATAGCAAACTGTGAATTGGTTAAATTGATATAAGTTACCCGGGTTTATATAAGTTGATTTCTTTGGTATTCCATGTTAGATGGGTTTACTCACGCTGGTTTCCAGCCTGACCCGGGTGTTACTTTGGTGTAATGCTCGGGTCAGACCGAGTATTACAGATTTTCAGGTTAGGACGTTCAGGAGCTCAGGAGGCGAGCTGGTGGCAATATCGCATGGAGTTTATCCGCTGTATTTATATTATTGTTTACCTGAGTCATGATAATTGTATATATATTCAGTAAGTGTATATATGTAAAACTCTGATGTACTAAAATGTAACCGATAGATATAGATTCTTTTGTAAACTGTTATTATTTATTATTATATTTTATCCGCTGCGAATGTGAGATGTTTGGTGTTTCTGTTCTTCTTCTTCTATCTCTTTCTTCTTTTCATAACTATCTGGGATTTTCGGGTTCGAAACTTTCGGGTCGTTACGTTTGGTATCAGAGCTGAAAGGTTAAGCGAGAATCTTGGCTCTGGTGGGGATTACTCATTTAATAGAGTCTGTAGTACTCTAGAATGAGTTGAGTGTATATATATATATATATATATATATGAGAGCGTACTTGTTATTTTCTTATAAAGATTTTAAATGATTTTATATAAAAGTATATTTTGTTATATAAAGCAACATTTCCTTCTAATGAATATTTAGATGATTGGTTGTTAAATTATTGGAATTAAGTTAAGAAGTAATATAAAATACGATCAAATTGAAACTTATAACCAAAGTTGAAGAATAAACTTATATAACGAAATGGAATTTGAAATATAGATTGTGAATGAAAATTATAAATTGAAATAAACTTCATAATAGATGAGATTAAAAGCTGAAATAGAATTTCCGAGAATAGTTGAAAATAAAGTAAGATGAAAATTCCAGAGTAATGTTTAAATATGAATTTGATGGATTGGAAATTTGGAATTTTTGGGAAAATTTAATTTTCCTTTGGATTTGAAAGTGGTTTTCGAGGGTTTTGGAGAAATAATAGTATTATTTCAAACGTATGTTTGTGTTGATTTTGGAATCTTGGAGATTTGGAATTCAAAATATTTGGAAATGTTTTTACCGAAATAAAAGCATTGAACTCTTTCGGTCACTGGAAAATAACGTCGATGATGACTGCAGCATTATTGATGTCTATTTTCGGGTTTCTAGAAGAGAATTTGCTACCAAATTGTTTTAAATTGGAATTGTTCGTGAACTGAGTTTGGTGTTGAAATTCAAAGGGATAGTTGAGTTTGCCAAAGAATTGTGGATATAGTTGAACTCTAAGGTAATATTGAAATTTTGGAAATTTGTTTAAACTCTGGGATCTTGAATTAAATTGTTTATGGAAAAATAAAAATATATTGAATAAATAAAATGTATAACTCCAAGTTAAAAGCAAAACGTGAATGTAATTGATTATAAATATAAGTTGGAAATTGTAAATTATAATTAAAGTTGTACAAGTTTAAAATTCAAATGAAAAATTTGTATGGGATTAACTTGAAAAGGGTATTGAACTTGAAGAGAGTTCAATTGATATTAGTCCAGATTTATGTGAATAATTTGGAATTAAAATTAAGGTGGAATTGGTTTAAGATCAAATGGAATTTGATTGGAAGTTGGAAAGAAATTGGAAATTAGTTCAATTAAGTTGGGAATGAATTAAGTCCAATGCAAATTGGAGTTATTGGAATCGGGTCAATTTAAATGGGAGTGGTAATTTAAATTGAATTGTTGGGTGAGGTGAACAGTTTGGCTCTAGACCATTTTCAATGTAAATTGTTTTGATATAAATAGTTTTAAACTTATTTTCTTATCTATTTACTATACAACTTTCTTTTTAAAACCCAAACTATTTTATATTGGTTTTTGCCACTACTTTTGGAACTCTATAACTATTTTACAACTGTTTTATAAACTAATTACTAATTTTCAACTAAGTTACGAATTAATTTCTATTTTACAACTATTTCGCAATTATCTAAGATTTCTATAACTATTTAACTATTTTCCAACTATTTTACAATTAGTCAACTATTCTACAACTATTTTGCAAACTGTTGATTATTTTTTAACTATTTATCTATTTTTAAACTTTTTAAGCTATTTTCCAAAAATAAACTGGTCGGGGTTCAAACTGTTATTAATTTAAATACTCAACTGAGAAAAGAATTGAAGTAATAATCCAATTAGGGATTAAGGAAATTGATATTGGAAAGAGTAATCAAATTTGAATATCTGATTTGAATAAACAAAGTTATATATCTTTGTTATATAAGATAAATCTGTCCTTGTTGAATCCATTGCTGGAAGAAAAAGGATTTTGGAAGTGTTTGAAGTATAAAAGGAATATTATACGAGTTTAAAGTGACCCAAGGTTTTAAAAATTATATATATATATATATATATATAAAGGATCTTATGAGAATTTTGGAAAAGGTTTTGGGAACCTTTAAATTTGAAAAGGCTTTTGATTTTTGGGTAAAATCAATATTGAATTTGGAAAGCCTAGTTTGAAGAATTATCGATTTTGGGATAATCAATTTTGTGTAAAGGAGCTTTGATAAAATTCATACTAGGTGTATGATTTGAAAGATACTATATGTGTATAGTATAAAGTGTTTTGATGATAGCTCTAGGGAAAAAGGCGCTCCCTTGGAATGGACTTCTCAGGAGTGCCACCGGGTGGTGCTGCCTTGAGCCCCAAGGGAGGGTTCTAAAAGTTGATCCTGTGAGGAGTCCAGACAAAACTAGTTCCCGAGGATTATGAGTTGAGTTTACCATAGCGTAAGTCGTGTGTGCCGCGGAGAGCCAACAGTTACATGGACTTTTGTTGTGACTACAACGTAACCCAGGATGTAACTGCGACCTATGGTAACATTGCGAAAGTCGTGTGTGCCGCTGAGAGCCAACAGTCTGCGTTTGAGTTTATCTCGGTAGACTGCGACCTATGTAGGAGTGGAGAAGTTTCATTTCGACAGCGAAAATCAGAGTGTCGCGGAGAGCCTGCAGTTACATGGACTTTTGCTGCGACGGCAACGTAACCCTGGATGTAACTGTGATCTGTTGTGTGGGTTCCATGGCGTAATCGAGAGTGCCGCGGAGAGCCTGCAGTTACATGGACTTTTGTTGCGACTGCAACGTAACCCTGGTATGTAACTGTGACCATGGAATGAGGGTGATGATTTCCAGAGGATCCTCACTAAAAAATATTTCCTCTATTTTCAAAATTGTTTTCTATATTTTCAATAAAATTATTTTCCAAGTATTTTCACTGGATGTTGAAAACGAGTTTGTCAAGTACTTATAGATTTTCGGTCCTACACCTGATCAACGTATGATTGAATTTCTATGAGAACAAGGATGGACTGGATAAGACATCGAGTTATGAGAAATATTTTATAAAAAAGCTATTTTAATTGTATTATCCGAATTTAAGGCATTTCTAAATCTTCAAGTAAAAAGGGAATCCAAACTGGAATTATAAAACAAAACTGAACTCAGGAAAAATTTAAATGATGTGATTTTTGTAATAAAATCGAATCTTGGTATAAAATTGGAAGTAAGCTAATGCGCTAAATAATTGGTTGATTGAGTATATTAATAAAATTTAACTTGGGTAAATAAATGGATCGTAAATTAATAATGGAGCTTGGAATGAATTCAAGTTGTGGATGGAATTCGACTTGGATTTGGTAATGAATTAAATAAGAGGTGATGTTGTAAAGTAAAATAAAATAGAATTGGATTGGGAAATGTGATGGTTTGAATTAAAAATAAAGTCCAAGGGCGATTTGAATAATATTTAATGAGATTTGCAAGTAGATTGAATATAAGAGAAGTGATTATAATAGAAATAGTTTGAGTTGCAAAGCAAAATCCAAGTGAATAGAAATAAATTGAGAGTGGCCTTGTATTAATAAAATAAATTCGATAACGAATTAAGTAAGCAATTAAAAATTTTAAATGGGTTTATTTAGGTAAATAATAAATGGATGAAGTCTGATAGAATAAAAAACTAAATCAAAATTGTGATTGGAATAAGATTATCAGACCGAACTTAAATTTGGTGGTATATTAATTTAAAGTATAAATGAGATAAGTATGTGATTGGACATTATTTTGGAAATTGTGAAGGTGAATTTAAAATCAAAATTTAAAATGGATAAGTTAACTAAATTTAATGGAAGTTGCTTAAATGAGATTCAAATAGAAGCAAACTTAAGTTTAATATTGGAATAAACTAAAGTAAATTCACTTAAGTTTAAAGTTATGGAAATTTGGCTTCAAAAAAAGAGTGAAAGCCCACTAAATAAAGCTTGGATTGAATTAATTTGGAAATGGTCACTAATTTATAAGTTTGAATGTGCCAACTTAATAAATTGTTTTGCATGAATTTAATGCGGAAATTTAATGAAATGCAATGAATGGTTGGTAGATAGTTTAGAAATGAAATGGAATTAAATTCAGAATGAGTTGAAATTAATTTGAAGTAGTTATAAACTAAAATAGATACTCTATCAAGCGAATATCGTCGGGATTGCATAACAATAATTGTTGTTTGGCGTAAACCAAAGTAATTAAAATACTATGAGTTGATAGAGATTTAATGAAATTGATTTTGAATCATTTGAAGTGAATATGAGCTTGTTTGGGTTAAAAATCAATGGAATGTAAGAAATTGAGTTGCAAACCATTGAAATTGAATAAAATGGTTTATAAATTGGATGAAAGCAATAGAATTAGCTTTAAGGTCATATCAATCGCTTATAGAAAAGTTTTGGTGCTTGTTGCTTATGATATTCATGCGTAGCTATTGACAATAAGTGATAGGCTAATAGATTTTATTTATATGGCACTTACATATTCAAATTGAGTACAGGTACCTGAAGGTCGTTTGGCTGGTTTGGATTGCGCTAATTGCTAAAATAAATAAGCTGCTTGCTTAAAATGCTAAATAAGGTACGCCTACGCAATAAAAATAGGAAATATGAACTGTTTTTGCTTTTTCCGACCGGGTGGGTCGATGTATATATATTTATATCTCTTGTCAAATTGCAAAAGCTCCTCCGTACAAAGGAGACTCTGCCAAAAAAATTTAAAATTTTGGGAGTTAGAAAATTTTTGAAAAATTTGGTTAACAACGAAACAATGTCAAAATTAGAAATTTACAGTAAACTAGTAAATGAAATTAATATGAATCAGTTTAAATGAAAGATAAAACTCAATATTAGGAATCAGAAATAAATTGAATTCATATGCAACAGTGAAGACTAATTTGAAATAGGTATGAAACATATGTGAAGAAATGTATAAAATGATTAAAAGTTACCATTGGATTTTATTGCTTGGTAAGATATGCAGGTATAAAAAGGGGAAAAGAAATTGGATTTGGTTCCAAAAGATAAAATTGAATTGCCCGACAAAGAGGTACGTATTTAAATTTCTGGATGAAATTGGATTGGATTTTTGATGTAGCCTCTTGGCTTTTGTTTCTTTTTGAGATTTTGGGAGCCCGGAGAGGCCTTTTGTAGTAGTACCGAGCTAGCCGCGCAAAGGAGACGCTGGCAAAAAATTTCGGGAATTTAGCGAGTTAGAAAAATTTTGAGAAAATTTTGACAATTCAAATTTGGTTTTAAATTGAAATTTAGACGATTGAGTGAGGGGTGTTGGTTGAAACCATAGAAGGTTTTAGGAAATTGGTTAAGGTGATAGTGGACCTTTAATTAAGGATATTTGGTAAGACTATTGAAGTGTGGGTTTTGGAAAAAGTAAACGGGTATTGGTCCATTCTTCCTAACTAGTAATTTCGGGGACGAAATTCTTTTAAGGGGGGAGGAATGTGATGACCCGGAATTTCTAGCAGTGTAAATTTGAATAGTTAATTGGTTTTAAATATTTAAAAGTTAATTTTAATTTGAATTTAAGATATCAATATTTACTTGATAATGATATCATTTAATTGTATAACTTAAATATTGAATTTTATAATTGAAATTGGGTAAATTGTTGAATCTGAGATTCTAGGCCTGTTTCAAATAATTTGAAGGCTTATAAAATCTATAATGAGGATACTGAAGATAATAGAATGGTTGAAATTTAATTTAAAGGTAATTTATTCAATTTTAATCATATATATTTTAAATTGAATTTAAAAATAGCATTTCGAGGCACAGTCTCGGAATTTGACGAAACCAATTCCATTGGATCCGTAATAGTTAATTATTATCGGATTTCAATTTTCGTAGCAATCTAAGTTGTCGTTTGACCCTGGCAGCTCAAAATGCTTAGAACTATTTTGATCAATTAAATTTTAAATTTGATCGTTTACTTCCGTAACTCGCGTATATGATCGAATTAGCTTCCGAAACATGTTCCATTGTGTTCGGAATGCGGGTAGAACCTTATAAACGACAGTCGGCATGTTTGATTCGGGGTTTGAGATTTCACGTTATAATTAACGAGACGTTTTTGAGAGTTTTATAATTTAATAAAAATTTTAAGTCAAAGGGGTCAAAGATATTTTCATTAACTCGTACTCAAGAAGCTTCTCGCCTAATATATTTAATTCCCCGTCTTTCTCTCAAATCCAGAAGGAGGAGATCGAACTAAAATGGGAGCAAATTGATCTCTTCACAAAAGAATGCCTATAATCCTTCTTTTCTCCGTGAAATCCCTAGTTCCTCTTCAGTTCAAAAACCCGCTCTCTCTCCCTCCTCTTCCCCACATTGAGATTAACAGTAATTGGAAAAAAAAAAGAACAAGGCGACCGAAAGGGGGAAATCATGTCGTTCGCCCTCGAACAAGCGAGGATACTCGATTTTTGCTAGGCTATGTTGTGATAAGTTAAAGGCCGAAGCCATGTTCAAATCAAATCGCGAATTGGGGGAAATCTAGGGCAAGCATGGCCACGTCGTCAGAGCAGCATCATGTCGAGCTTGAGTCTCTCGTGGGTAGCAGCGTTCGTGGTTTTGCCTAGCTCGAGGAGTGGTGCCGGTTCGAGCGACAGAGGGGTTCGCGAGTTGGAATTCGGTGACATCGGAGCTCGACTCGAACGCGTGGAGGAGGAGGGTCGCGACAGTTTTGATGATGTTCTGATATCTCGAAATTAATGGTGAGAAATCTAATTAACGTTTTAGTTTATGTTATTCTATTTTACTTTAAAAGGATAATTTACTGGGTGCATCTAATCGAATTGAATTATGGGTAGTTTTACTCGGGGCAGTAGGAGTTTGACTCGAAGTACAGTAGTGATGCCTCGGATAAATGGTTACTCAGGTTGTAATGGAAATCCTGTTCGTTTTGTCTTTTCATTTGAAAGGAAAAGTTGAGACTGAGTTTCGAGTTAAAGTTAAACTTGTAATTTATTTTAAGTTTTATTTTAAATAAATTTAAAGGTTCAAAGGGTTTTGCAAACGGTAATTGAGTCATTTTAAATTTTAAAGGTTAATTTTCATCTTCAGGATAATTAAGATAGATTGATTAATTACATTAATAAGGTGATTTAGTTTAGTAAAGATCGATCATTTGTAATTAGAGATTAATCAATTACTTAAATGATAAAGTACTTAATGGAAGTACTTGAGAATTTATTTCTTGTAATTAATTAAAGTAAGAATTAAATAAGATAACTTATTAAGGGCTTATGATTTGTGATTAAATAAATTAGTAGTGTAATTTAAGTGGATGACAAATTAATTCAATTAATTGATGATTTGAGTTGATTAATTTAGAAATTTAGTGTTTGAACCAATTAATTGAAGGTTAAGTTAATTTATTAAGCTTAATTAATTTAGAAAAGTAAATTGATGGTTGATAGGAAATTATTTAATGTAGTTAATAAAATATAGTTACTTTGTGGAATTAATCAAGGAAGTAATTAAGATAGTTAAATAAAGGAGAAATTAATTTATATGATTAATGATGTAATTAAAGATTTGATTACTTAAGATTAATTAATCCATCATGAGTGACTTATAAGAAGTTAAATTAATATAAATAATTGTGGACTAATATAATTAAAATAGTTTATTAATTCCTGAGGTAATTAAGACTACTTGTTGATTTTGGGTTAAGACTAATTATTTTCGTGAAATGAATTAAGGATAATTACTTGAACAAAATTTAAAGATAATTAATCCTGGGTGATTAATTAAGATGAATGAATATGGAGAAATTGATTTATTAATTGGTTTGGAAATAAATCGATGAAGAAATTTAAGTAATTGGGGTTTGGAATTCAATTGGAATCAATTGAATTGGCTTGTATGCGATTAAGCTTGCTTATGGGTGATTAAATGGTGATGGATGCTTGAATGAGTTGTTATCTCTGATATGAAATGTTGGGTATTTCATTTGAATAATTTGGGTTAGGATAACATGAGATTCGAAGAGACCGGGGTCGGATATTTGGGAAATACCCGAAACCACTTCGAACTTTTATAAATTGATTTATGAAATCAATAGGCTGGATTGAAAAGTTTTAAATGGACTCGGTTATTTTATCTAAGCTTGGTACTTAGAAAATTGATGTGTGAAATAAGTGTTGTCTATAGCAAACTGTGAATTGGTTAAATTGATATAAGTTACCCGGGTTTATATAAGTTGATTTCTTTGGTATTCCATGTTAGATGGGTTTACTCACGCTGGTTTCCAGCCTGACCCGGGTGTTACTTTGGTGTAATGCTCGAGTCAGACCGAGTATTACAGATTTTCAGGTTAGGACGTTCAGGAGCTCAAGAGGCGAGCTGGTGGCAATATCGCATGGAGTTTATCCGCTGTATTTATATTATTGTTTACCTGAGTCATGATAATTGTATATATATTAAGTAAGTGTATATATGTAAAACTCTGATGTACTAAAATGTAACCGATAGATATAGATTCTTTTGTAAACTGTTATTATTTATTATTATAATTTATCCGTTGCGAATGTGAGATGTTTGGTGTTTCTGTTCTTCCTCTTCTTGTTGAATATGCGCTTTGCGCTATATGATTTTTGTTTGATGATAATAAACATATATACATTCATATAAATGTATTTGGTAATGTACCATGTTGTTTTTTTTTTCATAGTTTAAATAAATATTTGTTGAATAAAATTAAATTACACAGAATTCGAATTTGAATTCAAACAGAACAAGTTAAACAGATTTTGAATTCAAACAGAAATTTTTATTCAAACAAATATTTATTACAATTGTAAATAGTACAATTTCATGCTCTCACTATACATATACATTTTTGATTACAATCACATCACATTTACATCACAACCTCACTACATATCACTCACACTCGTATTTGTCTTCAACTATAATCCGGTTTGAATCCAGCATCTGAGTAATCTGCAAAAATATTTTCAAACGCAGTAAAATTGAAAGAGAAATATTTTTGAAATTTGAAAGAAACGATGATTTTGAAAACATTGTTTGCCTCAGTTATTTGGGTTGTTCGTCATCATTTTTGACTGTGCAATATCTGTGCATATCGGTATTTTTATCAGGGACAGGTAATTACAAGTGGCTGCAGTACACACGTGTACATTCGTATACGTGTGCACTACCTCGCCAACTCGTGTGCAAAAATCAAACAAAAGCACAGAAATCAAAAACAAGGTCAAACCCAAGATAGGTTCAAGTCATCAAGTTCAAGTCAGACCACTGTAATAAGGCAGTAGTGTACATAGATACAACTACAACAATGACCAAAAGTGTACAGCAATGCAAGTAAAGTGACACCATTAAGCATATGCAAACAAAACAAACTACATCAAGTAGCAAATCAAACCAGCAGTATACAAGTACAAGACCACCAAGCAAAATCAGTTCAACATGCATGAAATGAAACAACAATATGCAATACAACAATCAGATGGTCAGAGCCATAGCAAACAGAGGCATCAATATGTGACAATATGCAGCATACCAGAGGTTACAACATCAAAGAATCAAGTACACATGTATGCAGTGACACATCAATGAAGACACAGCCCAACAAAACAGCGTCAAAGAAAATGTCAACATAAAGTACTACAGAGATCAATGCAACTTCACAGCAATCATAACACAAGCCAGAGTGAATGCAGACAAGCACATGAATACATAAAGCTACAAGTGATGCAGCATCAATCAAAAAGTGATATGGTGAAGCATTGACTCGAATACAACTACAAGGCATGAAACCATAGTGAAACAGTTCAAGTGGACAGTGAAGGCAGTACACAAGTGAAACAACAAAATGAATGTTATGTTCAAACATAAGATGAATAATACGACAGCTACTCAATGATACAGTAGCAAACTACAGTGATGCAGCCAGTACCAACATGGACAGAAGGCAGTGAAACTCAAAGCAATGATCAAGTGCAAATAAATGGAACACAAGTCAGTGGCAAGCTACAAGGCATAGCAACTGCATAGCAACGACAACAAGACCAGCATCAAGTTCGTGTCAAAATTTCAATGTTGAACAAGTCAAAGTCGAAAGTCATCACGAAATTAATTCAAAGTCGTAATCATCAAGCAACCAGAATATTCACATATGAATTAGTCAGAGAAATCATCAAACATCAGAAATTAATCGAACGGCCGAGGTGAATAATATGACAAATTCAAATAGAGAATATACGACGCAAATCTAGGGTTACAAACCCTATATAAACCACGAAACATCATCGGCATTTTGAGTTGAGTTCGAGCATAACAAAGAACAAATCATCCAACTCGAATCACGATCGAGTTCAAGTATCAATTTAGAAAAGCAAAAGGACACAGTACATACCGAATTCACAAGCAACGAACTCGATCGAGCAACTGCAAAACATCCAATAGTCAACCATCAGAGAAGCAGCGAGCTAGGGAAACATATCACAGATCAATTGAAGAAACCGAAGCCAACAAAGAGCCGAAGCCCTAACTGGAACAAAAGGGAACGAAGCCCTAATCAGAAAGAGGCCGCCATTTTTTTCTTCTCAAAAGAAAGTGGATTGGGTTAATAAAAACAAGGGGCCGGTTTTGTTTTATAAAAGGGCTTAAGTTTTATTTAGGGTCCAATTAAAAAAAGGGTTTTGTTTCTATAGGCTTTTATTAATATTGTTAATTAGTTTAGGGTTATTTTTCTATTGTTCTTAATTATTGTTTTTATTTTACGAATCAAAGAATTTAGGTAAATCACCACCTAGGTTTAGGTAGTGTCAGATTGTCTATTTTGAATTAGTTCAGTGAGCAGGGCGTGCGAGTTTGCAAAGCTCTATAGGCGGGAGCAGTGTTTGCGAGTGAGCGAAACTCTATAGGCGGGAGCAGGGTGTGCGAGTCTAGTAGAGTGTTTGTGAGCGGGAGCAAAAGGGTCTGCGAGTCTAGTAGAGTTGTTGTAAGCGTGATACTGTTTAATTCTAATAGAAATCTGTGAATGCAGCAGTAGGCAGGGGTTGCCGAAGCTGGGTAAATTTTGTGTGTGATTTACTTTTCAACATATTTATTTCTGCAGTTTATTTCTGTGTTTAAATCGAGAAAATTTGCTATAACCCTATTCACCCCCCCTCTAGGGTTAATCTAGATCCTACAAGTGGTATCAGAGCCCGGTTTATTTTTTATTTAACTCTAGAGTCATGAGTCTACAAAATAATGTTTTTTCTGAGGGGCAATCTATTGCTAGGCCACCCATGTTTAACGGGAACGATTATGCTTATTGGAAAGTTAGGATGAGTATTTATCTTAGTTCCGTTGATTATGATGTTTGGGATATTATTGAAACTGGCTATAAACCTCCCACTATAATCGTTGGTGGTACTGAGATTCCTAAACCTAAGGATAGGTGGGATGCAATCGATAAGAAATTGAAAACGACAAATGCTAAAGCCATGAATGCTTTGATATGTGCTCTTGATAAAAATGAATTTAATAGAATTTCTCATTGTACAACAGCACAGGAAATATGGCATACTTTGGAGGTGACACACGAAGGAACTTCTCAAGTCAAGGAGTCTCGGCTAGCCCTATTCAGCAATGAATACGAAAACTTTGTAATGGACAAAGACGAGAGCATAAAGGATATGTTTGGACGCTTTTCAACCTTGGTATACAATGCTAGAGCGCTTAGGAAGGTATTCACTGAGGTAGAGCTTGTGCGGAAGATACTACGAGTTTTACCAATGAACTTTGAGGCAAAAGTCACAGCAATCCAAGAATCGAAAGATCTGAGCAAACTAAGCATGGAGGAGTTGATTGGCAACTTGATGACATATGAGCTTGAGTTAAAAGCAAAGGAAGAACGCAACAACTCCGAACCAAAGAAGAAGACGATTGCCTTAAAAAGTAAAGAAGAAAGCGATGAAGAAGATCCAATTGAAGAGCTTGCAATGGCTGTCAATAATCTTAGAAGATGGTCTAGATTCAAGCCACGCAAGAAGAAAACAAAGGGCAATAGGTCAAAAGATTCCGAAAATTCCGATAATGAACTGATATGTTATAACTGCAACAAGCCTGGCCACATCAAACCAAAATGCCCACTTCTCAAAAACAACAAAGAAAAGAAAAAGGCGAAGAAGGTATATGCAGCGACTTGGGATGATGAAGAAGGAGAGGAAGCTTCGGATAGCAGCCCAGAGGAGGCTAACTTGTGTTGCATGGCAAAATCAGAATCAGAAGCAACCTCCGACGAATCTAGTGAGGCAGGTGAGTTTTCTTATAAAGAACTTGTCTTTATGTGTTCTGATCTTACTAAGGTAGTGGATACTCTTGAATCTAAAATTGAAAAACTGAAATCTGATAGGAGAGAATTTGCTCGTGAAAATTTTAGGTTAAAAACTGAACTTGAAAATATTCAAAACCTAAAATGTAAAAAATGTAAGATTTTAGATTCAGAATTATCAAAACTGAGGAATAACTTTGAAAGTCTTGAAAATGAAAACTTGAATCTTAAGGAAACCATCGACACTAGGAGATAGGATTTTATTAATCGATGCACCTCACTTGTCACTGAAAATTCAACATTAAAAACCAAAGTCCAAAATCTTGAGAAATCTTTGAATAACTTTTCAAGAGGCGAAAAATCTTTCAAGATGCTATTGAGAAATCAAATTTTTGCTAACAACGGGAAAGGACTAGGTTTTGGGAAAACACAAGTTGATGATAATGCAAAATATAAGAATGTCTTTGATAGATGTGAAATATTTAGATGTCGTGCTGAAAATGATAGTCATAGGAACAAGAACACAAAATTTATACAAGTTTGGGTTCCTAAGAATTCTACAAACAAATTTCATGTTTATTGGAATAAAAATAAAAGGACTAAACAAGTATGGATTCCAAAGGGATTGTTTATTCACAATGCTTCTATCAGTAATAACTTTGGACCTAAGAGTTTCTCTAGGTCATCTTCCTCTCTTCTTATGTAGGTCTGTTGGCGGGCTAAGGAACAACAAGAATGGTTTCTAGATTCAGGTTGTTCTAGACATATGACAGGTGACAAATCGAAGTTCCTTAGCTTAGAGAATTTTAAAGGTGGAAATGTGATCATGGGAGACAATAGCAAGTGTAAGATTATTGGCAAAGGTGAAGTTGGTAACGGTATTTTTTCCTTGACTAATGTTTTATACGTTGAAAATCTGCATCACAATCTCATTTCTATTAGCCAACTATGTGACAAAGGTATGAACGTAATTTTTGATAGTGATACTTGCAAAATCATTGATAAATCTTCTAATAACATTGTTTTTATGGGCAAAAGAAAAGGGAATGTTTACTCACTTTCATTTGATAATCTAAAACTTTCTAGATGTTTGGTAGCCACTGACGAAGAGGCATATTTATGGCATAGGAGACTTGGACATGCTAGCATGAGTCTCTTAGAAAAACTCGAATCAAAAGAATTAGTCAGAGGGTTACCACATCAGAAATTTAAAAATAATAAAGTCTGTAAAGCATGTTCCTTGAGCAAGCTTAGTTGATCATCATTTCGTCCTAAAAACATTGTTAGCACATCAAGGGTCCTTGAACTAGTCCACATGGATTTATTTGGACCAAATGAAATTTCAAGCTTGAATGGAAAACGTTATTGTTATGTATTGGTTGATGATTATTCTAGATTTACATGGGTTTACTTTTTAGCCAAAAAGTCTGAATCTTTCGAATATTTTTCAAAATTTGCAAAACTTGTTCAAAATGAAAAAGGAGTTACAATTAAAACCTTGAGAAGTGATCATGGAGGCGAATTTGAAAATTTTGAATTTGAAAATTTTTGTGAAGAAAATGGTTTAAAACATGAATTTTCTGCTCCACGAACACCTCAACAAAATGGGGTGGTTGAAAGGAAAAATCGTACATTACAGGAATTGGCTAGATCCATGTTAAGTGAGTATAAGCTACCTCTAATCTTTTGGGCAGAGGCAGCGAATACTTCGTGCTATGTAATGAATAGAGTAATGATTAGACCAATACTTGGCAAAACGTCTTATGAATTGTGGCATGAAAGGAAACCTAACATTTCTTATTTTCGTATATTTGGGTGTCCTTGTTTCATTCTTAACACAGGTGATCAACTTGGAAAATTTGAATCAAAGGCTGATGATGGAATTTTCATGGGCTATTCAACAAGGAGTAAGGCTTACAGGATATATAACAAACGAACAAAGACAATTGTTGAGTCAATCAATGTGAAATTTGATGAATCTGATCTGGAAAAAACGACTGAAAGGATGGTTGACGACGGAGTAGATCCTGAAGGCACTGAAGAAGGGACATTTAGTGAGAAAACTGAAAGAAGGACTGTTGATGCTGATAAACTAAGGTTCAAACCTAATCATCCTCCTGAATTAATTATTGGTGATCCTACGGAAGGTATACGTACTCGTTCCTCATTTGATGAAAATTTGTGTGCGTTTTGTTGTCATAGTGGTTTTATTTCTGAAATTGAACCTGATTCTGTTGAAATGGCTCTTAATGATGAAAATTGGTTTTTAGCAATGCAAAATGAACTTAATCAATTTGAGAGAAACAAAGTTTGGAATTTAGTTCCTAGGCCTAATGACTATCCAATTGTAGGGACTAAATGGGTGTTTAAAAATAAATTTGATGAATCAGGAAATGTAATTAGAAACAAGGCTAGGTTGGTTGCAAAAGGTTATAACCAAATAGAAGGCATAGACTTTGATGAAACATTTGCTCCAGTTGCTAGGTTAGAAGCCATTAGAATCTTGCTAAGTTTTGCATGTTACAAGGGTTTCAAACTTAAACAAATGGATGTTAAAAGTGCCTTTTTGAATGGTGATTTAAAAGAAGAAGTTTTTGTCGAACAACCACCCGGTTTTGAAAATCATGAATTTCCAAATCATGTGTATAAGCTAGAAAAAGCATTATATGGTCTTAAGCAAGCACCAAGAGCTTGGTATGACTGCCTCTGTACATATCTTTTGGAAAATGGTTTTAAAAAGGGAAGTGCTGACACGACTCTGTTTCTATTACATAAAGAACATGATTTTTTGATTGTTCAGATTTATGTGGATGATATTATTTATGGTGCTACTAACGAGCTTTTGTGTGAGAATTTTGAACAAGTCATGCAGGCTAAATTTGAGATGAGTTTGGTTGGTGAATTGAAATACTTTCTTGGATTTCAAATTAAGCAAAGCAGTGATGGTATCTTCATTTCACAATCCAAATATGTGTTGGAGCTATTGAAGAAATTTGGAGTCGAAAATTCCAAACCATTGAGAACTCCTATGAGCCCATCAACAAAGTTGGACAAAGATGAGAAAGGAATTGCAATTGATCAAAAGAAATATCAAGGGATAATCGGTTCACTTCTCTATCTTACTGCTTCTAGACCTGATATTATGTTTTCTGTGTGCTTGTGTGCACGTTTTCAAGCTAATCCCAAAGAATCTCATTTAAAAGCTACTAAACGAATTTTGAGATATCTTTCACACACACACACAAATTTGGACTATGGTACCCTTCTTGTGAAAATTTTGATTTAGTAGGTTATTCCGATGCTGATTATGCTGGTTCATTAGTTGACAGAAAAAGCACTAGTGGGACATGTTTCATGCTAGGACATTCATTAGTCTCATGGTCAAGTCGGAAACAGAATTGTGTTGCATTATCCACCACTGAAGCAGAATATATTGCTTTGGGAAGTTGTTGTGCTCAAATTCTATGGATGATGCAAACTCTTTCTGATTTTGGCTTAGTCTATAAACAAGTCCCATTAAAATGTGATAGTAGGAGTGCTATAGATTTGTCAAATAATCCTGTTCATCACTCTCGCACAAAACACATTGATGTGAGACACCATTTTCTTCGAGATCATATTGCTAAAGAAGACATTTGCATTGAATATATTTCAACAGAAACTCAACTTGCTGATATTTTCACAAAACCTCTCCCCGAAGACAGATTTTCCAAATTACGTTTAGATTTGGGAATTATAGAGGTTGACTGATCATTTTTTTTTTAAATTTTGATTTTTGAATTTGATTCTAAAATGACAATTTTTTAACTAATCTAACTCCCTAATGATTATCGAAAAGATGAATAGTGATTGAAAAAGTGATGAGTGTTGATATTTATCATATATTATAACTCGAGAAAGTATAATTAGAAAATTTCTTTAGAATTTCATAACAAGAGTTATAAAATTTTTGTTAGGTAATAATTCCATGACCATTTCTATTTCTATCATCTTTCTATCGACCATCACTCTTCAAGATCATATTTAGTATGTAAATTTGTGGTAGTTTACAAAGGAAATCATTTGTTCTTCAATATCTTTAAATCTGTGAAGAAAATTATTTGTGCTTCAACTTATAATATTCAGCAATTAATAATAATAAATACCAAAGTATTCACTCTCATTTAAAAGTCCTCACGGTTATGCATGGGTGAATTACTTGGAATTTGTTATGTGCTTCCATGCTCATTTAAAAGTCCTCACGGTTATGCATGTATGGAACGCATATCAAAAGTTGATTTTTAAAATAAACAAGTTGATTCTAATCCCATTTAAAAGTCCTCACGGTTATGCGTGATTAGAAAATACTTGATTTCGTTTTTTAAAAAAAAATTGTGAATACTACTAATCTCATTTAAAAGTCCTAACGGTTATGCATGGTTAGTAGAGATTCAAATTTCCTGAAATAAATATACCACAAATAGACAGAATTGTATGATTTTTGATGATTTTTTTTATCCCCATCACTTCTAAAAGTGGAACATGTGCTTGACAAGAGTAATTATGATTTTTGTTTGAGTTTTATTGAAATTTGATATTTATATTTAATTGAGTTAAATGTTTGATTCATGTCTATCACTTCATCCCTATTTTATAACACTATTATTCTTTTGCTGATAACAAAAGGGGGAGAGAAAAGTTAAGATTTTGTCAAATAGAATCAAGCAAAGGTCAAATAATTTTCAATTTGCATATAGGCTCATTTACATATTTTTATTTGTATGCATATATGTAGGAGGAGTATCACATAAAAAGGAAGCATTCAAATAGGGGGAGCAAATGAAATTATCAAATACATTTAATATATTCAAAATCTTAAATATATGTTTGTTATCATCAAAAGGGGGAGATTGTTGAATATGCGCTTTGCGCTATATGATTTTTGTTTGATGATAATAAACATATATACATTCATATAAATGTATTTGGTAATGTACTATGTTTTTTTTTTCATAGTTTAAATAAATATTTGTTGAATAAAATTAAATTACACAGAATTCGAATTTGAATTCAAACAGAACAAGTTAAACAGATTTTGAATTCAAACAGAAATTTTTATTCAAACAAATATTTATTACAATTGTAAATAGTACAATTTCATGCTCTCACTATACATATACATTTTTGATTACAATCACATCACATTTACATCACAACCTCACTACATATCACTCACACTCGTATTTGTCTTCAATTATAATCCGGTTTGAATCCAGCATCTGAGTAATCTGCAAAAATATTTTCAAACGCAGTAAAATTGAAAGAGAAATATTTTTGAAATTTGAAAGAAACGATGATTTTGAAAACATTGTTTGCCTCAGTTATTTGGGTTGTTCGTCATCATTTTTGACTGTGCAATATCTGTGCATATCGGTATTTTTATCAGGGACAGGTAATTACAAGTGGCTGCAGTACACACGTGTACATTCGTATACGTGTGCACTGCCTCGCCAACTCGTGTGCAAAAATCAAACAAAAGCACAGAAATCAAAAACAAGGTCAAACCCAAGATAGGTTCAAGTCATCAAGTTCAAGTCAGACCACTGTAATAAGGCAGTAGTGTACATAGATACAACTACAACAATGACCAAAAGTGTACAGCAATGCAAGTAAAGTGACACCATTAAGCATATGCAAACAAAACAAACTACATCAAGTAGCAAATCAAACCAGCAGTATACAAGTACAAGACCACCAAGCAAAATCAGTTCAACATGCATGAAATGAAACAGCAACATGCAATACAACAATCAGATGGTCAGAGCCATAGCAAACAGAGGCATCAATATGTGACAATATGCAGCATACCAGAGGTTACAACATCAAAGAATCAAGTACACATGTATGCAGTGACACATCAATGAAGACACAGCCCAACAAAACAGCGTCAAAGAAAAATGTCAACATAAAGTACTACAGAGATCAATGCAACTTCACAGCAATCATAACACAAGCCAGAGTGAATGCAGACAAGCACATGAATACATAAAGCTACAAGTGATGCAGCATCAATCAAAAAGTGATATGGTGAAGCACTGACTCAAATACAACTACAAGGCATGAAACCATAGTGAAACAGTTCAAGTGGACAGTGAAGGCAGTACACAAGTGAAACAACAAAATGAATGTTATGTTCAAACATAAGATGAATAATACGACAGCTACTCAATGATACAGTAGCAAACTACAGTGATGCAGCCAGTACCAACATGGACAGAAGGCAGTGAAACTCAAAGCAATGATCAAGTGCAAATAAATGGAACACAAGTCAGTGGCAAGCTACAAGGCATAGCAACTGCATAGCAACGACAACAAGACCAGCATCAAGTTCGTGTCAAAATTTCAATGTTGAACAAGTCAAAGTCGAAAGTCATCACGAAATTAATTCAAAGTCGTAATCATCAAGCAACCAGAATATTCACATATGAATTAGTCAGAGAAATCATCAAACATCAGAAATTAATCGAACGGCCGAGGTGAATAATATGACAAATTCAAATAGAGAAAATACGACGCAAATCTAGGGTTACAAACCCTATATAAACCACGAAACATCATCGGCATTTTGAGTTGAGTTCGAGCATTACAAAGAACAAATCATCCAACTCGAATCACGATCGAGTTCAAGTATCAATTTAGAAAAGCAAAAGGACACAGTACATACCGAATTCACAAGCAACGAACTCGATCGAGCAACTGCAAAACATCCAATAGTCAACCATCAGAGAAGCAGCGAGCTAGGGAAACATATCACAGATCAATTGAAGAAACCGAAGCCAACAAAGAGCCGAAGCCCTAACTGGAACAAAAGGGAACGAAGCCCTAATCAGAAAGAGGCCGCCATTTTTTTCTTCTCAAAAGAAAGTGGATTGGGTTAATAAAAACAAGGGGCCGGTTTTGTTTTATAAAAGGGCTTAAGTTTTATTTAGGGTCCAATTAAAAAAGGGGTTTTGTTTCTATAGGCTTTTATTAATATTGTTAATTAGTTTAGGGTTATTTTTCTATTGTTCTTAATTATTGTTTTTATTTTACGAACCAAAGAATTTAGGTAAATCACCACCTAGGTTTAGGTAGTGTCAGATTGTCTATTTTGAATTAGTTCAGTGAGCAGGGCGTGCGAGTTTGCAAAGCTCTATAGGCGGGAGCAGTGTTTGCGAGTGAGCGAAACTCTATAGGCGGGAGCAGGGTGTGCGAGTCTAGTAGAGTGTTTGTGAGCGGGAGCAAAAGGGTCTGTGAGTCTAGTAGAGTTGTTGTAAGCGTGATACTGTTTAATTCTAATAGAAATCTGTGAATGCAGCAGTAGGCAGGGGTTGCCGAAGCTGGGTAAATTTTGTGTGTGATTTACTTTTCAGCATATTTATTTCTGCAGTTTATTTCTGTGTTTAAATCGAGAAAATTTGCTATAACCCTATTCACCCCCACCTCTAGGGTTAATCTAGATCCTACACTTCTATCTCTTTCTTCTTTCATAACTATCTGGGATTTTCATGTTCGAAAATTTCGGGTCGTTACAATGTCGAAAGCGATAGTATGGAAGAGGAACCTGGTGCTGGAAGAGACAAAACAGTGAAGAACCTATTTATTTGTATTTTCAAACTATTTCTTTTGTACCTAATCTGCCTTGTTTGTCTAAATCTGATTGGTTGTCCTACTATTTTTTCAAAAAGTTCTACCAATTTCTAGAAACTATAATTTCAAATTATTTATAAAAAACCCATTTCTCCCTTTAAAATATATAAAACATTTAAGTCCCAAACCTTAAATAATTTTGTACACCCATCAAAACACTTAGGAAAAATCTAAAAAAATTCCAAAAAATATCTTTTAATACGTTTTCTAACATATAAAATTTTCAGACCCAAATATTATATTATTTACCCATAAATAATTTATAGCCCAAAGTGTCATTTTCTTTACAATAAAATTCAAATTAAATCCACATAAATTCCTAAAATTTTGAAAATTGTAACCCGTCTCCAAATATTATTTCTGATCTTCATAAAAATTCGTAAGGCATTAAATATCATTCAATATGGTTTGTACCTTAAAACGTATCGTAAAATCAATGTGAACGTGTATGAATCATCAACAAGTATATATAAACATACCATCACTCAAAAACATGGCAAAACATTTCAAAATCATCTTAAAACCGAAAACAAATCAAAATAGGAGATATAAATGTTATTCACCTTAGCCTTTGTGATTAAAGAGATTGAGATATGAATAGAGTTGAGTTGCTTAAGCTTTTTCCTGGCTTTTCTACTATCTTTCTCCTTTTTTCCTTGTTAATGGTGGCCGGCCTTGAGTTACAAAAAAATTAAAAATGAAATGAGGCGTGTATAATTTACACGGGCATGGGTAATAAATATAGGAATTGCCTCTTTCCCATTTTACCCCTCCTCTAATTCATTTTAAACTTCTTTTTAGTTCATTGTTAAATGGCACGATCGCCCCTTTTAATTAGATCAAATATCAAACCTCTAATCAACACATTATTTTATTTAATTTATATAATTAAATATCCTAAATAATGTTATCAAATTATAAGGAGTTACAAACTCCCCTCTTTAAAGAATTTCATCCTTGAAATTACGATAAGGTACACACGAATCAAACAATAAGATAAGACCTACCATCAAACAAATCAGGATAAGCATCTATAATCATGCTCTCAACCTCCTAATTATAGTCCCTGTCATCATCACTCTACTAGACCTTGACTAATCTGACTGTCTTGGTTCTAAGCCTCTTCTCATATTTCGCAACTATACCAACTAGTTTTCTAACTATGGTCAAGTCTGGTTCTACCACTAAGTCATCTAGCATAGTTGGTGCAATAGCAGTCTTCGAGTCTCTGACACACTTTCTAAGATGAGAAACATGAAAGACATCATGAACACATGCTAAACTGCTTGATAATTAAACTCTATATGTCAGTTTCCCGATCCTCTTAACTACAGGAAAAGGTCTAATGAACCTTGGTGCTAACTTTCCTGATCTCCCAAATCTGTTTACACCTTTCATTGGTGACACCTTGACAAATACCCGATCTTCAACTGAGAACTCTAAGTCTTTCCGTCTCCTATATGCACAACTCTTCTGCCTAGACCGAGCCTCCTTCATTCTATCCCGAATGACCTTAATCTTTTCTGTAGCTTCTCTAATTAGATCTGGACCAAGAACCAACTTATCCCCAGTCTCCAACTAACAAACAGGACATTTGCATGGTCTTCCATACAAAGCTTCAAAGGGTGCCATCCCAATACTAGTCTGATAACTGTTGTTATACGAAACTCAACTAGATGCAGATGGTCTTCCCATAATCCCCCAAAATCTAGAAGACAAGCTCTCAACAAATCCTCAAAGATCTTGTTTACTCTTTCCGTTTGTCCATCTGTCTACGGATGGTAAGCGGTACTGCTATCGAGCTTGGTTCCTAAAACTTCCCGTAGACTCTTCTAGAAATCGCTAATAAGCAAGTAATCTCTGTCATTTACCATGCTACTAGGAATTCCATGCAGTCTAACCACATTATTTAGGAACAACTTGCTAAAACAGGTGCCGTCTTGGTGGAATTAACTGAAATGAAATGGGCACTCTTGGTTAATCTATCCATTATGGCCCATATACTTTCATTTCCTCTATTCGACCTTGGCAACCCGTCAATAAAGTCCGTAGAAATTGAATCTCACTTCCATGCTGGAATATCTAATGGCTGAAGCAGCCCACTTAGCTTCTGGTGTTCGGCCTTTGCCTGTTGGCATTTCAAGCACTGCCTTACACATAAGCCAATATCTCGCTTCATACCTTCCCCAAAGAAACTTCTCTTCATATCTTGATACATCTTGGTTCCTCTTGGATAAATAGAGAACTTCGAATGAAGGCATTCCTCCAAAACTTCTTTCCTTATGTTTCCTACACTCGGAACACATAATCTTCCTTTCTTTCTTAACCATCCATTTTGGTCAAGATTGAAATATTTCAAGTTAACACTCTCGGTTCCTTCTCTAAGCTTCCTGATCCATTTAGCTAACACTAGATCCTCCATTAGTTTGGAAGAAATCCTTTAGATCATCATTGGTTGAACTTTCTAACAAGATAATGCAATTGTATCTCCACTAGACCTAGTCTTAGATCTACACTGCACTATGTAATTCGTCAACGCTTCCAAATCCTTCCACTCAACAACCATTGCTAACACTGCATTTTGAGTTTCCTACTAAGTGCATTTGCAACCTTGTTGCCTTTCCTTGTGTATGCTTAATCCCAAAATCATAAGCGTTTATAAACTCTAATCACCTCTGTTGTCTCATGTTCAGCTCCTTCTAAGAGAAGAAATACTTCAGCAACTTATGATATGTATATAACTCCAACCTCTCTCCCATAAGGTAATGTCTCCACGCCTTCAAGGCAAAAATCACTGCAGCCAACTCCAATCATGCATCGGATATCTGACCTCATGTGGTCTAAGCTATCTAGAATCATAAGCAATCACTTTACCTCTCTACATCAGCACAGCTCCTAATCTTGTTCCATATGCATTGGTATAAAACACCAAATCATGATTCCCTTCTGGAACAACCAACACATGTGCATGTGTCAATAAGTGCTTCAAACTCTGGAATGCTTCCTTACACTTATCGGTCAACACAAACTTCACATCCTTCCTTGTTAGCTTGGTCATCGGTGCCGCTATCCGCGAGAAATCCTTAATAAACCTCCGATAATAACGAGCTAACCCAAGGAAACTCTTTATCTCGATTACTGTCTCAGATCTCTTCCAACTATTCACTGCTTCAACCTTAGTCGAATCCATTGACAACCCTTTTCTCTGAGAATACATGACTAAGAAACTTCACTTCCTTCTTCCAGAAGTGACACTTCGAAAACTTCGCCTTCAGTCGATGCTGCTTCAGCGTCTCAAGCACCACTCTAAGGTGAAATTCATGCTCTCTTTCATCCTTAGAGTAAATCAAGATGTCATCTATAAGGACCAATAAGAACCTATCAAAGTGCTCTCTGAAAATCCGGTACGTCAAATCTACAAAGAAAGCTGGCGCATTCATCAGTCCGAACGTCATAACTAACCATTCGTATTCGGTCCTGAACGCCATTAAAGGTATACCATCATATACTACTCTGAGCTGATGGAAACTTGTTGCCAAATCCAACTGAGAAAATACCTTGGCTCCACTCAACCGGTCGAAAAAATCGTCAATTCTGGGCAATGGATATCAATTCTTTATCGTCCTCTCATTCAACTTACGATAATCGATATATAGGCTCAACAATCCATCCGGTTTCTTAGAAAACACCACTGCTACACCCAAAGCGAACTACTTGGCCTGATAAAACTCTTGGCTTCTAGATCAACCAACTGCACCTTCAACTTCGTCATCTCTGAAGGGGTTATCCTGCTTGGCATCCTACTCACTAGTTATGCTCCCGGAACCACATCTATCCAAAACTCAATAGCTCGTTTCAGTGGTAATCCAACTGCAGGTTCAAATACATCGGCAAATTCTCTAACCACGAAAGCTCGAGTCATCTCATCATCTGATTCCATAACACCCAACCAAGCATACATCTCGCTAATGGAACCTTCTACGGTATAAACAATCGTGTCGCTACAATCAGCGTGTCTAAGAGATATCTTCCTATCTTGGAAAAACCTAGCATCATACTCACTAAATCAATCCATCCTAAAAATAATCCCTAACCCCACAAAATCAATCACATGCAAACTACAAATAAAAGTATGACCTAACAGGTCAAACTCTAACTGGTCACATCTCAACCCTAGAGTTGTATACCCTCCTATTGGATTCGCAAGCCGTAAGGAAGTAACTAAATATGTGCGTTCAAGGTTAAGCTTATCCATAAAATTCTAGATATGAAAGAATGCTATGCACCAATATCAAATAGAACGCTTATAGACATACCAATGACCTGAAGCGTACTTCCTAAAACGACCTTTCCTTTGTCCTAAGCTGTCGGCTTAAAAGCAACAGGATCCAATGCATACACCTTGCCATTTCCATCCTTAGCGGGATCTTTGCACCGGTTCTTATACTGGCCTATCTAATCACAGTTGAAGCACTTGATGTTGTTCTTCCCGACCACTTCCTTCACCTTTCTAGAACAACACTCATTGGCAAAATACCTATTCTTATCGCACTTAAAACAGACCACCTCATATTTTCCTCTCTTGGCTACTCCACCCTTCTGAGCACCCTTCTTGTGGAAAAACTTCCGCTTCTGGCCTTGCCTTACCTGGACCTCCCTAGCCTTATCCTTCTCCTGACAAGCAAGCATTTCCTCGTGCCTCAAAGTCATCTCCACAACCACATCACAAGGATCTCTGATATATGGTAAAGTAGCCTTGGCCAACTCAGGCTTCAATCTCCTGATGAGCTTCTCGTTCCTTTTCATCACTCTATCTACAACAACATAACCACACCGGGCCAACTCCTCAAACCTACTAGCACACTCTAAAACAATCATCTCTTGCTGTTTAGCTCAGCGAACTTCCTAATTAAAACAGATTGTGCTATAACTGACATGAACCTCTCCTGCAACCTCCTTTTAAACTCTGCCAAGGTCATAGTATCCTCATCACTACCATAGTACCACTGTTCCACTAGAACATAGCACCCTCCTGAAGCTGTCTAGATGCCAAACTCCTCTTCTTCTCATCATTGAGCCTCAAATCCTCAAAAATCCTTTCGTAGTGCAACGACCAATTTTCCATCTCGATAGCATCCTTGGTTTCAATAAATGGCTTCCCTCCGAGTTTAGTGTAATCTCCACTCAGCTTAGCATAATCATGAACAACTGGAACCTCCGGATCTTCTCCTCTCACTGCTCCAGCAGCAACACCCGCTTACACCATGTTTACGAAGAATTTATTCACAGAACAATCACAGAATCAAACATAAATGTAGAAAGTAAATAAAAAGCAGTAAAAGGAAAGAACACACCGAATTTTATACTGGTTCGGAGTTACCCTACATCCAGTCCCGCACTAACGCAAACACCTCATACAGATTTTTATAACACCAATGTCGAGATTACAATCCTCGATTTCTAAAGGCCTTGAGTTACCCTCCTGTCTTTGATTCCGGAGTAACTCTCTTGATTTACGGGACACAAGATCACCCAATTGATTTCCAGGCACAACCACACCTTATAGAGAGACTCGATAAACTTTTGATTACAAATTGATCATACAACTTTGAATAGCACTTTGATTTTCGAGAGAGGGTAGAGAGTCAAACAAGAATGACATTCTAATTTGATTCACTTGAGAATTCGGCAGAATTTCGGCACGATCTTAAAATATGAAAATTTTAGAATATGGATTTGTAGAGAAGAAGGAGTGAAAAAAATAAGAAAATTAAAAAATTCGTTTGTGAAGGCTATTTATAGGCCAGTATTGGTCATAAACATTCGTGAAGAGATTTAAACGAATAGACACTTCTTTTGAAAATTGAAACTTTTGAATTTAATGGCCACCATATCTACATGTGGTATCCCATGATGTCGACATCCCTTAGTTAAAAAACAATGTAAAACTTGTTTTGAAAATGGTATTGAAAGGAAAACAAGATAAATGATTCTGGAGTAAAATAAAATAAGTTTCCTATGTTTTAAAATAAAGAAGAGTAAAAAAAATACTTTTAGAATGTATATATAAATTTTATTTTAAATCTCAAGTGTGTATATATATACACACATTATAAAGAATATTTAAAAATAAGAAGATAGTTTTAAAAACAAACGAAGTTTAAAACAAGAATTTATTTAAAAAAACAAAGAATATTTTAAGGATAAAATATCTTTTTGAAAATCATTTGAAAAGATATGAAAATCATTTTGAAAAACCATTTAAAAGTAGTTTTGCAAGCTTCTTCCTGCAGAATATCTCATCAAATCAGGACTCGAGAACTTGTACAACACCAGGATGTTCGTGGGTTTGTAAGCCACTTGTCGTAGGTTTGTAAGCTAGTTGTCGTGGGTTTGTAAGCCGCTAAGAAGGTAAAAATGGGTTCCATTCCAAATGACATTTGGAATGAAGTTTTCCATGCTATTATGAAGTTTAACAAAACTAGACACTTATCTTGAAAACTTGATCTTGATACTCATGAGTCTTCAAGCTTGATTTCTTCATTCTTGATCTTTATACTGTACAGTCTTCAATAATTAGTACCTGCCTTATATATATCATGCATAATAACATTCATATATATCTAAACAATAATGTTAGTATATAAGTTATAATAAAATAAGTTACAAGGTTGTTGTCATCAAAACCACTATCTCCAGTTCCTAACAATCTCCCCCTTTTTGATGATGATAATCTTATAAAATACACTTACCACTTCAATCATACCATAACTCCCCCTTACACCAACAACTCCCCCTTACTCTAAGCCTACTATTTTATATAACTTCTCCCCCTTTGTCATCAAAAATAATAACAACCTATAAACCTTAAAATTAATAGAAAACGCGATAAACAAATATATGACATAAGAATAATAACTACGTATGAGTGAAATATAGCATCCTAAGTTAAATGTAATTCAAAATTTTATACACCAATGATTGTTTTTAGAAGAACATTGAGATAACACTTACATACAAATTAACAAACCAATATACAATCAAAAAAGAGAAAAACGAAAAAATGCTTAACGAGGACCCTTAACTATTGGTGATTTATTGACCGAACAATTTGGATAGTGGAGACAAAAGTTTCCACATTGTTCGAACAAGTTCCTATTAGCGTCAAAGAGGACCTCTCCAACGTAAATCATCTATCGTCTTTGTCCATATGAACATCCGAATTCGGCATAGGATATTCTTCTTCTTGATCCTCTTGTGGTTCTTCTAGAGGCTCTTCTTCTTCTTCAAAATCCATGGCTTGTGATGACTCTTCGATGACAACAGGATTGGCATGGTTATCCATATTGAAGTTTTGTAAATTCCTAAGGATTCTGCCTTGCCCATCTTGTTCTCTAGCCATTCGCAGTTGACTCACTTGAATTTCCATCATCATTTGAAGCAAAACTTTCATCTTCTCATATAATTTGATGACTCGTACGTGTATGGTACGTTGAAAAGGACCAGAATGAGGAGAAGTAGGTAAAGAAGGTTCATTATTAGAAGAGGAAGCCATTAGTATATTGTTTTAGAAGTTTATTACAGAGAATAGAATAGAGAAAAGGAGTAAAATTCGAAATATATAAATATATAACTTAATAACTAATTTTAGAGGGAAATTTAAATTTGAAAATCTCGGCCTGTATGTCGACATAGGGGGATGGGTCATGTCGACATGCCCAGTTCAATTTTTGAGAAATTGTTATTTATATTAATTATTAACTATACTTGTATTATTTATAATTTATATTTCAGTTAATAAACATATACCTAATTCTCTTCTAAATTTAGTAAAGTTTTGTTCATTTAATGGTTTGGGTAATATATCAGCAATTTGTTTTTAGTATTAATATATTCAAGAGTTATGACTTCTTTGCTTATATTATCTCTAAGAAAATGATGTCTAATATCAATATCTTTTGTTCTAGCATGATGAGTTGGATTTTTAGATAGGTTTATTGCACAAGTGTTATCACAATAAATTGGTGATTTAGTTATAGTTAATCCAAAATCTTTTAAAGTTTGTTGCATATATATAACTTGAGAACAAGCAAAAGCAGCAGATATATATTCTGCTTCAGTTGTTGACAAGGATACAGTGTTTTGTTTCTTACTGAACCAGGAAACCAGAGAATGTCCTAGAAAGTGACAAGTTCCACATGTACTTTTTCGGTCTGATTTACAACCAGCGTAATCAGCATCATAATATGAAATTAAATTAAATACATCGTTTTTAGGGTAAAATAAACCATAATCTAAAGTATGTTTTACATATCTTAAAATTTTTTAACAGCTTTTAAGTGAGTTTCTTTAGGTTGAGATTGGTATCTTGCACAGAGACAGACACTATGCATGATGTCAGACGACTTGCTGTTATATAAAGCAACGAACTAATCATTCCCCTATATTATTTTTGATTAACATCTCTTGATTTATCTTCTTTATTTAAAGCTACATTAATTGTCATTAGAGTTGGTTTCCCACTAGAAGTGGTCAATCTAAATTTATTAATTAAATCCTTAGCATATTTTTCTTGACTAGTAAAAATTCTTTTATCTAATTGTTTGATTTGAAGTCCTAAGAAGAAACTTAATTCTCTCATATGACTTATTTCAAATTCTTTAGTCATTATATCTGAAAATTCTTTATTCATTATGTTATTAGTTGACCCAAATATTATATCATCTACATATATTTGTACTAATTAAATATCATTTTTGTTTCTTTTAATAAAAAGAGTTGTATCTATTTTACCAATTTCAAAACCGTATTGTAGTAAATAAGATCTTAGTCTTTCACACCAGGCCCTAGGAGCTTGTTTCAGACCATATAAAGCTTTACTTAATTTATATACATGATTTGGAAATTTATTATCTTCAAATAGTGGAGGTTGTTCAACATAAACATCTTCTTTAACAAAACCATTTAGAAAAGCACTTTTAGTATCCGTTTGATATAACTTGAAATTATTGTAGTTTGGGAAAGCAAGTAGAATCCTGATAGCTTCTAGTCTTGCTACGGGTGCAAAGGTTTCGCCATAATCAATTCCTTCTTCTTGACAATAACCTTGCGCGACTAAACGAGCTTTATTTCCCACGACCTCACCAAGTTCATTCATTTTATTTTTATAAACCAATTTTGTTCCAATTACACTTTTATCCTCAGGTCTAGAAACAAGTTCTCAAACATCATTTCTGGTGAACTGATTCAGTTCTTCTTGCATAGCAAGAATCCATGAATCATCAGATAATGCTTCCTTTGGATTTTTAGGTTCAACAGTTGATGTAAAAGCTACATTACTCATACTGTTTAGTTGATTTCTTGTTTTAACTATAGATTTAATATTTCCAAGTATATTTTCTGTAGGTTGATCTTTTAATAGCCTAATACTTTTATTAGGTTGAATGACCTTACAATTAGTTTCATTAAGTTCATTATTTAAAGCTACAAAATCTTCTTCATCTTCTATTTGTATAGTATCTTTAAAATTTTCATCGAAAGATACATGCATTGTTTCTTCAATAGTGTTAGTTCTTAAATTATAAACTCTAAATGCTTTACTTCTATTAGAATATCCGATGAAGATACCTTTGTCAGATTTAGGTTCAAATTTATCTAATTTATCTTTTGTATTAAGAATAAAACACTTACTACCAAAAACTTTAAAATAAGCTACTATTGGGTTTCTTATTGTAAAGTAATTCATATGGTGTTTTATTAGTTAATGGTCTAATTAAAATCCTATTTAATATATAACATGTTGTAGCGACTGCTTTAGCCCAAAAGTTTTTAGGTAAGTTACTATCAGAAAGCATTGTTCTAGCACACTCTTGAATCGTTCTATTCTTACTTCTACCACTTTGTTTTGTTGTGGAGTTCTTGGAAAAGAGAAATTATGAGTAATTCCTTTTTTATTACAGAAATTCTCAAAATTTTCGTTTTCAACTTCTCCATCGTGATCACTACAAATAGTTTTTATTTTTAAAGAAAGTTGATTTTGAATTCTTTTAGCAAAATTCTTAAATAATTCAAAAGCATTACTTTTAAGTTTATGAAAAATTGCCCAAGTATATCTAGAATAATTATCTACAATTACAAAAACATATTTATTGTGATTAATTGATTGAACTTGAGATGGACGACCAAATAAATCTAAATGAAGTAATTCTAGAGGTTTAGAAGTAGAAATCATATCTTTTAATTTAAATGAACCTTTCTTAAGTTTTCCTAATTGGTAGCATCACATATACTGCCTACTTTAAAGTTTAACTTGGAAAGACCTCTAACTAAGTCAAGTTTTGATAACCTAGATAACAGTTTGAAATTTAAATGACCAAATCTTTTATGCCAAATCCAAGGGTCACTTGTATTAGCCAAAAAGACATAAGCTATCAATTGAAACTTTCATACTAAGGATGTAAATATTTTTCTTCCTAATTCTTTCAAAGATAATATTTGACTTATTATCTTCGATGTGACACTTATTTTCTCCAAATTTAATTTTAAATCCTTTATAACATAGTTGACTTATACTAAGCAAATTATGTTTTAAATTCCTAACTAGCAAAACATCAGAAATAAAAGGAGTTTTAGAATACTGACATTGCCGATTTCAATCACATATCCTTTTGAGTTATCTCCAAAGTTGACCAATCCATCGGCTTGATATATAATGTCATTGAGTATCTCGAGATTTCCAGTCATATGCCTTGAACAACTACTATCAAGTATCCGTTTATCTTTCTCAATTTGCACAGTTTATCCATTGGTTATTGATTCTTCAAAAGCCTTGTAACATGTCTATTCCTGCATAACAAACCAATTCGGTAGATAACTTGATATTTCATAAAAACTATATGCAGAATTATGATACTTTAATGAATTGCATAACATAAAACTAGTATTAACAAAATTTCCTAAAAATGCCGTTTTTAACTTTTCGAGTTTCAGATTATGAAAACTATGAAAATCTCGCTCCGATACCAATTGAAAGGGAGTGCGGATTAAGGATCTTAAGGCTAATTTAACACTAGAGGGGGGTGAATAGTGTTTAATGGATTCTAAGACTTATATGGAATAAATTAAAATTATGACACAAATAAATGCAGAACTCAATCACAAAACAATCATAGAATCAAACACAGATGCAGAAAGTAAATAAAAAGCAGTAAAAGGAAAGAACACACCAGATGATATACTGGTTCGGAGTTACCCTACATCCTGTCCTACACCAAGGCAAGCATCTCATATAGATTTTTATTATCCCGATTTCGAGATTACAATCCTCAATTTCTAAAGGCCTTGAGGTGCCCTCCTGTCTTTGAGTCTGGGGCAAACTCTCTTGATTTACGAGATACAAGATCACCCAATTGGTTTCTAGGCACAACCACACCTTATAGAGAGACTTGATAAACTTTTGATTACAAATTGATCCTATAACTCTGAATAACACTTTGATCTTCGAGAGAGAGTAGAGAATCAAACAAGAATGAGATTCTAATTTGATTCACTTGAGAATTCGATAGAATTTTGGCACGATCTTAAAAATATAAAAATTTAGAATATGGATTTGTGGAGAAGGAGTAAAGAAAATAAGAAAATTAAAAAATTCGTTTGTGAAGGCTATTTATAGGCCAGTAACGGTCATAATCATTCGTGAAAAGATTTAAACAAATAGACACTTCTTTTGAAAATTTAAACTTTTGAATTTAACGGCCACCATGTCGACATGGGGTATCCCATGATGTCGACATCCCTTAGTTAAAAACAATGTAAAATTTGTTTTGAAAATGGTATTAAAAGGAAAACAAGATAAAATGATTCTGGAGTAAAATAAACTAATTTTCCTATGTTTTAAAATAAAGAAGAGTAGAAAAAAATATTTTTAGAGTGTATATATAAATTTGATTTTAAATCTCAAGTATATATATATCATAAAGAATATTTAAAAATCAGAAGATAGTTTTAAAAACAAACGAAGTTCAAAACAAAAGTTTATTTAAAAACAAAAACAAAGAATATTTTAAGGCTAAAACCTCTTTTTGAAAATCATTTGAAAAGATAACTTTTTAGGCTAAAACATTTTGAAAAGCAGTTTTGAAAATCATTTTGAAAAACCATTTTGAAGTAGTTTTGCAAGCTTCTTCCTACAGAATATCTCATCACATCAGGACTCGAGAATTTGTACAAAACCAGGATGTTCGTGGGTTTGTAAGCCACTTGTTGTAGGTTTGTAAGCTACTTGTCGTGGGTTTGTAAGCCATTAAAAAGGTAGAAATGAGTTCCATCCCAAATAAAATTTGGAATAAAGATTTCCATGCTATTATGAAGTTTTGAAAAAACTAGACAGTTATCTTGAAATCTTAATCTTGACACTCATGAGTCTTCAATCTTGATTTCTTCATTCTTGATTTTATACTGTACAGTCTTCAATAATCAATATCTGCCTTATATATATCCTGCATAATAACATCAATATATATCTAGACAATAGTGTTAGTATATAAGTTATAATAAAATAAGTTACAAAAGTTGTCGTCATCAAAACCACTATCTCTAGTTTCTAACATTTATACAACACTTAAACAAAAATGCACATGTTTACACTATTTTATAAAACAAATCACATTTTTCTTCAAGTTTTAATACTAATAAACATGTAAACTTATAAACCTGTTAAATAAAAATATTTTACACTATATAAAAATAAAAATGATTTTTTAAAACATTTTTTTATTAAAATCTCTTATTTTACAAAAATACACAATTTACATCAAATAAATGCATAGTCCTTATTTTTAACTTCAAAAATTCTACAAAATTTATTTTCCTTGCTAATAGTGAGATCTTCTACTTTGACTTAGATATATTTAACCAAAAGAAGACTCTTGTCAAGTCATTTTGTAGCAAATCATCAACAACTACTATACAAAACCACTTGGTGTCTTTAAGGTCATGAGTATATTACCATCCATTTTATTGAGAGCTTGACGTAAACTAGCCATGCGAGTGTATCAATAACGTATTCTCAAAATCCCTTTGACTAGAAACGTTTAAAGTAATTAATCAATTAAACAATTTTTTATATTTTTTACTGAAGTAACAAGGTCCGAGACCTTCTAAAACGGAAAAACTAGTTTTTAGAAATTAATCTTGTAAGCCAATAAGAAATTGACATGCGTATGTGTCATTTGCAAAAAGCAATGCATAAAATTCAAAGTTTTACAATTGTTCGATTTATAGATTTTTAAGACTTGTGGCAAGATGATACTTTTGGACGTAATGTTTTGAAAAGAATATTTTGGAAATAAGAGTATGGATATTTCTAAGCAATGTATGCAACCATTGAACATTTGTTTATAGCTGAGGTCACTAGCAAGGCAGTATCGATTACATGGTCAATATTGTGCCAATTGATATTAGTAAGTCAATACAATAAATAGCGAGGCAACATTTTTATATTTAATGTTTGAAAACATGTGAATATAAATATGTATATTTGATGAATTTTTTGTATAAATATAAATATTCAAAATGTTTGCATATTTTGAACTAAAAGATTTTATGTTATAAGTAAATACAAAGTGATTACGTATATTAGCACTCAAAAATTTATAACAATTAAGAATGATGAGATGATTTATTTTAGGGTAAAGCGAATTCCCTTTGTTTTGTGTATATCAGTTATTATTGCTAAAAGAAATTTATTCGATCTTTGATTTAAGTGTAATTAGATTTGGAAAATAAAAGTTGTGAAGTGATTGTGTTTTATAGTTTTCTTCTGAAGGAAAGGTAACTCTCGTGAAATAAAACTTTAAATTAAAATATTTTAAAAGATTGTGAAGTTTATATATTTATATAAGATATTTATCAAAGGATTATATTATTAGGAAATATTACTTCTATTTATGGAGATGTTGAATTTTATAATCCGATTAAAAGTATATATTTGAAAGTTTTGGTGATGATTTGAAAGTATATACAGTTTAGAGATTTACTACTACGAAACAAAGAACGGTATTAAATTATAAGTGAATGTACGGATATATGTCTAAATTAGTTGTAAAGTATTAATAAAAGGCATTTGGAAGAAATATAGTAAAATTTTGTAAAATGGATTATGAATTTTGAAGAATGTTTTCGAAGTAATATTATGAGTTATATTTTGAAAATTATATAATTTAAATACTTTGATTTAGGTACTTTGATTTATTGACTATGTAATGACTTGCCCTTTCGACCCTCAAATATCGACACTAATACATCCACGATATTCACATGCTGAGCACTCAAGTGCTAGAAAGAGCAATTATTAGGGTAAAATAAAAAGAAAAAGAACGAGGAAAAAAGAACACAACATCAGAATCTGACAGCGGAACAACAACATATAATATCAAAAGACAATGCAAACTGTCACTTTAGGATACATAACATTTCAGAGTTACAATCCTAAGAACAATCATCAGCCTGGACGCTTATAACAGCCTATCCTCACAATTGTTGATATATACATACTAGTAACGCAGTGGAAATAAGAATATTACGGTAGGTGAAACATCAAAATCAACTCCTTGAGCTCCAAAGAATATCCAACTAAAACATGCATTTCTCAAACTGCTCAAAAGAGCACTCTAGGAGTTTAGGGACCAAAAAAACCGAGAGTCGGATAAAATTCTGGTGTGGGAAACACAAGAAACACATGGCCACATAACAACACCTTTTTGGATCAGCAGAATCACTGGAATGGTTTTTCTGTCAAAAGCCAAGCCATCTAATAAGTACATATTGCGATATAATAGATAATGTCTGGGGTATAGAATATTAATCAGAAAATAGTCGTGCTTCGTGTATACCATAACAATGTTAGGTATATAGTCAAACCGCTGAGGCACGTTCACATATATATAATTTTCGTTGAAGGCACCCTCAATACGTTGAGAATAGGTTTCCTGACAAGGGTAAGAGATATCCTTTCGAGATCGTATATCCCTAGAATAAATATACCATAGAACAAACTTAGTTGACGCCCGAACATGTGGCATAAAGTACCGCTGCTCTTTATAGAAATTTGAAAGCATATCAAGAATAGACCTAATATACCCTTGGGTTAGCTAAACCTTTGGCTATGAATCCTACTCTGGTTTCTATCATTACCAATAGTGAATTCACGTTCGACATCTCAACATAGGAATCTTCATCACTCGAACAGATCTCGTATATTTCACTATATTCCAGCATCTCCAACATGTATTGAATTTCTACAAGGGTTTTAACATCTAGAATAGATGATGAATCTCTCCGTGGATTCGAGCATCTTATATTGATCTTGAATCTCTACATGGATTCCAGCATCTCTAACAGATCACGAATCACTCCATGGATACGATCATCTGGAACAGATCTTAAATCTCTATAAGGATTCCATCATAGACCTCCGAAGAACGTTACCACTATCCTATCACTTTGAATCACCCTCAAGATTAACAATCCCACACAATAGCATCCTTCGAACTGTTAAAGTCGACCCTTTGGACTTAACCTTTGGATAGATAGTGCAACTTATAACATTTCGCTTCACAATCACTTCTAAATATAGAACACGTATATTAGTTTTGAAGTGGTTATAGTTTCAAGTCATCTCATATAAGTACACTCCCCCACTTGCAGGACACCCCAAAACCAATTGATATATTTACATTTAACTTAGCCTATGTTCTTTTAGAAATAAATAGATAATGCATAAGGGTGGAGGCCATCTCCTGTGTTAGATATATTTCCTTATCATTTATCCTGGAAGAGAAAGACAAGTTTATACGTATAATATAACGTCACCGGAGATTACTGTAAAGTATAATTCTTGTCTTTTCTTTAGATATTTCCTAGGTTAATTTGGAAGAATTTCTACAATAATAAGAATGATTGCATATGTAAACAAGTCTCGTATACTTATCACTATTTCTAATCTTCTCAACTTATGCTATCCTTCGACCAAGAATGAAGCCAAATAGGTTGGAGCGCTAGTTGCATCAAAGACCCGCCTAGACACTTCATTCTTAACTCTTGCAGATAGAACAACAAGTCTACTTTGTCGATTTTTAGTACTAATTACACTTTCCACAAATGAGTAAATAGGTAAAGCATGATTAAGTCACATAAGCAAGCCTGATCCACTTTTTCATAAAAATTAATCCTTTTACTAATTAGAACTTCTTTTATTAGGTAACTACTTCCTTCAAAAGTCAGTGAACTATATACAGGAGTCCTCCCGGAGGATCTCGAATACATACGTCCTAAAAGCAAGAGACGATTCAAATGAATGAATCCTCCTCGACAGATCTCAAACCATATGGAAAAGCAATGCCTCTATTCACTTTCATTTTCTACTTGTACATATATTTAAAACACCTTTATAAAAGATAGATATATGTATTATACTATTTCACTATTCTTTGTACTCTTTTCAACACTTGAAAGTACATCATATACTTATCTTAAATGTATAAGAATATTCACCAATTTGTAACAAGATTTCTTACTTTAAAATATAACCAGAGGTTAAAAAAATGTTACTTAAACAACATTGCTATAAACCCCTTCTCTTTTATAAGTTAAATCTTTACTTTTTCTATCCTTTTCCAAACGATTCCATATTTGTTATTTTTGTTAAAATCTCCTTTATAATGATCTAAGTACATTCACAAGTCTATTCAAAGGCTTTAAGACTAATGTTACTAAAACATTGTCACTACAAACCCAAAACCATTTCACTTATAATTTTCTTTGAGAAACATTCATTTTAAAGGTCTAATTATATTCATGAGTTTAATCAAAATGGTTAAAAATGAATATTACTCAAACATTGTTTACTAAAAACCCAAAACCTTTATACTTAACATTATCTTTAAAATATTTTTTTAAAGATCTAAGTATCCATAGTAACAGGATAATATATTTTACATAACTTCACAAAATCATTTATTATTACCAAAATATTATGACCCAAAACCACTTATCCTTTTGTAAAATACTTCACTTAATTTTTGAAACTTATATATAGAAATGCTTTAGAATTATTTATAAATAGGTTTTAAATATCTATATAAAATATTACTTAAAATAATACGTTTTGAAATTTACTAAAGATAAAAAAACAAGTTTTATATTTAAAAACTATTTACTTTAAAAATTCATAAATAATTAATAAACTTCTTATCATTTTTTCATACTCTGAGCCATGCTATTAGAAGTTCTCTAAAATTATTCCACAAAGAAAATAAATTATAAACCATTTAAATCATAAAAAACTAGCTAAAATGTTGCATTAAAACAAAACAAACCAACAGGCCCAGAACTGCTACTATAGATCAAAGACAACATTCATAAGTGATGTCAAAAGGAACACTAGAAAATTACATATAAGTTTGTCTCGTTTTCTCCATTCAAAAAAAGTTTTAGGCATTGATTATTTTACAGTAAGTACTATAGTTTGAAAACTTAAAAACCATGCAAATAAAACCCAAGGAATATCTTCCAAAATCATATTAAAAATTCCCTAAATTAAAGTATTTTCAAAGTGCACATATAACGACCATTGCCACTTCATTCAACCAGTTTTATAACTTTCTAAACCATAATATTTTTACAGTAATAAGTAACGAATTTTAATTATTAAAACAACAAAGAAATCCCTAAGTATGTCTTTTAAAATTAGTTTAAAATTCATTGAATACATAGCGGTTTCAAAGTGCTCATATAACGACCATTCGTGCTATAAATTTTGCAACTTTGCTCAACAAGTTATATAGCTTTCCAAACCATTTATTTACTATCCCATGCACCAAAAGGAGTGTAGAGAACTATCAAAATATATTATGTCACAATATATTAACATGTCACCAAGTTAAAACCAGTTTAAAGCAAGGGGATTCAAAGAGCTTTCGTAGCGACTATCACTATATGGACCATTCCATATCATTTTAAATTTCAACACCCAATCCACAATCATATATACACATTCTCAAGGCCACACCATATGTTATAGAATATCATAGAAGTGATGATATACAACTTAAAGTTGTCATTTTCTTTCCAAAAGCATGGGGGTCCAAAGTTATAACTTTAATCAGTTCATACTTACTTTAACTCAATATTTCAAGCACACAACATATATAACACAATGTGTAATCATTCAATAGTGAGTAAACTCACCTAAACCCATGCTTAATACAAGACACAAGCATTAGAATAGTAGAACAACTTCCTACCATCACCAAACATCTAAAGCTTCCACCTAAAGCCTTCATAAGTTCAAAGCCACTCCCCTTCTCCCTCTTTTGCTTATAGCCTATGATGGGTTTGTGCAACAATCCAGGTTTTAAGACGAATTTAAATTTGTAATTAAAATAAATTTTTGGGTTAAATTGTGGATTTATTTGAATTTTTCAAAATTTAATGAGATGTTTGTTTGTTTATTTACTTATAAATACAAATTGATTCTAAATTGGATTTAAAATCTCTATGTATTTGAAACTAAATAGAATTTGTTTTTTAATTTTAACAAATATGTTTTTGATTTGAAAGTTATATTTTGAATTTAATATGGTAAATTTTTGAATGCTATTTAAAGGATAACTTCCAAGATGATATAAAACAAGGTTAAATAAAAGTTTTAAAAATATACATATGTTTTGGAAATTAATAAGAAAAACATATATATGTAAAATTGGATTGTAAATTTATAAAATGAGATTTTAAAAAAGTGTAATAACATTTAAAACATAATAAGTATAATTTGAAAATATACATATGTAAATTAAATTGAATAAAGGGTTTAAAACACAATTTGTAAAATAAATTAGAGGAAAGGATATTAACATAAAATTGTTGTTTTTAACAAATGTAAACTTGAGATTATGCAATTAACAAGTGTAAGAATTTTGAACTATGTGTTTACAAGCGTAAATATGCAAATGAACAAGTGGCATTTTATTTTGAAAGCATGCATGAGAGAAAAATAATCAGGTTATTCTTAGTTTAACTTTTCTCAAAAGCCTGAAAATTTTCTCAAGCAAGAAAAAAAAACCTGAAACCCATTCTCAAACTCAAACCAAAACAAATGCAAGCCCTGTAGATCATTTTTCTCAAATCTGTGTGAAATCAAACCTGTAAGCAACAACAAAAAATTCAAATGCAAACCTAGAACAATTATCAGGGTCAAGCAAACAACTTCAACAAAATCTGTTTTAACTTCAAAGCAAAAATCTGGAAATCAAAATATGGGTTTAAAGTGCGATGTAAAACAATTCAAAGTTTTCTACTCGAAACCCATCTCAACCCTGGAAATCTGGGAAATTAAAACAACAATTCAAAGTTTGAAAGCCTGGAAACCAAGATTCAAAAGCATTTCAAACCTGGAAATAAAAACATACAGTGAATTCAAGATCAACTTAATATTCAAGCTTCAGATCAAACTCAGCAAATTATCTCTAGATCAATAATCAAACCTGGAAGCATATGAGCCAGAGATCAAAACTGAAATCAAAGCAATTGAGCTTCAGTTCAAATCATCATCTCTAGGAAAACAAAAATATCTGGTCCTTTGTCTTTTCTCTGTTCCATGCCAGGTGAGCAAATCTCTCTTTAAAACCCTGAAATGGTTTGTTAACTTGATATAAATGAAGTGAATTAATGAAAATGTATTGCATATCTATATAAATATGTGAATATGCCTATGTATGCTTGTGTGTATATGCATGTTGATGTTCTATATAGGTCACAGGTTTTAAACCCTGATAAAAAATTTAAACATCTAATCCTCTAATCTCTCTTAGGCAATGAGGTTCGAATAGAATTTGTTTGAATTAACACACTCTTAAATTTAAAAAATAAATTCAAGAGAAATTTGAAGGTTATTTTGTCTGGAAATGAAAATATACAGGGAAACTCAAATTTATCAAGATTTCGACTTGCATGAATTCAAGATACAGACATATTAATTAATTCAGTTTCGAAAACCATGATTTTTAATGTTTATATCTGGATTTTTAAGTTTGTATATATCGAGAGATTTCAAGTTAAAAGGAAATGGTATTTTGGGCTAGTACTGGCGAACGAGATGGTCGGTGTCATCGGGATTGGGCCTGGAGGTAGTGTAGCCCATGGGAATCATTAGAAAAATGGTGATGCCATTTTATCATCGCCGTGGCATTGTCACAATGTCGAACTAGGGTTCGACGAGCCGTTTTTTGATGGAGTTCATGTGGTCACTGCGATGTCGTCGAGAGATTTGGACCGATCACACCCAGGGGATAAGCTTCGTGGATGAGTTGTGAGGGCGTGGACTTGAAGATAGGGTGACCGAAGGTCAAGATCATTAGCACGACATTGATTTAGGCAACTTGTTTGGGTTTCGAGGTTGAGCTTGATAGCTCCTTTTTATTTCATGGTGGATGTGGTGATACTGGGTGGTCGGTTAGGTTGAGGCGGTTATGGTCAACGTGTAGGTGGTGGCAAGACCGATCGGAGGTGGCCAGATTTCTGTGCATCGTGCACCAGCATTTGACTGTGTATCAGTTGTTGTTGAAGGAAGGAGAAGCAGTAGAATACTCGAGTCGAACTCGAAGTAATTGGCGTGGAAACTCGAAGCAGATGAGGATGCAAGAGAACTCGAGGCAGGCTCGGGTTGATAGGGCTTTTGGCTCGAGTTTGAACTGAGTGATGATCTGGTTCAAAATTTAAGTTAATTTTCAAGGGTAAAGGTTTAACAAAGTTTTCAAAATAAAGCATCGACAAGTTAAAAACAAGTTTTTCAAGTTTTAAAATAAGTTTCAAAGACTTGGTTTTAAAGTCAAAGATATGTTAGAATTATTTTGGGTTTTAATAATTTTATTGAAATGATTATTTAAAATATTATTAAGTATTTCAAATGGAATTTGATGATGTGATTAATCAAAATGATGTAAAGTCTCAAGTTGATTAATGAATTAAAAAATACTTTGTTTCAAAGATTTATGGTTTAAGAATTAAATGTTTTAAAGTTAATTGATTTAAAAAGATAATCACTTTGTGTAATTCAATTAAGATTAATTCATTTGGGATTAAATTAAAGAATAATTGATTTATTCCTTAATTGATGTTTAAATTGAAATTGAAAGTAATTAATTACTTAAAGATAATTACTAAATTGAAAGTAATTAATGATTAAGGTGGATTAATCAAGCGATTGAAGAATAATTAAATTAAGGCTAATTAATTTGAACGATAAATTAGTAAAGGTAATTAATTTCGGAATAATTTATTTATTTAAGGTCAAATTAATTAATGAAAGTGATAAAGGGATGATGTATTAATTAAAGGTTTACTTCCTTAATTATTTAAAGGATAATTAATTTGTGTGATTATTTAATCAAGGTAACCAATTTAGGAATAAATGATTAAAGGATAATTACATAATTAAGGAGTTAATCATTTTATTATTAATGGTTAATTAATAAATGATTTAACGATAATTAATTAAGATGACTATAATTAATTTATGTTAATCAACCAGGAATGGTAATCAATCTGATTTGAAATTATTAGATAACTAATTTATCTTCCTTATGGATGACTGTACTCTATTGAGCTGTTGTGAATTGTCTGATATTTCTACTGTGTAATGCTGTGTGATGGATTGATATATTTGATATGTGATGTGATGCTATGTAATATGAAATGCTTTGTGCTAAGCTGTTATATCAGTGATGAATATACTGTTGTTTGAATATGAAAACCCCTTGGCCCGAAAAATGACATTTGAATTTCGATGCGAAAGGGAGTCGGATTCCAGTTGGTTATCCGAAACCCACATCGAATCATAATGGTGAATCTTTATGATTGATAAATTGACTTTATCTGTGAATCTGTGAATAAAGATAAGCGTTATGGATTATACCGCTTATCGATATTGATTTGATTGAATCTGTGATGATTGATGTTGTTGCACTATTATGTAAAACCCCTAGACCACACTATATACACACAAATATGGATTTCACGAGGAAATCGGTTAAGTCACAGATATTTGAAATGGTTTTGAAAAATGAATTTTGAATCCAAATGGTTTTGAAAATGGATTGGGTTTAAAGTGAAAAGCTTTTGAAAAGGAATTTCAAAGATAAAAGTTATTTTTTGAATAACTTGATTTAGTTTTGAAATTTGGTTTAAATTTGAATTCAAAATTTGAAATTGAATTCTATGTTGAGAATTTATGATTTAAAAAGGTTATACTAGTTATATGGGTTTTATACCATTTTTAAAGTGTTGTTTCGGGAACTTGAATTTAATCCAAAGATTTTAACTTGTATAAATGATATTGGATTTTTCCGAAATGAAAACTGTTTGTTTTCAAATGATAAAAGCTTTCATATAAGAAATGAATTTTCAATTTGTATTAAAGGAATTTCAATTTTGAATTGAAAATCGTTTTCCAAGTTATGAATGAATCTTTGGAAACAGTTTTGAAAGCTATAAGTTAAATCTTTGATTTAAAGATCGAATGAGTTAATCCAACTGAAATGGAAATTATTTTGGAAAGAGCTATGAATGAATCTTTGTTAAAGATTGGTGAAGTTTGTTTTTAAATTCAAAAGGGATCTGAGAAGCGTATCTTTTGTATAAAATATTTTAATTGGAAAGATATCAATGAATCCTTGTAAAAGATTGGTAAACTTTGTGAACTTTGTGAAATGAATCTTTTTGTTTAAAAAGATTGAAAATGGAAATTTGTTTAAACCATTTGAAAGAAAATTTTGGGTTTTAAGTTGTGACTTAACTGAGATCCCATATCCATATGATTTTAAATATTGCGCTCATTATTCGGTTTATCCGGGAGAGGACTTTGTATCATATAACCCATTCTGAATAATGATACGACGTATATGGATAGTATTTGAAGACCGGTGGTGAAGACCGGGTATTTTCGAAAACGAAAGGATTACCTGTAACGTCCTGCCTTTTCGCATGGTTAAATCGACACACGTGCCAATTCAAACCATACGGAAGGGCGGATTGTTATGGGGTAAATAAGAAAAACAGAGAAGAAATAAAATTAAACAGAATCTCACAGCGGAAGGATAAAATATAATAATAAATATACAGTTCATAAACTGTTTACAAAACATTAGATTCTTCTTTATACAATAAATATCATAGTTCACATACCAATAAATATCAATACAGCGGAATTAAATAGTATAGCGGAATATAATTAATAATAATAGTAGAAATCTTCGTCTTCATCCTCCAAAGCTAAAGTCTTCAAATCCTGAAACGCTCGGACTGACCCGAGCGAATTGAAAAGACAAAACACTCGAGTCAGAACTAAAAGATCTTATGTAAGTTAAATTAACAGAAATGAATATGAGTGCAGTAACTCAAGAGATGCTCGGGATTTACATCTCCTAAGGATCCATTAAACTATTTACTATGCAGTATATTTCGCTATTTATAGTGTCTAATTGTAAAATAAACTTACTTTTAAATAGCGTTAAGGCTTTACATTTTCCACCTTAACACAGTTATATATTCCCATAGTCTATACAGTACCCTAATCTCCCCCGTACTGGGCGTCGTCAGAGGGCACTCCATAGGTATGGTACAAAACCAAAATCGTATAAGGCGCGCTAGGGTAGGTGACACGGCACAACTAGGCAATGCAAGGGTAAATATACCAATTACGATTCCGGGTCGGTGGTAACGCATAGCCGGAGCTACCGCCCACCTCGAGCCACACCCCAAAATAAAAATCAAAAGTGGCCACCGAATCAATCCAAGAGTCAAAGTATAATATCGAAGAGATGTGTCCGATCAAAGGTGCTACCTTATTAACCCGTCGATCGCTCCTGTTTTAGCCACCTTATGCCAACTCACGGGAGTTGGGTCCACGTATTTACCTTACAGGAAACGCTGCCGCCATCCTACTTCATTCTGGAATCTCCACCGTGCACACGGTTGTTAAAGTGGTTTTCGAAGTTGGCAGAGAGTATGACAACTTCCGATCCCGGTATCTTCAACAACCAAACGTTATAATAACACCGCGGTCTTTAAAAATATTTATACTTTCAAAACCAAAATATAATTATCCATTTCAAAACCCATGAAAACGATAACATTTCCTTTTAAACCCAAATAAATGTGATATCATTTTATTTCAAATATATTTCCTTTCCAAAATCATGCTACTTTTAAAATTTATAATACCTCGAAACCAAATATTTGAATTTTAACTTTCAACATAATACCTCGAAATCCATAGTTTTAAAACCATAACTTTCAAACTTAAATGGTTTGGATATTCAACAGTATATAAAATAAAACAGTTGAATTTAAAATTTCTTTAAAAGTAAATAATTTCCATGCCTTCACAATTTTATTCACTTTAAATTCAGTCTAAACCCATAACTTTTAGATTCACTTTCAGTTTGAATAAAATACTTTGATTTCAATATTTTCAAACTTTGAGTATTTAATGAATTTCAAAACTAAGATTGAGAATTTCAAACCAACAATTCATTTTCCTATTATTTAGTTTGAAAGGTTTACATGATAAACCCCTATCCATTTAAAATGAACTAAATTTATTAACACTAAATATTTCCTTCCATCTATTTATACTAGAATTATTCATTAAATCCAGTTTTAAATATCATACCTTAAAATTTCCAATTTTAATAAGTTAACATCAACCTATGGAGTTAAATTTTTAAATAAGCTCAATTCCAATTAATTTCCAATTTATCTTTCAATCTTAATTGATTTGAATCATTTGAAACTCTATATATACACACACACACAAGATCTTAAACCTGTACTTAATCATATAATATAAATTGCCAAATTCCATTTTTCAACTTTTTCATTTTTATTAAACAGATTAATGCATAGCTTAAATTCAACAATTTAACTATATATGTATATATAAAATATCATATCCAAATTTAATGTTTATTAAACCGTATCATATCCAAACCATAAAAATCATTTCAAAAATAATTTTATATATACACCGCGGTGCCTGTATATAATTTTCTATCCTATGGTCAAGTGATACAGATATTTATCATTTCAATCTGCAATTTAAAAATAAAAAATGCAGTTGTATAACATTTCAAACCGCAATCTCGAATGAAAAGAAATGCATGATAACTTGCAGATTATAATATAATACATAACACATCATCCATTCACCAAGCATCAATCATCAACCATTTATTACAATCATCATCTAGTTTTAACAAATCATCAATATATATCATATAAAATGTAACAGGTATCAACGAACAGTTTATATTCAATAATAGATTTATAACTGTTAAATTGGAAGTTTATATGCAAAATAAATAAATTTTAACTGTCAATTTATATGCAATAATAAAATTAATTAACAGTTAAATTAAATAAATGCGATTTAACTGAAATAATGAATAAAACATGCCAAACAGTCATAAATAAATTTCTACTCACATCTAAAATCAATTTAACAAACATAGGAAATTTTAGAAGTTGTGAGTGGGTTAAAACACTCACCTTTTGAATTTACTTGAATTTAAATTCAATTTAAACCCAAAAATTTGACCGTCTCAGAATTTGTCCAAACCAGCGTCATCGAGTCCGGAATTTTATTACGATCCTAACAAAAAAATTGCACGTGAAACGGAGTTCGTATGTAGAAGTTATTAGGATTTTAACATAAAAATTAAATTAAAATAAATAACAAACCCACTCTCCACTAGGCCACGTCATCACCTACCAACTCCATCTACAGGAACAACGCATGCAAACTTCCCCCTACAGCGAGACTTTGACCAACTGCCACCATCACCTCCGGCCGCCATAGCCCACGCCGCTACCACCATCGAGCTCGCCTCGACGAGCCGCCTTCACTTGAACCCCCGCTCATGCCTCCGGTCGCCGCCGCCGTTGATTACAAACCCTAACCCTCGATTTTCGGCCATCACACAATGATTCCGACCAAACGGCCAACATCGTACAGCTCCACATGAAAATCTCCACCAAACCCATATTCCAATTTCCCCGATTGAAGCCTAAATCGAAAAGCCCCAAATCAACCGTATGGGTTTCGAATTTCCAAGGTTTGACCGCGATTTCTGGTAAATCCGGTCACCGACTTGAAAAACGAACAGCAGATGCAGATTAGTATCGATGAGATCTTCAGTTCTATAATTTTTTTGAAACTTTTCGAAGACTTTGAATTTTGACTTTTGATTTTGAATTGTTTGAAGTTTGAATTTGGATCTAAGATTTGCATCCATTGAGGAAGAGAAATAGTTGAGGAAATGAACGCACAAACAAATGAGAATTAATCGAGGCTAGGGTTTATGACTGGGTTTGTATAGGTAGGTTAGAAATAGAGTAGATGGATCCGATAAACAAACGTGCTGGACGATAATTGGCCCAAAAAGCCCGTTTCGGCTCCGGAACGAAATTGGGTCAACCCATATATCCAAATAGGTATTTTAAAATATTCTGAACGCGATGGAAAAAGTTTCACGTCCAAATTCCATCGTATGAAGAAGTTATGCTGGAAACAATATTTTCAAATTGATTTCAATTAAATCGATTTCAAGGCGTTTCGCATTCGTACGATCAAACGACAAGTCCGATTGCTACGAAACTTGAAACCCTACAATAATTCACTATTACGGATCCGATGAAACTGGTTTCATCGAAATCCGAGTCCGTGAACACAATGGCTATTTTTATATTAATTAAATAAATTCAAAATAAATAAATAAAATCCAACTTTATATTTAGATTCTAAAATTGACCCATTTTATCACTTTTAAAAATTCTTAATCATTTACAAAATTCCGACAAGTTTAGATGTCAAAGTAAAGAAGGTAAACTTATAAATTTCAATATAAATCCTTAATTTCATTAAATTCCTAAATTATAAATAATATCCTAAAATTTTGTTTAGTTAAATAAATAAACAAGTATTCCATTCATTTACCATACAATCACTTTCCCATTCACACCTTATTATCAACCCACAATTATTGCAATTCATTATCTTATATTGATTTTATACAATTACCATTAACTTTACATTCAATTACTATTCAATGTATATTTATTCATCAATCAATTCGATATTCACTTTTCTTTCCTTCTATTTGATAAATAACCTAGTATACATTTACATACATTCATTTCTTTCCATTCATTTATGGGTATTGCATTGAAATTTAATTCATTAGCTAATACCAACATTATTACCATTGGATTTCCAATTTTATTCAATACCCTGAATAAATAACATATATATTAATCAAATCCTTACATTTGTTTTTCTCAATTTCCATTTAAAATCAAATCATAACATTTAAATGATTTTATTGAATTGGAATTTCATTCAAGTCATAAATTATTAACTTGCATTAACATGATTCCTTGATTTATTCCAATTACCGTTTACATTCTTTTATTGCATTAAATCAATTTAATATTTTCATAAATTTCTCAAATTAAATTTTATATCCAGGTAAGAATCCTTTTTCTACTTAATTCATTTGGATTTTATTCAAATTTCTATAAATAGGTTTTAAAGTCACCATTTACATAATTTATTTTAGCCTTCATTTTAACATTTATTTATCCCCTTTATTGTTTCTACTAAAATAAATTACAAAAATCCTATTAAATAAACAAAATAAATTGTCGAAATTTACGGGTTGTTACATTACCTGTCGATTTTCTTTGCATCATGGCTCTGGTGTAGAGATTCCCTAGGTGATGGGAAGTCCGTTCGGGATTGTGAATATCCGGATTTGCAAGGTCTTCTTTGGAAGTGCCTTCGGTTCTGTTCGAACCCGGAACAGACTTGTATTGATGTGTGTCTGACGTTGCTTTTTGAGATGTAAAGCTGGTTTCTATCAAATACATTTCTGTTTGGTGACAAAGATTTATTCTCTTAGCTTAACACCCTTCTCTTAGACGTACGAGCTCAGAGGTTATGTAGTTGATGGTTACTAGTGATACATTTTCAATTTGGTAATGTGGTATACGAAGTGCTGCTGATCATTTATTGATCAAAGCATGACTTTGTGAAAAAGTGTAGCTTTGTGGACGAGACCTGATTGAGCCTCACAACCCGATAATGGTCGAAACAGGAAAGGTGCGGCAAGGTTTCAGGGGTAGCTCGCCTAGTGTATGACCATTCCTTCTGGAAAAGGGTGGTATCATGGTATGGAGCCCAGATACTTTCTCATGTGGGAACTATAGTATATTTATTACTGTGTGATGTTGTTGGTATAGAGGATCCTCGGATAAAGGTCGCAAACGAACGGGGGTGGCATATCTTAGATTTTACTTCCCGGGAAGAGGATAACCGACCTTGTGTTGGCAGAGAGCCGGGTAGGTTCTCGGGGCGTCCCTCTAGAGGCGTTCCCATGTGGCAATAGGAAGTTCCTTAGCCTGAACATTTGTTGGAAATCCAATCAAACAATACGAGCCCTTTACGATTGCAGTTGTATTACCTGCCACCTCAAGTGGTAGCTATAGTAGGCATAGTATAATGGTACCTGTGGTGGCTAAGATTAATATTATACTTACGAAATGTTTTCTACTACGCACTAATAATAATATCAAAAAGGATTTTGCGTAGTAAGCATGTTTGACTATCATAAAGAGAAATCTCCCCCAAGTGTGCGATTGCATAGTGTGTGTGCCAGGAGGCCTTATGGTAGTTTCATTTTCCAATAAGCATTGCGGATTTCAAATTAAAATTCTTTTGTTTGTTTTAAAAAAATAACTGTTTTTGTTTGCTCATACCAGTCCCATGACTGACCTGGAGTTTATTGTTCCCCTCCTAAACTCTGGGTGCCCACAATTTTCCACGCGGGCAGTCTAGAGTTGGTTTTTTAGATAGTCAGATAATAGATATCGATTTGGTAGATTTCAGCTTTCTCTTTGGATTCACGGACCAGACTTGCTTAGTTTAGTGCAACTTGATGGTGGTTCGAGCTATTTCTGGAGTGGTGCTTTGGAGTTAGAGTTGCTGTTTGGATTTTTTTGGTTCCGCTGCTATATCATATTATTATTCTGCTATAGCATTGTTATCTTGTATGTCTAATATTGATTCATATTGTATCGAATGTTGTATATCAATGATATTCATTTCTTTTCTTCCGATGTGTTGTTATACTTGACGTGTTATAAGCTCCGGGGAGCCAAATTCGGCGTTTGAATCTGCGGCATTCAAGTACAAGTGAAGTACGGGCGTCGATTTTCGAAGGCCGAGTCAGGACCGTCACATTTGGTATGGTGTATGTGTTGGGAGGCCTTATGGTAGTTTCATTTTCCAAAAAGAATTGCGGATTTCAAATTTAAATTCTTTTGTTTGTTTTAAAAAAATAAACTGTTTTTGTTTGCTCATACTAGTCCCATGACTGACCCAGAGTTTATTGTTCCCTTCCTAAACTCTAGGTGTCCACGATTTTCCACACGGGCAATCTAGAGTTGGTTTTTCAGATAGTCAGATAGTAGATATCGATTTGGTAGCTTTCAGCTTTCTCTTTGGATTCACGGACCAGACTTGCTTAGTTTGGTCCAACTTGATGGTGGTTCGAGCTATTTCTGGATTGGTGCTGTGGAGTTAGAGTTTTTGTTGCTGTTTGGAGTTTTTTGGTTCCGCTGCTATATCATATTATTATTCCGCTGTAGCATTGTTATCTTGTATCTCTGATATTGATTCATATTGTATCGTTGTTGTATGGAATGTTGTATATCAATGATATTCATTTCTTTTCTTCTGTTGTGTTGTTATACTTGACCTGTTATAAGCTCCGGCGAGCCAGATTCGACGTTTGAATCTGCGGCATTCGAGTACAAGTGAAGTACGAGTGCCAATTTTCGAAGGCCGAGTCAGGACCATCACATTTGGTATCAGAGCTGAAGGTAGAAACTTTAGCTCAGGAGTATAACACATTAGGTAGCTCATTAGAGATAGGGTGAAGTATACCCTAGAACGAGTATATCCCTAAGATATCCGTTCGTGTGCCTCAGTAAATTCTCTTTCTATCCACTGATAGTAAGTATAAGTGCGAGAAGAGGACGAGGTAGGGGACATGGAAGTACCACTACGAATGGTCAATACCTGTAACACCAAGGAAATTTTTTTCTCTATCAATCTCTTTTGTTCATCATCCGATTTCAATTCTTTGATGGCTTTGTGGCAGCTCGAGGGAAAAGCTTTGATAGGAGATTATCATTTTGATTAAATCAGGAGATGGGTTGGCATGGGACACAAACTCCAGATGGGTCAGAATTGTTGTTTGGATGAATTGTTGCTTTGATTGATATGGATGATAGGTATACTTTGGTTTCTAAACTAAGAAGTTTTAGAATTATATCCATATATCTGTCTATTCTTTGGGATTTCGATTTATTCTACGAATGGTTAGTTATCCCTTCGAACTAACCAATCCCCGACATATTTCGTAGATTGATAACCCGAGTATCTTGGGTAGTATTGCATGAGTTTGTTCTCATATCTTTGTTAAACCAAATGCAGAATAGATATTCAGTTTGATCTGGCAACTGCTTTGCCATCTTTGTGTGTTCATATATTGTTGTTGTCTCCCGGGGAAATTTCGAGGATGAAATTTCTTAAGGAGGGAATCTGTAACGATCCTGGTTTTAGGACGAATTTAAATTTGTAATTAAAATAATTTTTTGGGTTGAATTGTGGATTTATTCGAATTTTTCAAAATTTAATGAGATGTTTGTTTGTTTATTTATTTACTTATAAATACAAATTGATTCTAAATTGGAATTAAAATCTCTATATATTTGAAACTAAATAGTATTTTGTTTTCTAGTTTTAACAAATATGTTTTCGATTTGAAAGTTATATTTTGAATTTAATATGGTAAATTTTTGAATGCTATTTAAAGGATAACTTCCAAGATGATATAAAACAAGGTTAAATAACTTTTTTAAAAATATACATATGTTTTGGAAATTAATAAGAAAAACATATATATGTCAAATTGGATTGTAAATTTATAAAATGATATTTTAAAAAAGTGTATAACATTTAAAACATAATAAGTATAATTTGACAATATACATATGTAAATTAAATTGAATAAAGGGTTTAAAACACAATTTGTAAAATAAATTAGAGGAAAGGATATTAACATAAAAATGTTGTTTTTAACAAATGTAAACTTGAGATTATGCAATTAACAAGTGTAAGAATTTTGAACTATGTGTTTATAAGTGTAAATATGCAAATAAACAAGTGCATTTTATTTTGAAAACATGCATGAGAGAAAAATAATCAGGTTATTCTTAGTTTAACTTTTCTAAAAAGCCTGAAAACTTTCTCAAGCAAGAAAAAAAACCTAAAAACCCATTCTCAAACTCAAACCAAAACAAATGCAAGCCCCGTAGATCATTTTTCTCAAATCTGTGTGAAATCAAACCTGTAAACAAACAAAAATTCAAATGCAAACCTGGAACAAGTATCAGGGTCAAGCAAACAACTTCAACAAAATCTGTTTTAACTTCAAAGCAAAAATTTGGAAATCAAAATCTGGATTAAAAGTGCGATGTATAACAATCCAAAGTTTTCTACTTGAAACCCATCTCAACCCTGGAAATCTGGGAAACTAAAACAACAATTCAAAGTTTGAAAGCCTGGAAACCAAGATTCAAAAGCATTTCAAACCTGGAAATAAAAGCATGCAGTGAATTCAAGATCAACTTAATATTCAAGCTTCAGATCAAACTCAGGAAATCATCTCCAGATCAATAATCAAACCTGGAAGCTTATGAGCCAGAGATCAAAACTGAAATCAAAGCAATTAAGCTTCAGTTCAAATCATCATCTCTAGGAAAACAAAAATATCCGGTCCTCTGTCTTTTCTCTGTTCCATGCCAGGTGAGCAAATATCTCTTTAAAACCCTGAATTGGTTTTAACTTGATATAAATGAAGTGAATTAATGAAAATGTACTGAATATCTATATAAATATGTGAATGTGCCTGTGTATGCTTGTGTGTATATGCATGTTGATGTTCTGTATAGGTTACAGGTTTTAAACCCTGATCAAAAATTCAAACATCTAATTCTCTAATCTCTCTTAGGCTCTGAGGTTCGAATAGAATGTGTTTGAATTAACACAATCTTAAATTAAAAAAAAAATTCAAGAGAAATTTGAAGGTTATTTTGTTTGGAAATGAAAATATACGGGGAAAGTCAAATTTATCAAGATTTCGACTTGCATGAATTCAAGATTCAGTCATATCAATTAATTCATTTTTGAAAACCATGATTTTTAATGTTTATATCTGGATTTTTAAGTTTGTAAATATCGAGAGATTTCGAGTTAAACGGAAATGGTATTTTGGGTTAATACTGGCGGACAAGATGGTCGGTGTCATCGGGATTGGGCCTGGAGGTAGGGTAGCCCGTGGGAATCATTTGAAAAATGGTGATGCAATTTTACCATTGCCGTGGCGTTGTCACAACGCCGAACTAGGGTTCGACGAGCCTTTTTTTGATGGAGTTCATGTGGTCACTGCGACATCGTCGAGAGATTTGGACCGATCACACCCACGGGAGAAGCTTCGTGGATGAGTTGTTAGGGTTTGGACTTGAAGGCAGGGTGATTGAAGGTCGAGATCGTTGGCACGACATTGATTTAGGCAACTCATTTGGGTTTCCAAGTTGAGCTTGATAGCTCCTTTTTATTTCATGGTGTATGTGGTGATACTGGGTAGTCGGTTAGGTTGAGGCGGTCATGGTCGACGTGTAGGTGGTGGCAAGACCGATCAGAGGTGGCCAGATTTGTATGCATCGTGCATGAGCATTTGACTGTGTATCAGTTGTTGTTGAAGGAAGGAGAAGCAGTAGAATACTCAAGTCGATCTCGAAGTAATTGGCGTGGAAACTCGAAGCAGATGAGGATGCAAGAGAACTCGAGGCAGGCTCGAGTTGATGGGGCTTTTGGCTCGAGTTTGAACTGAATGTTGATCTGGTTCATAATTGTAGGATCGATTTCACCCTAGAGGGGGGGTGAATAGGATGATAGTGTAAATTATAAAAATTAATCGAAGAAGCTTATCAATTAATTTCAATTCAGATCACAGAATAGCAGCACAGATATCGCAGAATATAAATAACGGAATAAAACAGAACAACACAGAATTTACCCAGCTTCGGCAAAACCCTGCCTACGTGCTGCCCCCAAGGTTTCTACTAGAAATTAGATAGTCCCTCGCTTACACACGTAAACTCGCTATACCCGCTATTGACTAATCTAACTCTACGCTCAAAACCCTGACCACAACTCAACCACCGAGTTGCAAATTCCCAAACTACACACCGTAGTTTGTCCCCTAGTCACACGACTAGAAAATTAAAAACGGTTTAAAAGAAAATACAAATTAAAAACAATTCAAAATTAAAATAAACCTAATTTAAAATAAAACCCTTATTATATTTTAAAACCCCTTTGTAACATAAACAAGACCGGCCCCCTTCACTATCTGTTAGCCCGTTCCTTTATCTCCTTGTGAAAAATGGCGGCCGTTCTTCTCTTTCGTTCCTCTCAGTTCTGAATTTAGGGCTTCGTCCCTGATTTCCAAATTAGGGTTTGTGCCAATTGAAGTCGCCGCTTGATACAGATAGTTGTAGGCTTCGTTTCTCTTCTATTAGCTCACGGCTCTTCGAATTGGATCGAGTTCGTATGTGATTTTCTGGTATGTGTTTTATTCCTTTTGCTCTGCTGATTTTGGCTTTCTCGAACTCTATACTTTATGCCGATGATGATTTTGGGAATTTATAGGAGTTCGATCTCCTTTATTTTCGTTCGTATAATCATGTTTGAATTTGTCATTTTCGTTTCTCTGCCGCTTGATTATGCTTGAACGATTGATGATTAATCTGACTTTGTCAAATTTGTATACTTGATGCTTGATCCCCACGGCTTGGTTGACACGGTTTTGATTATTGACTCGTTCAATATTGACTGTGATGATTTTTGGCTTTGTTATGCTTCCACGGCTTCGACATTTTGTAAATTTGCTTCGGCCACTGTCTGCATTCCTGTAGCTTTGTTCTAGCAATCTCGAGCATTTTTTTTATCCATTGCAGTTGCACTTCTAGTCTGCATTTCATATGCTCTGGGTTTCACTGCCTTCTGTCCATGTTGGTACTGACTGTTGTTATGTAGTAATTGACTTGTGCTTAGTTGCATCACTGGTATATGCATATTTGTTCACTTGCAGTTGCACATTGAGTTGAATATGTTGGCACTGGAACTAGCTTGTATCTGGACTTGTTGTATTCATTCATACTGTGTATTGCATTGAAGTTCTTTTCAATGCATATGAATCTTGGTCAACTTGATGCTGTAGCTTGCTGTACTTTCCTGTAGCTCCATCTGTTGCAATCTTTGATGATTTATTGTAGTATGTTGGTCTGTCTTGTTTTTGGCCAGGTTTTGTTGGTTCATTGGTGTTTGTACACTTTGAGTTCTTGCAGACTTTACATACTGTATTGCTTCATTATGCACATCTGTCTTTGTGGTCACTTATGCAGTTTGGTCTTATTTTTGCTGTGCATTCACTTGGTGGTGTGTTGCTGCCTTCACTGTCCACCTGTATCTTGCTTGGTTTTGTTGCAAATTGCATTTGGTCTGCACTTTCACTGTTGCCTTTGGTTACTTCTGCACTTGTGTATATTTGGGCTGATCATTTTTGCTGTCCACTGCAGTTTGTAGTGATATTGAGCATTGCATTCTATTGCATTTGTGCATTGCCTTGCTGATTCATTTGTTTACACTCATGTTTTTGGTCTGCATGTTATGGCCTGTCCCTTGTTTGGTTTTTGATGATATCTTGTTGGCTGTGCATTGAGCATTGTTCGAACTTGTATCACTGTCTGGTTCATCTTTGTTGCTTCACCACAGTTTGCATTTGCCACACTTGTGTTCCCTGTTATCAACTGGCCTTGATTATGTTTTGATTCAAAACTTCTGTTCACCTGCATGTATTGTTGGTTCATTGTCTGGTTCATCTTGTAGTATTTGGTATTTATTTTGAACCATGGTTTTTGTATGTCGAACTTGCTTGCATCTGTATCACTCTGGTATGCTGCAGCTTGTACTTGCATAGTACCATGGCTTCTCTATTGCACTCGAGTTTGTACTAGCTGTGCATTGTTCATTCCAGTGAGTTTTGTTTTGTGATATCCATGTTGCAACTGTTTTTGACATGTGAACTGCCATGATTGTTGCAGTCCATTTTGATGTTGGTCTTCGTTGCATTCATGTCGCTTGCAGTGTTGGTCTGACTTGAACTCGATTCACTTGTGTTGAATCCAGTTTCAAAACTCGGATTTGACCTTGTGCTCGTGTCGTATTTTTGAATTTATTGCACCTGAGTTGAACCTGTCCATATATTTGGGTTTGACCTTGTGCTCACCTGTCCCTGTAGCATTATCAAGTGTATATATCGGCGTGCACGGCCTTGTGGCATATACAGTAATACACTGTGTATGTCACAAGTTGTTCGTGTATGATGAATTCAAATTTAAATTATGACGAACAACCCAAATAACTGAGGCAAATCATATTTTCAAAAATTATCTTCTATTTTTGAATTGCAAAAATATTTCTTTTTCAATTTTACTGCGTTAGTTTATATTTTTGCAGATTGCTCAGATGCTGGATTCAAAACTGGAATGCAGTTGAAGATAAATCGAGTGTGAGTGATATGTAGTGAGGTGATGATATGTAAAATAGTGATGTAATTGAATTTGTATCAAAGTTGTATAGTGAATAGTGAGAGCTTTGAATTTGTATACTATTCAAAATTGTAATAAATATTTGTTTGAATAAAATATTCGTTTGAATTCAAATTCCGTGTTATTTATTTTATTCAGCAAATATTTATTTAATCTGTGAAAAATAAAATAGTATATTATCAAATACATTTAAACGAATGTATATATGTTTATTATCATCAAACAAAAATCATATAAGCGCATATTCAACAATCTCCCCCTTTTGATGATAACAAACATATATTTAAGATTTTGAATATGTTAAATGTATTTGATCATTGATATATCCTAATTGCTCCCCCTATTTAAATGCTTCATTTCTACACAAAACTCCCCCTACATATATGCATACAAATAAAAATATGCAAATAGAAAATTATTTGTCCTTTGCTTGATTTTATTTGACAAAATCTTAACTTTTCTCTCCCCCTTTTGTTATCAGCAAAAGAATAATAGTGTTAGGGAAAATAGAGATAAAGTAATTGATATTAATCCAATATTAAAACTCAATTGAATATAAATATTAAATTTCAAAAAAAATCAAACAAAAATCATAAATATTTTGTTAGGCGCATATTCCACTTTTAGAATGATAGGAATGATATCATCATATAAAACTATACAGTTGTGTCTATTTGTGGTATATTTATATCAGGAATTTGAATATCTACTAACCATGCATAACCGTTAGGACTTTTAAATGAGATTAGTAGTATTCCAATTTTATTATTTTTAAAAAAAAAAATGAATTCAAGTATCTTCTAACCACGCATAACCATGAGGACTTTTAAATGGGATTAGAATCAACTTGTTTATTTTAAAAAAAAATCAACTTTTGATATGCGTTCCATACATGCATAACCGTGAGGACTTTTAAATGAGCATGGAAGCACATAACAAATTCCAAGTAATTCACCCATGCATAACCGTGAGGACTTTTAAATGAGCATGGAAGCACATAACAAATTCCTAGTAATTCACCCTTGCATAACCGTGAGGACTTTTAAATGAGAGTGAATACTTTGGTATTTATTTATTTATTTATTTATTTATTTTTTTAATATTTTTTTTATTTTTATTTTTTTATTTATTATTATTTTTTTTTAAAAAAATGTGAAAATGAAAAACGAACGATTCCTGTTTAAAATACCACACATCGACACATTATATAGAATTTTGATGAGTGATGGTCGTTAGAAATATGATAGAAATCGAGATGGTCATGGAATTTTTTACCAACAAAATTTATGACTCTTGTTTAATTTGAAAAATTTTACTAATTATACCGTCTCGAGTAATAATATATGATAAATATCAATACTCATCAATTTTTCAATCACTATTTATTTCTTCGATGATTTGTAGGGAGAAAAAAAATGTTAAATATTCAGCAAATTTCTAAAACACCTAGACTGAGTCGTAGTTTACAAAAACTATTTTCTGGTAGGGGTTTTGTAAAGATGTCTGCCAATTGAGAATCAGTTGAAATAAAATTTATGCAGATATTTTCTTTGGAAATATGATCTCTAATAAAATGATGTCTTACATCTATATGTTTTGTTCGCGAGTGATGTACAGGATTATTTGTGAGATCAATTGCGCTTTTGCTATCACACATTAGTGGTACACGTTTAAAATTTAGGCCATAGTCATGCAAAGTTTGTATCATCCATAAGATTTGAGCAGAGCAACCGCTCAAAGCAATATACTCTGCCTCTGTTGTGGATAATGCAATACAATTTTGTTTTCTACTCGACCATGCAACTAATGAATGTCCTAACATAAAACATGCTCCACTAGTACTTTTTCTATCAACCAAATTTCCAGCATAATCAGCATCTGAAAAACCTTTCAATTCAAAATTATCATTTGATGGATACCAAAGACCAAATCGTGGGGTGTGCAATAAATATCTTATAATTCTTTTAACAGCTTTTAAATGAGATTCTTTTGGGTTAGATTGAAAACGCGCACATAAGCAGACAGAAAACATGATGTCAGGTCTAGAGGCGGTAAGATAAAGGAGTGATCCAATCATACCTCTGTACTGCTTTTGATCAACTGTCTTACCCTTTTCATCCTTGTCAAGTTTAAGTGTTGTACTCATGGGAGTTCTTGCTGGTTTAGCATCTTTCAATCCAAATTTGTTGACAAGTTCCCTAATATATTTTGTTTGAGAAATGAAAGTGCCTTTATTGCTTTGTTGGATTTGAAATCCTAAAAAGAATTTTAACTCTCCAACCAAGCTCATTTCAAATTTTTCCTGCATGACTTTTTCAAATTTCTCATACAATAACTTGTTAGTAGCACCATAAATTATGTCATCAACATATATTTGAACAATCAAAAGATCATTGTTTTCATGCAACAGAAATAGTGTGGTATCTACACATCCCTTTTTGAACCCATTTTCAAGGAGATAAGAAGTAAGACATTCATACCAAGCTCTGGGAGCTTGTTTTAATCCATATAATGCCTTCTTTAGTTTGTATACATGGTTTGGATATTCATGACTTTCAAAACCTTCTGGTTGTTCAACAAACACATCTTCTTTTAAAATTCCGTTAAGAAAAGCACTCTTAATGTCCATTTGTCTTAGTTTAAATCCTTTGTAACAAGCAAAAGCTAACAATATTCTAATTGATTCTAGTCTAGCTACAGGCGCAAAAGTTTCATCAAAGTCAACTCCTTCAATTTGATTGTATCCTTTAGCAACTAGTCTAGCTTTATTTCTAATTATATTTCCAGATTCATCATATTTATTTTTAAAAATCCATTTTGTTCCTATAACTGGATAATCCTTAGGTCTAGGTGCTAGACTCCAAACATTATTTCGTTCAAACTGATTTAGCTCTTCTTGCATGGCCATGAACCAGTTTTCATCATTAAGAGCTGAATCTATGTTATTTGGTTCTATTTCTGAAATAAATCCACTATATAAGCACAGATCACATAGATTTGTATACCTGCTATAGGGTTTCCAATTACCAATTCTGGTGGATGGTCTGTTTTGTATTTCAGCTTTTCTGGATCCAGATTTCTTCGGACTTCTTGAGTTGTGGTAGTTTCTCTAGCATCAGCAGTTTCTTTTGGTTTTTCGAACTCATCTTTTTCTTTCTCCTCTTCAACGTTGCTTTTGGATGTATCCTGATCGTCAATGCCTTCATCAAATTTCACATTGATTGACTCTATGATTGTTTTAGTCTTTTTGTTGTAGACTCTATAAGCTTTGCTTCTCAAAGAGTAACCCATGAAGATGCCATCATCAGCCTTTGCTTCAAATTTTCCTAACTGATCACCTGTATTAAGAATATAGCAAGGACATCCAAACACTTTGAAGTAAGCGATGTTTGGTTTTTTGTTGAACCATAGCTCATAGGGGTTTTTGTTAAGAATCGGTCTAATGATAACTCTATTCATTACATAACATGCTGTATTTACTGCTTCTGCCCAGAGATGCAGAGGTAGTTCATATTCATTTAACATAGACCTAGCCAATTCTTGTAAAGTTCGATTCTTTCTCTCAACTACCCCATTTTGTTGTGGAGTACGTGGTGCAGAGAACTCATGTTTGATTCCGTTTTCGTCACAGAAAGTTTCAAATTCATAATTTTCAAATTCTCCACCATGATCACTTCTTAACGAAACAATAGAGACTTCTTTTTCATTTTGCACAAATTTTGCGAATCTTGTGAAGTGTGAAAAAGTTTCTGATTTTTTAGCCAAGAAATATACCCATGTATATCTTGAGTAATCATCAACTAACACAAAGCAATATTTCTTACTTCCTAAGCTAGCAATGTCATTAGGTCCAAATAGATCCATATGAATTAGTTCAAGAACTCTAGAAGTGCTTACATTGTTTTTGGCATGAAACGATGATTTTTTAAGTTTTCCCAAAGTACATGCTTTACAGATGTTTTCAGTTTCAAACCCATGTGATGGCAACCCTCTTACCAAACTTTTCCTTTTTAATTTTTTTAATAAGTTCATACTAGCATGCCCTAAACGTCTATGCCATAAATTCACTTCTATATCCTTAGCTACCAAACATTTAGAGAGGATGAGATCATCAAAAGATAGAGAATATATATTACCTTTCCTTTTTCCTGAAAATAAGATTTCTTTTGATGATTTGTCAACAATTTTACACAAGTCAGAATCAAAGATAACATTCATACCTTTATCACATAGCTGGCTGATTGATATCAAATTGTGGTGCAGATTTTCAACATATAGTACGTCATTCAAGGTAAATGTATTGTTACCTACTTTACCTTTACCGACAATTTTACACTTGTCATTGTTCCCCATTGTGACTCTGCCACCTTTGTACTTTTCTAGGCTAAGGAACTTCGATTTATCGCCTGTCATGTGCCTGGAACAGCCAGAATCCAAGTACCATTGCTGTTGTTCCTTAGCCTGCCAGCATACCTACACGAGAAGAGAGTTTAGTGACCTATTTGTTTTTATAGGTCCATGATTGTTAGTGGCAAAATATTTAGAATGATAATTTTGTGGATACCCAAAACTATTTATAATTGTTCCTTTCGGCACCCAAATTTGTTTAACTTTGAGAGATTTTATATTTGTGCCTTTTGGAACCCAAATCGGTATAGTTTTCATATGTTTGGGTCTATACCAACAATTATTGTGATTTTGTCCAAATTTTTTACAAATTGTGCTCATAGAATTAACTTGATTAATATTGCTTTCAACAATTTTCGAATTATTATATCCAAGTCCTTGTCTAACCACATTAACAGTTTGCTTTCCTAATAGCATATTCAACGATTTTTCACTTTTTGAAAATTTATCTAAGGTCGTTGACAGTTGTTGGACTTGTGTTTTGAGAGATTCATTTTCGTTTAACAACTGTGTGCACTTTTTAATAGAAATCTCTCTCCTAGTATTTTCATTCTCTTTTAAAATCAGAATTTCATTTTCAAGTGATTTTATATTGATTTTCGATTTTTTAATTTCTTCTTCGAATGTTGGACACTTATCACACTTAGGGATTCTACATTGATAGTTCTTAACTAATTGATCAAGTTGTTTATTGCATTCTATCAAAGTATCCTTTTGAGATTCAAGTTTAGCATATTTTTCCCTAAGTCGTTCATAACAGCCATTTACTTCATGGAAATAAATTAGTAATTCAGAATGAGTGAGTTTTGATACCTCGCTTGGCTCGTCGTCATCACTGTCTGTAACTTCACCATGAAGGCACATGTTTGCTTTTTCACTCTCACTCTCGGTGTTATCACTTTCATCTTCGTCAGTTTCATCCCAAGTAGCCGCAAAGCTTTTCTTCTTTAGTTTCTTTCCTTGATTTGATCGTTTTTGAGGACATTGTGGCTTGATATGGCCGGGTTTGTTGCATTTGTAACAGATGATTTTCTGTTCTTCTGGGTTGTCTAGTGCTTTGCCTATTCTGCTTTTCAATTCATGATTTCGAGCTGGATTTCCGTATTTGCGATTCCACCTTTTGAATTTCTTTATTAGTAGCGCTAGCTCTGCTGCTCCATCATCATCATCATCATCATTATTATCATCACTTTCAGTTGTTCCTTTGAGAGCTATTGATTTCTTTCGAGTATCTCCACCTTCACGCTCTTCCTTGAATTTCATTTCTAGCTCATAAGTGGTTAGATTTCCGATGAGTTCTTCGACTTTGAGTTGTTTTAAATCTTTTGATTCTTGAATGGCAGTTACTTTTGCTTTAAAGCTTCGTGGAAGGACTCTGAGGATTTTCCGGACTATTTCCAATTCGGTGTATGTTTTTCCGAGAGCTTTTGATTTGTATACGATATTGGAAAGTCGTCCGTACATCTCTTTGACATTTTCTTCTTTCGCCATTGTAAAGTTCTCGTATTCGCTGCTTATCATGGCAAGGCGAGATTCTTTGACTTGAGATGTTCCTTCGTGAGTCACTTCTAATATGTGCCATATTTCCTGCGCAGTTAGACAATGTGAGACACGATTAAATTCAAATTGATCTAATGAACAGATAATAGAATTCATAGCTTTGGCATTAGTATTCTGCAATTTATTTTCTAGTTCTGTCCATTGTTCCTTTGGTTTCTCTATTTCCTGATCATCTACAGTTATAGTTGGTATTCTATAACCTGTCTCAACAATATCCCAAGCGTCAATGGTTTTCAAAAAAAATTTCATCCTATTTTTCCAAAAAGCATATTCACCATTGAACATTGGTGGTCTAACTATGGATTGACCTTCTGCAAAAGCATTATTAAAAGAAGCCATTTTAAAAATTCAAATTTTTAAACAAAAACTGATTTTTTTTTTAAAATAGAATTTTTAAAACAAATGTTGACTTATATTCCTAGCTCTGATACCACTTGTAGGATCGATTTCACCCTAGAGGGGGGGTGAATAGGGTGATAGTGTAAATTATAAAAATTAATCGCAGAAGCTTATCAATTAATTTCAATTCAGATCACAGAATAGCAGCACAGATATCGCAGAATATAAATAACAGAATAAAACAGAACAACACAGAATTTACCCATCTTCGGCAAAACCCTGCCTACGTGCTGCCCCCAAGGTTTCTACTAGAAATTAGATAGTCCCTCGCTTACACACGTAAACTCGCTATACCCGCTATTGACTAATCTAACTCTACGCTCAAAACCCTGACCACAACTCAACCACTGAGTTGCAAATTCCCAAACTACACACCGTAGTTTGTCCCCTAGTCACACGACTAGTAAATTAAAAACGGTTTAAAAGAAAATACAAATTAAAAACAATTCAAAATTAAAATAACCCTAATTTAAAATAAAACCCTTATTATATTTTAAAACCCCTTTGTAACATAAACAAGACCGGCCCCCTTCACTATCTGTTAGCCCGTTCCTTTATCTCCTTGTGAAAAATGGCGGCCGTTCTTCTCTTTCGTTCCTCTCAGTTCTGAATTTAGGGCTTCGTCCCTGATTTCCAAATTAGGGTTTGTTCCAATTGAAGTCGCCGCTTGATACAGATAGTTGTAGGCTTCGTTTCTCTTCTATTAGCTCACGGCTCTTCGAATTGGATCGAGTTCGTATGTGATTTTCTGGTATGTGTTTTATTCCTTTTGCTCTGCTGATTTTGGCTTTCTCGAACTCTATACTTTATGCCGATGATGATTTTGGGAATTTATAGGAGTTCGATCTCCTTTATTTTCGTTCGTATAATCATGTTTGAATTTGTCATTTTCGTTTCTCTGCCGCTTGATTATGCTTGAACGATTGATGATTAATCTGACTTTGTCAAATTTGTATACTTGATGCTTGATCCCCACGGCTTGGTTGACACGGTTTTGATTATTGACTCGTTCAATATTGACTGTGATGATTTTTGGCTTTGTTATGCTTCCACGGCTTCGACATTTTGTAAATTTGCTTCGGCCACTGTCTGCATTCCTGTAGCTTTGTTCTAGCAATCTTGAGCATTTTTTTTTATCCATTGCAGTTGCACTTCTAGTCTGCATTTCATATGCTCTGGGTTTCACTGCCTTCTGTCCATGTTGGTACTGACTGTTGTTATGTAGTAATTGACTTATGCTTAGTTGCATCACTGGTATATGCATATTTGTTCACTTGCAGTTGCACATTGAGTTGAATATGTTGGCACTGGAACTAGCTTGTATCTGGACTTGTTGTATTCATTCATACTGTGTATTGCATTGAAGTTCTTTTCAATGCATATGAATCTTGGTCAACTTGATGCTGTAGCTTGCTGTACTTTCCTGTAGCTCCATCTGTTGCAATCTTTGATGATTTATTGTAGTATGTTGGTCTGTCTTGTTTTTGGCCAGGTTTTGTTGGTTCATTGGTGTTTGTACACTTTGAGTTCTTGCAGACTTTACATACTGTATTGCTTCATTATGCACATCTGTCTTTGTGGTCACTTATGCAGTTTGGTCTTATTTTTGCTGTGCATTCACTTGGTGGTGTGTTGCTGCCTTCACTGTCCACCTGTATCTTGCTTGGTTTTGTTGCAAATTGCATTTGGTCTGCACTTTCACTGTTGCCTTTGGTTACTTCTACACTTGTGTATATTTGGGCTGATCATTTTTGCTGTCCACTGCAGTTTGTAGTGATATTGAGCATTGCATTCTATTGCATTTGTGCATTGCCTTGCTGATTCATTTGTTTACACTCATGTTTTTGGTCTGCATGTTATGGCCTGTCCCTTGTTTGGTTTTTGATGATATCTTGTTGGCTGTGCATTGAGCATTGTTCGAACTTGTATCACTGTCTGGTTCATCTTTGTTGCTTCACCACAGTTTGCATTTGCCACACTTGTGTTCCCTGTTATCAACTGGCCTTGATTATGTTTTGATTCAAAACTTCTGTTCACCTGCATGTATTGTTGGTTCATTGTCTGGTTCATCTTGTAGTATTTGGTATTTATTTTGAACCATGGTTTTTGTATGTCGAACTTGCTTGCATCTGTATCACTCTGGTATGCTGCAGCTTGTACTTGCATAGTACCATGGCTTCTCTATTGCACTCGAGTTTGTACTAGCTGTGCATTGTTCATTCCAGTGAGTTTTGTTTTGTGATATCCATGTTGCAACTGTTTTTGACATGTGAACTGCCATGATTGTTGCAGTCCATTTTTATGTTGGTCTTCGTTGCATTCATGTCGCTTGCAGTGTTGGTCTGACTTGAACTCGATTCACTTGTGTTGAATCCAGTTTCAAAACTCGGATTTGACCTTGTGCTCGTGTCGTATTTTTGAATTTATTGCACCTGAGTTGAACCTGTCCATATATTTGGGTTTGACCTTGTGCTCACCTGTCCCTGTAGCATTATCAAGTGTATATATCGGCGTGCACGGCCTTGTGGCATATACAGTAATACACTGTGTATGTCACAAGTTGTTCGTGTATGATGAATTCAAATTTAAATTATGACGAACAACCCAAATAACTGAGGCAAATCATATTTTCAAAAATTATCTTCTATTTTTGAATTGCAAAATATTTCTTTTTCAATTTTACTGCATTAGTTTATATTTTTGCAGATTGCTCAGATGCTGGATTCAAAACTGGAATGCAGTTGAAGATAAATCGAGTGCGAGTGATATGTAGTGAGGTGATGATATGTAAAATAGTGATGTAATTGAATTTGTATCAAAGTTGTATAGTGAATAGTGAGAGCTTTGAATTTGTATACTATTCAAAATTGTAATAAATATTTGTTTGAATAAAATATTCGTTTGAATTCAAATTCCGTGTTATTTATTTTATTCAGCAAATATTTATTTAATCTGTGAAAAATAAAATAGTATATTATCAAATACATTTAAACGAATGTATATATGTTTATTATCATCAAACAAAAATCATATAAGCGCATATTCAACAATAATTTAAGTTAATTTTCAAGGGCAAAGGTTTAACAAAGTTTTCAAAATAAAGCATCGACAAGTTGAAAACAAGTTTTTCAAGTTTTAAAATAAGTTTCAAAGACTTGGTTTTAAAGTCAAAGATATGTTAGAATTATTTTGGGTTTTAATAATTTTATTGAAATGATTATTTAAAATATTATTAAGTATTTTAAATGGAATTTGATGACGTGATTAATAAAAGTGGGTAAAATCTCAAGTTGATTTATGAATAAAAAAATACTTTGTTTCAAAGATTTATGGTTTAAGAATTAAATGTTTTAAAGTTAATTGATTTAAAAAGATAATCACTTTGTGTTATTCAATTAAGATTAACTTATTTGAGATTAAATAAAAGAATAATTTATTTATTCCTTAATTGATATTTAAATTGAAATTGAAAGTAATTAATTACTTAAAGATAATTACTAAATTGAAAGTAATTAATGATTAAAGGTGGATTAATCAAGCGATTGAAGAATAATTAAATTAAGGCTAATTAATTTGAATGATAAATTAGTAAAGGTAATTAATTTGGGAATAATTAATTTACTCAAGGTCAAATTCATTAATGAAAGTGATAAAGGGATGATGTATTAATTAAAGGTTTACTTCCTTAATTATTTAAAGGATAATAATTTGTGTGATTAGTTAATCAAGATAATTAATTTGGGAATAAATGATTAAAGGATAATTACATAATTAAGGGGTTAATCAATTTATTATTAATGGTTAATTAATAAATGATTTAAGGATAATTAATCAAGATGATTGTAATTAATTTATGTTAACTAACCAGGATTAGTAATCAATCTGATTTGAAATTATCGGATAACTAATTTATCTTCCTTATGGATGACTGTACTCTATTGAGCTGTTGTGAATTGTTTGATATCTCTACTGTGTAACTCTGTGTAATGGATTGATATATTTGATATGTGATGTGATGCTATGTAATATGAAATGATTTGTGCCGAGCTGTTATATCTATGATGAATATACTGTTGTATGAATATAAAAACCCCTTGGCCCGAAAAATGACATTTGAATGTCGATGCGACAGGGAGTCAGATTGCAATTGGTTATCCGAAACACACATCGAATCATAATAGTGAATCTTTGTGACAGATAAATTGACTTTATCTGTGAATCTGTGAATAAAGATAAGCGTTATGGATTATACCGCTTATCGATATTGATATGATTGAATCTGTGATGATTGATGTTGTTGCACTATTGTGTAAAAACCCTGGACAACACTATACACTCACAAATATGGATTTCACGGGGAAATCGGTTAAGTCACAGATATTTGAAATGGTTTTGAAAAATGAATTTTGAATCCTAATGGTTTTGGAAATGGATTGGGTTTAAAGCGAAAAGCTTTTGAAAAGGAATTTCGAAGATAAAAGTTATTTTTTGAATAACTTGATTTAGTTTTGAAATTTGATTTAAATTTGAATTCAAAATTTGAAATTGAATTCTATGTTGATAGTTTATGATTTAAAAAGATAATACAAGTTATATGGGTTTAAACACATTTTTAAAGTGTTCTTTTAGGAACTTGAATTTAATCTAAAGATTTTAACTTGTATAAATGAAATCGGATTTTTCCGAAATGAAAACTATTTGTTTTCAAATGATAAAAGCTTTCATATAAGAAATGAATTTCCAATTTGTATTAAAGGAATTTCAAGTTTGAATTGAAAATGGTTTTCCAAGTTATGAATGAATCTTCGGAAACGGTTTTGAAAGCTATAAGTTAAATCTTTGATTTAAAGATTGAATGAGTTAATCCAATTGAAATGGAAATTGTTTTGGAAAGGGCTATGAATGAATCTTTGTCAAAGATTGGTGAAGTTTGTTTTCAAATTGAAAAGGGATCTAAGAAGCGTATCTTTTGTATAAAATATTTGAATTGGAAAGATATCAATGAATCCTTGTGAAAGATTGGTAAACTTTGTGAAATGAATCTTTTTGTTTAAAAAGATTGAAAATGGTAATTTGTTTAAACCATTTGAAAGAATGTTATTGGTTTTAAGTTGTGACTTAACAAAGATCCCATATCCATATGATTTTAAATATTGCGTATATATTCGGTTTAGCCGAAAGAGGACCTTTGTGTCATATAACCCATTACGAATAATGATATGACGTATATGGATAGCATTTAAAGACCGGTGGTGAAGACCGGGTATTTTCGAAAACGAAAGGATTACCTGTCGATTTTCTCTGCATCATGGCTCCGGTATAGAGATTCCTTAAGTGATGGAAAGTCCGATCGGGATTGTGAATACCCGGATTTGCAAGGGCTACTTTGGAAGTGTCTTCGGTTTTGTTCGAATCCAGAACAGACTTGTATGGATGTGTGTCTGACATTACACTTTGAGATGTAAAGTTGGTTTCTATCAAATACATTTCCGTTTTGTGGCGGAGATTTATTCTCTTAGCTTAACACCCTTCTCTTTGAGACGTAGAGCTCAGAGGTTATATAGTTGATGGTTACTAGTGATACATTCCCAATTTGGTAATGTGGTATACGAAGTGCTGCTGATCGTTTTTTGATCAAAGCAAGACTTTGTGAAAAAGTGTAGCTTTGTGGATGAGACCTCATCGAGCCTCACAACCCGGTAATGGTCAAAACAGGAAAGATGCGGCAAGGTTTCAGGGGTAGCTCCCCTAGGGTATGACCATTCCTTCTGGAAAAGGGTGGTATCATGGTATGGAGCCCAGATACTTTCTCATGTGGGCATTATAGTATATTTATTACTGTGCGATGTTGTTGGTATAGAGGATCCTAGGATAAAGGTCGGAAACGACCGGGGGTGGCATATCTTAGGTTTTACTTTCCAGGAAGGGGGTAACTGGCCTTGTGTTGGCAGAGTGCCGGGTAGGTTCTCGGGGCGTCCCTCCAGAGGTGTTCCCATGTGGCAATAGGAAGTTCCTTAGCCTAACCATTTGTTGGAAATCCAATCAAACAATACGAGCCCTCTACGATTGCAGTTGTATTACCTGCCACCTCAGGTGGTAGCTATAGTAGGCATAGTATAATGGTACCTATGCTGGCTAAGATTAATATTATACTTTCGAAATGTTTTCCACTATGCACTAATAATAATATCAAAAAGGATTTTGCGTAGTAGCATGTTTGACTATCATAAGGAGAAATCTCCCCCAAGTGTGTGATTGCATGGTGTGTGTGCCGGGAGGCCTTATGGTAGTTTCATTTTCCAAAAAGCATTGCGGATTTAAAATTTAAATTCTTTTGTTTGTTTTAAAAAATAAACAGTTTTTGTTTTCTCATACCAGTCCCATGACTGACTCGGAGTTTATTGTTCCCTTCCTAAACTCTGGGTGCCCACAATTTTCCATACGGGCAGTCTAGAGTTGGTTTTTCAGACAGTCAGATAATATATATCGATTTGGTAGCTTTTAGCTTTCTCTTTGGATTCACGGACCAGACTTGCTTAGTTTGGTGCAACTTGATGGTGATTCGAGCTATTTTTGGATTGGTGCTTTGGAGTTAGAGTTGCTGTTGCTGTTTGGAGTTTTTTGGTTCCACTGCTATATCATATTATTATTCTGTTGTAGCATTGTTATCTTGTATCTCTGATATTGATTCATATTATATCATTGTTGTATCGAATGTTGTATATAAATGATATTCATTTCTTTTCTTCCACTGTGTTGTTATACTTGATGTGTTATAAGCTCCGGCGAGCCAGATTCGGCGTTTGAATTTGCGGCATTTGAATACAAGTGAAGTACGGGTGCCGATTTTCAAAGGCCGAGTCAGGACCTTCATAGTTTGGGGCTTTTTCTCTCATCATTTGACTTGATTTTCATGCTTCCTAAGGTGATTTCCTTGGTTAAAATTGAAGTGGATTGGAATTGATTTGCTTAAGTAAATTAATGATTGAAGGGAGAAAGAGAGCTTGAATACTTTAGTTTTTTAAACAAAACGGGAAAATAAAATTATGAAATGAAAGAGATAAGTTGTTTCGACTTTAATAAAGGCAAAAATACCTCCCTTGCCTGCCGTTTGGCTAGCCATAATCACTTCTCTAGTGTGATATACTTTACACATCACCATTTGAAAGAAAATATCTTCTCCTTCCTTAATCATTTACCGAATTACTCCTCCTTCATAAATATCTTCCAAACCCTCTGGAAAATTTTCTTAGCCAAATTATTTTTTGTTTTAATCAATGGTACATTAATATTCTATGTAAGCATAACAACTTCGAACAACTTCTATCGAGTAAAAAGCTATTTATTGGAAAAATGATTTTCGATCACATTATCGATATTTATTCGAACTATTTATTTCTGTAAACACTTTTCAAAAATAGGTTTATCATAATTCATTATTACTCAAAAGTTAGTTAATAACTTTATTAAACTAATTTAATCGCATTTAGTCCTAGATTCAAATATTTAAGCATGAAGTGTTCGAAATTCCAAGTTGTTACATTCTTCTCCACTTAAAATATTTCGTCCTCGAAATTCAAACATGGCCGACACGCAGAAGAAAAAAGAATGCATCAATACTTAAACTGTATCTCAAAATTACTAGCAAACAAATCTCACACATCACTCATGTTCAAAATCCCTCTCATCGCACAAGGATGATAAATAAGCTAATAAGCATAACTTACGCTCAACATCCTTTGGTTCTTACTAAGTCGATTATTCATGCTATATTAGAACAAATTGAAGATTCATTCGATAAATTCTCCATAATCCAACAAAACATAGTATACATATATATGATGCACATGGATCATCCATATGCAACATTAAATCCAATTGCTTGCTCAATCATATAAATTTCACTTCCAAATTAGTATAGATCATTTGACCTCTCTAGTGTAGACTACGATCGGGTCACATTATTAGAAACCCCTATTCTCCTTACATAGGCATATACTGTGACAAACCATTTCTTCAACTCCCAGAAATCGACACTAATACATTCACGGTATTCACATGCCGTAAATCCAAGTGCCGGAGAAGTGGATTCTCAAGGGTAAGAAAGAAAACTAGATAGAATAGAATCTCACATATGTTATTTCAAACAAATAATTAATATTGCGGAAATTAAAGTACATTTATCAGAGTTGAACCTGGATGGTTATAAATTCATGTCCTTACAAATGCGGAATACTAAACTATAAGAGTGTAGTGGAAATAGGCAGAAAATCATTAAAAAGTCTTCAGAATCGATGCTTTGAACTCCATCCATCTTTCTTCTAAACTTAACCTGACTACTAGGATGTTTGGGGGAAATTAGGCACCCGAAGTTTAAGGATAAAGAAAATAAACTCTAGGTCAGTCATGGGACTGGTATGAGAACTCAAAATACGCGTTTTGAAAACAAAAAGTATCTCATAAGACCTCGCCGCACGTAAACACGAAATGATTTTTCATCTTATGGTAACTAAAACATTCTATGTCAACATACTTGATATTATTTTTAATGACATATCTTTGAAAAGATTTGCAAGTAAACTTATTAATCTTAGCTGAAATTGTTACATTATTAAATTCCAACATACTAGCTACAAACGTGAGTTCTACAAACAGACTGGCAAACACTTATTGGAGAATAGATTCCATACAAATGACCAGGTGAAGGGACTACCTTCCGACAATACATCTCTAAGGGAATGTACTGAGGCCTAACAGATGGTCCTCAGCCAAAACATGACCAGTCTACCTATCCTTAGATAATACCGTATATGTCATCTCCCGGTCATTGCCGACCTATCTGAGGGCCCTCATAGCATACACCCACATTAATTTACATTCCGAACGTCATAGCGGGAAGAAATATATCTAGAAGGGGATGATCATACCCCAATGATTGCGAACCACATAGCCTTGTCGCATCTATCCTATTTCGGTTGTTTCCGGTTGTGAGGCTTGAGGTATTGATTACCTTTTCACATAGCACATCATCTTTCATTGAATGCCACACTACCATTCTATCGGTAATTTGTTGACTTCCACAAACATACAACTTTCGAGCTCGTGAAGGGTGTTAAGCTAAGTGAAGTTACCTTCTCCACCACCAAAGAGATGTATGTTTATAAAAGCCAATAATGTAAATATTAAAAATGTAATGTTAGACATCCGCATATATGTAACGACCCGAAAATTTCAATCCCGAAATTTTCAGATAGTTAGTGAAAAGAAGAAAGAGAAAGAAGAAAGAGATAGAAGGATAACAGAAAAGAAACACACAATCTCACATTCGCAGCGGATAAAATATAATATCACATAAATAATAGTTATACAAAGGAAACTGTACTTGTCAAACTACACATTATTGTATCAGAGTTACAACAGCTTACAGAACAGATAAATCTATCTGTTTCAAATACTATAATATATTAACGTCATAAGCTCTCCATACATTCCTGCTCTCCAACTCACCACCTGAGCTCCAGAACGTCCTTACCTGAAAATCTGTAATACTCGGTCTGACTCGAGCATTACAGCAAAGTAACACCCGGGTCAGGCTGGAAACCAGCGTGAGTAAACCCATCTATCATGGAATACAAAAGTATACAACATATATGAACCCAGGGTAACTTATATCAATTTTCAACTTCACAAGTTGTTATAGACATCACTATTTCACACATCGATTTCTAAGTACCAATAACTTAGATTTAATCAAATTCACTTAAATCATTCCATACTAACCTGTTGATTTCACATATCAATTTATAAAGAATCAAAGTGGTTTCGGGTATTTACTAATACCCGACTCCGGTCTCTTCGAAACCAATTGTCAACTTAACTTAAATTATTCAAGTGAAATACAACTCAATTTAAATACAGAATGTCACCTAATTCATCAACAATAGATAACCACATCATCACAGTTTAAATCAACATATCTTAACACATAGCATCACAAATCACATATTAGGAATAACAATTAATCAAAGACCTCAAATATCGTTCTATTTATTCTTTAATTACATTTAAGTAATCAACCCTTAATTAATTTCATAAATTAATTATCCTTAACCTAATACGGTAATTATCCTTTAATTATTTCATTAATCAATTTCTAACCATAAATATAAATCATCCTTGATTAATAACATCAGTAATTAACTACCCTTAATTACTTCATCAAATAAATTAATTAATCCTTAAATTATCTCCAATTAATCCCTTGATTAATTATACAAAATAATTTGATCCAAACTACTTCCACAATTCCATCTTCCACTAATTATATTCAGTAATCGCCATTAATTACTTCCTTAAGTAATTACACTTCCATTAATTACAGTAAGTAATTATTCATCAACCGTCAAGTGTTTAATTAAACTTAATTAATCTAAACTAATCACATTAACCCAATTAAGTAACTAATTTCTTAATTACTTTTATTAAGTAATTAAACTTAAAAAATTTCTCATTTGATTATTATTAATTTGTTAATCTAAATAATTATTAAAATTAATCTCATAAATGAATTTTTTAAACAATCTTAAGTTAATGTCCTTCATTAACTATTTTTAAATTCTTTCTTAAGAAATTTATTCCTAAATAATCTATCCTCGATTTAATGATCTCCTATACTTAATCAATTACTCAAATTAATTTATCACATTACCCCTTAACTTTCATTTTTCATTAAATTAAATTCGAAAGCTAGGATATGTAAAAACATCCTCCTTTGACACAAGTTAAATTACCTAAACCAAAATTATATTTTAACAATTATATTTAAGTTGAAATATGTTTATAACTAATTACAAAATTACTCTAATGAAATATTTATCAGATTATTTCAAAACAAGATTTATAACTTTAAAATCCATACTTCTAAAATTTAAATATGTTAAAAACATCATTTCTAACTTAAACATTTAAATATGTTAAATCTTGCTTAAAATCTAAATTTACTTAAAATTTTGGAAATCAATTTAGTTTTAAAAACTAAACAGGGTAAACTGGAAACCAAACAAAATGCTTCCGCAGCCAATACTTCAATTCCTCGAGGTAAAACTCGTGACAAAGTTAGGGTATTACTCGATACACCCAACAAGCTTCCCCCACTATTACAACTTCGAGTCCAACGCGAGGCATAACATAAGCTACACCTGGTAAAATCCTTCTTCCCCAAACCAACTTCTCTCTCTAGAAACACAACGTGCACGGTGCACGTGTACCGACGAGCCACCTACCACCGACCATGCGCGACCCTCCTCGCAAGTCAACAATCATCTCCCAATACAATCCCGATCATCAAACGACATGCAGAAACCAAAAATCAAAATCTAGCTTCAAGCTCGAAAACAGGAACAAAATGTCGAATCTGAAATCATCAAGAATCACTCACCTCCGATCACCAGAATGAATTCGCCTCCGGCTACTAGTTCCTCCCCACTCCAAAAATCACCAACATGAATCAAGACAAGCTCGAACACTTATATAGGTCGGGGTGATCAAATTACTGATCAATAGTGGAAACTAGGGTTAAAATCTTTGATTCAAAACTCCCAACGCCACACTGCTTTAGTTCACTACTCACCATTTTTCCCTGCATCTACGATCGTCATTCAATCACCAGAGAAAAACATGGCTACCCAAACTTTCTAACTCGACAGTTCAAACCCACAATAGGATTTCCAGTTAAACCAGAAATTCTCAACCAAATTCAAACTATAAATTCTAATTTTTGTTTTAAAATTCAAGTTTCTGATAATGTAATTAGTTTATAAATTTTAATCAATGAATCTGGGAAATCAAATTTATACTTATATACAACTTGTTCTGTTGTATTTGTGTTTCAGAGACATTTCCTATTCTTTCTTTTTTCTTTATATAAAATTTTAAACTTTAAACTTGTATTACTCAACGATATTTTGTTTGGATCCAAATCCTTGACAAAGAATTGAATCATGAGATCATGATTTTGATCAGAGTGTAAATCTGGAACAGAATGCTGAATGTATATAAACACTGACATACAATCCATCCTGTACACATGCAAGCATCATACCACATTATTTTTCAGATTTGATTTACAACTGCTTTGCTTTATCTGAATTTTGATCTTGAAGTTTAATTGTATAAACTTTAAATTTTCTTTACCTGGCCTTCATTTATTTTTACCGTTCTTAGCAATTTCCAAAAAGATTTTCAACTTATTTCTTGTAAATAAAACTTTAAAACTTAATTACGTATAAAACAATCAATATTTGTTTGATTGTTTAGCCCAACAAGGATCACATGAAGAAAACTTAAATCAAAATCTTCTTATTGAGTCTGATAGGAAATAACGGAGTTAAGCACAACTTGCATACCAATATGTATAGGCATATAATCATGTATCCATATTTAAACAAGCATGCATACAGAAATTTAAACATGTATCACGAAATTCACATCAATCATGACACATACAACAATTAAAAACTGATTTATGGGTTAAGATTACTCACCTGTTTTAATGATGAACAAGAACAGGCTCTGGAAAAAAAAATGAAATCTGTCCTGATTTATGATCTTGCTCAATCTTGAATAAACTTGAACCTTTGCCTAGTTTAAATCTGAAGTTGTTGCTAGATAAAATTGGATTGAACTTGCATACATGCTATTGGAACTTGGACTTGCTTTAAACAATTTCCAGATTGAAGTAAGATGCAGGCATTTATTTTCCAGATTTTAAGAAATACTTGCAGCTTTGATGCTTCAGGTTTGCTTTTGATAATTAGTTACTGGGTTTAGATTGATTTATTATCTGGTTTTAGAGGCAAATTCTGTTTGAGGGATTGTTTGAGTTCATATTTGTTTCTTAGCTTTTGATTTTTTTTGAAAAAGAAATAGATAGAGAGAAGTATACGTTTCTAGGCTAAAAATTGTTTAAAAAAAATAAAAGAGAATTAAATCTAAAAATGCCACTAGTCATAAACCTTAGTTCATTAGTTAACACATGTTAATATTAAGTTTTATTATGATAATACTTGTCTTTGTATTATTTTCTTTTTATTTTAAATGTTAATAAAGGTTTTACTTAATTTATTTATTCTTATGTGAAGAAAATGTAATAAAACAAATTATGAATAAAAGCATATCCAAATATCTTAAAATTCCAATATTGCAAAATATCCATCTTTTGAATCTCAAAACTTTGAATTTAAATTCAAATTCAAATTAAATTCTAAAATCCAATTTACAATCAAGTTATACATATATAACTACTTACTCAAATATATATATTTTTGTTACCAGAATTATTTATCAACTTATAAATCAGTATTTTCCATTAATATTAGATAATTATTCAATTATCTGATGCCCGAAAATCCGGGTTATTACATTCCTTCCCCCTTGGAATCTTTTCGTCCTCGAAAAGGAACGAAGCCAGATTTATTAAAATGCTTGTAATCAGATAGATTCTCTTTGATTATTTAAAACAGTTTAAAAATCTATATAGTATTATAAATTAGTTTTTATGAAAATAGTTTTTATAACTCGATGTTTCAATAAATCCGTCCTCGTTCTCATAGAAATTCGGTCATACGTTGATCAGACGTAAGACTGAACATCTATAAATACTTAGCTGACTCATTTTCAACATCTAGTGAAAATATTTGGAAAATAATTTTATTGAAAATATAGAAAACAGTTTTTGAAAATAGAGGATATATCTTTGGTGAGGATGCTCTGGAAATCATCACCCCCATCCATGGTCGCAGTTAACCCGATGGTTACGTTGCCATCCCGACAAAATCCATAGATAACTGTAGGCCTACGCGCCCCTCGATTACACTATGGAACCCGCTACAGATCGCAGCTATAACTGGGGTTACGTAGCTATCACAGCAAAAACCCATATAACTGTAGGCATCAGCGCCTTCGAATTTCGCTGCCAAAAGAATGAAACTTCTCCATTCCATTTGACCATAGATCGCAGTCTACCGATGTTGCGTTGCCTTCCCGGCAAAATCAAGTGTAGACCGTTGACACTCATCCTCCGCACGATTTTCGCTATGGTCCCCACAGTAGATCGCAGTGACATCGAGTTACACTGTCGTCACAGCATAACCCAAATGCCCCTATAGGCATCAGCGCCCTCGACTTTCGCTATCCAATAATCCTCAGGAACTAGTTTGTCCGGACTCCTCACAGGATCAACTTTAGAACCCCCCTTGGGCTCAAGGCAGCACCACCCGGTGGTACACCTGAAAAGTCCATTCCAAGGGGGCGCGTTTTTCCCCAGAGCCATCATCAAAACATTTTATACTATATATATAGTATCTTTAAATCATACACCTAGTATGATTTCATACAAAGCTCCTTTACACAAAATCGATTATCCCAAAATCGATAATTCTCAAACTAGGCTTTCCAAATATAATATTGATTTTACACAAAATCAAAAGCCTTTCCAAATCCATAGGTTCCCAAACCTTTTTCCCAAAATCCTCATATGATCCTTTATATATATATATATATAATTCTTGATAAAAATCTTTGGATCAATTCAAATTTGTATAAAACTCCTTTTATACTTCAAACAATTCCAAAAACACTTTTCTTCTGGCAAAAGATTCATGAAGGGAAGATTTATCTTATATGTCAAAGATATATAACTTTATTTATCCAAAATCAAATATCCAAATTTAATTACTCCTTTCAATATCAATTCCATTCAAATCCGTACGATGTACTCATATCATTCGTACGCCATACCAATCTGATCGCTCACTCGATCACACAATTTCACTTCCGAACTAGTATCGTCCACCCAACTTCCTAGTGCGGACACAGATCTGGTTTCTTGATCAGAAATCTTCATTCTCCTTGCATAGCTTAACTATGATAGAGAATACCCAGAACTAATCAACAATCCATATCCAGGTTCACCGTCGAAAATCGAGTGAAAAATCCTACTCGGATCGATATAACTATCTCGAAATTCTATGCTCGAATCTGGATCAAATCACTATGCGAATAGAATAATACACGTACATCCTACGTATTTATTTTCATTGATTATTAGCCAAATCAATTTCCTTTCTATTCATATTCACCTAAATTTTCATTCACTTATTTACAGTTGTCTTAATCCCCATTTGGATTATAACTTCCATTCTTATCCCACTTAGGTATTTAATCAATGATAGTTTGAACTCCGACCAGGTTATTATTAGAAAATAGCTTGAAAAATTTAAGAATAGATAAGTAGTTGAAAAATATGTATTAGTTTGCAAAATAGCTTTAAAATAGTTAATTAATTGTAAAATAGTTGGAGAATAGCTAAATGTTTTTCAGAACTTTTAGATAATTACAAGATAGTTGTAAAATAGTAATTAATTTGTAACATAGTTGAAAAATAGTAATTAGTTTAGAAAACAGTTGAAAAATGGCTAAATAACTCCAAAAATAATTGTAAAACAAGTATAAAATAATTTATCTTTAAGAAAGAAAGGTTATATGTATGAAATAACTTGGAAAAATAAGTTTATATTAAAACAATTTATATTGAAAATAGTTCAGAGTCAAACTGTTCAATTTCCAATCTCCATTCTTAATAATTCATTTTAAATTTCCATTTCCACTCAAATTGACCCCATTCCAATTTTAAATAACTCCAATTTCCGTTGGACTTGATTTATTCCCAACTCAAGTTGAATTAATTCTCAAATTTCCATTTTAAATTATCTTTACTTATGTATTTCAAGGTTCAAATAAGAATTCAATACAATTTTATTTTAAAACTATAAATTATTAGTCAATTCTATCTTCCAGATTGAAGCCAGTTCTTAAACAATTTTAATTTACAAATTCAATTATTCAAATTTCAGTTTAAAGTAATTACATATCCTTAATTTCAAATTTATCCAATTCAAATTCAATTTTGAAACCAAACCTTTGAAATTTCAGTTGGAATTAATTTCAGATTCCATCTCAAATAAAGAAGGTTTATTAGATCATACCGCCACAAAATACTTCATATATGGATAGACTGCACATTAGCAGTTCAACATTACATCCATTCATCATAATAAAAGCCTTACAAAGTCACAATTAAGATATTTACACCATCACCTAGGTTTTAGAGTCCTAGCATTTTTTTTATCAGAATCCTTCTTATGGACTTCCTTCCAATGGGCAAAGCCCAAACATGCACTTTTCAACAGGATGTCCCCACTTATAGCATCTTCCACAAAAATTTTCTACTCTCTCACCAATCTGGATGACCTCCATGCTTCCAACTGGATGTTCCACAACCTTAATCTTCTTCTTCTGCCTCTTGGGACAATTTCTCGCGATATGTCCCAGCCCTTTACAATGATAGCAAATGGTTGACTCATTGACCGGTTCCATTGGTTTAAAAGCTTCACTTTCCTCACTTCAGGACAATGGTTAAGGAAATGTCCCTTCTTATGGCACTTAAAGCATAATATCTCAGAGCGAAAACGTTGGAATACACCCTTTAATTCCTTCCTTGTTTTACCACACTTAGCTGCGTAATGACCCTTATTGTAACATCTATAGCAAGTGACATTATCATAAGGTCCTGGTCCATTTCTTTCCTTAATCCGATTTTCATACTCCTGAATTGCTATTTCTCGCTCCTTACGTGCAGCTGCTCTTCGTTCTCTGCGCCTTGCCTTCCATTCTTCACTCTTAGCCATTTCTCTCAAAGTCTGAATTCTAGAGGGACTTCCTCACCCATAAATTAGACTTAATTAGAAAAAAATTAAACTCTTATATATCAATATGCTTACCTAGATATACCTTAAGTTTTAAACCACCTTTGGTTTTAAATTCAAGTCCAATCTTCAAACAACCCATAGTTTGCAACAAGTCTTTTTTTAATTTAAATAATACTTATTTATTCTTTTAGCACTTTGAAACAATTTTTTTCAAATTTATGGACCTAGATTTAAAATACCACAATTTAGGTATTTTCAATTTTATAAGTCATACTTTACTTAAATGTTTACTTCTTTAGAATATTCCAGTATATCTACCCATTTATACACACAACAATCACGTATGATCATAACCAAGATTATCATATCTAAAACCATCCATTTCAAACTTATCTTTATTTAATTTTAGTTTGGTTGTATTATATTTCTTCCTAATTTAGTTCTAATAATTTAACATCCAATTTTCTTAATATTTATTAGAAATATATATTGCTTTATATATATCAAAATATAATCTTATATAAAACCATTTAAAATCTTTATATAAGAAAATAACAAGTACGTTCTCTCATATATATTCACTCAACTCATTCTAGGGTACCACTTACCCTATCCTTAATGAGTAATCCCACCAGAGCCAAGGTTCTCGCTTAACCTTCTGCTCTGATACCAAAATGCAACGACCCGAAAATTTCGATCCCGAAATTTTCAGATAGTTAGTGAAAAGAAGAAAGAGGAAGAAGAAAGAGATAGAAGGATAACAGAAAAGAAACACAAAATCTCACATTCGCAGCGGATAAAATATAATATCACATAAATAATAGTTATTCAAAGGAAACTGTACTTGTCAAACTACACTTTATTATATCAGAGTTACAACAGCTTACAGAACAGATAAATCTATCTGTTTCAAATACTATAATATATTATCAACAGAAGCTCTCCATACGTTCCTGCTCTCCAACTCGCCTCCTGAGCTCCAGAACGTCCTTACCTGAAAATTTGTAATACTCGGTCTGACCCGAGCATTACAGCAAAGTAACACCCGGGTCAGGCTGGAAACCAGCGTGAGTAAACCCATCTATCATGGAATACAAAAGTATACAACATATATGAACCCAGGGTAACTTATATCAATTTTCAACTTCACAAGTTGTTATAGACATCACTATTTCACACATCGATTTCTAAGTACCAATAACTTAGATTTAATCAAATTCACTTAAATCATTCCATACTAACCTGTTGATTTCACATATCAATTTATAAAGAATCAAAGTGGTTTCGGGTATTTACTAATACCCGACTCCGGTCTCTTCGAAACCATTTGTCAACTTAACTTAAATTATTCAAGTGAAATACAACTCAATTTAAATACAGAATGTCACCTAATTCATCAACAATAGATAACCACATCATCACAGTTTAAATCAACATATCTTAACACATAGCATCACAAATCACATATTAGGAATAACAATTAATCAAAGACCTCAAATATCGTTCTATTTATTCTTTAATTACATTTAAGTAATCAACCCTTAATTAATTTCATAAATTAATTATCCTTAACCTAATACGGTAATTATCCTTTAATTATTTCATTAATCAATTTCTAACCATAAATATAAATCATCCTTGATTAATAACATCAGTAATTAACTACCCTTAATTACTTCATCAAATAAATTAATTAATCCTTAAATTATCTCCAATTAATCCCTTGATTAATTATACAAAATAATTTGATCCAAACTACTTCCACAATTCCATCTTCCACTAATTATATTCAGTAATCGCCATTAATTACTTCCTTAAGTAATTACACTTCCATTAATTACAGTAAGTAATTATTCATCAACCGTCAAGTGTTTAATTAAACTTAATTAATCTAAACTAATCACATTAACCCAATTAAGTAACTAATTTCTTAATTACTTTTATTAAGTAATTAAACTTAAAAAATTTCTCATTTGATTATTATTAATTTGTTAATCTAAATAATTATTAAAATTAATCTCATAAATGAATTTTTTAAACAATCTTAAGTTAATGTCCTTCATTAACTATTTTTAAATTCTTTCTTAAGAAATTTATTCCTAAATAATCTATCCTCGATTTAATGATCTCCTATACTTAATCAATTACTCAAATTAATTTATCACATTACCCCTTAACTTTCATTTTTCATTAAATTAAATTCGAAAGCTAGGATATGTAAAAACATCCTCCTTTGACACAAGTTAAATTACCTAAACCAAAATTATATTTTAACAATTATATTTAAGTTGAAATATGTTTATAACTAATTACAAAATTACTCTAATGAAATATTTATCAGATTATTTCAAAACAAGATTTATAACTTTAAAATCCATACTTCTAAAATTTAAATATGTTAAAAACATCATTTCTAACTTAAACATTTAAATATGTTAAATCTTGCTTAAAATCTAAATTTACTTAAAATTTTGGAAATCAATTTAGTTTTAAAAACTAAACAGGGTAAACTGGAAACCAAACAAAATGCTTCCGCAGCCAATACTTCAATTCCTCGAGGTAAAACTCGTGACAAAGTTAGGGTATTACTCGATACACCCAACAAGCTTCCCCCACTATTACAACTTCGAGTCCAACGCGAGGCATAACATAAGCTACACCTGGTAAAATCCTTCTTCCCCAAACCAACTTCTCTCTCTAGAAACACAACGTGCACGGTGCACGTGTACCGACGAGCCACCTACCACCGACCATGCGCGACCCTCCTCGCAAGTCAACAATCATCTCCCAATACAATCCCGATCATCAAACGACATGCAGAAACCAAAAATCAAAATCTAGCTTCAAGCTCGAAAACAGGAACAAAATGTCGAATCTGAAATCATCAAGAATCACTCACCTCCGATCACCAGAATGAATTCGCCTCCGGCTACTAGTTCCTCCCCACTCCAAAAATCACCAACATGAATCAAGACAAGCTCGAACACTTATATAGGTCGGGGTGATCAAATTACTGATCAATAGTGGAAACTAGGGTTAAAATCTTTGATTCAAAACTCCCAACGCCACACTGCTTTAGTTCACTACTCACCATTTTTCCCTGCATCTACGATCGTCGTTCAATCACCAGAGAAAAACATGGCTACCCAAACTTTCTAACTCGACAGTTCAAACCCACAATAGGATTTCCAGTTAAACCAGAAATTCTCAACCAAATTCAAACTATAAATTCTAATTTTTGTTTTAAAATTCAAGTTTCTGATAATGTAATTAGTTTATAAATTTTAATCAATGAATCTGGGAAATCAAATTTATACTTATATACAACTTGTTCTGTTGTATTTGTGTTTCAGAGACATTTCCTATTCTTTCTTTTTTCTTTATATAAAATTTTAAACTTTAAACTTGTATTACTCAACGATATTTTGTTTGGATCCAAATCCTTGACAAAGAATTGAATCATGAGATCATGATTTTGATCAGAGTGTAAATCTGGAACAGAATGCTGAATGTATATAAACACTGACATACAATCCATCCTGTACACATGCAAGCATCATACCACATTATTTTTCAGATTTGATTTACAACTGCTTTGCTTTATCTGAATTTTGATCTTGAAGTTTAATTGTATAAACTTTAAATTTTCTTTACCTGGCCTTCATTTATTTTTACCGTTCTTAGCAATTTCCAAAAAGATTTTCAACTTATTTCTTGTAAATAAAACTTTAAAACTTAATTACGTATAAAACAATCAATATTTGTTTGATTGTTTAGCCCAACAAGGATCACATGAAGAAAACTTAAATCAAAATCTTCTTATTGAGTCTGATAGGAAATAACGGAGTTAAGCACAACTTGCATACCAATATGTATAGGCATATAATCATGTATCCATATTTAAACAAGCATGCATACAGAAATTTAAACATGTATCACGAAATTCACATCAATCATGACACATACAACAATTAAAAACTGATTTATGGGTTAAGATTACTCACCTGTTTTAATGATGAACAAGAACAGGCTCTGGAAAAAAAAATGAAATCTGTCCTGATTTATGATCTTGCTCAATCTTGAATAAACTTGAACCTTTGCCTAGTTTAAATCTGAAGTTGTTGCTAGATAAAATTGGATTGAACTTGCATACATGCTATTGGAACTTGGACTTGCTTTAAACAATTTCCAGATTGAAGTAAGATGCAGGCATTTATTTTCCAGATTTTAAGAAATACTTGCAGCTTTGATGCTTCAGGTTTGCTTTTGATAATTAGTTACTGGGTTTAGATTGATTTATTATCTGGTTTTAGAGGCAAATTCTGTTTGAGGGATTGTTTGAGTTCATATTTGTTTCTTAGCTTTTGATTTTTTTTGAAAAAGAAATAGATAGAGAGAAGTATACGTTTCTAGGCTAAAAATTGTTTAAAAAAAATAAAAGAGAATTAAATCTAAAAATGCCACTAGTCATAAACCTTAGTTCATTAGTTAACACATGTTAATATTAAGTTTTATTATGATAATACTTGTCTTTGTATTATTTTCTTTTTATTTTAAATGTTAATAAAGGTTTTACTTAATTTATTTATTCTTATGTGAAGAAAATGTAATAAAACAAATTATGAATAAAAGCATATCCAAATATCTTAAAATTCCAATATTGCAAAATATCCATCTTTTGAATCTCAAAACTTTGAATTTAAATTCAAATTCAAATTAAATTCTAAAATCCAATTTACAATCAAGTTATACATATATAACTACTTACTCAAATATATATATTTTTGTTACCAGAATTATTTATCAACTTATAAATCAGTATTTTCCATTAATATTAGATAATTATTCAATTATCTGATGCCCGAAAATCCGGGTTATTACATTCCTTCCCCCTTGGAATCTTTTCGTCCTCGAAAAGGAACGAAGCCAGATTTATTAAAATGCTTGTAATCAGATAGATTCTCTTTGATTATTTAAAACAGTTTAAAAATCTATATAGTATTATAAATTAGTTTTTATGAAAATAGTTTTTATAACTCGATGTTTCAATAAATCCGTCCTCGTTCTCATAGAAATTCGGTCATACGTTGATCAGACGTAAGACTGAACATCTATAAATACTTAGCTGACTCATTTTCAACATCTAGTGAAAATATTTGGAAAATAATTTTATTGAAAATATAGAAAACAGTTTTTGAAAATAGAGGATATATCTTTGGTGAGGATGCTCTGGAAATCATCACCCCCATCCATGGTCGCAGTTAACCCGATGGTTACGTTGCCATCCCGACAAAATCCATAGATAACTGTAGGCCTACGCGCCCCTCGATTACACTATGGAACCCGCTACAGATCGCAGCTATAACTGGGGTTACGTAGCTATCACAACAAAAACCCATATAACTGTAGGCATCAGCGCCTTCGAATTTCGCTGCCAAAAGAATGAAACTTCTCCATTCCATTTGACCATAGATCGCAGTCTACCGATGTTGCGTTGCCTTCCCGGCAAAATCAAGTGTAGACCGTTGACACTCATCCTCCGCACGATTTTCGCTATGGTCCCCACAGTAGATCGCAGTGACATCGAGTTACACTGTCGTCACAGCATAACCCAAATGCCCCTATAGGCATCAGCGCCCTCGACTTTCGCTATCCAATAATCCTCAGGAACTAGTTTGTCCGGACTCCTCACAGGATCAACTTTAGAACCCCCCTTGGGCTCAAGGCAGCACCACCCGGTGGTACACCTGAAAAGTCCATTCCAAGGGGGCGCGTTTTTCCCCAGAGCCATCATCAAAACATTTTATACTATATATATAGTATCTTTAAATCATACACCTAGTATGATTTCATACAAAGCTCCTTTACACAAAATCGATTATCCCAAAATCGATAATTCTCAAACTAGGCTTTCCAAATATAATATTGATTTTACACAAAATCAAAAGCCTTTCCAAATCCATAGGTTCCCAAACCTTTTTCCCAAAATCCTCATATGATCCTTTATATATATATATATATAATTCTTGATAAAAATCTTTGGATCAATTCAAATCCATAGCTATTAGCCAAATTATTTTTTGTTTTAATCAATGGTACATTAATATTCTATGTAAGCATAACAACTTCGAACAACTTCTATCGAGTAAAAAGCTATTTATTGGAAAAATGATTTTCGATCACATTATCGATATTTATTCGAACTATTTATTTCTGTAAACACTTTTCAAAAATAGGTTTATCATAATTCATTATTACTCAAAAGTTAGTTAATAACTTTATTAAACTAATTTAATCGCATTTAGTCCTAGATTCAAATATTTAAGCATGAAGTGTTCGAAATTCCAAGTTGTTACATTCTTCTCCACTTAAAATATTTCGTCCTCGAAATTCAAACATGGCCGACACGCAGAAGAAAAAAGAATGCATCAATACTTAAACTGTATCTCAAAATTACTAGCAAACAAATCTCACACATCACTCATGTTCAAAATCCCTCTCATCGCACAAGGATGATAAATAAGCTAATAAGCATAACTTACGCTCAACATCCTTTGGTTCTTACTAAGTCGATTATTCATGCTATATTAGAACAAATTGAAGATTCATTCGATAAATTCTCCATAATCCAACAAAACATAGTATACATATATATGATGCACATGGATCATCCATATGCAACATTAAATCCAATTGCTTGCTCAATCATATAAATTTCACTTCCAAATTAGTATAGATCATTTGACCTCTCTAGTGTAGACTACGATCGGGTCACATTATTAGAAACCCCTATTCTCCTTACATAGGCATATACTGTGACAAACCATTTCTTCAACTCCCAGAAATCGACACTAATACATTCACGGTATTCACATGCCGTAAATCCAAGTGCCGGAGAAGTGGATTCTCAAGGGTAAGAAAGAAAACTAGATAGAATAGAATCTCACATATGTTATTTCAAACAAATAATTAATATTGCGGAAATTAAAGTACATTTATCAGAGTTGAACCTGGATGGTTATAAATTCATGTCCTTACAAATGCGGAATACTAAACTATAAGAGTGTAGTGGAAATAGGCAGAAAATCATTAAAAAGTCTTCAGAATCGATGCTTTGAACTCCATCCATCTTTCTTCTAAACTTAACCTGACTACTAGGATGTTTGGGGGAAATTAGGCACCCGAAGTTTAAGGATAAAGAAAATAAACTCTAGGTCAGTCATGGGACTGGTATGAGAACTCAAAATACGCGTTTTGAAAACAAAAAGTATCTCATAAGACCTCGCCGCACGTAAACACGAAATGATTTTTCATCTTATGGTAACTAAAACATTCTATGTCAACATACTTGATATTATTTTTAATGACATATCTTTGAAAAGATTTGCAAGTAAACTTATTAATCTTAGCTGAAATTGTTACATTATTAAATTCCAACATACTAGCTACAAACGTGAGTTCTACAAACAGACTGGCAAACACTTATTGGAGAATAGATTCCATACAAATGACCAGGTGAAGGGACTACCTTCCGACAATACATCTCTAAGGGAATGTACTGAGGCCTAACAGATGGTCCTCAGCCAAAACATGACCAGTCTACCTATCCTTAGATAATACCGTATATGTCATCTCCCGGTCATTGCCGACCTATCTGAGGGCCCTCATAGCATACACCCACATTAATTTACATTCCGAACGTCATAGCGGGAAGAAATATATCTAGAAGGGGATGATCATACCCCAATGATTGCGAACCACATAGCCTTGTCGCATCTATCCTATTTCGGTTGTTTCCGGTTGTGAGGCTTGAGGTATTGATTACCTTTTCACATAGCACATCATCTTTCATTGAATGCCACACTACCATTCTATCGGTAATTTGTTGACTTCCACAAACATACAACTTTCGAGCTCGTGAAGGGTGTTAAGCTAAGTGAAGTTACCTTCTCCACCACCAAAGAGATGTATGTTTATAAAAGCCAATAATGTAAATATTAAAAATGTAATGTTAGACATCCGCATATATGTAACGACCCGAAAATTTCAATCCCGAAATTTTCAGATAGTTAGTGAAAAGAAGAAAGAGAAAGAAGAAAGAGATAGAAGGATAACAGAAAAGAAACACACAATCTCACATTCGCAGCGGATAAAATATAATATCACATAAATAATAGTTATACAAAGGAAACTGTACTTGTCAAACTACACATTATTGTATCAGAGTTACAACAGCTTACAGAACAGATAAATCTATCTGTTTCAAATACTATAATATATTAACGTCATAAGCTCTCCATACATTCCTGCTCTCCAACTCACCACCTGAGCTCCAGAACGTCCTTACCTGAAAATCTGTAATACTCGGTCTGACTCGAGCATTACAGCAAAGTAACACCCGGGTCAGGCTGGAAACCAGCGTGAGTAAACCCATCTATCATGGAATACAAAAGTATACAACATATATGAACCCAGGGTAACTTATATCAATTTTCAACTTCACAAGTTGTTATAGACATCACTATTTCACACATCGATTTCTAAGTACCAATAACTTAGATTTAATCAAATTCACTTAAATCATTCCATACTAACCTGTTGATTTCACATATCAATTTATAAAGAATCAAAGTGGTTTCGGGTATTTACTAATACCCGACTCCGGTCTCTTCGAAACCAATTGTCAACTTAACTTAAATTATTCAAGTGAAATACAACTCAATTTAAATACAGAATGTCACCTAATTCATCAACAATAGATAACCACATCATCACAGTTTAAATCAACATATCTTAACACATAGCATCACAAATCACATATTAGGAATAACAATTAATCAAAGACCTCAAATATCGTTCTATTTATTCTTTAATTACATTTAAGTAATCAACCCTTAATTAATTTCATAAATTAATTATCCTTAACCTAATACGGTAATTATCCTTTAATTATTTCATTAATCAATTTCTAACCATAAATATAAATCATCCTTGATTAATAACATCAGTAATTAACTACCCTTAATTACTTCATCAAATAAATTAATTAATCCTTAAATTATCTCCAATTAATCCCTTGATTAATTATACAAAATAATTTGATCCAAACTACTTCCACAATTCCATCTTCCACTAATTATATTCAGTAATCGCCATTAATTACTTCCTTAAGTAATTACACTTCCATTAATTACAGTAAGTAATTATTCATCAACCGTCAAGTGTTTAATTAAACTTAATTAATCTAAACTAATCACATTAACCCAATTAAGTAACTAATTTCTTAATTACTTTTATTAAGTAATTAAACTTAAAAAATTTCTCATTTGATTATTATTAATTTGTTAATCTAAATAATTATTAAAATTAATCTCATAAATGAATTTTTTAAACAATCTTAAGTTAATGTCCTTCATTAACTATTTTTAAATTCTTTCTTAAGAAATTTATTCCTAAATAATCTAAACTCGATTTAATGATCTCCTATACTTAATCAATTACTCAAATTAATTTATCACATTACCCCTTAACTTTCATTTTTCATTAAATTAAATTCGAAAGCTAGGATATGTAAAAACATCCTCCTTTGACACAAGTTAAATTACCTAAACCAAAATTATATTTTAACAATTATATTTAAGTTGAAATATGTTTATAACTAATTACAAAATTACTCTAATGAAATATTTATCAGATTATTTCAAAACAAGATTTATAACTTTAAAATCCATACTTCTAAAATTTAAATATGTTAAAAACATCATTTCTAACTTAAACATTTAAATATGTTAAATCTTGCTTAAAATCTAAATTTACTTAAAATTTTGGAAATCAATTTAGTTTTAAAAACTAAACAGGGTAAACTGGAAACCAAACAAAATGCTTCCGCAGCCAATACTTCAATTCCTCGAGGTAAAACTCGTGACAAAGTTAGGGTATTACTCGATACACCCAACAAGCTTCCCCCACTATTACAACTTCGAGTCCAACGCGAGGCATAACATAAGCTACACCTGGTAAAATCCTTCTTCCCCAAACCAACTTCTCTCTCTAGAAACACAACGTGCACGGTGCACGTGTACCGACGAGCCACCTACCACCGACCATGCGCGACCCTCCTCGCAAGTCAACAATCATCTCCCAATACAATCCCGATCATCAAACGACATGCAGAAATCAAAAATCAAAATCTAGCTTCAAGCTCGAAAACAGGAACAAAATGTCGAATCTGAAATCATCAAGAATCACTCACCTCCGATCACCAGAATGAATTCGCCTCCGGCTACTAGTTCCTCCCCACTCCAAAAATCACCAACATGAATCAAGACAAGCTCGAACACTTATATAGGTCGGGGTGATCAAATTACTGATCAATAGTGGAAACTAGGGTTAAAATCTTTGATTCAAAACTCCCAACGCCACACTGCTTTAGTTCACTACTCACCATTTTTCCCTGCATCTACGATCGTCATTCAATCACCAGAGAAAAACATGGCTACCCAAACTTTCTAACTCGACAGTTCAAACCCACAATAGGATTTCCAGTTAAACCAGAAATTCTCAACCAAATTCAAACTATAAATTCTAATTTTTGTTTTAAAATTCAAGTTTCTGATAATGTAATTAGTTTATAAATTTTAATCAATGAATCTGGGAAATCAAATTTATACTTATATACAACTTGTTCTGTTGTATTTGTGTTTCAGAGACATTTCCTATTCTTTCTTTTTTCTTTATATAAAATTTTAAACTTTAAACTTGTATTACTCAACGATATTTTGTTTGGATCCAAATCCTTGACAAAGAATTGAATCATGAGATCATGATTTTGATCAGAGTGTAAATCTGGAACAGAATGCTGAATGTATATAAACACTGACATACAATCCATCCTGTACACATGCAAGCATCATACCACATTATTTTTCAGATTTGATTTACAACTGCTTTGCTTTATCTGAATTTTGATCTTGAAGTTTAATTGTATAAACTTTAAATTTTCTTTACCTGGCCTTCATTTATTTTTACCGTTCTTAGCAATTTCCAAAAAGATTTTCAACTTATTTCTTGTAAATAAAACTTTAAAACTTAATTACGTATAAAACAATCAATATTTGTTTGATTGTTTAGCCCAACAAGGATCACATGAAGAAAACTTAAATCAAAATCTTCTTATTGAGTCTGATAGGAAATAACGGAGTTAAGCACAACTTGCATACCAATATGTATAGGCATATAATCATGTATCCATATTTAAACAAGCATGCATACAGAAATTTAAACATGTATCACGAAATTCACATCAATCATGACACATACAACAATTAAAAACTGATTTATGGGTTAAGATTACTCACCTGTTTTAATGATGAACAAGAACAGGCTCTGGAAAAAAAAATGAAATCTGTCCTGATTTATGATCTTGCTCAATCTTGAATAAACTTGAACCTTTGCCTAGTTTAAATCTGAAGTTGTTGCTAGATAAAATTGGATTGAACTTGCATACATGCTATTGGAACTTGGACTTGCTTTAAACAATTTCCAGATTGAAGTAAGATGCAGGCATTTATTTTCCAGATTTTAAGAAATACTTGCAGCTTTGATGCTTCAGGTTTGCTTTTGATAATTAGTTACTGGGTTTAGATTGATTTATTATCTGGTTTTAGAGGCAAATTCTGTTTGAGGGATTGTTTGAGTTCATATTTGTTTCTTAGCTTTTGATTTTTTTTGAAAAAGAAATAGATAGAGAGAAGTATACGTTTCTAGGCTAAAAATTGTTTAAAAAAAATAAAAGAGAATTAAATCTAAAAATGCCACTAGTCATAAACCTTAGTTCATTAGTTAACACATGTTAATATTAAGTTTTATTATGATAATACTTGTCTTTGTATTATTTTCTTTTTATTTTAAATGTTAATAAAGGTTTTACTTAATTTATTTATTCTTATGTGAAGAAAATGTAATAAAACAAATTATGAATAAAAGCATATCCAAATATCTTAAAATTCCAATATTGCAAAATATCCATCTTTTGAATCTCAAAACTTTGAATTTAAATTCAAATTCAAATTAAATTCTAAAATCCAATTTACAATCAAGTTATACATATATAACTACTTACTCAAATATATATATTTTTGTTACCAGAATTATTTATCAACTTATAAATCAGTATTTTCCATTAATATTAGATAATTATTCAATTATCTGATGCCCGAAAATCCGGGTTATTACATTCCTTCCCCCTTGGAATCTTTTCGTCCTCGAAAAGGAACGAAGCCAGATTTATTAAAATGCTTGTAATCAGATAGATTCTCTTTGATTATTTAAAACAGTTTAAAAATCTATATAGTATTATAAATTAGTTTTTATGAAAATAGTTTTTATAACTCGATGTTTCAATAAATCCGTCCTCGTTCTCATAGAAATTCGGTCATACGTTGATCAGACGTAAGACTGAACATCTATAAATACTTAGCTGACTCATTTTCAACATCTAGTGAAAATATTTGGAAAATAATTTTATTGAAAATATAGAAAACAGTTTTTGAAAATAGAGGATATATCTTTGGTGAGGATGCTCTGGAAATCATCACCCCCATCCATGGTCGCAGTTAACCCGATGGTTACGTTGCCATCCCGACAAAATCCATAGATAACTGTAGGCCTACGCGCCCCTCGATTACACTATGGAACCCGCTACAGATCGCAGCTATAACTGGGGTTACGTAGCTATCACAGCAAAAACCCATATAACTGTAGGCATCAGCGCCTTCGAATTTCGCTGCCAAAAGAATGAAACTTCTCCATTCCATTTGACCATAGATCGCAGTCTACCGATGTTGCGTTGCCTTCCCGGCAAAATCAAGTGTAGACCGTTGACACTCATCCTCCGCACGATTTTCGCTATGGTCCCCACAGTAGATCGCAGTGACATCGAGTTACACTGTCGTCACAGCATAACCCAAATGCCCCTATAGGCATCAGCGCCCTCGACTTTCGCTATCCAATAATCCTCAGGAACTAGTTTGTCCGGACTCCTCACAGGATCAACTTTAGAACCCCCCTTGGGCTCAAGGCAGCACCACCCGGTGGTACACCTGAAAAGTCCATTCCAAGGGGGCGCGTTTTTCCCCAGAGCCATCATCAAAACATTTTATACTATATATATAGTATCTTTAAATCATACACCTAGTATGATTTCATACAAAGCTCCTTTACACAAAATCGATTATCCCAAAATCGATAATTCTCAAACTAGGCTTTCCAAATATAATATTGATTTTACACAAAATCAAAAGCCTTTCCAAATCCATAGGTTCCCAAACCTTTTTCCCAAAATCCTCATATGATCCTTTATATATATATATATATAATTCTTGATAAAAATCTTTGGATCAATTCAAATTTGTATAAAACTCCTTTTATACTTCAAACAATTCCAAAAACACTTTTCTTCTGGCAAAAGATTCATGAAGGGAAGATTTATCTTATATGTCAAAGATATATAACTTTATTTATCCAAAATCAAATATCCAAATTTAATTACTCCTTTCAATATCAATTCCATTCAAATCCGTACGATGTACTCATATCATTCGTACGCCATACCAATCTGATCGCTCACTCGATCACACAATTTCACTTCCGAACTAGTATCGTCCACCCAACTTCCTAGTGCGGACACAGATCTGGTTTCTTGATCAGAAATCTTCATTCTCCTTGCATAGCTTAACTATGATAGAGAATACCCAGAACTAATCAACAATCCATATCCAGGTTCACCGTCGAAAATCGAGTGAAAAATCCTACTCGGATCGATATAACTATCTCGAAATTCTATGCTCGAATCTGGATCAAATCACTATGCGAATAGAATAATACACGTACATCCTACGTATTTATTTTCATTGATTATTAGCCAAATCAATTTCCTTTCTATTCATATTCACCTAAATTTTCATTCACTTATTTACAGTTGTCTTAATCCCCATTTGGATTATAACTTCCATTCTTATCCCACTTAGGTATTTAATCAATGATAGTTTGAACTCCGACCAGGTTATTATTAGAAAATAGCTTGAAAAATTTAAGAATAGATAAGTAGTTGAAAAATATGTATTAGTTTGCAAAATAGCTTTAAAATAGTTAATTAATTGTAAAATAGTTGGAGAATAGCTAAATGTTTTTCAGAACTTTTAGATAATTACAAGATAGTTGTAAAATAGTAATTAATTTGTAACATAGTTGAAAAATAGTAATTAGTTTAGAAAACAGTTGAAAAATGGCTAAATAACTCCAAAAATAATTGTAAAACAAGTATAAAATAATTTATCTTTAAGAAAGAAAGGTTATATGTATGAAATAACTTGGAAAAATAAGTTTATATTAAAACAATTTATATTGAAAATAGTTCAGAGTCAAACTGTTCAATTTCCAATCTCCATTCTTAATAATTCATTTTAAATTTCCATTTCCACTCAAATTGACCCCATTCCAATTTTAAATAACTCCAATTTCCGTTGGACTTGATTTATTCCCAACTCAAGTTGAATTAATTCTCAAATTTCCATTTTAAATTATCTTTACTTATGTATTTCAAGGTTCAAATAAGAATTCAATACAATTTTATTTTAAAACTATAAATTATTAGTCAATTCTATCTTCCAGATTGAAGCCAGTTCTTAAACAATTTTAATTTACAAATTCAATTATTCAAATTTCAGTTTAAAGTAATTACATATCCTTAATTTCAAATTTATCCAATTCAAATTCAATTTTGAAACCAAACCTTTGAAATTTCAGTTGGAATTAATTTCAGATTCCATCTCAAATAAAGAAGGTTTATTAGATCATACCGCCACAAAATACTTCATATATGGATAGACTGCACATTAGCAGTTCAACATTACATCCATTCATCATAATAAAAGCCTTACAAAGTCACAATTAAGATATTTACACCATCACCTAGGTTTTAGAGTCCTAGCATTTTTTTTATCAGAATCCTTCTTATGGACTTCCTTCCAATGGGCAAAGCCCAAACATGCACTTTTCAACAGGATGTCCCCACTTATAGCATCTTCCACAAAAATTTTCTACTCTCTCACCAATCTGGATGACCTCCATGCTTCCAACTGGATGTTCCACAACCTTAATCTTCTTCTTCTGCCTCTTGGGACAATTTCTCGCGATATGTCCCAGCCCTTTACAATGATAGCAAATGGTTGACTCATTGACCGGTTCCATTGGTTTAAAAGCTTCACTTTCCTCACTTCAGGACAATGGTTAAGGAAATGTCCCTTCTTATGGCACTTAAAGCATAATATCTCAGAGCGAAAACGTTGGAATACACCCTTTAATTCCTTCCTTGTTTTACCACACTTAGCTGCGTAATGACCCTTATTGTAACATCTATAGCAAGTGACATTATCATAAGGTCCTGGTCCATTTCTTTCCTTAATCCGATTTTCATACTCCTGAATTGCTATTTCTCGCTCCTTACGTGCAGCTGCTCTTCGTTCTCTGCGCCTTGCCTTCCATTCTTCACTCTTAGCCATTTCTCTCAAAGTCTGAATTCTAGAGGGACTTCCTCACCCATAAATTAGACTTAATTAGAAAAAAATTAAACTCTTATATATCAATATGCTTACCTAGATATACCTTAAGTTTTAAACCACCTTTGGTTTTAAATTCAAGTCCAATCTTCAAACAACCCATAGTTTGCAACAAGTCTTTTTTTAATTTAAATAATACTTATTTATTCTTTTAGCACTTTGAAACAATTTTTTTCAAATTTATGGACCTAGATTTAAAATACCACAATTTAGGTATTTTCAATTTTATAAGTCATACTTTACTTAAATGTTTACTTCTTTAGAATATTCCAGTATATCTACCCATTTATACACACAACAATCACGTATGATCATAACCAAGATTATCATATCTAAAACCATCCATTTCAAACTTATCTTTATTTAATTTTAGTTTGGTTGTATTATATTTCTTCCTAATTTAGTTCTAATAATTTAACATCCAATTTTCTTAATATTTATTAGAAATATATATTGCTTTATATATATCAAAATATAATCTTATATAAAACCATTTAAAATCTTTATATAAGAAAATAACAAGTACGTTCTCTCATATATATTCACTCAACTCATTCTAGGGTACCACTTACCCTATCCTTAATGAGTAATCCCACCAGAGCCAAGGTTCTCGCTTAACCTTCTGCTCTGATACCAAAATGCAACGACCCGAAAATTTCGATCCCGAAATTTTCAGATAGTTAGTGAAAAGAAGAAAGAGGAAGAAGAAAGAGATAGAAGGATAACAGAAAAGAAACACAAAATCTCACATTCGCAGCGGATAAAATATAATATCACATAAATAATAGTTATTCAAAGGAAACTGTACTTGTCAAACTACACTTTATTATATCAGAGTTACAACAGCTTACAGAACAGATAAATCTATCTGTTTCAAATACTATAATATATTATCAACAGAAGCTCTCCATACGTTCCTGCTCTCCAACTCGCCTCCTGAGCTCCAGAACGTCCTTACCTGAAAATTTGTAATACTCGGTCTGACCCGAGCATTACAGCAAAGTAACACCCGGGTCAGGCTGGAAACCAGCGTGAGTAAACCCATCTATCATGGAATACAAAAGTATACAACATATATGAACCCAGGGTAACTTATATCAATTTTCAACTTCACAAGTTGTTATAGACATCACTATTTCACACATCGATTTCTAAGTACCAATAACTTAGATTTAATCAAATTCACTTAAATCATTCCATACTAACTTGTTGATTTCACATATCAATTTATAAAGAATCAAAGTGGTTTCGGGTATTTACTAATACCCGACTCCGGTCTCTTCGAAACCATTTGTCAACTTAACTTAAATTATTCAAGTGAAATACAACTCAATTTAAATACAGAATGTCACCTAATTCATCAACAATAGATAACCACATCATCACAGTTTAAATCAACATATCTTAACACATAGCATCACAAATCACATATTAGGAATAACAATTAATCAAAGACCTCAAATATCGTTCTATTTATTCTTTAATTACATTTAAGTAATCAACCCTTAATTAATTTCATAAATTAATTATCCTTAACCTAATACGGTAATTATCCTTTAATTATTTCATTAATCAATTTCTAACCATAAATATAAATCATCCTTGATTAATAACATCAGTAATTAACTACCCTTAATTACTTCATCAAATAAATTAATTAATCCTTAAATTATCTCCAATTAATCCCTTGATTAATTATACAAAATAATTTGATCCAAACTACTTCCACAATTCCATCTTCCACTAATTATATTCAGTAATCGCCATTAATTACTTCCTTAAGTAATTACACTTCCATTAATTACATTAAGTAATTATTCATCGACCGTCAAGTGTTTAATTAAATTTAATTAATCTAAACTAATCACATTAACCCAATTAAGTAACTAATTTCTTAATTACTTTTATTAAGCAATTAAACTTAAACAATTTCTCATTTGATTATTATTAATTTTTTAATCTAATTAATTATTAAAATTAATCTCATAAATGAATTTTTTAAACAATCTTAAGTTAATGTCCTTCATTAACTATTTTTAAATTCTTTCTTAAGAAATTTATTCCTATATAATCTATCCTCGATTTAATGATCTCCTATACTTAATCAATTACTCAAATTAATTTATCACATTACCCCTTAACTTTCATTTTTCATTAAATTAAATTCGAAAGCTAGGATATGTAAAATCATCCTCCTTTGACACAAGTTAAATTACCTAAACCAAAATTATATTTTAACAATTATATTTAAGTTGAAATATGTTTATAACTGATTACAAAATTACTTTAATGAAATATTTATCAGATTATTTCAAAACAAGATTTATAACTTTAAAATCCATACTTCTAAAATTTAAATATGTTAAAAACATCATTTCTAACTTAAACATTTAAATATGTTAAATCTTGCTTAAAATCTAAATTTACTTAAAATTTTGGAAATCAATTTAGTTTTAAAAACTAAACAGGGTAAACTGGAAACCAAACAAAATGCTTCCGCAGCCAATACTTCAATTCCTCGAGGTAAAACTCGTGACAAAGTTAGGGTATTACTCGATACACCCAACAAGCTTCCCCCACTATTACAACTTCGAGTCCAACGCGAGGCATAACATAAGCTACTCCTGGTAAAATCCTTCTTCCCCAAACCAGCTTCTCTCTCCAGAAACACAACGTGCACGGTGCACGTGTACCGACGAGCCACCTACCACCGACCATGCGCGACCCTCCTCGCAAGTCAACAATCACCTCCCAATACAATCCCGATCATCAAACGACATGCAGAAACCAAAAATCGAAATCTAGCTTCAAGCTCGAAAACAGGAACAAAATGTCGAATCTGAAATCATCAAGAATCACTCACCTCCGATCACCAGAATGAATTCGCCTCTGGCTACTAGTTCCTCCCCACTCCAAAAATCACCAACATGAATCAAGACAAGCTCGAACACTTATATAGGTCGGGGTGATCAAATTACTGATCAATAGTGGAAACTAGGGTTAAAATCTTCGATTCAAAACTCCCAACGCCACACTGCTTTAGTTCACTACTCACCATTTTTCCCTGCATCTACGATCGTCATTCAATCACCAGAGAAAAACATGGCTACCCAAACTTTCTAACTCGACAGTTCAAACCCACAATAGGATTTCCAGTTAAACCAGAAATTCTCAACCAAATTCAAACTATAAATTCTAATTTTTGTTTTAAAATTCAAGTTTCTGATAATGTAATTAGTTTATAAATTTTAATCAATGAATCTGGGAAATCAAATTTATACTTATATACAACTTGTTCTGTTGTATTTGTGTTTCAGAGACATTTCCGATTCTTTCTTTTTTTTAACAAAATTTTAAACTTTAAACTTGTATTACTCAACGATATTTTGTTTGGATCCAAATCCTTGACAAAGATTTGAATCATGAGATCATGATTTTGATCAGAGTGTAAATCTGGAACAGAACGCTGAATGTATATAAACACTGACATACAATCCATCCTGTACACATGCAAGCATCATACCACATTATTTTTCAGATTTAATCTAGATTTGATTTACAACTACTTTGCTTTATCTGAATTTTGATCTTGAAGTTTAATTGTATAAACTTTAAATTTTCTTTACCTGACCTTCATTTTTTTACTGTTCTTAGCAATTTCCAGAAAGATTTTCAACTTATTTCTTGTAAATAAAACTTTAAAACTTAATTACGTATAAAACAATCAATATTTGTTTGATTGTTTAGCCCAACAAGGATCACATGAGGAAAACTTAATTCAAAATCTTCTTATTGAGTCTGATAGGAAATAACGGAGTTAAGCACAACTTGCATACCAATATGTACAGGCATATAATCATGTATCCATATTTAAACAAGCATGCATACAGAAATTTAAACATGTATCACGAAATTCACATCAATCATGACACATACAACAATTAAAAACTGATTTATGGGTTAAGATTACTCACCTGTTTTGATGATGAACAAGAACAGGCTCTGGAAAAAAAATGAAATCTGTCCTGATTTATGATCTTGCTCAATCTTGAATAAACTTGAATCTTTGCCTAGTTTAAATCTGAAGTTGTTGCTAGATAAAATTGGATTGAACTTGCATACATGCTATTGGAACTTGGACTTGCTTTAAACAAATTTCCAGATTGAAGTAAGATGCAGGCATTTATTTTCCAGATTTTAAGAAATACTTGCAGCTTTGATGCTTCAGGTTTGCTGTTGATAATTAGTTACTATGTTTAGATTGATTTATTATCTGGTTTTAGAGGTAAATTCTGTTTGAGGGATTGTTTGAGTTCATATTTGTTTCTTAGCTTTTGAATTTTTTTGAAAAAGAAATAGATAGATAGAAGTATATGTTTCTAGGCTGAAAATTGTTTAACAAAAATAAAAGAGAATTAAATCTAAAAATGCCACTTGTCATAAACCTTAGTTCATTAGTTAACACATGTTAATATTAAGTTTTACTATGATAACACTTGTCTTTGTATTATTTTCTTTTTATTTTAAATGTTAATAAAGGTTTTACTTAATTTATTTATTCTTATGTGAAGAAAATGTAATAAAACAAATTATGAATAAAAGCATATCCAAATATCTTAAAATTCCAATATTGCAAAATATCCATCTTTTGAATCTCAAAACTTTGAATTTAAATTCAAATTCAAATTAAATTCTAAAATCCAATTTACAATCAAGTTATACATATATGACTACTTACTCAAATATATATATATATATATTTGTTACCAGAATTATTTATCAACTTATAAATCAGTATTTTCCATTAATATTAGATAATTTTTCAATTATCTGATGACCGAAAATCCGGGTTATTACAATATACAACTTTTCTAGGATTGAACGAAACTGAATGTACTCTCCTACTACATCCTATCAAGAATCTAGCCTAGGATTTGTAGTGAGAAGTCCTTGCAATCTAATGAGTTTCAGAAATGAAAAGACCACTGCTACTTAGTATTTATAAACTAACCAGAATTATCAACAAGCAGTCCTTTCATCTCGAAAGTCCCTGGTCTTCATTCATCATTCTCTCTATCAGATCTTTATTTTTCAAATGCATACATTGGTTCGAAGTGGTTTTTGGAGGAAATTATCCAGATCCGACCCGGTTCCTTCGAATCCAATCATCGATAAAAAGAGATTTTGCGAATAGTGAATCATTCTTTAATTGATTAAGTTCTTTTTATCAAAAATCTCCCATGGAGATATATATATTTCTAAAAACATTCTTTCCGGTATATATGGAATTATCAAACCTCTCTTATCAAATCTTTGATTACTTAAAACGCTTTTTAGATTTGAAATCATTTCATCTTTTCTTAGGAAAATATTCCAAATCATTTATTTAAATTTTTGCAAAGATTTCCAAATTATCAATTTTAACACTGATAAAAAACAATGTTATTCAAAACATCATTTACTATTAATATAAACCAATAAATTTTGTATATAGGAGTTAAATTAATTTCGAATCATCTCATTCAAACCTTGACAAAGATTTCTTAGTTTAAAACTCATACTTTTGATTCAGTTGAAACCACGTTATCTAGGATGTTAATCCAAGATCAGTACTTATTAAGTGAGCAAAATTTATAGGAATCAAATTAGACTAAATATCAATCCCTGTATTCAACAAATACTATGGGTAGAATAACGATGAAATCACCTTTTAAATTCCACATATAGTACGAGTTCCCTCTTCGGGCATTAACACTGGGTACAAGGAGATCGTCTCTATAAAATCAAGTGATAATATATCCCTATTTGGAGGCACAAAACTAACGGCTACGGATGCTGCAATCATCCATAGCTATTAATCTTCAGCGACCAAATACGGCATTGCTAGATTCATTGATACATAGATCACCAGAATATGGAATTTTTTTTAACAATTCAAAAATATATTTCCACATTCCTTTCAAAACATTTCATATGCAGTACATAATCTCAAAATGTTAATCACGTTCAACAAAATATAATTATTATACATACGCCAAGAGCGATATATGAAGATGCCCTCTGGTTGATCAGAGAATATAACAGGGCTAATAAATCTGCCTTTACAAACAAAACACACAGTTGACAAGGATATCTCAAAATAAATATATGCCTCCTTCACGCCTCCGGAAGCTTTATTTGTCTGAAGAGAACCTGAAAACCTTAAACTCAAACTACTCGAAATCAATTGAAAACCCGAGAGTTTAAGGGAAAAACAAAAACTTCAAGTCAGACATAAAGCCTGGTATGGATAATAATCTATCATCTCAATCCAAATAAATATCTAGTGAGACCATGCTGCATAACGGAACGAGTTTCCCCTCACTAGCATCTCAAAACTTTTGTAAAACCATATACTGTGCTCCTGCGTCCATGATGGTTAAAACAATTCAAAACGGTATAATATGATGATATGCAAAACAATTGAATTAATTCTAGATTACCCATCCCCACTCAATTTAGACTACCTATCACAGTTATAGCTTTTAGGATTATTATTAACCTATTAGTTTTCATGGACTGACAAATAATCGGCTAAACATTTAAGGACTCTTTGTCCAATTACATAGTTTTCATGCCTTGCTATGAACCTGTCTATCTAACATCTTCATTTACACATAGTTTTCATGGGCTAACTGCGACGACCTGGAACTTTATATATTTGAAATTGGAATATGTAACTGATTTTAAATATTTAAAAGTTAAATTTTAAACTTGAATTTCAAATGTAACCTATTATTGTATAATTAAATTATTAAATTTAATAATTGGAAATTGGGTAAAGATATGAATCTTGGTTTTTAACTAGTTAAAAATATATCAAAGACTTATAAAATTAATGTTGATGATAATAGAACTTTTAAAATTGAATTTGAAGGTGATTAGTTCAGTTTTAAAAATATATCGTTTAAATCGACATTTAAAATACCCTTCCGAGGCACAGTCTCGGAATTCGACGAAACCAGTTCCAATGAATCCGGGATAATGTATTATTATTAGATTTCAAATTTCGTAGAGTTTGGAGTTATCGTTTAGCCGTACGAGATGTAAACGCGCTAAAAATCTCTATCGATGATTCAATATAATAACTGGGTCCAAAAAGCTATCTTCTCCATACGATCGAATTAGGACTCGAAACCTTTTCCATTGCATTCAAAATAAAGGTATAATATTAGTAGCACGCCTCGATAGGATGTTAGGGTTTTGAATTGCAAATTCAGGTCGATCTAAATTTAAATTTAATAAAATATAATGTATATATTTGGATTGGTCAATGAAATTCACTTCAAACCTTTTTCTCTTTAGCACCATTATAGCCTTTTCTTCCACGTGCCTCTTGCCTCTTCTATTCACACACCAGATGCTCACCTTGTTTTCTTTTTCAGAAACAGCAAGATGATAAATTATAATCGGAAAAGAAAACTTAAGAAAAAAGGGAAATGGCCGATGGAAATCGCTTACCTTATCTTAAAGTGATGATAAATACAACATACTATTAAAACAGAAATATATATATATGTGTGTGTAGGTAAGGTTTTAGGAAAAAGAAATAGGAATTGATTTTTGAAATCTATAATATTTTTTTATAAAAGTATATATATGGTTTCGATTTGAAGAAAAAATAAATAAATATCAAATACACCTTTTAAATGTACTAGTTTATTTTAAAATAGTGTATTATGGTGATTAGTTGGTTTGATTAACTAATTTAATTATTTTAGTTGCTAAAAATTATTTGAAGGGAAAATTTGTTTAAACTAAATTAATAAATGGTAATTAATTGTCTGATTTATTTCAAATATTAATAAACCATACAATGTTGTTACAATGTCCAAAATCGTGAAGAAAATAGTCGAGATGGAATGGGTTGCAAACAAAAACCAAAGGTGAGTTAATCTCACTCGCATTTAGATTTCTGGTTAATTTAAATAGTTTAAATTTAAATTATTGATTGCTTGAATTAATGATCTATTATCAATCTGGATGTGATTATATATATAATAGTATATATATATATATATATATATATATATATTGAAGTGATTGATATTCCCACATTACATAGCGGATGAGACCCTATGCTCCCTGCATAATAGCGGATGACCCTTTATACCGCGATATCCCCCTCGAAGTAGGATTGGTATTTTTATATGGTGCTAATATTTGTGGATGTAGGGAAACAGGTTAGAGGGATACAACTGGATTCCTCAAAATATTGGAATCTATTTTCATATTCAGTGATATATTTATTTGATAATCCATGATAGACTATATTGAAATTGAAGTTATTGATTGCTTGATTGCTGAATATTTTTTGAGTATACTGAGATATCAAAAATATAAAGATTGGATTTTTAAAGGAAAATAAAAGAGAAAATTTTAAGTAAAATAATTTTAGCGAAATGAATAAATAGGGATAAATGAATTTTGAGAACTTAACTTTTAATGTTTAAAAATTGAAGAATTTATTTTAAATTCAGGATTTAACATGGTTTTGGTGAAATAAAAGGAGAATTTTGAAATAAAGTATGAAATTGATGTTTTCAGTTTTAAATAAGATTTTAAATCATAATTAAGAAGTGAATCTGGAATTAATGGATTTTTGAAATAAACTTTGAATAAATCGAGAAATAAATTCTATGGGGAATTAAATTTAGAGAATCGATTTTTAAATCGATTAGTGATTTGAAAAAGTAATTAAAAAGTTAATGGGATTATGAAATTTATAAATAGGGTTTATAAATAAAGTGAATATTTATCAGTGGATAATTTGAAAAGTATAAATTCATGATGGAATTTAAATGGAAATGGTGATTTGTATAAAAATAAATAGTGGTTTATTTTTAAAGGTGTGGAAAGGAAAATTTACGGGTTTTGGGACGTAAACTAAATTGGAAATAAATTGAGAAGGATTTATAAATGATTGGACGGTTGCATTGGAATGGAAGTGTATTTCCATAAATATCCAAGTATATTTTCAAAGAAAGATTTCCAAGTATAAGTTAGAGGTTTTAAAGTTGTTTTAAAAGAATGTTTAAGAAATTATTATTCGATGGTTTTAAAATTTTTAAAAGTAAATATTTATTAGGTTAATTATATATGTAAATTATTTTAAAGGTTTAACAAGTATTGTGATTTAAAAGATAATTATTTATATTTGTACCTTATCGAATAACTTTTATTTTAAATATAGTTTGGCTTAAGTTTCATATGAGAAATTATTATAAAATTTCATAACTAGTATTTTAAATAAAGTGTTTTAAGTAGTTTTTATTTTAAGTGTTTTAAAGTATATATTTTGGATAAAGTGATTTAAATTGTTTTAAAATCTAAAGTAATAAGACTTGATTTTCAGTGGAAATATAACAATTGGATGGAAATTTATTCCACGAGAGAAAAAGTGATTTGAAAACTATTTTCAAAGGGTTGAAGTGTAGAAAATATCTTGCGAAGATACTTTGAAATAAATAATTTGGAAAATTATTAGGGCCTAATGGTTGTTTGTGGGTGTTATATGATAGTTAAATAACCGATTATCAATATTGGCCAACACGCTGATCATTTTGAAGAGACCGGGATCAGGATTGATTTCTCGAAAACCACTTCAATCCGGTTTGAATGTTTTCGTGAGGAAGACAAGTGATTGGAGTTGAAGATGGACCAGTAAAGTGCAGAGTCTAATTGCTACTAATCCTAGGGTGATTCAAAAATGGATGTAGTAGGAGTAGTGCCTTCGATTCATTCGTACCGGGAACAGACTTGTATGGACGAATGCTATCAGAAGATCGTCAGGAGGACGATGAGCATTCTAAGTGTATGTGTGCTAAAAAGGTAACGCATAGCCTCAAGCCTCATCAACCGAGAATGGCTAAAACAGGGGAGGTGTAGCAATGGGTAGCAACCAATTAGGGTAAGGTCATCCCTCTCTAGATGTCCCTTTTTATTCGGCTGTGTGGGCGGTTGCTGATCCCAACCATGGGGTGATCTTATTCGGACTATCCAGTAAGGGGTAGCTCCGGTCTTATTGCAGGGGATTAGTAGGGATCCTCGGTACTCTGATATAGCTCAGGTACTGTGACGGGCAGTACCCTAGTAGCCCTGCCATTGATGGAAACGCAATGTCCAATAAGTGCCTTCGGACTTGTTTGTATACCTACTATGCTGGAATTTAATGAATGTAACAATTTTGGCTATTTGAATAAGTATTTATATATAGACACTGCTATAATATCAGAGGATATGGTAAGAAATGTTTTGGTTATCATAAGGTAAAAACCCGACATGCTTATTTGTGGCGCGGTCTTACGAGATATCTTTAATTTCAAAGGATTTTGAAAACTTTAATAATCCAATTGAGTGTGTTCTCTCACGCTAGTTTTTCAGATTGACTTGGGTGTTATTTTACTATAATGCTCGGGTTAGACCGAGTATTATGGAATACATGATAGGATGCTATGGAGCTCAAGAGACGAGCTTGATGGCGAGACGTATCACGCGTATTTGATGTATTATCCACTGTGTATGGTTTGCTGCATAATCAGTTTCTGTGAGGACGAGTCATGATTTGTCCAGTTGTGTGCTATGGATTGTGTTGTACTCTAATGATTGTAAGTAATATACAGTTACAGATTCTTTGATATAAAAATCTGTTGTTATATATTATATGTTGTTCCACTGCGTTTGTGAAATTCTGATGTGTTTTGTTTTTCTCTTCTTCTACCTCCTTCTTCTTTCCCTTACGGTCTTGTTTTTCGACATTCGATTGTTCGACGTTCAATGCAGTAGACATATTGATGTCGATTTTCGGGCGTTGAAAAAATCGGGACCTGACATTTGGTATCATAGTTGAAGGTTAAGCGAGAAGCTTGGCTCTGGTGGGATTACTCATTAGAAATAGAGTCCATAGTACTCTAGAATGAGTTTGAGTGTACTGATAGATATGAGCACGTATTTGTTAGTGAATATAAAAATTGTTTTATATTGTGTTGATTGGTTTATTGAGTAGTTTATGGATTCTGGTCAATACGAGTAATTAACGTTATTGATAGTGATCTTAAACACTTGAATAGAAAAATTTGACATAATGTATTTATAGGGTAAATGAAATAATTTTGTCCAAATTATTTTTATGTATAAAATAAATAATTTTTCATAAATTATTATAATATATATGGTTGCTTGGTTGTTAGGGAATGATAACATTAAATTATTATCATTATGGTGTGGAAATTGAATAAGAAATTAAAATTATAACAAGACGAAGCTTGTAAATATGAATTATAAAATGTGAATTATAAATGTGATTTATAACTAGAAATAAAATTCCAGAGTAATATTTGAATATGGATTAGAAGGATTTGGAATTCGAAATTTTGGGAAAATTAAATTCCTTTGAGTTTGAAAATGATTTTCAAAGGATTTGGAGGAATAATAGTAATAGTATTCGAAAATATTTTTGAATTGGAAATGAAATCTGGTGAGATTTGGAATTAAAAATATTTGAGAATGTTTTTAAAGATTAAAGCATTAAACTCTTTTTGGTCGCTGGAAAATAATTTCGATGATGACTACAACATCGTCGATGTTCATTTTCGAGTTTCTAAGGGAGGAATTACTGCCTAAATATTTTAAATTGGAGTTATTTACAAAACTGGGTTCGGTGTTAAAATTCATAGGATAATTTGATATGCAAATGAATTATGTATATATAATTGATTTCAAAAATGATTTTAAAATGTTGAGTAATTATTTAAAAGACTCTGGAATTTTATTTAAATGTTTAGGGAATATAAGTAAGTCTGAAAATCTTATAAGAATTTGGAATTGTTAGAATAAAATCTAACTTGAAGAAGAGTTAAATTAAAACAAGTGTGAAGCGAAATAAGTGGGAAAGCTTATAGAAGTAAAAAATTTGAATTGAAATGGAATATAACTAAATGAAGTTAAATAAAAAGGTGAATTTGAGAAAAAATTCTTAGTAGACTAGACTAAATGAAATGGCCATTAAAATAAAATTTATTAAGTGGAAATAAAATTTGTGAATGAACAAATGAATTTACATTTGCAAGTAAATGGAACTTGAACTGAATACTCGAGTTCACTTTGAATTGAGTTAAGTGAAGTTATAGAATTAATTTGAAGTGGACTAAAAATAATTAAAGTTTGGAAATAAAATCCATTGAGATTTAAAATAAATTAGTAAGTGGAAAAAATTAAAGAAATGATGAATTAAATATGGTCTTAAATGAGATGAATTGAATTCAATATATAAAAATGAAAGGTAAATTGAATTCAGAATGGAATTGAAAATCTAAGTCAAATAAAAATAGATATAAAAGCTTACGTAGTGAAGTAAAAATAAATATTAAAGTACATAGAGTATTTATAATAAACTTAAGGAAGGTAAATGGTGAAATTCTCAAGTAAAAATTGGTATTAGAAAAATATTCCAAGTTATTATTTGAATGAAGATTAAGTAAAGAGTGAAATGGGACAATTGAGAATAGGAGTATGGAAATCAAATGTGAATAAAAGAGAATTGATATAGCTAATAATCAATTGGAATAAATGCGCAGGATGTACGTATATTATTTTATTCGCAAGACGATTTGATCCAGAGTCGAGCATAGAATTTCGAGATATTTATATCGATCCGAGTTGGGATTTTTCACTCGATTTTCGACGACGAACTCTGGATATGGATTTTGATCAACTTTGGAAATTCTCTATCATATTAAATGGCTATGCAAAGAGAATGATGGTTTCTGATCAAGAAATCAAATCTGAATCCACATTAGGAAGTCGGATGGACGATACTAGTTCGAAAGTGGAATTGTGTGATCGAGTGAGCGATCAGATTTGGTATTGCATACGGATGATATATGTGCACCGTACGGGCTTAAGTAAAGCAAATATTGAAAATTTTGTAAAAGGAGTAAATAAAATGATTTTGAATGCTGTGATTGGATATTACTGCTAAGTAGGATTTATAGGCATTTAATGTTTTTGGATTTCGGAAGATAAAATTTAATGGCCCAACAAAAAGGTATGTATTTAAATTGTCATATGAAATTTGATGATTTTCTGGTCTAGCCACTTGGCTTTTGTTTTCTTTTGGAATTTTGGGGGCCCGTAGAGGCATTTTGTAGTTGTACCGATCCAGTCGTTCAAAAGAGCGCTGGCAAAAATTTTCAAAAATTTAGGGAGTTAGAAAAATTAGGATAATTTAAAAAAATTTGGTTCAAATTAAAATTTGAAATGGTTTAGTAAATAATATTGTTGAAACCTATGGATGGATTTGGAAAGTTAGTAAGGGTAATAGTGTGTCTTTAATAAAAAAATTGTTTTGGGTAGTTGTTAAAAAAAACTATTTGGATTGGGAAAATAGTTAATGGGTTGTAGATATTCTTCTTAACTAGCAATTTCGAGGACGAAAATCTTTTTAGGGGGGAGTAATGTAACGACCCAGAATTTTGGATATTTGAAATTGGAACATTTAATTGATTTTAAATATTTAAAAGTTATTTTTAAACTTGAATTTCAAATGTAATCTATTATTGGATAATTAAAATACTGAATTTAATAATTGGAAATTGGGTAAAGATACGAATCTTGGTTTTTAAGCTTGCTAAAAATATTTCAAAGACCTATAAAATTGATATTGATGATACTGAAGATAATAGAACTTTAAAATTGAATTTAAAGGTGATTTGTTCAGTTTTAAAAATATATTGTCTAAATCAACATTTAAAAATAGTCTTCCGAGGCACAGTCTCGAAACTTGACGAAACTAATTCCATTGAATCCGTAATATTGTATTATTATCGGATTTCAAAATTTCGTAGGGTTTGGAGTTATCGTTTTGCCGTACGAGATGTAAACACGCTGAAAATCTCTATCGATAATTCAATATAATAACTAGGTCCAAAAAGCTATCTTCTCCATACGATCGAATTAGGACTCGAAACCTTTTCCATTGTATTCGAAATATGGGTATAACATTATGAACGCCTAACAGCACGCCTCGATAGGATGTCAGGGTTTTAAGTTGCGAATTTAAGTCGATTTAAATTTAAATTTAATAAAATATTATGTATATATTTGGACTGGTCAATGAAATTCACTTCAAACCTTTTTCTCTTCACCACCACTGTAGTCTTTTCTTCCATGTGCCTCCTGCCTCTTCTATTCATGCACCAGTTGTCCACCTCGTTTTCTTTTTTAAAAGCAACAAGATGATAAATTATAATCAGAAAAGAAAACTTAAGAAAAAAAGGGAAATGGCATATGGAAATCTCTTAACTTATCTTCATTCCTCTTTTTATTTTTCATGAGTTCGAAATCAAAATTAAATGTGGAAAAAGAAAAGAAGAAGAGAGCGGCAGCTACGAATAAATCAAGGGCGCGATGTCTCTTCCTCGTTCGAATTCGAGGAGATGGTGGTGTATCGATTGAAGATGGCAGCCGGCTGTGGATTCACGTTCGCCTGGGAACACGAAGCACACGAATCGAGGTAGGTTAGGCTGCGTAGTCTGCGGTAGGTTTTCGCAGTGGAGGCCGCAGCTCTACGACGCAGACGATGTGGGGACACGATCTCGAGTGGGTGGTTGGGCCGAAGGGATTGTCGAAGCCGTGCGAGGCGATGTGGGTTCATTCGTGAGAGCACAAGATGGTGGGAAGCAGAGAGTCGGAACGGCACTGTTTTCGAGCATTGGACGGCGAATCTCGTTGTGGTAGCTAGGGCTTTGGATTCTTGGTGGCAACGGCGAACAGGGAGGGCTCCGACTCGAGCATGAGAATTTGGGCAATGAGGTATTTTCCGAGTTAATTTAAGTTTATTTAATATCTAAAATAGTTAATTTTATTTTAAAACATTTTTACAGTTTATATTTTTACAATATATATTTTTAAATCTAAAATTAATGTATGTATAAACCTATATATAAAGAAAGAGAATTATTACAGAGAGGAATATAAAGATAAAAATAAATACACATATATTTTTAAAATAGAAATACATACACACACACACACATATATGTAAGGTTTTGGGAAAAAGAAATAGGAATTTTAAAGTGTTGAAAGTTTATATAAAATTCGATTTTTGAAATTTATAATTTATTTTTATAAAAGTATATATGTGGTTTCGATTTGAAGAAAATAATAATAAATATCAAATACACCTTTTAAATGTACTAGTTTATTTTAAACTAGTGTATTATGGTGATTAGTTGGTTTAATTAACTAATTTAATTATTTTAGTTGCTAAAAATTATCTGAAGGTAAAATTTGTTTAAATTAAATTAATAAATGGTAATTGATTGTCCGATTTATTTTAAATATTAATAAACCATATAATGTTATTACAAGGTCCAAAATCGTAAAGAAAATAGTTGAGATGGAATGGGTTGCAAACAAAAGTCAAAAGTGAGTTAATCTCACATACATCTGGATTTCTGGTTAATTTAAATAGCTAAATTTAAATTATTGATGGCTTGAATTGATGATTTATTATCAGTCTGGATGTGATTATTTATATAATAGTATATATATTGGAGTGATTGATATTCCAGCATTATATAGCGGATGAGACCCTATGCTCCCTGCATAATAGCAGGTGACCCTTTATACCGCGATATCCCTCTCGAAGTGGGATTGGTATTTTTATATTGTGTTAACACCTGTGGATGCACTGAAATAGGTTGAAGGGATCCAGCTGGATTCCTCAAAATATTGAAATCTATTTTCATATTCTGTGATATATTTATTTGATAATCCATGATAGATTATATTGAAATTGAAGTTATGTAGTGCTCGATTGTTGAATATATTTTAGGTATATTGAGATATCAAAAATATAAATATTGGATTTTTAAAGGAAAATAAAAGAGAAAATTTTAAGTAAAATAATTTTAGGGAATTGAATAAATAGGGATAAATGAATTTTGAGAACTCAAGTTTTATTGTTTAAAAATTAAAGAATTTATTTTAAATTCAGGATTTAAAATAGTTTTGGAAAAATAAAGGGAGAATTGTGAAATAAAGTATGAAATTGATATTTTCAGTTTTAAATAAGATTTTAAATCATAATTAAGAAGTGAATCTGGAATTAATGGATTTTTGAAATAAATTTTGAATAAATCGAGAAATTAATTCTACGGGGAATTTAACTTAGAATATCGATTTTTAAATCGATTAGTGATTTGAAACAGTAGTTAAAAAGTGAATGGAATTATGGAATTTATAAATAGGGTTTATTAATAAAGTGAATATTTATCAATGGATAATTTGAAAAGTATAAAGTCACGATGGAATTCATAAGGAAAGGGTGATTTGTTTAAAAATACATAGTGGTTTATTTTTAATGGTGTGGAAAGGAAATTTTACGGGTTTTGGGACGTAAATTAGACTGGAAATAAATCAAGAAGGATTTATAAATGATTAGATGGTTGTATTGGAATGGAAAGTGTATTTCCCTGAAAAGCCAAGTATATTTTCAAAGAAAGATTTTCAAGTATAAGTTAGAGGTTTTAAAGTGGTTTTAAAAGAATGTTTTAGAAAGAAATTATTATTCAGCGGTTTTATAATTTTTGAGAAAAGCGGGTGTGTAGCGTGGCACTACACAGCCGGTTACTTAATATATATACGTAAAAGTAGGCCAGTTAACACGCCTGACCGGTGGCGATACCATCAAGTTGAATAACATTAAAACCGTGCAACATATAAGTAAGGTACATATCCAACAATAAGTAGCATAAGTAACTGTACATAAAAGATAAAGCAGCTAGCCAAAAGATGAAACTTCAATAAGAGCCAACACCTGTGAAAGGCTAACTTAGCTAGGACTGAGGCGGAAATGCCGAGCTGCTGCCCATGGATTCAGAAGTGGAGGAGTCTTCATGTGGAAGGCAGAGTCTGAAAGGTGCTGAGAGGCTGTAACCTGAAATAGAGGAGAATAGATTAATAATGCGACGACAAACACCTTCAAATCTAGAGCACGGTTTGTTGAACACCAGGGCATTGCGTTCCTTCCAAAGGTACCAACAGTATATTGCAACAAGGATGTCTAGAGGACGATTCGGGGGATTATATTGCCAGTGGTCAAAAATGGTGGGCGGGTCTGGGATGTGACCGAGAAGATAAGCACAGATCGCTGCCCAGATCGAGAAGGCGAAGTCGCATTCTCGGAATAGGTGAGTGATATTTTCTGGGTGAACACCGCAGAAAACGCAAGAAGGATCGATCTGGTATCTAAGCTGGAAGAGCCTTGATTTGGTGTTGATTCTATTGTGAGCAAGACACCACTGAAAGAAGGCTATGCGGGGGAGGGGGGAGGGGGGGAATATGGCATTTCCAGAGTCTGGGGAAGGTAAAGAGACGGTCAGGGTTGAGGAGATAGGAGTAGCATGAAGCAACGGTGAAACCTTTATCTGGCGCCAGAGCTCAAATAACACGATCTGGTCTGGAGGAGAGGTGAAGAGAGAGGAGTAGGTTTGAAGCTTCGATAAGGTTGGAGAAAACATCAGATTCGAAAAGGGCTGGGGGACAGAGGAGTTCTGGACCGAGACGGACACAGTCGCTGACCGAAGTCAAGGGGGAGTGAGAAAGAGAGAAGAGGTGTGGCAGAGATTTAGAAAGGGGAAACTGGTTGTGCCAAATATCTAGCCAAAAAATACAATTTTTACCATCTCTAAGAGCAAAATGAAAAAGGGATTTGACACGGGGAATGGATTTAAGCACACCAGCCCAAAATGGGGAAGGTCTAGACCTCGGAGGGAGGTGGAGGACTAAGTGGCTGTTGGTACCGTAAAGAAGCGAAAGGATCCATTCTTTCCAAATGAAGTTGTCTGGGGAGAGAATTTTTCAGATCCACTTGGAGAGTAGCGCGGTATTAAACGAACTGAGATTGGTAATACCAAGGCCCCCCTGATTCAGCGGTAGACAGGCTGTGTACCAGCTGACTAATTTTTTGGCACCACTGCCGTTCCAGAGAAAAGAGCCTTTGATTTTATCAATACGGTTGATGACCCAAGATGGGAGTTTATGAAAAGACATCCAATATGATGGGATTGCTGATAAAACAGATTTGACTAGGACGAGACGACCAGTCGCTGAGAGGGATTGAGCTTTCCAACTAAGGAGCCTAGATTCAATCTTGGATATTAAGGGGGTCCAATCCGATCTAAGAAGCTTGGATGGACGGAGAGGAATTCCAAGTTAGGTAAGAGGGAAATTGGAGAGGCTACAGTTAAGCACAGATGAAACAAAAGGTCCTAGGTGGTTAGAATTACCCAACATCATGACCGAGCTTTTGCTAAAGTTGATGGTGAGGCCGGAAATAAGCTCGAAGGAGTAAAGGGCCACTTTTAAGCAGTGTAAATGTTCAATCTGAAGGGATGTGAATAGCAATGTATCGTCTGCAAACTATAGGTTGGAGACCGAGGAAGAGGAATTCGGGAGTTTGATGCCAGAGAAAAAGGAGTTGGCTGAGGCTAATTTGATCATTCTGTTGAATACATCTGCTACCAAGACAAAAATAAGAAGGGAGAGGGGATCACCCTGTCTGAGACCCCGGGATGACTTGATGTGACCCCCAGAAGCGCCATTGATCGATATGGAAGATAGGCTGGTGTGAAGAATGTGCGAAATCCATGTGCACCATTTAGAGGAAAAGCCTCTATGTTTCATGAGGTCAATAATGAAGTTCCAATTGACCGAATCGAAAGCTTTAGAAAAATCGAACTTTAACAAAATTCCGGGGGTCGATGACTGATGACAATAAGAAATGATTTCCTGAGCGGATGCAACACAGTCCATGATATTTCTGCCAAGAATAAATGCTGATTGCTCGATTCCGACCAGTGGAGCTATTACAGATTGAAGGCGGTTGGCCAGAACTTTTGTGATAATTTTAAAGGTAGTGTTAAGTAGGCTGATGGGACGGAAGGAAGAAAGGGTGTTGGCACCAGGAGATTTGGGGAGGAGAATAATATTGGCATGGTTTAATCTGGAGATGGAAGCGGGGTCGGAATGAAATTCATCACATAATTCAAGTATGTCTGTTTTGATTGTTTCCCAGAAGTGCTTGAAAAAGAGTGGCCCAAAGCCATCTGGGCCAAGTGCTTTATCGTCAGACATTCCCTTTAAGGCGGCCCAAATCTCTTCTTCGGAGAATGGATGATCGATGGAGATGGGGGAGGGGGCTGGGAAAAGGAGGGACTGGTCTATGGCTGGGAGAGGAGGGGATGGTTTGCCAAGAATGTCTTTGAAGTGATTAGTGAACAGGCGGAGGTGGTCTGAGAGTTCGGTGTAGGTGACATTATTGTGGACAATTTTAGGAATTAAGGTGGATCTGCGGCGGCCGCTAGCAAGGCGATGAAAGAAAGAGGTATTCCTGTCTCCCTCTTTCAACCATGAGGCTTTAGAGTGCTGTTTCCAGCCAATCTCTTCCTGTTTAACAAGTCTATCAAGATCGGATTCCAGAGTAGTCAGTCGGGACCGCTCGGTGTCTGTCAGCGGTCGAGACTCTTCCAGGATATTAAGGGCCAAGATTTCGTCTTGAGTTGCTGAGATACGATCACGGAGAGTTCCCCACACCGATCTGGCCCAAGGTCTAATGATTTTCCTGAGAGACCTAAGTTTGAAAACAATTCTGGCCGAAGGCGATTGAATTTGCGTGGGCTGGGCCCAGACCCGTTTGATGAAATTAACAAAAGAGGGTTCCAGGAGCCAAAGACGCTCGAATCTAAAGGGGCATTTGAAGTTGGGGAGGGAGCCAGTGTCTTAGATAATGGGACAATGGTCTGAGATGGCAGAGGCAAGCCAGGAAACCGAGGACAGGGGGGGAGGTCATCCCAGGCTGGGTTGAAGAGGAATCTATCCAGCTTAGCTAGAGTGGGACTGGCTCTACGATTCGACAAGGTGAACTGACGGTTATTGATGGGCGGGTCAATGAGGGAACAGTTGTCTATGAAGGAGTTAAACGAGTCTGAGTCAAGGGAATTTAGACCAGTGTTGCGTTCGTCGGGAAAGCGGGTAGTGTTGAAGTCACCACCAACAATCCAGGGGCCATATAGATAAGCTGCAAAGGAGAGGCATTCAGCCCAAAGCCCATTCCTCTCCAGAGTACGATGAGGCCCGTAAATATTTGTAAAGAAGTAGATTGTGCCCGATTGGACGTGGCGGAGGGTAACGTGTGGTGCAGAGGGGTGAGCTGAAGTATGACAATGGGACCAGACAGCTTCATTCCACGCGGTGATAATTCCTCCTTTGGACCCGTCTGCATTGATGTAGGTCCAACCCGTGAGGGTAGACCCCCCCAAGTGTCTAATTATGGATTGTGTTGGGTCAGACAATTTAGTTTCTTGTAGAAAAAGAACATCCGCTTTATGAGGGAACAAAGTGAGACTGACAACATGTCTCTTTGATGGGTCCCCCAAACCCCGTACATTCCAGGAGATAATTTTCATTGGGAAAGAGACAATCTCTCCGATTCTAGGGCCTGCATGGCGGTGTAGTGATTATCACTTAAATTAACACCCATGCAACGTGCCATTTTTTTATGTAGTCTTTTATTGGCTGAAGAAAAAATAACAGTTTTATAGAAACTACCGGGGAGGGAGGCCGCTCTATTAATCCTGGAACTTCGTCGAACTGAAGATGGAGAGAACAGGGAGGACCGAGGGCGCTGTAACTGGCGGGGTGGAGAGGATGCCTGGACTAAGGCATGGGATGTTTGAACATTTTGAGGAGCAGGGAGGCCGATGTCAGCAGGGGGTCAATGTGTTGGTCTATAGGCCAGCCTTCCCAGCGGTGCGGGTCAGCCTCCCCTCAGGAGGGCTATGAGCATGTGCTTCAAAAGGACGCGGGGGGGGGGGGGGGGAGTATCTGGATCAAAAAGCATGGCATCAAAACGCACATAATCCGAGTCATCCGAGAGGGGTGACTCATCCAAACACCTTAGGTCATTGTCATAGTCGACCCCTAGGAACATGGTTTCTGGCCTGCGAGTGGGGTGGGCATGCTTCCATTTCTCTACAGTGAGGAGGTGGTCTTCATTGTTTAGGCGTGCTACAAAGGTACTAGGAGCGCTTACTCCCGAGTAAAATTGCATTTTGACAAATAAGTATCGGTGATCAAAATTGGCCCAAACGCAGTCGTCAAAAGCAATAAACCGACCTAAAGGGCTAAGAGCACTCCCTACTGCCTGTGAATTGTTTCTGAGGAATTCTGGGAAGCTATGCACTCGAGCCCAAACAGCAGGCTCCAGAGTAACAGTTTGAGGCTCCAATTTAGACCATTGTTGTAGAATGATCGAGCTACCAGGCTTTGATAGCGTTTTCTTCTGAAGGGCCTGCTCCAGGATGGCGATTGAGAGGCAACAAACTATGAAGCTGTTTTCGGAGAAGATCCAGATTGGCCATTCGCGGTGGTTAAAATTCAGTGAAAGGGCCAGGTGAAGGGACTCAATGGACCAGAAGCCTTCGATGATAGTTGCGATGAGGTAGTGAGTGGAGTTGGCCATGGAGAAAATTTGAGAAGAAGAGAGTACAGAGCGTGGAGGAAATAGTTTGGAGTGAGAAGTAGGAGGGGTGGGAGAACGAGGCGACTTTTGACGTGTAGGCTTCTGAGTAGTGTCTCGAATCGAGTGAAGGAAAGATGGAGCAGGGGATTTGTCCACGTGGGAAAGATAATTTTTGGATTTATTCGAGATGGGAGGTGCAGAGACTTTCTTTTGGGAAGAAAAATAATAATTGTCTTTCTCGGAACAATGCGTGTGTGCATACCCAAAAAATCCACACTGATAGCAAATCTTCGATTCTCTGCAGATTTTTGCCACGTGTCCCAGGCCAGCGCACCTGAGACAACGTCTCTTTGATTTCAGAAATTCTATGGTTGATCGAGCGTTTGTAAATATGGAGTTCAGTGAGTACGGCGCAGACTTGTAGATATTAGGAACAAAAGCGATGGACGGAGGAGGAGAGACCGGTTTAAAGACGGGATGGTGACAGGAGAACTTATGGAGGTGAGAAGCTTTGACGGAGGAGGACGCCATTACTGAAAACTTAAGTGCTAAAAGTATATCAAGTAATGTGGTTTTAAAATTTTAAATCATAATACTAGTTAAACTTTTAAAATAATTTATTATATAATTAATTTAATAAATTTTTAAAAGTAAATATTTATTAAATTAATTATATAATAAATTATTTTAAAGGTTTAACTAGTATTATGATTTAAAAGATAATTATTTAATATTTATACCTCATAGAATAACTTTTATTTTAAATTTAGTTTTGGCTTAAGTTTTACATGAGAAATTATTATAAAATCCCATAATTAGTGTTTTAAATAAAGTGTTTTAAGTAGTTTTTATTCTAAGTGTTTTAAAGTATATATTGTAAGTGTGTAGGATCGTACAATGTGGATATAATAATGCAGAGTATAGCAATGTAGTAAATAGTGCGAAATATAAAAGCAGTAATATAATAAAAATAACACAAGAGATTTTTATACTGGTTCGGAGCACCGTCCTACGTCCAGTCCCAGACTCCTTTTGGAATTTCACTAAAATAACAATACTCACTTAACCCGGAGGAACATGTACATACAGTCTGAGCAGCAGAACAGACACCTGAGTAGCAGAATAGGATTTTCGCCTCAGCGGCAGAAGAGGACTTCAGTAATACAAAAGAATATTTGACACTCCGTATTCTAGATAAGACTAATTTGTCTCTGGTAGTACAAACCTCCTATAATCAAATCCTCAAGTATATGAAGTGTATGTGAAGATATGAAGAGAAGATAATGCTAAGAATCGAAGATTATAAAAGTCTATTTAAAGATTCAAAGCAGTAAAAATGTTTGTTCGCTGTTTGAATGCAAGTATGAGAGTACAAGAAGAATATTAGAGAGTTAGAATGAATTTCAGTGAATGTGAAGTGTTTGGGAACATGTATATAAGTAGTCAGAGAGTTACTGCCATTGGTGAAGGGTTTTGATCAGCGTCCATTTCCGTTCATTGAAAGATCACAACCTTTCGTAGAATGAAGATGTCTATTCAAAAAATGACTGTTGGACTCAGGTCAGTTGACTGGTCGTTCTTGGTCAGTCGACTGATTATGCAACAAGTTTAAAAAAATAAGCAGTGCATACTTGTGTATGTATACTAGTCAGTCGACTGGTAGTTTATAGCCAGTCGACTGGTTGTAGTATTTTTTCACAGTTAGCTCTGTTTTGATTTAAAAACTGAGAGCAATGAAGTGCGGACTACTTGAGGATAGATTTTAACAAATTTCTAAGACTCAACCATAAGTAATAGACAGTGAAAGCATAGACTCAACGTCTCGATATCACCATAGTCCTTTGATTGTCTCTTTTTGTCGAGATTAATCGTGTATTCTCTTTTTCTTCTAAATTGCTTTGTCATGAATCAAAACTAGTGATTCAACATTCTCCCCCCTTTTTGAATGATGACAAACCTGTATATAATAATCCTAGATAACATATAAAAACTCCCCCTGAATATATGACACTTCTTGTACCTGCATCAAAAAATGGTTAGTACAATTTTTCTCCCCCTTTGTCATTGACAAAAAGGAGATATATCAAAATAGTTTCAATACAAAGTATAGAAAGAAAATTCAAAGTGAGACTAATTAGTACAGGTTTCATACAAACATCCAAATGTTCAAACTGAAAAATAGGTTCAATAAGCAAATAAACATCCAAATGTTCGAACTGAAAAATAGGTTCAATAAGCAAATAAACATCCAAATGTTCAAACTGAAAAATAGAGGATCCAATAAGCAAATAACAACAGTACGTACCAAACTTACCAACCAAAAACTTATTCATCAAGATCCCAATTATACTCTCCTTCCGTGGCAGTCTCCTTTTCGGGTCTAGAAGTGCCTTGAGCACCACCGCCTGCTCCACTAGTGTCGCTACTAGATTGCTCCTCTGATGTAGACCATGTAAATCAAGATGCTGGACGTTTGCCTTAGGCGACAGATGTGGCAGGAGTGGAGGAAGAACAAGATAAGGCATCCCATAGAGTAGAGAAGAAGCCTTTGATTTTATCAAGCTTCTTATCCAATTTCTTTAGCCTTGAATCCAGTATAAGTTGATTTCGGGAAAGGATTTCAATGGATTCACGGGTGCTGGAGGAGGTAGTTAAACGAATCTCGCCTTCTTCTTGAAGTGCTTCTGGCTCTCTAATTGTAGGACCTCCAGATTGTTGTTGACCTTGTTGATGTTTCCAATCTTTATATGCGATAATAGGTGGAGGCCTTATTGGTAGCTTCATAAGACTGATGGTCACTATATTTATCATTCCGACAGTAGAGAATTCGGAATCAGGTTGACGAAAACCAGCATCTAGAAGAAGTCTCATAATATATTCTCCAAAGTAAATAACATGCAAATTCCCATTGGGAAAGGTGAGAAATTCATCCAAAATACGACGTAACCAATTTACGCATATATTTCCCCATATGGCATAGAGAGCTTTGAAATTTCCGGATATATTAATTCATATGATCTGGTTCGTGGGAGAATAGATCGCATAAGCATCTTGTGCAAGATTCTTGCTTTAGGTCGTAGAAGCTTAGAACGCAATGTAGTCATATCGTCACTCATGGACATGTGACTAATTCTACCTCTTTGTCTTGGATTGCATTCGACATCATTTAAATCTATACCTTCATTTGGAGATTGAAGGATATGTGCCATTCGATCAAGAGAAAAGGAAACTAGTTGTCCACAGACCAAACTCCATACACAATTATTTGGATTTGATAGTTGTTGGTGGGCAAGATTAAGATTTGCAAAGAAAAGTTTTACCATGAGATAGTTAAGTTGTGGTTATTTGAATTGTAGTCGAGTAGTGACTCTAATCCACATCTCCGTATTAATTCATGAAGAGAACAAGCTCCAAAATAAGAATATACCATGAACGAGCCTTCAAAGATTCTAGAGTTTTTCATCTTCTCCCATCTTTCAATTACGGTTGCGTCGTATAGCCAATGAGCAACATGAGTATCGACAAAAGATGAAGAAGCTTGTTTTGAACGTTTTGATCTTGGAGGAGCCATTAATTTGATGTTTTTGAGATTTTTTGAAAAAAATGGGGCTAGAGTTCTGGAGGAAGTAAAAATTATGAAGAAGGTAAAGTGAAAAGAAGGGATAATGAGGTTAAAAAAGGAGAAGAATGTAGTTACTTTGTACAGCCAGTCGACTGGTCGGGGTAGATCAGTCGACTGGTTACTAACCCGAGAGGTTTTTTTCTCTGTAAACAGTCGACTGACCTATACGTCTCAGTCGACTGGTTGCTAACCCGAGAGTTTTTACCCCTGTAAACAGTTGACTGACTATATGTTTCAGTCGACTGGCTATAGTCAAGAAATACAGTTAATTATAAAATAGATGTTATTCAAAGATTTAATAAAACAAACATATAATGAAAAAAATAAATATGAATATAGAACAATAAAACATAAGAAGATTGATTATTTTGGGGTTTTAGGAGAGCATTCATCTGGTTCAACCTTAGTGATCTCAACATGAGGTTGCAGAGGAGATCAATAGTTTTGGCGTTCCCAAGAGTTTGGAGATGCCATAGGTTGCTGTGGAGTTTGCATCCATTGATTCCAGCCAGATGAATGTGGTTGACGAGATGTTGAGGGTTCAATAACGTCATTCTTTGGTGATTTGCCACAAAATTTGAGGGAAATCGATTCTATAACGCTAAGACGTCTGGAATTCATCCGTTGTTCATAGTACATCTCTCTTTGCAAGTTGATTTGCTCCTTCTGATAATGGTGGATGTCATCTATTTTTTCTTTAGTTTTTGGAGAAATAAAAAGTGATCTCCTTGACTTCTTTTTTTTGGTGAATGTACGGTGTGATATTGTCCCCAATCATGAACTGGTTCATTTCTGAGAGTAGGAGCGGCCAAAGAAGGAGTCGAGCTACTTGAAATGGTAGCCACTAGAAGACATTGGTGTAGCAAAAGATAACTTGGAGTTGGAGGAGTCATACGAATCGTGAGAGGCTATTGAAAAATATTGAGGAGCTTGAAGTTTAATGTTTGAGAATATGTAATTATAAAGATGATAGCCAATATAAAAATATATATATATTTATAGAGGAGATAGAGCAGAGTTTTTGTGGTCAGAAAATGCAATGACCTAATAGCCAGAGAAAAAACATATGTAGGGAATGGATGAGATTTTTTTTAAAGATTAATGGTTATGAGCTGATGAAGTATAAGATTCAGCAAGAAATACAATGTAGCATAACTGGTAAAGCATAGACTTAATAGTCATGAGACCAGAGTTCAAGCTCCAGCAGCTACATTTTTTTGTTAACCGAAATTTTCAAGAATAATTAGAATCTAGCTTCTAGTTAAGACAAGAAACATACATAGCTCAAATGGCAAGAAGAAATTGTAATTCTATAACCAAGAGATCATGTGTTCAAGTCTCTCTAGAGTCATAAAATTTTAATTTTGTCAAAAATTTGAACCAAATGAAAATATGATACACCAAATGGAAGTTTTTTTATATATATTGTATCAAATTGTGTTATGAAAACTGCACAAATACAAATAGTGTGTATATATATATAATTTATGAAAAAATTATAAATCTTTAAAAGTGACGATTCCAAGTTCTCGTCTTAAATTGATGAAAGTATTTTCATTTAAAGGTTTTGTAAAAATATTTGCCAATTGTTTATCAGAGGAAACAAACTCTAGATTTATTAAATCCTTTTCAATGTTATCACGAAGAAAATGATGACGAATGTCAATATGTTTTGTTCGTGAGTGATTGGCAGAATTTTTAGATAATTTATAGCACTAGAATTATCATAGTAAATAGTTGACTTGGATAAATTAAAACCAAAATCTTGTAGTGTTTGTTGCATATAGATAACTTGAGCACATGCCAGAGGTGCAGAAATATATTCCGCTTCACATGTCGATAATGAAACACAGTTTTGTTTCTTACTAAACCAAGATACAAGAGACCTTCCAATGAAGTGACAAGTCCTACTTGTACTTTTTCTATCTGTCCGGCTTCCTCCAAAATCAGCGTCACTATAGGACACTAATTCATAAGGACATTCTTGTGGATAGAATAGTCCAAAGTCCTTGGTTTTATTAAGATACCGTAGTATGCTTTTACCGCTCGTAAATGTGATTCTTTGGGATTTGCTTGAAATCGTGCACACAAGCAAACACTCATCATTATGTCAGGTCTACTAGTAGTTAAATATAGTAACGATCTGATCATACTTCGATATAATTTTTGGTCAATACTTTTGCCACTTTCATCTTTATCAAGATGTCTAGTTATACTCGTAGGAGTTGGTTTGGTAGAAGTATTCTCCATACCAAAGTGTTTAATTAGATTGTTACAATATTTTTCTTAATTTATAAAAATACCATTTTTTAGTTGTTTTATTTGTAAACCAAGAAAATAATTTAATTCACCCATATGTGACATTTCAAATTCTTTAGTCATTATTTTAGAAAATTCTTGACATAATTCTTCATTTGTAGATCCAAAAATAATGTCATCAACATATGTTTGAACAATTAAAATATCTTGCTTTTTTCTTGTAATAAAAAGAGTTTGATCAACCTTCCCAATTTCAAAACTAGAATCTATTAAATATCTTTTAAGACGATCGTACCAAGCACGGGGTGCTTGTTTCAAACCGTATAAGGCCTTTTTAAGTTTATAGACCTAGTCAGGAAATTGTTCATGTACGAATAAAAGAGGTTTTCCAACATAGACTTTTTCTTTTATTAAGCCATTTAAAAAGGCTTTTTTAACATCATTTGATATAATTTAAAGTTATGCAAACATGAATAGGCCAGTAAGATTCATATTGCTTCTAGTCTAGCGACTGGAGCAAACATTTCTTCATAGTCAATCCCTTCTTCTTGATTATATCCTTGAGCAGCCAATCTAGCTTTATTTCTAGTAATATTTCCTTATTCATTTGCTTTATTTTTGAAGACCCACTTTGTACCAATAACTGATTGATCACTAGGTCGTGGAACTAAATCCCAAACGTTATTTCTTTCAAATTGGTTTAGTTCTTCTTGCATAGCGATTAACCAATTTTCATCGGTAGATGCTTCTTTAATATTTTTAGGTTCAATATGAGAAAGGAAAGCTACATGACCCATTTGATTCAATTGACTTCTTGTTCTAACAGGTGAATTGAGTTCTCCAATAACATTAACAGAAGGATGATCTCTTAATAATCTAGGTGGAGATCTTAATTCATTGTTATTATAAATCATATTTTCATTATGTTCAAGATTTGAAATTTCTATATTTGTGATATTATCAGGGAATTATTCATCATCTCTTATACTTGGGATTTGTTTAAAATTTTCATCGAAGGATATATGAAGTGTTTCTTTGATAATATTGGTTCTTTTATTATAAATTCAATAAGCTTTGCTTCGATCTGAGTATCCTACAAAGATTCCTTCATCGGATTTTGGATCGAACTTGCCAAGCTGATCTTTTGTGTTTAAAACGAAACATTTTGAACCGAAAATTTTAAAATAAGAAATATTCGATTTTCGACCATTAAGAAGTTCATAAGGAGTATTTTTAGTTAGTGGTCGAATAGAAACACGATTCAAAACATAACAGGCTGTTGCAACTGCTTCAGTCCAGAAATGTTTTGGCAATGTACTTCCATTAAACATAGTCCTTGCACATTCTTGTAAGGTTCTATTTTTACGTTCTACAACTCCATTTTGTTGTGGAGTCCTAGGAAAAGAAAAATTATGGAATATTCCCTTTTTCTTACAAAAATGTTCAAAGGCTTCGTTTTCGAATTCACCTCCATGATCAATTCTTATGTTTTTGATTTTCAAACCTTTAAAATTTTGAATTATTTTGACAAAAGTTTGAAATTATCAAAAGTATCACTTTTATTTTTCATAAAAATAGTCCAAGTATATCTAGAAAAATCATCAACATATTCGAAAGCAAAGAAAACAACTCCTATGAGAATATAAAACTTTATTTTAGCTATACCTTTTTAAAGGTGAAGAATTAAGGTGTCTAACCTATTCCATTGAGTCCCACTGATGATTTTCCTTTCTGTAGAGTGGTCACAATAGAAAAACGGGCTTACAAGAGAGTTATGCCTATTTGAAGTTGGCAAACAAAGCTGGAGAAAACTGCTACAAAAGGGCTTCCACTACACTTACAATTGCTGTCGAAAGGCGCTATAGAAGGGTCCAAAACTGCTGTGGAAAGTCCAGAACTGTTCAGAATGATGCTGTCGAAAGGTGCTTTCGACAAGGTCGAAAACTGCTGCAGAAGGTTTCAGAACCGATGCAGAATAGTACTGTCGAAAGGTGCTTACGAGAAGGTTGAAAGGTGCTATAGAAGGGTCCCGATCTACTGCAGAATAATGATGTCGAAAGGTGCTTTCAAAATCCTACAGAAGGATCTAGAACTGCTGCAGAATGATGCAATCGAAAGGTGCTTTCGACAAGGTCGAATGGCAGAATCGTAAACAACTTGAAAACTGTTATTTTGCTAATTAAAGTATATTCTTTTCACCAATTCCTATTCTTTGTAAAATTTCTATTGGTTAATGACATACTTTAACACTTTCTCTGTAGAATAGATTAGATTTTATTATTTGAAAAATTATTTTTAAAATGATTAATTATATTAATATTTTAATGTAATTATTAAGCCTTTTTAGCTTCGAAAATCCATAAAAAAATCGAAATCGCTTGCAAAAAATCCCAGAAATTCAAAAAAAATCCAAAATAACATTTTATACATCACCTAAAATTTTTGTGGAAGAATTCATTATTTTATTATTTTTAATAATTAAAACACGAAATAAATGCCTTTCACCTTAGGAAATTCATAAAATATTCCTATTAATTCCGAAAATTATGAAATTAAAAATCTATCTCCAAAATTACGTTTTACACAACATACCCAAAAATCAAGTCATATGAAGGTTGTTTTCTAAGGTTGTTACTTTAAAACCCATCATTTTAATTCCATAAAAATTCCAATAAATCACCATAAATCATTATTCTATCTAAACAATCATTATTAGATCTAAACATGATCAGAATAGAAAAATACATTTGGTTACTATCCATAACCGAACCAAAATAAGAAAAAATGAGGTGATTTAACTATTATTCACTTTTATTAAGTTGTTGGAGTAGGAGTTTTGTCCTAACTTAATCTTCTAGCCTTCTCTCTTTGATCTACCAAGTTTGCTGATCTTCTAAGATGTTTTAATGTCTGGCTATAACTTCTCTTTTTGTGCATTTTGATTTATGAAATGATAGGTGAGAATAAGGGAGGGTTTAAGGATGTATGATGTGGCTATTCCCATATCGCCCTCCTCTTCTTTTCCTAACTTATAAATTATAAACCATACTTATACATTCATTAGTTTAGCTGCGACCAGGTTAATTGACAATTAAATCTCAACTTCTTAATCAACCATATTATTCTATTTAATTTATCCAAGTAAATGTCCTGAATAATTTTAAACAAATATTAGGCGTGTTACACAAGTTGTATTTAAATTTGGAAAATTAAATCTTTTTATACTTAACTCGCTTTTGACATTTTGACCTTATCTATCCCTCGCCCAGGAAGGAGGCCATGTGAGCCAGGGCATTAGTTGCTTCTAAACATCTCATTAGTTTAAGAACCCCACATCTGGATCTTATGAATAGAAAAATCCAGTCTACTTGTCGTCTTTTAAAGCCAAGATTAAACCGCTTGTTTATAATAGTTTTTTCTTTAAATCATTTATTTAAACTTTCTTCGATAGCTAGAAAATCTCCAAATCATTATCAAAACAATTAATTATCCATTCAAAAACATTTGTAGAAGATCTGGATAAGAATCGTTAAGTCTAAAACTATACTTCAAAAGTTATAGGAAAATGCTGCGAGAAAGTGCTACGGAAAGCGCATTTTAAGCTATATTGATCAAAATGACTTTTTATTATTTTAAAATCCATTTTTATTACTCAAACCACTTTTAAAATATTCTAAATGATTTATAAGATTTATTATATATTTTTACACAATTTAAAACATCATTTTCAAAGAAATCGCGTTTCGGATTTCGAACTGCAAATTCAGGATTTTTCAAAAATTGGTTTTACACTTAGTTCAAAATATACTTATCAAAATCTTGAATTTTCTTTTTTGGTTGGAAAACTATGTATATAATAGTTCAAAAAATTCTTATCCGAAGAATTTCGATCTATATTCCAACTTTTACACTTGTTTGACTTTATAACGCGAAATCGCGAACTGCAGTTACGCAACGCGCTTATTTTTAACCAAAATTTTCATTTCTTTTCAAACTTCATCAAAACACTTTTGAATGTTTATAAAACATTTCAAATACATTTAAACCATTTTTAAGAGGTTTAACACTTCCATATACACAATTTCATTAATTCAAGGAAAGTGATTTCCTTTTGTGTTTATCGACGTTTATATTCGTGACTTGCATATATATTCAATATTTATATAAAAATAACCAAACTGATGATCAAAGCATATTAAACATTGATTCGCAATATCATATCATCATCCAACATATAGTAAGATAATCAGGAGTTCTCACCATTATTTTCCCTTGAGCTAGTATGAAATCGGCTATAGCTCCGCTATCTCGAAACCTACGCTCACGATCACTAGCACTATTGCCTTTGGAGTGGCTTGGCCTTGCTTGGAACTTACGGCCATGTATTGGAATAGGTGAAAGGGCTTGGCCTAGGGTGGATCTAAGGGTGGCCTTGGGTTTTAGTGGTGGAAAGGAGGTGTTTTGACTTGTTTTTGAAGTGGATCGATATTATATACATATGTGTATATAAATTTACAAATATTTTTTCATAATTTTGCTAATATTTTCCTAAGGCTTGGAAGCCATTAAAGAAACTCTTAGGAAGCTTAAGAAGAAGGAAGAAGAAGAATGAAAAAGGAAGAGTAGAGAGAAGGGTATTTATAGGAAAAAAGAGGAGCATAAAGGAAGATATGCATACACCACTTTTTCCAAGTTCCTCCAACACACTTCCTCTTAAAAATACATGTCCATAGCCTCCTCCCATGTACCCATCACTTCCATCCACTTATGTATGCATATGTTGACTTGTTTAAGCTTAAGGAAGAAGCTTTATACAAAATATCTTTGATTTTTGTCTTATGTATGTATTTTTAAATGTATAAGTGTATATGTATGTATACATATGTGTACATGACATATAAACAACGTTGCATTAATTTTGAACAACTTTCATTCGATAAACCGTTGCCGATCAGAGAACTGCCTCCTAGTCACAATTTTACTTATACTTTAACGTATATATATTTGTAAACAAAATTTCAAATAAATTTGTTACCATTTTAAATGAATTAAAATGATCACATTTCATTTATAAAATCATATAAGTTTATATTAAAAATTATGTACAAAAATCGCTATTACACTAATAAAGCGATATCGATTTTTCCTTATATTTTCAAATCAAATATACCTCTACATAAAACTATTATAAATGATTTATTATCACTTTATAACTATTCAAAATGACTTATAACCTTTCTAAAATCATTATTTGAATAATTATAATGATTACTTAATTATTAAATCTTAATTTAATAAATCAATTATCATATTTAAGGGCATTATTGTCAAATGTCTAAAGCATTATATTTAAAAAACAAATCAATTGATTTCTTTCATATTCATGTTAATTATAAAAATATGTGTATGTATTCAGCTCTGTGCATGATGTTTTATGATTATAGAGCTGTTTACTGATAAAATAGTTTTCGGCCATTTTATCGATTTAGATTTCGAGGAAAATAATTTCATAAATATTTATTCAAAATAAAATTACTATTACTTATTATCACTCAAAGCAATATTATTTGTTTTATCAACCCTTTATTTAAATATAAATATAATCTACCAAATGATAAATTGGTAGTTCGTTACATATATACTATAGTAGAAAAGCATGGGAGAAGATTAAGAACCCATTTCAAGTGTTCGCAGAGGAGAATCGAGTGGAAAATCCTAGTCGAACACATATAAAACACTTAGAAATCATGTATTCGAATCCTCAACCAAGAATTATCATGTGAATAAAACGATCTATGTACAAGTAACATGCTTCATTCCATTGGTTTCTTAACTACACAAATTGCTTTTTATATCACATTTCACTTACATAAATGGTATATCTGTCAACACCAAAATATTCATGAATCATTTCATAAAACATTACTAAAGTTTATAGTTGTATAATACTTTACTACATCATACGAGTACATACACAATATCATATTTGTTTTACTTAACGAGGATGTTGAGCAAATTTGAAACTTATTTTAACCTACTACCTTCTCAATTCAAGAGTTGCAAAAACTCAACTTTTATATATTTATAGTAACATTAGCTTCAAGTTTAAGAACGATTCAAAAGTTTCTGACAGTCTAAAATGGCCAAAAATTCCATTTCGTTCCGACAACTGCAAACTACCAAATAAAGAAAATCAAATATGATGAATCGACCACATTGTCCTAATGCATAGGATACATGCATCCATAAAATAAGTTAAAAATTTTCACTTATCTACGACACACTTTACCATACTTATCCCTACATATCATACATGTCAAGCATTCCTATACAGAAATTTCAAATCAAATTTCTTTAAATAAAAACCTTAGAACTAAACACCCGACTTTTATTCCAAATCCTTTTGAAATAATAATATACACAAATATCTTTGTTCATTAAATCATGCTTTCGGGATTAGATAAAATCTATTTTACAAAACTACTTTATAGCAAACTATTATCATAACATCCCCCACTTTGAAACCAAAAAATGAACGCTGATGATTGTGGAGTCATCGCTAGTTAAAGGGACAGAAATGAGTTTAGTACATATAAATCATACTTTTAGGATTTCACCAAAATCATTTTTCAAAGCTATATTAATTACATCTTAAAATAGTACTAAACATCATTATCTCAATTTATAAACCAATTTCTCAAATACTTTTGAATAATAATAATATTATTTTCTACAAAATCTTGAAATGATTTTCAACGCCACCAACATTTAAGTTCTCAACATACCAGTTAAATCCCCTTTATTTATAAACCATATTTTATAAGCCATACTTATACATAATCACTTTCTTAGAATACACTTTTAACCTAACATTATCACAGAATACCTTATAGTCAAATTGTGAAACTGAATTCAAAAGGTATTCATTTCAATGTATCCACAATTATTGTCTACCTATCACATGCAGTCAAAAGGTAAAATAGTCATAAACTGCTCGAGAACAAATTAATAATCAACAGAAATTAATGCTAATAAACTGGTTGAGCATGGCTATTCAACCAATAAATGATATGAACGCTCTAAACTGGCTAAGCAAGAGTAAGCTAAATGAAGGATAATAAATGATCTTCACTGATTCCTACAATAATTAAACTACATTTCAATATTCCATACTTATATAAGATCGTTTTAGTTTTTGCAACCGAAATACCTTTAAGGTATACATTTATACATATACAGGTACGCTCTTATATGTATAATAAACTCAACTCATTCTAAGGCACCACTTACCCTATCTTTGACGAGTTATACCCAAACAAAGCCAAGGTTCTCACTTAGCCTTCATCTATGATACCAAATGCAACACTTTCCTTTTCGACCTTCAAACGTCGACACATTTGCTTAGCACTCAAGTGCTGGAAAAACAAATTGTTTGGGTAAAAAACAAAACAAAATAAGAACAAGGATAAAAGAACACAAAATGATAATCCCATAGAGAAATGACAACATATAATATCAAATGACAAAATAAACCATTAATCTATGATACATAACACTTAAGAGTTACAATCCATTGAACCATCATCATCCTGGATGGTTAAAACAGGCCATCGTTATAATTGTTGATTTATACATACTAGTAATATAGCAGAAATAAGAATACTACGGTAGATGAAACATCCAGCTTGCCTTCTTGAGCTTTAAAGAATATCCAACTAAAACTTGCCTTTCTCAAACTTCTTGAAAGAGAACCCAAGGAATTAAGGGAAAATAAAACCATGACTCAAACAAAAGTCTGGTGTGAAAAACTCAAGAAACATGTGCCCACATAACATCTTTTGAGACCAACCGATTCATCAGAATGGTTTTCGTCTCAAAAGAGCCAAACAATATAATAAGTACATATAGCGATATAATAGATAATGTCTAGGTCATAGAATATAAATCAAAAAATAGGTTGTTGCATGTACACCACAACAACGTTAGGTATATGCAAAGGTATGATAGAATATACAGATTTTCCATTGGAGGTGCCCTCAGTACTTCGAGAACGAGCCTCCTTACAAGGGTCAGAAATATCCTTTCGAGCAGCGCATATCTCCAGATAAAGTATACCACATGATAAACATAATTGGTACATGCCCGAATACGCGGCATTGAGTATAATCGCTCTCGCTAGCAATCCAAAAGTATCCCTGTAATAGAAATGATATACCATTGGGTTAGCTAAACCCATTGGTCGTGCATCCTACTCTGGTTTCTGTCACTACTAATGATGAAGTCACATTCAGTATCTCAACATACAAGTCTTCATCAATCAAATAGATCTCGAATCTCTCTTTGGATTCCATCATCTCGAACAGATCTCGAATCTCTACAAAGGTTCTAACATCTTAAACTGATCACAGATATCTCCATGGATTCGAGCATTCTAATAAATCTCAAATCTTTACAAGGATTTCAGCTTCTCGAATAGATTATGAATCTCTCCATAGATTTGAGCATCTCTAACAGGTCTCGAATCACTACAAGGATTCCAACATAAGTCCTTCGACGAATGCTACCACTGTCCTCTCTCTTGGAATCACCCTTAAGATAGATATTACCTTGGACTTAGCCATAAGATAGATAGTGCAACTCCATTACATTTTGCTTCACAACTGCTTTCAAACCATAGAACATGTATATCGGTTTTGAACTGGTTACGATTTTGAGTAATATCATATAAGTATGCTTCCCCACTTATCGGACACTCCAAAACCAATTGATATATTTTTAGTTAACTTAAGCCTGGTTCTTTCAAAAATAAATATACAATGCACAAGGGTGAACACCATTTCCTATATGGATGGATTTCCTTATGATTTGTAAACTAGAAGAGCAAGGCAACTTTACACGTAAAATATAGCATCATCAAAGATAACAATACCATACAATTCATGTGTTCCCTTAGGTATTTCCTAAGTTAATTTTGGAAAATTTCGATAACAATGAGAATGATCACATATGGAAACCAAGTCCTGGAGGCTTATCACTGTTTTCGACCTTCTCAACTTACACTATTCCTTAATCAAGAGTGAAGCCATGTAGGTAAAAGCACTGATTGCGTCAAAGCCCTACCTAGACACTTCATTATTAACTCTCATAAATAGAACAAGTTTACTTTGTTGGATTTTAGTGCTAGGTACACGACTAAACACTTTCTATTAACAAGTAAACACATAAAACATGAAAACTCACATAAAGCATTATTAAATCACATAAGAGAGTTCTAATCCCCTTTTTCATGAAATTAACAAATTAACTATTTATTAATCAAAAATTCTTTTATCAATGTATTACTTCCTCTAGAATTAAGCAAAATATATATAGGGGTCCTTTCCGAGAGATCTTGAATACATACGTTCTAAAAGCAAGAGACGATTCAGACGAATGAGTCCACCCCATGGGATCTCAAACCATACAAATACACGATGCTACTATTCACTTCCTTTTTCTATTTGTGTGTATACATATAGATATATATTTAAAATACCATAATAAAATATAGATTCATTTATTATACCATTTCATCATTCCTTTGTATTCTTTTCAATACTTGGAAATACATTTATATACTTATCATAAATGGTATAAGATCATAAATTTTTAACAATATTTTTTACTTTAAAATATAATCAAAGAAGATAAAACCAAATATTACTTAAACATTGTTACTATAAACTCCTCTTTTATAACTTAAACCTTTATTTTTTCTATCTTTTTACAAAAGATTATATAGCTTTTATCATCTTTAAAATCTCTTTTATAAAGATCTAAGTACATTCACAAGTCTATTCAAAAGTCTTTAAGACACATCTTACTTAAACATTGTCACTACAAACCAAAAACCATTTCACTTTTAATTATGTTTAAAACAATATTTTTAACGATCAATTTATTTTCATAAGTATAATCAAAAGGGTTGAAAAAAAGTTGCTTAAACATGGTTTACTATAAAACCAAAACCATTTATCCTTAACATTATCTTTATAAATTCTTTTTAAAGATCTAAGTATACTTATTAACAAGATAATACACTTTTAAATAACTTCACAAAACCATTTATTATAACCAAAACCCAAAACTACTTATCCTTTATGTAATACTTCACTTACTTTTCCAAAATTATATATAACTTTAAAATTAGTTTTAAATAGGTTATATAAAATATTACCTAAAAATAAATATTTAGAAATTAATCAAACATCATAAGAAAGCATATTTTATATTTAGAAACTCTTTATTTTAAAAATTCATAAATAATTAATAGAAATATGTTTAAACTTCTAATCTTTTTTATACTCTAACCCATGTTATTAGAACTTCGCTAAAGAGATTCCATAAAGAAAATAAATTATAGACCATTTACATCATGAAAAACTACCTATAATGTTGCATTAAAACAAAACAACGTGATAAGCCCAAAAGTGCTACAGTAATTAAAGACAGCATTTATAAATGCTGTTAAATGGAACACTAGAAAATTGCTTATACGTTTGTATCGTTTTCTCCATTCAAACAAAGGTTTTCGGCTTTTACTTTTTTAGAGTAAGTACTTTACTTAGAGTACTTAATAACTGTGGAAATAAATCCCTATAGATAGCTTTCAAACTCACATTGATAGTTTCCAAAATCAATGTATTTTAAAGCCCATGTAGCGACATTTTCGCTATAATGTTTTCCTCTTCGATTAATAAGTTTGATAACTTTTCAACCTTGATATTTTTATAGTAATGAGTTCATACATTTTAACTATTGAAACAAAAAAGAAACACCTAAGGATGTCTTCAATATTAGACTAAAAATTGCTAAACCTAAGGCGATTTCAAAAAGCTCATATAACGACCATTCATGCTATAACTATTGCAACTTTGCTCAATAATTTCTATAAATGTCCACACCATTTATTTAATTTCCATGAACAAAAATACATGTAGAGAATGACCAGAATATATTATGTCACAATATATTAACATGTCACTAATTTGAACAAGTTTAAAGCAGGGGGATTCAAAGTACTTTCATAGCAACTATCACAATATGAACCATTCATATCCATTCAGATTTCAACACAGTATCAAAACAACCATTCGTACACAGTCTGAAGGCCATGCCACATGTTATAGAAGTTCATATAGGTGAAGTTATACAGTATAAAGTTTTCATCTGCTTTTCAAAATCAAGGGAGTCCAAAGTTATAACTTTAATTAGTTCGTACTTACTTTAACTTTATATTTCAGGCACACAACATATATATATATATATATATATATATCAATATATAATCATCCAACAGGTAGTGAATTCACTTAAATACATGCTAAACATAAGAAACAAACACTAGATCGCAAGAACAACTTCCTACCATCATCAAACATCCAAAGTTTCCACCTTTAACCTTCACAAGTTCAAAGCCACCCCCTCTTCCTCTTTTGCTCATGGCCCATGATTGGTTTAGGGCTTGTGTTCCATTTCTTCATCATTTGACTTACTTTCCCTGCTCCCTAAGGTGATCTTAGGCCTTGGTTAAGGTTAAGAGAGGATTGGAGTTGATTTTTGCTTAAGGAAAGTGAAGGTAGAAGAGAGAAAGAGAGCATGAATACAAGCCGTTCTGTACAAAAGTGAAAATAAATTTATGAAATGAAAGAGATAAGTTATGCGAACCTTAAGAATAGAAAAGACCTCCCTTTCCCTCCTTTTAGCCAGCTATAATCACTCCCCTATTTGATTTGCATTATACCTCACTATTTGAATGAAAATATCTTCTTCTTCCTTAGTCAATTACAAAACTACCCTTCCTTAATAAGTATCTCTTAAATCTTCTAGAAGTTTTTCTTGGAAAAATTATTTTTAGTTGATATTTGATAGTTAATGATACATTAATATTCTAACAAAGCACAGTAAGTTCGAATAACATCTACCGAGTAAGAAGCCGTTTGTCGATAAAACTATTTTTGATCACATTTTCGATTTTTCTTCAAACTATTTATTTTGTAAAAACACTTTTCAAAAACGAGTTTATCATCATTAGTTATTATTTAAACGGGGTTTACTAAGGTTATTAAATAAATCTAATCACATTTAATCTAAGATTCAAATTTGTAAATAATGCAAATATTTAAATACAAAGTATTCGAAATTCCAAGTCATTATAGAGTATGATAACTTATTGAAATTATATATAAAGTTTTGATAATTATTGGTACAAAGAATGACACTATTAGGAATAATATTTTGGTATTTATCCACACATGAAGAATAAATAAATATTATGTATATACTGTATAGTTCAAGTTAGTTTATGTAATCCTAAAGTGATATATAAGCAATCACTTTTGTGTGGACAACTTCAACGGGTCTTTCACTTGGAGGTTTATGTATGAATGACCGTAACCGTTTATAAATTAGTGTTATTTTTATACGTCTTAGCCAGTTAATGTAATTAGGTCCCTTGAGCTTGCCAATTCCGAAAATAACTTTTGTGTGGACATTTTCTGAAAATTTAACTAAAGTAGATTAGGACATTAGTATAATAGATGTTCTTATGTTATTAGTTAGGTTAAACATTACATTTCATTTATCTAATTAATAAATTTCCACTATATTTTTATATTTTTCAAATTTCGAAGAGAAATAGAGAAGTCTTTTGACTTCCCTAGTGGGTGTTAGGACTCACATGCCTTGGGATTTTGACCTCGAGGAAGTTCAACAAATCATTGAGGCACATGTGATGGATAACACCTTAACAATTGTATCATATAAAAATTATAATCAATGGTCTTTATCCTAATCTCATCTAACCTCAAGGAAATCTCAACAAATCAAGAGAGATTATTCACATGTACCTACCATTTTGCGATGGCCTAAGTATAATGCATGTAAATAGAGGAAAGATTAATAAATGCATGCATGTAAGATCTTACCTTTTTTAGTGAATATATTAATAGTACCACAAATAACATCTCTAACTTGAGGAAAGCTTAACAACTTAAGAATATACAAGTAATCTACTAATTTTAAATGACAAAGGATAGCTTATATTAAAGATTCATAATCTTTAATATATGTATGTGTGTATATATTGAGTGATATCGATTTAGGCAACAATATTTTTTATGAAATACCTTCAAATTTGTTGCGACCCGCAAATTTATCAATTTAAAAAATTATATTTATTTTAAATATTTAACTTTTAAAAAACAGATTATGATGTATTGAACATAATGATGGTAATCTTGTTTTGAATAAGTATTTACAAAAATAAACACTTTGAAGGAATATCGATAAAGTGATCGAAAATTGTTTTATCAATAAATACCCCTATAATTATTAGAAGTCGCGCATGGAGCTGGACACATACACCTATTTATCCATTTATACTTGAATATGAAATAAAATTATTTATTCTATGTTTGGGAAATGTACACATCATCAATAATGACATAATATTTAATAATTGATTTATGATTTTAAATTGAGTTTTAATACTTATTATAGTTATTCAAATAATTATTTTTAAATGATAATAATTCATTTTAATTAGTTATTAAGTGATAATAAATCATTCATAATTTTTTTTATAAAGATATATATATATATATATATTTTACTTGAAATTATAAGGAAAATTAATATCGCTTTATCGATGTAATAACACTTTCTATAAACAATTGTTTAATATTAATTTATATGGTTTTATAATTCAAATAGGTTCATTTTAATTAATCAATAATGATGGGTAGTTTTCAAATTTTGTTTATTATTTATGTATGTTAAGAAGAAGTAAAAATATGACCAGCAATCAGAATTAGAGTTGGTAAAGGTTTAACGAATAGAAGTTGTTTTAAGTCATTGCAACCTTATAAGATAAATAAGCACATATATATACATACATATGCATGTCATACATGCACATACATTTACAAATAAACAGACACACACGCACACACACATGTGTGAGTGTGTGTGTAAATGAAACAAATATCATGATATTTCTCTTATACTTCACCTTTAAGTATAAAAAGATCAAAATAAAAAGCAAACCTCACTTCACTATTACACACATCAACTCACACACATGGAGTCACATAGGGTGATTGTTCGGCTAATGGAGGAAGGAGGCAAAGGGATGAGGCAATGATGATGAAATGGCAAATAAATACCATAATATTTTAGTTCACATTTTTGCCTATAAATATCCACCATCCATCTTCACTTCCATTCACATTTTCCTCTACATTTTTCTAAGATTATTCACCTCTTTATACTCCACATTAATGGCTTCCTACCTTAGGAAATTTATGAAGAAAATTTAGCAAAAAAAGAAAATATTTTTATATAAGTATCTATACATTAGCTATCCACTTCAAAACACAAAAGGCAATATATATATATATAAGTATATATACATTAGCTATCCACTTTAAAATAATCTCAAACCACCACTCTCATCCCTCGAAACCCACGACCACATATCCTACCACCCAAGGCTGACCCCACCTCCACTTGCAAGCTTTGGCTTAGCTATCCGAAGGTCCAAGGCTTGATTCCATAGGCTTTGATTCGATCATAGTAAAGCTATAGCGAATTTTCATAAAGTTAGAAACTAATGAAGGTGAGAGACTCTATTTATATTATGATATTTTGGATGATGTTATATTTTTTTGGTTATGGTGATTGTGAACCATGTTTGGATATGGTAATATGTTTGTTTGGATGTGTAACCAATTCACATTTAATACACATCGAATATCACAAAGGAGATCACTTTCCTTTAGTAAATGAAACGATGTATATGAGATTGTTAAACCTCTTTAAAATGGTTTATAAATGTTTTATAAACACTAAAACCCAATTTGATGAAGTTTTGAAAAGTTATGAAAATTGAGTCAACATTAGGCGTGCCGCGTAATGGTAGTTTGTGATTTCGCGTCGTAAAGTTATTCGATGGAATTGGAGTCGGAATTATTTGGAATAAGAATTTTCTAAACCCTTATAATCATATTTTTCAAACAAAATAAAAAGATCAGGATTTCATGAAGTAGATTTGGAAATATAAGCAAATGAAAATTTCAAATCATTGCGCTTTGGCTGTTCGGAAACCAAGGCGATAAATTCTTTACAATATACATTTTTAATTCTTTAAAAATAAGGAATAAATTATATAAATATATTAAAATGTTTTAACAGAGAAGTGAGCTAAAAATTGAATTTCTAAATGATCTGCAAGCCGTTTTGATCAAATAAGCTTTTACAGCACTATTGGTAACACTTTTTGCAGCACTTTTTAATGCAGCACTTTTTAATAACTTTGAAATATGGCTTTAAACTTAAGTAATCATTTCGAAATCTTTTATAAATATTTTCAAATAAAAATTAAATAGTTTAAAGATGATTTGGAGGTTTTATAATATATTTTAAAGGATTTAAATAAATGATTTAAAGAAAAGCTGTTATAATTAAGTAAATTTATTCCTGGCTATGAAAGCCGATGAGTAAACTATATTTTTCTGTTCATGAGATCCGAATGTGAGGTGCTCAAACTGAGGACATGTTCAGGAGTAACTAGTGCCCTGGCTCACTTGGTCTCTTTCCTAGGCGAGGAATAGATAATGTCAAAATGTCGAAAACGAAACTAGTATAAAAGATTCAAATTTACAAATTTAATACAACTTAGATTGTGTAGAATTAATCTTCTTATACTTGATATTAAATTCCATGGAGGGAACTCATACTATTCATATGAACTTAAAAAGCGATTCTATTGTTATTCGATGGATAGCAAAGTTTGGATACAGAAATTGAGAACAAGTAGAATTAGTATAATTTCTATCGACCCTATTTGCTCAATAAGGTTTTGCAATGTGATTTATGAGAGATGATTTTGATTTGGTATTTCTAAAGTTAAAGAGAGGTTTAATGTTTCCATATATACTGGAAAAGAATACGATTTAACGATTCGTATCACTAAAAGAGATATTTTATTTGATAAAAGATTTTAATAAATGAAATGATAATCACCCTCAAACTTAACATCGTTTTATCAATGATTTCTGAACCGGGATCGGATTTGCGTGATTCCTATCCAAAAACCACTTCGAACCAATTTACGCATTTGAAAGTGAAGACATGGAATGTAGGGCTGCTTATCACCGACCCTTGGGGAAAATTTCCCATATCATATATATGTGTGGCAGTAGTGTCTTCATTTGACCTTCGATGCAAGGGCTGCTTGCTACTAATTCCAATGGTGTTTCCTGATAGGATGTAGTGGAGAGTTCCTCAGTTTGTCTTATTCCTGGATAACTTGTATGGATGAATGTCTAATGTTGCATTTTTAACATACACGTATATTGGTTTTTACAAACGCCTGTTTGGCGATGTAAGAAGTAACTCTCTTACACTTAACACCTTCTTTGGAACATACGAGCTCAAAGGTTATACATTTGTGGAATCAATAATATATGATGGAATTGGCAAGGTGGCATTCAAAGTGGAATGTGCTACATAAAAGGTAATCATTACCTTGGGCCTTATCATCCGAAAATGGCTTAAAAAAGGCATGTCTTAAGGCTATGTGGTTCAAAACCATTAGGGTATGTCATTACCATTCTAGATTACACTCTATATATCAGGTATGTTGTGTATCCTATGAAAGCTCTTGGATAGGTCAAGAATGGCCAAGGTGATATCATATTCGGTTCTATCCGCCACCAAATAGGTCTGCTGGTAGGCCAGTCTTGCCAGGTATAGAGGTTTCAAAGGCGTTGATCCTCGATACTTCCCTCTAAAGATACACTACAAGAAAGGTAGTTCCTTACCTTGCCGTTGTATGGAATCCTTTCTCTAATAAGTGCCTTCAGACTTGATTGTAGAGCCTAGTATGCTGGAATTCAGTAATGTAACAATTTTGGCTAAGATTAAGTATATTTACCTGAAAGTTGTTTTCAAAAGAATGTCATTAAAAATAATATTACCAGATTTTTCATAGTAAAGATTTTGGTTATCATAAGGTAAAAACACGTTCTGTGTTTATGTGCGGCGTGGTCTTATGAGATACCCTTTATTTTCAAATATCTGTATTTTGAGTTTCTCACACCAGTCTCATGATTGAGCCAAAGTTTATTTTCTTTTCCCTTAAACTCTGGGCGCCTTATTTTTCCAACCAGCCAAGTAGTTAGGTTTAACTTGAAGCATTATGATGAAGCTCGAAGTCTGGAGCTGAAGATGTTCGTGTAGATAGTTCTCCAATTCCATTTCTGCTGCATTAGTTTACTAATTGTTTTCAGGCTTTATAAGGACAGAGATTTATAACTATCCAGGTTGATTTATAAGATAGGCTTTGAAAAATGTATTTAAAATTTCCGTTGTAAAGTTATATATATATATATGTGTGTATATATATATTGAAATAATATAAGTTATACCATTTGTGTAAGTTTCTGTTCTGCCTTTATTGTATTTTACCCTTTATTATCCATCCTTCAATCACTTGGTTTTACGACATGTGAATACCGAGGATGTATTAAATTTTTGAGGGTCGAAAGGGCGAGTTGTCACAAAATTCAAGGTCGGAAACATCTGAAATAAAAATATGCGTACCATATGCATGTATTTATTCCTTAAATCTAATTTGGATTTCTAATTGTTTCACTCTATTTAATTTAATTTTAACTTTATTAAGTACATCATGTTTAATAAATTTAATAAATTTAATTAATTATTTCACTAACACTTTAATTACTTTAATTTTTATTCATTCTAACCATTGTAAAACTAAATGTTGGCTATAAGATTTATAGTAAATATATGTATGTGTATCATTATACATGTATATTATATATTAATTAAGTTTAAATTATTTTTTTACTAAAACATTTTTAATCAAAATAAAATTTATTAATTTCAAAAATTCACTTATGATTTGCCTTAAAAAATTTAAGATAAATACGCATATATAATTATAAAAGTTTTAATTTAATTAATTAACTTTTTAATTAATCCAATTAATTGAAAATAACAATAAAGGTTTTTAATTAAATTTATTAATTCCCAAAATAATTTTTAAAAATATTTTATAACATTTATAAAATTTCATTTAAATTTTAAACTTAACTTTTAAATCTAAAATATTATTTAACCTGTGGGCAATGCCAATAACCAAATATCCTTCGGGCAATGCCAGTACCCAAATAAGACAATGTACTTTAATTTTATTTTATTTTCCAAGGAAAGCCAGATTTATAGCGATCGTATCACTTTTCATATATAAGATAATGTGTGAGGCAAGATGCCTCAACAAATATCTACTACTTTATTACCCCAACCCAAACCTTAAACATTACTTTTCTAGACACCCTACTGAATAGGTAGGCTTTAATAAGTTAGCCCTAATATCACTAATTTTGACCGCATAGACTATTATGCTCTAATACCATTAGGTAAAATATGTGAATCTTAATATATTTTTACCATTTTGGATCTTTATTAGAATTATGAAGTCTAATTGATTTTTGATCCAATCTAAAATATTTTAAATTAATTTTTTTTCTCTTTAATTTGATTTTAAGAAGTTTATTTGAATTAAAATAAATTATAATGCTATAAGTGTATTGTAACGATCCCAATTTTGAATTGATTTTAAATTAATAATTTATGTAAATTTTTGAATAAATTTGAAATAAATTTGAATTTGAATTTGAATTTGACTTTGGATATTGAATTTGTATTTGAATTTAAATCTTAAATAAATGACTTAGAACAACAATTTGAGTTTGAAAATATTACTTATGTAAATTAGTAAATTGATAGTTAGTTTTAATAGAATTTTCTTTTAAATAACGTGTATATGATAATATGATTAAGAAGATATATTTATAAAATAAGAAAAATGTAATATAAAATTTATTTGGAAGCTTTTAATTGATGAGTAATACAAGTGTTAAACATGTAATAAGAAATCAACAAGCAGGCAAGAGGAGAAAAACAAAATATTTGACCAAAAGTAAATACATAAGTCAAAACAATAATTATAATAACTTTACATAAACATATAGGATAAGTTAGAAAAGATAACCTGTGTAATACAGGTATAAGCAATGCAAAGAGACAAACTACTTACATATAAAATATCTATGTACAGAAAAATATATATATTAATAACAAGTATTTGCTGTGAGTAAGTATATGCAATGCAAGAAGATAATTAAACAAAGCAAATAAAAATATCTACAAACAAAAGAAAAATCATTAGTTGTAAACTTAAAAAGAAACATTTGTACTAACTAATATCATCTCAGCATCAAAACAGGACCATATCAGCGTAAATAAAATCTTCCCTGGTCAAAAATGTAGGCAAAAGAAAATATCTCTGATCAAATCAAATAAGAAAAAAATAAACAAACAAGCTACACCAGAACATACCTCCCCTCTGCAAACACTATCCTTTCTATGTATATATATATCCATCCTGTTCTTGTTCATTTAACAATAAAGAAAAGCAAATCCAGTTTCAATATCAAAGGAAAATATCAAGCCTGAAGTAGTAAATCAAATAAAAGTTCAATAATATCAAAGCATGTTTCAAACAAATAAATCCCCGTTCATTCTGTAAAACTGTGAGTAACATATGTTTTTAAAATTTAAAAGTTGAATTGGTTGCATATATGTGTCTATTGCTATATATATAAGGATCCTCTGAATATATTTAGAAGCTGGAAGTATTTTGTGTACAGGTTATTGTTATACCTGTTTCTATTCTAAGATTCTAAGATATCAGACTTTGATTCAAAAATCATTTTTACCTGATCTACTTGATGTTTGGGTTTAATGTTAAAACAATAATTGTTTATTATAGCATATATTCAAGATTTAAAATTTATTTAAGTTAAATCAACTTGTTTATAACCCTAGGAAGCAAGAAACTGAGCAAAGCTTTAAATTAGTCAAAATCTGAATTTCTTAATTCTCGAATTCAGGGTTATAAACTAAATTCTTATACTAAAATATGATTTTTAAAGTAAAAATTAGGATTTTTAGATCAAGGATTTGAGAGCAGTTCGTATTTGTTCGAAAATTGGGTTTTGATCAATTGCGGTTGATCGGAGTGTGGTTGGTGATTGAGGCTTTGAGTGGAGGTGGAGGAGCCTACGTCGACGGTGGGAAAAAAATTCTCGGAGACGCTCACGTTCACTGTGGCGACAGGGTGTATAGAATTTGTTTCTAAACCTAGTTTTTACATGTGCTTGTATTTAGGTTCGTTCGTCGTCATTGATTGACCGAGTGCAACGCGCTTTTGGGTGATGGAAGAGGGGGAGTTGACGAAGTTGTAGCCGGAATTGTTGACCTCTTGGTGGTCAGAGCGGTGAAAACGAGGCGATGACATGTTGGGTGGTGATGGGTCTCGCTGTTCCAGGTTTGGGTATTCGAAATCAAATTCGATTCTCGAGGAACGACATAGTTCAGATGATCGAAGGTTGATGTACTGATGGTAGTCGACTTGCTCGACATGGCAGTGTTGGACAGAGGAGTTCATCGGCACCGTGCACGTGCACGGTGCTCTTTATTTTCTGGTGGAACTGGGTTTTATTGCTTGCGTGATTGTTTCGAGTATTACTCGAAGTAGGTTAGCATTTGACTCGAAGCAGGACGGACTCGGGGTCTTCTTGAGTAACTCGAGTGATTACTCGAAGTAATAGGGGTGTTGAACTCGAAGCTGTTTGATATTGCCTCAGGTTGGTTTTAAATTGGTACAGGTTTTATCAAACCTGTCTGCAATTTTGAATTTAAGCAAATTTAAATGAATTTGGGTTTTAAATCAAGAATTTAAAAGCAAGGTTTTAAAAGCCAAGTTTAAATCAAATAGTTTTTTTTAAAGTAAACCGTTTTCAAATAAATATTTGAATTGGATTTGGATAAAGTTCTCGTATAAGTTGATATTTAAATTTGGTAAATATTTAAATAAATAATCATTTTTGAATCTTAAATTCAAAATGAAATTTGAATTTAAATGTGGAAGTGTATTGTTTTAAATACACTTTAATATTAATAAAGTCATTAATAAAGAAATGGATTACCTTAGAGATAATTAAGGTATTAAAATGATTTAATGAATAAGATAATTAAGGATGACTTCTTTATTTAATTTATAAATTAATGATTTGGATCAATTTATAACTAGAGATTAATTTGGAAAGTAATTAAAGAATTGTTTTGGGTTAATGAAGGTCATTAACTAAGATTGTGTACATTAATTAATGTGATTAATTTTGACAATTAACTAGACTAATTAATTAATGATAATCATTTATGAAATTGTGCAAGTATAATTACTTTATGAAAGTAATTAAGAAGTTAATTGCTCATTGTAATTAATTGAGTTTAATTTGATTAAGTTAATTGTCAAATATTGTGCACTGGATTGATGTTTCTGTTGTGATTATGATACTGTGTGATTTAAATTGCTTTATGCTGAGCTGTGATTTATGATTTGTTTCCATATGTATGTGAAAAACCTTTTTGCCCGTAAACGGCATTTGAATTTCGATGCGACAGGGAGTCGGATTTCAGTTGGTTATCTGAAACCCACAACAAATCGTGATGATGAATCTTTGTGATTGATAAATTTACTTTATCTATGAATCAGCGAATAAAGATAAGCGTTATGGGTTATACCGCTTGTCGATATTGATATGATTGAATCCGTGATGATTGATGATGTTGCACTATTGTGTGAAACCCTGGACTACACCATACACACACAAATATGGATTTCACGAGAAAATCGGTTAAGTCACAGATTTTTGAAATGAGTTTAAAAGTTGAATTTTGAATTCAAATGGTTTGAAAATGGAATTGGGTTAAATGTGAAAAGCTTTTAAAAAGGAGTTTTTGAGGATAAAAGTTATTTTGAATAACTTGATAAATTTTTGGAATTTAAATACTCGAATTAAATTTGAATTCAAGATTTGGAATTGGAATCTGTGTTTGGAGATTATGGTTTAAAAATATTATACAAAGTTATAATGTGTTTATATGGATTTTAAAACATTTTAAAAGTATATTTTGAGAATTTGAATTCAACCCAAGTTTTATACTTGAAGGGTTTAACTTGAGCAAATGTAACCGGATTTCCCGAAAATGAAAACTACTTGTTTTCAAATAATAATAGCTTTCATTTTAAGAAAGGATTTCCAAATTGTATTGAATGGTTTCAAGTTTGAAATGGAATTGAAATGTTTTGAAAGCTATGAAATGAGTCTTTGATTCAAAGACCGGACGAGTTAATCCAACTTGAATTGTAACATGTTTTTGAAAGGCTATAAATGAATCTTTGGAAACTAGTTTTGAAAGCTATAAGTTAAATCTTGATTTAAAGATTTAACGAGTTAATCCAATTGAAATGGAAATTGTTTTGAAATCCATGAATGAATCTTTGTGAACGGGGTGAACTGTGTGAATTGAATCTTTTGGTTTAAAAGATTAAAAGTGTGGAAATTGTTTAAACCATTGAAGGTTGTTGAAATGAATCTTTTTGTTTAAAAGATTGGAAATGGTAATTTGTTTTAACCATTCGAATGAAAGGTTTTGGGCTTTAAGCTATGATTTAACTGAGACCCCAGTATCCATATGATTTTTAATATTGCGCTCGTTATTCGGTTTAGCCGGGAGAGGACTTTGTGTCATATAACCCATTCTGAATAGTGATACGACGTATATGGATACCGGTGGTGAAGACCGGATATTTTCGAAAACGAAAGGGTTTCTTGTCGAATGTCTCTGCATCGGCTGATCCTCAGTATGGAGATTTGAGCACCCATTGTGATGGGGAGGCGGACGTGATTAGGAAGTATCCGGATGTGCAAGGGTTTCTTTGGAAGTGCCTTCGGTTCTGTTCGAACCCGGAACAGACTTGTATGGATGTATGTCTGACGTTACATTTTGAGATGTAAAACTGGTTTCTATCAAATACATTTTTGTTTGGTGGCGGAGATTTATTCTCTTAGCTTAACACCCTTTTTTGAGACGTACGAGCTCAGAGGTTATGTAGTTGATGGTTACTAGCGATACATTCCCAATTTGGTAATGTGGCATATGAAGTGCCGCTGATCATTTCTTAATCGAAGCATGGCTTTGTGAAAATGCGTAGCTTTGTGGATGAGACTTCGTCGAGCCTCACAAACCGGTAATGGTCGAAACAGGAATGTTGCGACAAGGTTTTTTTTAAGGGTAGCGTCCCTAGGGTATGTCCATTTCCTTCTGGATAGAAGGTGATATCATGGTATAGAGCCCAGATATCGAACCTATGTGGTTACTGCAAATTTATTACTTTGTGATTGTTGGTGTCGAGCGCTCGAATAAAGGTCGGTACGACTGGGGATGTCATAGCTCGTGTGTTAGTTACCTAGTTACAGCTTGGTTAAAGCGTGAGGTAACGTCGGCCTTGTTTGGCAGAGATCCGGTTAGGTTCTCGGGGACGTCCTTCCAGAGACATTCCGTTTTACGTGGGAAGTTCCTTTGCTCGACCATTAGTTGGAAATCCAAAGGAACAATACGAGCCCTGTACGGTTTTAGTTGTATAACCTGCCATGAAATGTGGCGGTAACATGCTATTGAACATGGTAGCTATAGTTGACATAAGTGCGAAATGCCCATGCTGACTAAGATTAATATTATATTTTCGAAAAGTTTTCTGCACTACGTACTAATAATAATATCAAATGGTTTTCGCATATCAAGCATTTTTCAACTATCATAAGGAGAAATCTCCTCCAAGTGTGCGCTTGCATTGAGTTTGTCTTGGGAGGCCGTATGGCAGTTTCATTTTCCAAAAAAAAGAATTTCGAATTTCAAAAGTAAATCTTTTGGTTGTTTTAAAAGATAAACTGTTTTTGTTACTCATACCAGTCCCATGACTGACCTGGGGTTTATTGTTCCTTTCCTAAACTCTGGGTCCCCATCATTTTCCACACGGGCAGTTTAGAGTTGGGTTTTTCAGATAGCTAGGTTTAGTAGATTATCTGGAGCTAGTTCAGTCTCTGGATGACTGACCTTGCTTATCTTTGTGCATCGCGTTTGGGCGTTCGAGCTATTTCTAGATTGGTGTTTGGAGATAGAGAGTGCAAGCATTGGAGTTCTCTTCTGAAGACTATTCTTTCTATTGGAGATCATAGTTATTCTTTCCGCTGCTATTTCTTATATCATATCTCTGATGCATATTGATATTCAGTTGTATCATTTTATTATATCATTCATTGTATCTGGATATTGTATCAGATGTTGTATATTGATATTATTCATTTTCTTCCGCTGTGTTGTACTTAATGGTGTTATAAGATCCGGCGAACCAGATTCGACGTTTGGATCTGCGACATTGGAATATGAGTGTCGTATTCAGTGCCGATTTTCGTAGGTCGAGTCAGGATCGTTATAAGTGGTATCAGAGCTGAAGGTTGAAACTTTAGCTCAGGAGTATAACGCATTAAGTAGCTCATTAGAGATAGGGTGAAGTATACCCTAGAATGAGTATATCCCTAAGATATCCGTTCGTATGCCTCAGTATATTCTCTTACTATCCATTGATAATGAGTATGAGTGCAAGAAGAGGATGAGACCGGGGACAGGGGAGTACCACTGCAAATGGTCAATACCATGTAATAGCGAAAACAATTTTTCTATCAATCTCCTTTGATTTGATTTCAACTCTTTGATTGGCTTTATGACAGCTCGAGGGAGAAGCTTTGGTATGATGGCGGCCCTAACGAATCATGTAGATAAGTTTCTATTTCGTATTCTCTTCGTTAAATCTCTATCAGCTTTTCGTTTTTAACTTCCATGAATTTGAAGTTCTATTTGAGATAAATTGGTAAATTAAATATAAAGTTGAATATGAAGATTTGTATCGATAAAACGATTTCGATTGAACCAAATTTGAAAATTTATTGTGATTCCTTATGAATATCAAAGTCCAAAGAGGGACCAGTTATATATACTTTGGGATATTCCGACTTGAGTTTGGAATCCATATCTAGTATTTGAAAATTGTGTGGTTAAATCCATTTCTCTTTTGTTTGGGTCTCGATATATTCTATGAATGGTTAGTTATCTCTTAGGACTAACTAGAGCCCCTGCATATTCGTAGATTTGATCACCCGAGTATCATGTGCAGTATTGAATGAGTTTGTTCTCATATTGGTGATATTCTGATTTGGTAAGCCAAATACAGAATGGATATCCAGTTTGACCTGGAAAACTGTTTCTCTGTCTTTATGTATCTATCTTTGTGTTTCCGTGCCTGCAAATTTTGGAGGACGAAATTTCTTTAAAGGGGGAATCTGCAATGATCCGGATTTTGAATTGATTTTAAATTAATAATTTATGTAAATTTTTGAATAAATTTTGAAATAAATTTGAATTTGAATTTGACTTTGGATATTGAATTTGTATTTGAATTTAAATCTTATATAAATGACTTAGAACAATAATTTAGGTTTGAAAACATTACTTATGTAAATTAATAAATTGATAGTTAGTTTTAATAGCATTTTCTTTTAAATAATGTGTATATGATAATAATGATTAAGAAGATATATTTATAAAATAAGAAAAATGTAATATAAAATTTATTTGGAAGCTTTTAATTGATGAGTAATACAAGTGTTAAACGTGTAATAAGAAATTAACAAGTAGGCAAGAGGAGAAAAACAAAATATTTGACCAAAAGTAAATACATAAGTCAAAACAATAATTATAATAACTTTACACAAACATATAGGATAAGCTAGAAAAGATAACCTGTGTAATACAGGTACAAGCAATGCAAAGAGACAAACTAGTTACATATAAAATATCTATGTGCAGAAAATAATAATATTAATAACAAGTATTTGCTGTGAGTATGTATGTGCAATGCAAGAAGATAATTAAACAAAGCAAACAAAAATATCTACAAACAAAAGAAAAACCATTAGCTGTAAACTTAAGAAGAAACATTTGTACTAACTAATATCATCTCAGCACCAAAAAAGGACCATATTAGCCGAAATAAAATCTTCCCTGGTCAAAAATGTAGGCAAAAGAAAATATCTCTGATCAAATCAAATAAGAAAAAAAATAAACAAGCTACACCAGAACATACCTCCCCTCTGTAAACACTATCCTTTCTATATATATATATATATATATCCATCCTGTTCTCGTTCATTTAACAATTAAGCAAAAAAAATCCAGTTTCAATATCAAAGGAAATTTTCAAGCCTGAAGCAGTAAATCAAATACAAGTTCAATAATATCAATGCCTGTTTCAAACAAATAAAGCTCTATTCATTCTGGAAAACTGTGAGTAACATATGTTTTTAAAATTTAAAAGTTGAATTAGTTGCATATATGTGTCTGTTGCTATATGTATAAGGATCCTCTGAATATATTTGGAAGCTGGAAGTATTTTGTGTACAGGTTATTGTTATACATGTTTCTGTTCTAAGATTCTAAGATATCAGACTTTGATTCAAAAATCATTTTTACCTGATCTACTTGATGTTTGGGTTTAATGTTAAAACAAGAATTGTTTATTATAGCATATATTCAAGATTTAAAATTTATTTAAGCTAAATCAACTTGTTTATAACCCTGGGAAGCAAGAAACTGAGAAAAGCTTTAAATAAGTCAAAATTTGAATTTCTTAATTCTGAATTCAGGGTTATAAACTAAATTCTTATACTAAAATATGATTTTTAGATTAAGTATTTGAGAGCAGTTCGTATTTGTTCGAAAATTGGGTTTTGATCAATTGCAGTTGATCGGAGTGTGGTTGGTGATCGAGGCTTCGAGTGGAGGTGGAGGAGCCTACGTTGATGGTGGGAAAAATACTCGGAGATGCTCATGTTCACTGTGGCGACAGGGGTGTATAGAATTTGTTTCTAAACCTAATTTTTACGTGTGCTTGTATTTGGGTTCGTTCGCCGTCGTTGATTGACCGAGTGCAACGCGCTTTTGGGTGATGGAAGAGGGGGAGTTGACGAAGTTGTAGCCGGAATTGTTGACCATCTGGTGGTCGTAGCGGTGAAAATGAGGCGATGACAGGTTGGGTGGTGATGGGTCTCGCTGTTCCAGGTTTGGGTATTAGAACTCGAATTCGATTCTCGAGGAACGGCGTAGTTCAGATGATTGGAGGTTGATGTACTGATGGTAGTCGACTTGCTCGACATGGCAGTGTTGGCCGGAAGAGTTCATCGGCACCGTGCACGTGCACGGTGCTCTTTATTTTCTGGTGGAACTAGGTTTTGTTGCTTGCGTGACTGTTTCGAGTATTACTCGAAGTAGGTTAGCGTTTGACTCGAAGCAGGATGGACTCGGGGTCTTCTAGAATAACTCGAGTGATTACTCGAAGTAATAAGGGTGTTGAACTCGAAGCTGTTTGATATTGCCTCAGGTTGGTTTTAAATTGGTATAGGTTTTATCAAACCTATCTGTAATTTGGAATATAAGCAAATTTAAATGAATTTGGGTTTTAAATCAAGAATTTAAAAGCAAGGTTTTAAAAGCCAAGTTTAAATCAAATATTTTTTTTTTAAAGTAAATTGTTTTTAAATAAATATTTGAATTGGATTAGGATAAAGTTCTCGTATAAGTTGATATTTAAATTTGGTAAATATTTAAATAAATAATCACTTTTGAATCTTAAATTCAAAATGAAATTTGAATTTAAATGTGGAAGTGTAATGTTTTAAATACACTTTAATATTAATAAAGTCATTAATAAAGAAATGGATTACCTTAGAGATAATTAAGGTATTAAAATGATTTAATGAATAAGATAATTAAGGAATGACTTCTTTATTTAATTTATAAATTAATGATTTGGATTAATTTATAATTAGAGATTAATTTGGAAAGTATTAAAGAATTGTTTTGGGTTAATAAAGGTCATTAACTAAGATTGTGTAAATCATTAATTAATGTGATTAATTTTAATAATTAATTAGACTAATTAATTAATGATAACCATTTATGAAATTATGCAAGTATAATTACTTTATGAAAGTAATTAAGAGATTAATTGCTCATTGTAATTAATTGAGTTTAATTTGATTAAGTTAATTATCAAATATTGTGCATTGGATTAATGTTTCTGTTGTGATTATGATACTGTGTGATGTAAATTGCTTTACGCTGAGCTGTGATTCGTGATTTGTTTCCATATGTATGTGAAAACACTTTTTGCCCATAAACGGCATTTGAATTTCGATGCGACAGGGAGTCGGATTTCAGTTGGTTATCTGAAATCCACATCAAATCGTGATGATGAATCTTTGTGATTGATAAATTTACTTTATCTATGAACCTACGAATGAAGATAAGCTTTATGGGTTATACCGCTTGTCGATTTTGTTATGATTGAATCTGTGATGATTGATGATGTTGCACTATTGTGTGAAACCCCTGGACTACACCATATACACACAAATATGGATTTCACGAGAAAATCGATTAAGTCATAGATTTTTGAAATGGGTTTAAAAATTAAATTTTGAATTCAAATGGTTTGGAAATGGAATTGGGTTAAATGTGAAAAGCTTTTGAAAAGGAGTTTTTGAGGATAAAAGTTATTTTGAATAACTTGATAAATTTTTGGAATTTAAATAACTTGAATTAAATTTGAATTCAAGATTTGGAATTGAAATCTGTGTTTAGAGATTATGGTTTAAAAATATTATACAAAGTTATAATGTGTTTATATGGATTTTAAACCATTTTAAAAGTATATTTTGAGAATTTGAATTCGACCCAAGTTTTATACTTGAAGGGTTTAACTTGAGAAAATGTAATCGGATTTCCCGGAAACGAAAACTACTTGTTTTCAAATAATAATTGCTTCCATTTTAAGAAAGGATTTCCAAATTGTGTTGAAAGGTTTCAAGTTTGAAATGGAATTGAAATGGAATTGAAATGTTTTGAAAGCTATGAAATGAGTCTTTAATTCAAAGACCGGACGAGTTAATCCAACTTGAATTGGAATTGTTTTTGAAAGGCTATAAATGAATCGTTGGAAACTAGTTTTGAAAGCTATAAGTTAAATCTTGATTTAAATATTTAATGAGTTAATCCAATTGAAATGGAAATTGTTTTGAAATCCACGAATGGATCTTTGTGAACGGGGTGAACTTTGTGAATTGAATCTTTTGGTTTAAAAGATTAAAAGTGTGGAAATTGTTTAAACCATTGAAGGTTGTCGAAATGAATCTTTTTGTTCAAAAGATTGGAAATGGTAATTAGTTTTAACCATTCGAATGAAAGGTTTTGGGCTTTAAGCTGTGATTTAACTGAAACCCCAGTATCCATATGATTTCTAATATTGCGCTCGTTATTCGGTTTAGCCGGGAGAGGACTTTGTGTCAATAACCCATTTCGAACAGTGATACAACGTTAGCATTTGAAGACCGGTGGTGAAGACCGGATATTTTCAAAAACGAAAGGGTTTCTTGTCGAATGTCTCTACATCGGCTGATCCTCGTATAGAGATTTGAGCACCCATTGTGATGGGAAGGCCGGACGTGATTAAGAATTATCTAGATGTGCAAGGGCTTCTTAGGAAGTGCATTCGGTTCTATTCAAACCCGAAACAGACTTATATGGATGTATGTCTGACGTTACATTTTGAGATGTAAAACTGGTTTCTATCAAATACATTTTTGTTTGATGGCGGAGATTTATTCTCTTAGCTTAACACCCTTCTTCGAGACGTACGAGCTCAGAGGTTATGTAGTTTATGTTTACTAGCGATACATTCTCAATTTGGTAATGTGGCATACGAAGTGCCGCTGTTCATTTGTTGATCGAAGCATGGCTTTGTGAAAAAGCGTAGCTTTGTGGAAGAGACTTCGTCGAGCCTCACAACCCGGTAATGGTCGAAATAGTAATGTTGCGGCAAGGTTTTTTTTAGGGGTAGCGCCCTTAGGGTATGTCCATTTTCTTCTGGATAGAAGGTGATATCATGGTATTGAGCCCAGATATCGAACCTATGTGGTTACTGCAAATTTATTACTTTGTGGTTGTTGGTGTTGAGCGCTCGAATAAAGATCAGTAACGACCGGGGATGGCATAGGTTGTGTGTTAGTTACCTAGTTATAGCTTGGTTAAAGCGTGAGGTAACGTCGGCCTTGTTTGGCAGAGATCCGGTTAGGTTCTCGGGGACGTCCTTCCAGAGGCGTTCCGTTTTATGTGGGAAGTTCCTTCGCCCAACCATTAGTTGGAAATCCAAAGAAATAATACGAGCCCTGTACGGTTTTAGCTGTATAACCTGCCATGGAATGTAGCAGTAACCTGCTACTGAACATGGTAGCTATAGTTGGCATAAGTGCGAAATGCCCATGCTGACTAAGATTAATATTATATTTTCGAAAAGTTTTCTACAATATGCGCTAATAATAATATCAAATGGTTTTCATGTATCAAGCATTTTTCAACTATCATAAGGAGAAATCTCCTCCAAGCGTGCGCTTGCATTGAGTGTGTGGTCGGAGGCCATATGGCAGTTTAGTTTTCCAAAAAAAAGCATTTTGAATTTCAAAAGTAGATCTTTTGGTTGTTTTAAAAGATAAACTGTTTTTGTTACTCACCAGTCCCATGACTGACCTGGAGTTTATTGTTCCTTTCCTAAACTCTGGGTCCCCAAAATTTTCCACACGGGCAGTTTAGAGTTGGGTTTTTCAGATAGCTAGGTTTAGTAGATTATCTGGAGCTAGTTCAGTCTCTGGACGACTGACCTTGCTTATCTTTGTGCATCGCGTTTGGGCGTTCGAGCTATTTCTAGATTGGTGTTTGGAGATAGAGAGTGCAAGCATTGGAGTTCTCTTCTGAAGACTATTCTTTCTATTGGAGATCATAGTTATTCTTTCCGCTGCTATTTCTTATATCATATCTCTGATGCATATTGATATTCAGTTGTATCATTTTATTATATCATTCATTGTATCCGGATATTGTATCAGATGTTGTATGTTGATATTATTCATTTTCTTCCGTTGTGTTGTACTTAATGGTGTTATACGCTCCGACGAACCAGATTCGACGTTTGGATCTGCGACATTGGAATATGTGTGTCGTATTCGGTGCCGATTTTCGAAGGTCGAGTCAGGATCGTTATATGTATCAAATGGATTCATGTGTATAGTGCGCATGCAACATATAATTAGTGTACATATTTAATTTGTAAGTTTAGAGGTGTTGAGATTTACACCACAATTGACATATTCATCCTTTTATATATACCTTTGTTGCCCATATTTTGATTTTGATACACACACACATATATATTCATATACATATACGTATATATATATATATATATATATATATGCAATTGTATATTTTTTATTTAAAACGGCGTTGACAAATTCAAAGTATATTGAATTAATATCTTAAAATTTTGAATTAATTTAAAATTCAAAGTAGTTCTAGATTTTAAACAAAACATCTATTTATAAATTTTAAATTAATATTATGTACTATATCTTATAATATAGAAAAATTAAATTTAAAATATACATATGTAATATTTATGTTTAATTTCAAAATTATATTTATTTACATAAATTATTAAAATAATATATATATATATATATGTTGTTTTTGATTCAGTCTAAAGGTTTCTAAAAAATTAAATTTTTATCGAATCTGTGCAGATTTGGTTATTTTTTTGATTAAATATAAATGTTTACATTAATATATATAATAATTTTACAATTTTTATTCGTTATAATCATAGATAAGAAAAAATTAAAACCTAAAATCATATAGATTAAAAATTTATTTTTAAATTAGTTAATATATATTAAATTTTTTAACTTATTATAAAATTATATTAGCTAATTTCAAATAGTTTTATAAATGTTTATTTATTTAAAGTACGGTCGAAATACAATAATAATAATAGTACTAGTAATAGTAGTGGTAATAATAATGTCTTCGTGTATCTTTTTAACAAATTAAATGTGAAAATTAAATCAGACAACAATGCACATATGAATTCATTATAAAAAATTACATAAGACTAATTAACACAGGCACGATTGAATATGTAATCAAAAATAAAATTGGATTATTACTTGAATAAGTGCCTAAGATTCACACTTTAAATGAAGAATAACTCCTTAGGTTGGATTGAATAAGCCTCTGTATTTCGCTATGATCCAGAGGTGAACATCACTTTTCTTTTAATTTGATTCTATTTTGGGAATTAATGATATCTAGCCTTGATTATTGTGGCAAGAATGGACAAGAAAGATAACAAAAATATGCGATGAGGTGGTTTATATAGTGGCATTAAGAAGAGGTAAAGGAGGAGAAAATATCTACTTCTTCTACCTTTTCTTTTCCACCTTTTCAAAACTATTTTGAAACACTTAACTCTTCCCCTAATGCCCTTATGGCCGATCGTGCTTAAGGTCGTATGAGTCTTCCACAATTCCCAAACCCATTTATTATTTAAAAGATCTATATCGTATATCAGTACGCCATACTTCCCTTTTATACACACACTTTATCAAATACTATAACCCTCAAAATCAAATAAAATTTGATAATTAATATTTCACAAATATTAATTAATTTGCAATAATTGAAAATTAATCAAATAGTGTGGTATTTTGGAGTATTCTTCAATATGGTTGTGCTAATCAAAAGGCATAAAATTCAATCTACGATTAATATCGAACAGAATATTAACATTCATACTCTACCTTAGCTAGTGATGTAACAGTTCTATCAAATTTATCGCTTATATGTCCTTTCAGTGAAATCCGATTTTACTATTTTAAGCACTGTCCGATAATAATGATTCTTTGCATCAATTCTCTTCATCAAAACTATATTTCTTTTGTACTTATGTAATTTGGTTAAAATTCTTATATCATCATTCGACTCGGCTAGTCCAAACACAAATTCCTTGGTTCAATAATAACAATCACTATTCACCTCACCACTCTAGCCAAATTTGACTTTGAGTTGACTATAGTTGATCATGGTACTAACCTCGTATAAATGATTAGATGAATTCTCTATTAGATAATTTTTCATCTCCGGCGCTTCAACACAAACTCATCTAACTATAATCAAAGTGGTGTATTTACATTGAAGTTCAGCGATACTCTCAATTTGAGAGGATTGTGTAATATCAACACTTTGAGATTCTACGTCTGATCTTAGTAATACCAACTGATAAAAAACTCTCATGTGAGTAATTCCATATTTATTCAATAACTTTTAGTATGTAACCCATTAGTTTCCCTAGCAACTATGAGTTATACAATGCTTAATATTTGAAGAGCATTACGTATTCTAGTCTCAACGGATGTATCGATATCCTCTCTCCAAACATATTGACTAGGAATATTAAAAAAATATTTTGACTTTTAATGCGCCAAATTTCTGATGATTACAACATATTGTAATTACTACCACGTAACATATCATTTAAGGATTTTATATTTAATATACATAAATTAAACAATCAATTCACATATCATAATACTATCAGTATATAATAGAAAGAAAAATACCTTTTCCGAATGAGATTCTATTATAGAGTTAATAATTTATAATAAATTACGGAATTTCCTCCAGTGCATACCCCAAACTCTACTACTAAGAAAATTCTTAAAATCAATTTCGAGTTTCCTAACATCATTACAAACCTCAAGGCATTCTTATATCACCACTCTAAAGCGGTGCAAATTTTAAGGATGTGGGTGTAAAGTTACATTGCCAGGATCGAATATGGCTTATAAATGCATAATCGATAGTAAATTTGATAGAAATAATGAAAGAACACATAATCGATTTTATACTGGTATGAAATACTCATCATACATCCAATCCAACAACTGATTTTGGGAATTTCATTATCATACCTCTATTGACCTAGAAGAAGCGATATATTATAAACTCTACATGAACAGCCAAACTAATCTTCAACATAGACTACTTGAGTAACATGATTACAGCCTTACTAATTTTTCAGATTTTTTCAAAAAATTAGAATATAAACTTCTTTGACAATATATTTTGGCTCAATACACACTACACCAGAATTGAAATTTAGTAGCGGCATAGAAAAACTACTACTTGTTTTAGTAGTGTTGCAGAGAATACTTCATAATGACATATTGGGGAAACTAACGTATTTTATATAGCAGTGTAGTAAATGCTATAATAAAACAAAGGCACTGTAGAGTATTTTTGTGTTCAAAAACGTATTTATGTTACGCCCTAGGTACTGTCATCAAAACTTGTTATAGCATTTGTTTTTGGTTCAATGCGAGTAAGGGGCCAAAATGATACTAAAATAATAATATCCAAAGCTTTTTATGTAGAGTTTATTTTGTCAAGGTTTCCTTATTGCTACCATATGTGTTGTAGGGTTCACTCTTTGGTACCATATGTCGTTTGTAGCATTTGAGTTTTGTTATATGTAGCGCCTTTTAAATGTTACTAAAAAACTTTGGATTGTGTAGCAATGATTTTACAAGCTATAATTTCCTATTTGTTACTAGTATACTTTTGGTTACATTTTCCTCACATCATATTACATAATATATATATCAAATTCTATAAATGAAACTAGCAGCTATTTCAATAATTATCATACATAACTAATGGTAAAACATAACCATATCATAATTATTTCAGATAACATAGTTATAATCATCCTAAAATGGTTTCCCCAAACTTTGCAAAAACTCCACAACAGATTAACAAAGAGTTACGATATGAAATCCACAATCATTCATACACAATTTTACATAACAAGCACTGAATTAATTTATAATGTATAAGAATACAAAGGACAAAACTGAAGGATATATTCTTAACTGCATCAACAAAAACTTCAATCGATACTTGTAACTTTTATTTCTTGTAATATATTTTAATTACATATAGAGAGTTCAAAAATTATCATGGGAACTCTGAATATAAAATTTGACATATAAAAATAAAAAGAATAGAAATAAATTGAACTAAACTATAATTTAATAATGGAACAAATAAACTGAACTAAAATAAAGAGAGGTTGTAACTACTCATATTTTATACATTTAGGAATTTAGGTAATCAATCGGTTTAATTAAGTTAAATAACTTAATCAAACAAATGGCTTGAAAAGGTAGGATTTTAAAGATACATGAATTAGGACTAAAGACCTAATCCCTTGTGATCTTTATTTCATTTAAGTAAAAAAAAAGCATATAAAGTTTGTTAAAATCAAATAATGGGTCAAGAATAGACGAAAAGAAGAGCTAGGGGTAAAATGGTAAATTAAATGGGAATGTGCTTTATAATTTCTTAAACAAACTTTCTTTTCCTTATTCCCTTTATTTCATTCTTCTTATCAAATGATAACTAAAGTTTTCCAATTTATTTTCTTCATAACTTCTTTGTACCTCAACTATAAATTACGAATAAATATTCCACTGTAAGTTTGGATATTCTCTACATAGATTTATTAACTCAAGCTGGAAACTTCGTTAGGATTAAGCCTAAATTTGTGAAATAGAGAAGCTTCAAGAGAAGGTTGGATTAAGCTTAGGAATCAGAATTCTTTTGTAATTAGCTAGTGGGATTTACTCTTTATGTTATTTGATCAACAATATTTCTTGTTAAATGGGTTAGGGCATAATGAATGAGTTCAAATTTAGGTTTTTGTGAAGAAAATCATGATTGAATGAATATCTATAAATGTATAACCATAAAATAATGTATTGACAAAAATACTGGATGTAGCGCATTTATTCTTTGTTTAGACTGTATTGGTTATCTCTTTTTTTGGGCAGGATTTTATGTGTAGAAAATGAGTTAAGACATAAGAGAATGACATAGTTGAATGCATGTGAGAGTTTGAATAGAAGTTTATTAGTTATATCTATGTTTTAACTGAAATACATTCACCAAATCAAACTTATTCATCAAGTACAGAAGGAAACTAGTATTTATCCATACTTCAAATCGACATCCATACTTCAAATCGTACTCGAATGCCATAGATTCGATTGTTCAAATCCGATTCGCCGGAGCTTATAACAACATTAAGTAAATAACACAGCGGAATAAAAAGAATAATACATTGATATACAGCTTTGATACAATATCTGATACAACAGATGATCCAATAGATATCAATATACATCAGAGATATGATACAATAAAATAGCAGCGGAAAAGAAAACGATAACATCTAGCAGCGAAACAAATAACTCTAAGATAGTCTTCAAGGAAGAACTCCAGAAACTGCAACTCCATTTCCAAGAACTAATCCAGTGATAGCTTGAACCCCCAATAACGATGCACCAAGCTGAGCAAGACTGGTGCGATCCAAAGAACGAACTAACTCCAGATAATCTGTTAAATCTAGCTATCTGAAAAAAACCCAACTCTAGACTGCTCGTGTAGGAAATAATGAGCACCCAGAGTTTAGGAAAGAAAACAATAAACTCCGGATCAGTCGTGGGACTGGTATGAGCAACAAAACAGTTTATTTTTCTTTAAAATCAAAACAGAGGAATATTTTTGAAATCAATTCGCAATGCTTTTGAAAATGTAACTACCATAAGACCTCCCACCACACACACAATGCAAACGCAAACTTGGAGGAGTTTTCTTCTTATGTTAGTCAAAGATGCTTCTACGCAAAAAATCAAATCAATTTTGATATTATTATTAGTGCATAGTGTAGAACAAATTCTTTCGAAAGTAAAGATATAAATCTTAGCCAGCATAGGTACCATTATATTATGCCTACTAATAGCTACCATATTAAATGGCAGGTTCTACAACTAAAACCGTACAAGATCGTATTGTTTCTTTGGATTTCCAACAAATGGTCAGGCCAAGGAACTTCCCATTGCCACTGAGAATGCCTCTGGAAAGACATCCCCGAGAACCAAACCGGAACTCTGCCAACACAAGGCCGGGTTACCCCTAACTGGGTAACTACTGACACGAGCACGCCATTCCCCGATCGTAAACGACCTTTTTCACGGGATCCCGATAACCAACAACCACAAAGTAATAACTCGTAGTAACCACATAGGTTAAATATCTGGGCTCCATACCATGATACAACCTCTATCCAGAAGGAAATGTACATACCCTAAGGGGAGCTACAGCAACCCCTAATAACCTTGCCGCATCTTTCCTGTTTTGACCATTTCCGGGATGTGAGGCTCGATGAATTCACGTCCACAAAAACACACTTTGTACAAAAAGCCGTGCTTTGGGTCAACAAATGATCAACACAATGATCATCAGGATAGACGATCAAATAAATGATCCTATCACAAATAATCAACACAATGATCATTTCAGCATCACTCAGCATGTCACATTACCAAACTGGGAATATATCGCTGATAACTTCAACTATATAACCTTTGAGCTCGTACGTCTCAAAGAAGGGTGTTAAGCAAAGAATAAATTCTCCGCCACCAACAGAAATATATTTGAAAGAAATCGGCTTTATATCTCAAATTGTAATGTCAGACATACAATCCATACAAGTCTGTTCCGGGTTCGAACAGAACCGAAGGCACTTATAAAGAAGTCCTTGCAATCCGGATATTCACAATCCTGATCGGATTTCCCATCACTTATGGAATCTCTATACCAGGAGCTACCCAGTGCAGAGACAATCGATAGGTCATCCTATCGCTCTCGCAAATACCGGTCTTCAACACCGATCTTCTAATGCTATCCATAACGACATATCACCTATTCGGAATGGGATATATGACACAAAGGTCCTTTCCCGGCTAAACCGAATAGTGAGCGAAATAGTTCAAAAACAAATGGATAATGGGATTTCAATTAAGTCACAACTTAATAATTCAAAACTTTCTTTCAAATGGTTTAAACCGATTACCATCTCAATCTTTAAACAAAAAGATTCATTTTCACAATCTTTATCGGTTTAAACAATTTTCACATTTTAAATCTTTTAAACAAAAGATTCATTCACAGATTTTCCAAATCAATTTTCATTTCAATTTGATTAACTCGTTAAATCTTTAAATCAAATATTTAACTTATATCTTCAAAACAATTTCATTTAAATTTGATTTAAACACATCATCAATTTAAATCTGTCAAAAATAAACAGATTTAATTCATAGCTTTCAAAAAGAATTCATTCATAACTTTAGGAAAATCATTCCTCTATTCAATCTTGAAATTTCCCTAATTAACTGGAATCTCAGTTCTTATCTAAAAGTGTTTATCATTTGAAAACAACAGTTTTCATTTTGGAAATCTGATTCATTTATACGAGTTGAAATCCTTGGGTTAAATTCAAATTCCCAAAAATAATACTTTAAAAATGGTTTAACTCAAAATGACCAGTATAATATCATTAATCCCTAATTTCAAATTACAGAATTTAATTTCAAGTATTGAATTTAAATTTAAATCAACTTATTTAAATTCCAAAACTTAATCAAGTAATTTAAAAATAATAAATTCTATTTTGAAATTCCATTCCAAAAGCTTTTCATATTTATTCCGATTCCATTTCCAAAACATTTGAATTTAAAAGTTCAAATTTAACTATTTCAAAAATCTGCGACTTAATCGATTTCCTCGTGAAATCCATATTTGTGTGTGTATGAGTGTGGTCCAGGGGTTTAACACAATAGTGCAACATCATACAATTATCACAGATTAAAACATAGAAATATAGTTGACAAGCGATATAACTTATAAGCTTATCGCTCATTCACAGATTCACAGATAATATACAATGTAAATAAATGAATGAGTCATACACAGCTCAATCCACAGTACAAAGTATCACAAATCAGATAAGGAAATCAATTTAAGGCATCACATATAATACGATCATTCATAAGTAAGGTCAAACATTTGATAAAAATTTATAAACAGGATTTATTAATTATTTAATCCTATGTAATTCAATTTATTTCCAATTAAATTAATTACTTATGCATTTATTATCCAATTCTGATTTATTAATTCCAAATCATATATATTAATTAATAAATAATCCTTAGTTAATTATCTACATTAACTAATAACATTTCTTAATTTACTTCTTAATTGATCTTTAGTTATAAATCAATTTAAATTATTAACTTAAATACATAAGTCATTCCTTAATTACCCTATTATTCTTAAGATAATTTATTTCATTATTAATGACTTCATTAACATTACATTTCAAATTTAAATTCAAATATCATTTGAATTGAAGATCCAAAATGATTATAACTTGAATTCAGTTTAAAAATCTTGTAAATAACATTTATTATTTACATATAAACTTATATAAGAAAATCTTTTAAATTAAACTACTTGAATCTTAATTCAAATTTAATTTTCCAAAATACATTAATATTTAACTTGCAAATCTCACGTTAAACAATTTATTTGCTTTTCATTTAAAAATCTTTAAATTAAAGAATTCTCAAAATCAAGTTAATTTTTATTGAAACAAATTTACCTTTCAAAACTATTTTATTTGAATTTATTTTTAAAACATTCATATTTAAACTGATTTAAATTTTCAGATTGAATTCTAGGAAATCTTGAATTCCATCAAGTTATCTTTGATATCAAACTTTTGATTTAACTTCCTAAACAAAAGCTTGAATTGAAAACTGACTTTTCACATCCAAATCCATTTTAAACTTTAAAATTCAAATATCATTTGAATCAATACCTTTAAACATTCAAATGGAACTGCTGCAACATTTTGTTTCAGGTCTAATCATTGAAAATCTGGAAACAATTAGGTATTAAAACCTGAAACTTATTTTAGTATTAAAACTGCATTTTAGATTTTAAAACATAAATTTGAATTCATACTTCTGATTAGATTTAGACTTTGTTAAATCTTAGTTGACAACTTAAATTCAGTTGCATCATGATTTCAACTAACATACATTAAATTTTGCTTTAAATTTAGTTTAAATTTAAATGTACAGGCAGTTTGTACAACCTGTAGCAATACAACTCTTACCTGAAACCAAAGCAAACTGCTTCGGGTTAATTACCTTCCTGCTTCGAGCAAAAAGCCAAATAACCCGAGACTTTCCCGAGCCAAACGTTCAAACTACTCGACACCGAGTCCCCTTCTTCTTCCCCATCCCATATTATTTCCTGATGCACGAACTTCAACATGTGCACGTGCACATCTGAATCGAACATCGTCGACCAACTCTACGACCACCGACACATCATCTCCGACCCACCTAACTCCCCCGACCTCCTAAATTGATGAGAACACTGGAGTATCAAAATCGAACTACTCGAGACTACTGGAACCAAATCACCATTCTCGAAAAACTCCTCGTTCAGACAACCAAGATCACCAGAGACCACCGGAACTTCATCAAAACGTCGCCATAACCTTACGCGTCAACTTCCCCCAGATCTATCAACTCCGATGCCATATTGATGACGAACTCCCCTTCAAAACTTCGTTGAACAAACTGGGTTGTTAAACCCTAAATCAACCATGTTCGCCATCCACGATCATCTACAAATTCTCTAACTAATTTTCTGATGATCTACATCCCTCAAACTATATTCGATAACAAGCACGCCTTTCAATTCGTCATTGATTACTGAGAATTGACGGAAATGGGTTTTCCCATCATCTTGAAAATTCCATCTCGAATCGAAACTAAAAATTCTGTTTTTCATCTTAAAAATCATCGTTTGTAAACTCAAATCCATTTGTATAACCAAAACTCTATAATCAAATTTTTGAATTTTCAAGTATGAAGATATCTTACTGTAAAATTTAAATTTTGAAATGATTACCTAATACAAAATTTTGAAAATATTAAAAAAAATGAGGTTATATTCTTCTAATCATCTTTCATTTGGGAATCATAACGTATAATCAATCATAGAAGTAGCAATTGAATTTAAATTTTAAATTTTGTTCCTGTAACATGACAGGGATATATGCATATGGACAGGCATAGGCTTATACATATTGATATATGAACAAACATGCATTTTTAACATCTACTCGAGCATATTTCACAACAAATTTCAGATGTCAATCACAAACAACTCAGATATAACAGATTCTGGGGTTTTGAATGAAGGATTACTCACCTGATTTTTCATAAAAAAAACAGAGCTTCCTTTTTGAAACTTGTTTTGAATTTTCAGAGCTGAAGTGAAGTCCCCCCCTTAAATCTTTGGTTTCATTTGTTTAAAGTTTATTCTTGATGTTCGATGCTGAGATGGGTTAAGGGTCTTTCAAGCTTTTACTTCAGTTTTGCATAGTTTAGAATGGATGAGCTTAATGAGGAAGTTGATATATAAGGAAAGAAGTTGAGTACAGTATTATTTGTACAGGGTGAAATATTATTTTATAGAGTTTGTTCATTTGCAGATCTCGGCTGGAAGATCTTATACATGCTAGAGGAAATATCTTGTTCGTACTTTGTGTATTCATGTTTATTTGTTTTTAAGTATTCTTCTTGCCTGCATACTTGCCTACAGGCTACATACTTTGTTTGCCTTGCTTTTGCTTTTACATACTACTTGCCTTACTTCAATCCATACTTACCTGTACCTTCTTTTCTTTAGCTTACTTTAGCTTGCATATTTATATATTTATTTGTTTTGCTATAGTTACTTACTTTATACTTCATGTACACAGGTATGTATAATCTTATTTGTATTATTTTGTATTGTTTACTTTGCTTATTTATTTGTTTGAATGCTTTTATTTGCATTACCAAGTTTGTATTTGTATTTGTTTGCATATAGCTATATGTTACTTTGATTAATTTGTTTTGTTAATATTTGTTTTATACTTATTGTTTTTATTTATTTTATTTCTTTTCTTTTGTTAGCCTACACATTTCTATTTTTATCTTGAGTATTTATTTTATCTTACATACAAATTGTTTTGTATCTTTCTATCTATATTTATTTCAATAGTTTATATTTTAAAAGATATTTTGTTTTGTTTATGTTTGTGTTTTATTACTTTATAGTATGAATAACTTCTGTTTTAACATGTTGTTAAAATTTATTTATGAGTTACTATATATATATATTTTTCTTAACTTATTTTATAACCCAAATATTTATTAAATCATGCATCTAAGATTTAAATTCAAATCAAAATATATATATATATACACTCAAGATTTTATAATATCAAATTGACTCATATATATCCAAATATACATATACAGATAAATATTCACATATATACATATATATATAATATTTAAAAATTTAAATGATTTATATAGAATATACTTGAACTCGGGGAAACTCGCTTCCATTTATAATTAATTTTATAAATTTTTATTCAAAATTTCATTTAATTATCAATTTAAATTAAATTAAAATCTAGGGTCGTTACAAACTTCCCTCCTTAAAAGAATTTCGTCCTCGAAATTCGCAGGCACGAAAACAACACAGAGATAGACAAATTTGATCTCTACAATTTCTCAAATACAAGATATGGATTCCAAATTCAAGTCGGAAAATCTCAGAATACATACCAATTTGTCACTCTTCGGACTTTGGTATTCACAAGAAATTACAATAGAATTTAAAATTTAATTTTTAAACAAAATCATTTTATCGATACAATTCTAATCATTCTTCATATTCTATTAATCAATTTATAATTTCCATTTATAAATCTCTTAATATAAATTAATTTATATTATTCTTTTAAACGTCTTTAAATTCCTTTAAAATTTCACCGTTCTCTTGATTTATAAAATAATCAAATTTTTATAAATCTTATATTCAAACTTTTAATAATAAACTCAAAAATCCGGTTTAAACTATTTTATAAAATCATTGGTTCATATTTCTCAAAAATCGACTTTTAATCGTATTTCTAAAAATCAGCTTTTTAACTATATTTCACAAAAACCATAATTTTTTATAACTTTAAAAATTATAACGTTTATTTATTTATAATGGATCAATTCCAAAAATATAGTATATTTTCAAAATCACTTTTAAAATCATTTTAAAATCCCAAAATCTGGGTCCAATGATGCTACACACCAAATAGTCAATCACGACTAACAACGATATCATATATCGATATGATAATCAATCAAATATCAAAATATCTGAAATAAAATAAATACTATTGAGGAATCCAGTTGGATCCCTCCAACCTGTTTCCTGCATCCAAAAACATTAGCACAATACCAATTTCGCTCCAGTACGAAATTATCGCGGTATATGTTCTTATTAAATATTATCCGCTTAATAACGGCGTAATAGGGTCTCATCCGCTAAACAAAAAAATGCGGGAAATCAACAACTGCAATATATACATATGCCAATATATATATATTGATATTATATATAATACCAATTTCACTGTTTATGAAATATTCGCGGTATATGTTTATATTAAATAACATCCGCTTACTAACGGCGCATAATGTCTATTTCAACAATCAATAATTTACAGTCATCATTCAAACATGCATTCAAATATTTTAAATCTAACTATTTAAAATAAAATCGAAATCTATTCGATTGAGTGAGAAGTTCTCACCTTGGTTTTAAATTTCCGTTTAAGCTTTAATTTCGAATAAAATTAAACGCGCGTTTAATTTTACCCGAAATTCTCACTAACTCCAAACGACTCCAAACCAACTCCATTGCGTAGTGCTCGTCCATACGATCCCAACGCAACTGAGTTTGCATTTTTTCGACCTCGTATGAAAAAGTTATGATTTTTACAAGATTATACACGATTTTATATAACAATTATAACATAAACTTTTATAATTTTAACCTATGCCTAATCCATGCCGTTAGATCATGATCCAAGGGCTCCCCTCCATCTTCTACATTCACGCAACCATCTCCAGGAAGGAGCCAACGTAGCCGAACCCACTTTCAAATCTAGGGTTAAATTTAGCACCCACCACACTCAACTTCGACACGATCAGATTGCTCCACCTCGAAGACCACCACACTAGCTCCCCACGGCCCAAACCCCAAGGCACTCGGCCTCCTCCTCCACCTCAGGTTGCGTGCGCAACTGTACACGCACGGCCCCCTATTGCTTCCCCTACGCAACTCCAAACCCCATCAAATCCGTATGGATTTGTAGATCTCTTCTTCCTCTTCAATTTTGCTTTAGAAAGTATTTGATAATATTGAATGGATTTGAAGAATTTAATGGAAGAAGATGGAGAATTTTCGGCCTTTAATCCTGTAGGTGGCGGCCACGAACTTAGGCTAGGGTTTTGGAATATTTTTTTTATTTATTTGTGTGTGTGGTGTATTTATAGAAAACCAAGCGTAAACACTATTCATCCCGGGAATTCCGAACTCCGATTTAGACGCCGTAACCAGTGTACCTAGGGTTTATCCCGCGTTCCGGACACAATGGAACAGGATTCGGAAGCTAATTCGGAAGTATGTGCGAGTTATGGCTGAAAACGTTCAATTTAAATTAAACCGATTTAAATCGATTTCTAGGCGTTTTAATTTGTACCGGACAAACGGTAAATCCAATTGACTTGAAATTTGAAACCTTACAATAATATCACATTACGGATCCGATGAAACTGGTTTCGTCGAAATCCGAGACTTTTTGAAAAATGGCTATTTTGACTCGTCAAATTTAAATTAAAAATAAATCGATGCGTTTCGAGCTGCCACGATCAAACGATAGCTCCGATTGACACGAAAATTGAAATCCGGTAATAACTAACTATTACGGATCCAATGAAACTGGTTTCGTTCAATTCTGAGACTGTTCAAAAATTGGCTATTTTACAGTCGATTATTAAATATTAAAATATTCAATTTTCACAAATTAACTTTTAATTCGATTTTAAAAGTTCTAAAATATTTCTATAACTCCAGTATGATTAAATAAAATTTTCCAAATTATTTACAATCATTTTTAACTCAATTTTTAATTATTTCCATAATTTAACGTATTAAATTATCGATTTAATTATCCAAATAAATCCAATAAATCTAATAATTCAAATAAAAATTTATTTGACTTATAAATTCACTTATAAATATTTAAAATTAATTAAATATTCAAATTTTAATTTATAAAAATTCTGGGTCGTTACAATCTTTCCCCCTTAAAAGAATTTCGTCCTCGAAATTACAATTAAGAAAGGTTACAGAATTTATTAACTTTCCAAAATTCATAATTAAATTCCTTATGATAACTTTTACTAAGTTTTCAAATCATACTTAGTTATCTTTTCAAAAACAACTACTATTGTTTAACTTTCAATTCCAAATCAAAGCTTAAGTTTTCCAAAATTTTCCAAAATTTTCTCAAAAATTTTTCTAACGCCTTAAATTTCCGGAAAAATTCGCCATGTCTCCTTTGCGCGGCTCGATCCGAAAAAAAATAAATGACAGTATATATATCACAAATATACATCTCATCAAGTAATGAGGCATCCCGAAGGGAAAAAAGTATAAAAGTGCGATATTTAATCCGAGATATGTACCTTATATTTTATTAGCGAGCATATACGGCTAATATAGCGCTAAAGCGAACTCCAAATGCGAAGCAAACGCGATCCGCACCTACTAAACTCAACAAACAACATGAGAATCATGCATGTAGACAATAATCTCAATATACAACATATAGCAACATAATAACTATATATATGTCACATAGCAAATGCAACTAAACAACAAATGCAATATATATTCAACCATCAATCAACTATAATCCATAACCAATAATATTCATTCATATTCTCATTTATATACAATGAAATGGTTTTAAATTTCAAATCACATTTGATTTATTTACATTGGATTTACTAACATTCATTCTCAATTCAATTAGTTTATATTTACTAATTAAATCCAATTCACATTCAATTCTATTCAAATTTATTTACTTCTAATTTGAATTCAATTTCATAGCTTTCAATTTCATTAACACTTAATGAATTATATACAATCAATCAACAATCATATAACAATCAATTTATATTAATTACAACCAAATCCTTTTGCTTATATTCATTCTCATTCAATTTATTCAACTTCTAATAACATTAGAATTTAATGAATTAATACTTTCATTAATTATTCCTTATCAACTTAAATTACATTCAATTGTTTTAACATTCAATCCATTCATTCAATTCAATTACAAAGTTGAATGCCATAGATTCAATCCATACTTCAAATCGTACTCGAATGCCATAGATTCGATTGTTCAAATCCGATTCGCCGGAGCTTATAACAACATTAAGTAAATAACACAGCGGAATAAAAAGAATAATACATTGATATACAGCTTTGATACAATATCTGATACAACAGATGATCCAATAGATATCAATATACATCAGAGATATGATACAATAAAATAGCAGCGGAAAAGAAAACGATAACATCTAGCAGCGAAACAAATAACTCTAAGATAGTCTTCAAGGAAGAACTCCAGAAACTGCAACTCCATTTCCAAGAACTAATCCAGTGATAGCTTGAACCCCCAATAACGATGCACCAAGCTGAGCAAGACTGGTGCGATCCAAAGAACGAACTAACTCCAGATAATCTGTTAAATCTAGCTATCTGAAAAAAACCCAACTCTAGACTGCTCGTGTAGGAAATAATGAGCACCCAGAGTTTAGGAAAGAAAACAATAAACTCCGGATCAGTCGTGGGACTGGTTTGAGCAACAAAACAGTTTATTTTTCTTTAAAATCAAAACAGAGGAATATTTTTGAAATCAATTCGCAATGCTTTTGAAAATGTAACTACCATAAGACCTCCCACCACACACACAATGCAAACGCAAACTTGGAGGAGTTTTCTTCTTATGTTAGTCAAAGATGCTTCTACGCAAAAAATCAAATCAATTTTGATATTATTATTAGTGCATAGTGTAGAACAAATTCTTTCGAAAGTAAAGATATAAATCTTAGCCAGCATAGGTACCATTATATTATGCCTACTAATAGCTACCATATTAAATGGCAGGTTCTACAACTAAAACCGTACAAGATCGTATTGTTTCTTTGGATTTCCAACAAATGGTCAGGCCAAGGAACTTCCCATTGCCACTGAGAATGCCTCTGGAAAGACATCCCCGAGAACCAAACCGGAACTCTGCCAACACAAGGCCGGGTTACCCCTAACTGGGTAACTACTGACACGAGCACGCCATTCCCCGATCGTAAACGACCTTTTTCACGGGATCCCGATAACCAACAACCACAAAGTAATAACTCGTAGTAACCACATAGGTTAAATATCTGGGCTCCATACCATGATACAACCTCTATCCAGAAGGAAATGTACATACCCTAAGGGGAGCTACAGCAACCCCTAATAACCTTGCCGCATCTTTCCTGTTTTGACCATTTCCGGGATGTGAGGCTCGATGAATTCACGTCCACAAAAACACACTTTGTACAAAAAGCCGTGCTTTGGGTCAACAAATGATCAACACAATGATCATCAGGATAGACGATCAAATAAATGATCCTATCACAAATAATCAACACAATGATCATTTCAGCATCACTCAGCATGTCACATTACCAAACTGGGAATATATCGCTGATAACTTCAACTATATAACCTTTGAGCTCGTACGTCTCAAAGAAGGGTGTTAAGCAAAGAATAAATTCTCCGCCACCAACAGAAATATATTTGAAAGAAATCGGCTTTATATCTCAAATTGTAATGTCAGACATACAATCCATACAAGTCTGTTCCGGGTTCGAACAGAACCGAAGGCACTTATAAAGAAGTCCTTGCAATCCGGATATTCACAATCCTGATCGGATTTCCCATCACTTATGGAATCTCTATACCAGGAGCTACCCAGTGCAGAGACAATCGATAGGTCATCCTATCGCTCTCGCAAATACCGGTCTTCAACACCGATCTTCTAATGCTATCCATAACGACATATCACCTATTCGGAATGGGATATATGACACAAAGGTCCTTTCCCGGCTAAACCGAATAGTGAGCGAAATAGTTCAAAAACAAATGGATAATGGGATTTCAATTAAGTCACAACTTAATAATTCAAAACTTTCTTTCAAATGGTTTAAACCGATTACCATCTCAATCTTTAAACAAAAAGATTCATTTTCACAATCTTTATCGGTTTAAACAATTTTCACATTTTAAATCTTTTAAACAAAAGATTCATTCACAGATTTTCCAAATCAATTTTCATTTCAATTTGATTAACTCGTTAAATCTTTAAATCAAATATTTAACTTATATCTTCAAAACAATTTCATTTAAATTTGATTTAAACACATCATCAATTTAAATCTGTCAAAAATAAACAGATTTAATTCATAGCTTTCAAAAAGAATTCATTCATAACTTTAGGAAAATCATTCCTCTATTCAATCTTGAAATTTCCCTAATTAACTGGAATCTCAGTTCTTATCTAAAAGTGTTTATCATTTGAAAACAACAGTTTTCATTTTGGAAATCTGATTCATTTATACGAGTTGAAATCCTTGGGTTAAATTCAAATTCCCAAAAATAATACTTTAAAAATGGTTTAACTCAAAATGACCAGTATAATATCATTAATCCCTAATTTCAAATTACAGAATTTAATTTCAAGTATTGAATTTAAATTTAAATCAACTTATTTAAATTCCAAAACTTAATCAAGTAATTTAAAAATAATAAATTCTATTTTGAAATTCCATTCCAAAAGCTTTTCATATTTATTCCGATTCCATTTCCAAAACATTTGAATTTAAAAGTTCAAATTTAACTATTTCAAAAATCTGCGACTTAATCGATTTCCTCGTGAAATCCATATTTGTGTGTGTATGAGTGTGGTCCAGGGGTTTAACACAATAGTGCAACATCATACAATTATCACAGATTAAAACATAGAAATATAGTTGACAAGCGATATAACTTATAAGCTTATCGCTCATTCACAGATTCACAGATAATATACAATGTAAATAAATGAATGAGTCATACACAGCTCAATCCACAGTACAAAGTATCACAAATCAGATAAGGAAATCAATTTAAGGCATCACATATAATACGATCATTCATAAGTAAGGTCAAACATTTGATAAAAATTTATAAACAGGATTTATTAATTATTTAATCCTATGTAATTCAATTTATTTCCAATTAAATTAATTACTTATGCATTTATTATCCAATTCTGATTTATTAATTCCAAATCATATATATTAATTAATAAATAATCCTTAGTTAATTATCTACATTAACTAATAACATTTCTTAATTTACTTCTTAATTGATCTTTAGTTATAAATCAATTTAAATTATTAACTTAAATACATAAGTCATTCCTTAATTACCCTATTATTCTTAAGATAATTTATTTCATTATTAATGACTTCATTAACATTACATTTCAAATTTAAATTCAAATATCATTTGAATTGAAGATCCAAAATGATTATAACTTGAATTCAGTTTAAAAATCTTGTAAATAACATTTATTATTTACATATAAACTTATATAAGAAAATCTTTTAAATTAAACTACTTGAATCTTAATTCAAATTTAATTTTCCAAAATACATTAATATTTAACTTGCAAATCTCACGTTAAACAATTTATTTGCTTTTCATTTAAAAATCTTTAAATTAAAGAATTCTCAAAATCAAGTTAATTTTTATTGAAACAAATTTACCTTTCAAAACTATTTTATTTGAATTTATTTTTAAAACATTCATATTTAAACTGATTTAAATTTTCAGATTGAATTCTAGGAAATCTTGAATTCCATCAAGTTATCTTTGATATCAAACTTTTGATTTAACTTCCTAAACAAAAGCTTGAATTGAAAACTGACTTTTCACATCCAAATCCATTTTAAACTTTAAAATTCAAATATCATTTGAATCAATACCTTTAAACATTCAAATGGAACTGCTGCAACATTTTGTTTCAGGTCTAATCATTGAAAATCTGGAAACAATTAGGTATTAAAACCTGAAACTTATTTTAGTATTAAAACTGCATTTTAGATTTTAAAACATAAATTTGAATTCATACTTCTGATTAGATTTAGACTTTGTTAAATCTTAGTTGACAACTTAAATTCAGTTGCATCATGATTTCAACTAACATACATTAAATTTTGCTTTAAATTTAGTTTAAATTTAAATGTACAGGCAGTTTGTACAACCTGTAGCAATACAACTCTTACCTGAAACCAAAGCAAACTGCTTCGGGTTAATTACCTTCCTGCTTCGAGCAAAAAGCCAAATAACCCGAGACTTTCCCGAGCCAAACGTTCAAACTACTCGACACCGAGTCCCCTTCTTCTTCCCCATCCCATATTATTTCCTGATGCACGAACTTCAACATGTGCACGTGCACATCTGAATCGAACATCGTCGACCAACTCTACGACCACCGACACATCATCTCCGACCCACCTAACTCCCCCGACCTCCTAAATTGATGAGAACACTGGAGTATCAAAATCGAACTACTCGAGACTACTGGAACCAAATCACCATTCTCGAAAAACTCCTCGTTCAGACAACCAAGATCACCAGAGACCACCGGAACTTCATCAAAACGTCGCCATAACCTTACGCGTCAACTTCCCCCAGATCTATCAACTCCGATGCCATATTGATGACGAACTCCCCTTCAAAACTTCGTTGAACAAACTGGGTTGTTAAACCCTAAATCAACCATGTTCGCCATCCACGATCATCTACAAATTCTCTAACTAATTTTCTGATGATCTACATCCCTCAAACTATATTCGATAACAAGCACGCCTTTCAATTCGTCATTGATTACTGAGAATTGACGGAAATGGGTTTTCCCATCATCTTGAAAATTCCATCTCGAATCGAAACTAAAAATTCTGTTTTTCATCTTAAAAATCATCGTTTGTAAACTCAAATCCATTTGTATAACCAAAACTCTATAATCAAATTTTTGAATTTTCAAGTATGAAGATATCTTACTGTAAAATTTAAATTTTGAAATGATTACCTAATACAAAATTTTGAAAATATTAAAAAAAATGAGGTTATATTCTTCTAATCATCTTTCATTTGGGAATCATAACGTATAATCAATCATAGAAGTAGCAATTGAATTTAAATTTTAAATTTTGTTCCTGTAACATGACAGGGATATATGCATATGGACAGGCATAGGCTTATACATATTGATATATGAACAAACATGCATTTTTAACATCTACTCGAGCATATTTCACAACAAATTTCAGATGTCAATCACAAACAACTCAGATATAACAGATTCTGGGGTTTTGAATGAAGGATTACTCACCTGATTTTTCATAAAAAAAACAGAGCTTCCTTTTTGAAACTTGTTTTGAATTTTCAGAGCTGAAGTGAAGTCCCCCCCTTAAATCTTTGGTTTCATTTGTTTAAAGTTTATTCTTGATGTTCGATGCTGAGATGGGTTAAGGGTCTTTCAAGCTTTTACTTCAGTTTTGCATAGTTTAGAATGGATGAGCTTAATGAGGAAGTTGATATATAAGGAAAGAAGTTGAGTACAGTATTATTTGTACAGGGTGAAATATTATTTTATAGAGTTTGTTCATTTGCAGATCTCGGCTGGAAGATCTTATACATGCTAGAGGAAATATCTTGTTCGTACTTTGTGTATTCATGTTTATTTGTTTTTAAGTATTCTTCTTGCCTGCATACTTGCCTACAGGCTACATACTTTGTTTGCCTTGCTTTTGCTTTTACATACTACTTGCCTTACTTCAATCCATACTTACCTGTACCTTCTTTTCTTTAGCTTACTTTAGCTTGCATATTTATATATTTATTTGTTTTGCTATAGTTACTTACTTTATACTTCATGTACACAGGTATGTATAATCTTATTTGTATTATTTTGTATTGTTTACTTTGCTTATTTATTTGTTTGAATGCTTTTATTTGCATTACCAAGTTTGTATTTGTATTTGTTTGCATATAGCTATATGTTACTTTGATTAATTTGTTTTGTTAATATTTGTTTTATACTTATTGTTTTTATTTATTTTATTTCTTTTCTTTTGTTAGCCTACACATTTCTATTTTTATCTTGAGTATTTATTTTATCTTACATACAAATTGTTTTGTATCTTTCTATCTATATTTATTTCAATAGTTTATATTTTAAAAGATATTTTGTTTTGTTTATGTTTGTGTTTTATTACTTTATAGTATGAATAACTTCTGTTTTAACATGTTGTTAAAATTTATTTATGAGTTACTATATATATATATTTTTCTTAACTTATTTTATAACCCAAATATTTATTAAATCATGCATCTAAGATTTAAATTCAAATCAAAATATATATATATACACTCAAGATTTTATAATATCAAATTGACTCATATATATCCAAATATACATATACAGATAAATATTCACATATATACATATATATATAATATTTAAAAATTTAAATGATTTATATAGAATATACTTGAACTCGGGGAAACTCGCTTCCATTTATAATTAATTTTATAAATTTTTATTCAAAATTTCATTTAATTATCAATTTAAATTAAATTAAAATCTAGGGTCGTTACAAAACTAGTATTTATCCAATTATTGGATAACTTATAAAAAGTTATGAATCAGGGTGTAGAACCATAGGTGAAAAGTGTCTTGATGATGGAGATCTAAACGTCGAAATGAATGGGTGGAAGATGAATGGGAGAAAGAGAAGAAGGTGGAACGAATCCCTTCTAAAGGAAATTCTTCCACCAAGGTTAACTATAGCCGAAATAACCAATCAAACGTTTGAAATTCCATTCATACATCTAAATTATTGAAATCCTATTTTCAAGTGTGTTTATTATGAAAATCATGGGCCATTCTAATGTCTAGGTGCCTATTCCAGATGTCTAAAATCAAAATCAGACGTTTACCTTCCTAGTTCAAACATCCGATTGGCCTTATAAATAACATTTACGTCTAATGTTTGATTGTTATCCCACTTTTCGGCAAAGCCGTGATATCAAAAGATCGATCACAAACAAAGGACAGTCCATCTCAGAGATTGGTTATACTTCACCTAGCTATGGATATCGATGAATTTTGCCCGAGTCCGGATCAGGCCACAATTGATAGGACGCAACAAGAAAGGTTGTAGGAGCCATCATTTCAAGTTTCAAGCCAATCCGAGTTCGTATGCTCATGATATGATGGATCCAGTGTGAAGAGAAATAGTCATTGTCTGGTTCGAAACCATGAAGTTCGAACCCACCCATTTCGAACCCATCCTGTTCGAAACCATCCGTGCCCTTGCCTTCGAACCCATGGTGTTCGAACCCATCAGCTAGTACCTAGCCTCGAAACCATCCGCTTCGAACCCATCTGGTTCGCAACCGTCCTAAAGCCTTCCTTCGAACCCAGGCGACGTTCGAACCCATCGGTTAGTGCCTGCCTCGACTCCATCGCCTTCGACTACATTACCTTCGAACCCACCACAGTAGCCTACCTTCGAATCCATGACTTCACTCGGCCTCACATCCTCACTTCGAACCCATCGAGTGATCTAGTTCGAACCGATCAAGTTCGAACCCATGAAGATTCCTGGATTCGAATCAGTCACGTTCGAAACCAGGAATACTTCCTATTTCGAATCCACCGAGTCAATTGGTTTAGATGACGTGTTCGCCGTAGTTCACGGAGTCGAAGCGGTCCATTCGGAGATAAGTTAGGATCGATTCGAATATTGCGCGCCACGTCACTGCAAGCCCACGTGCACTGATGGATTCGAAACGAAGGGTTTGAAATCATGGGTTCGAACGACCTAGCCAACCGAGAAGGCCAATTTCGAACCGAGCATATCTCCTTGACCATAGATCCAAATGCAACCAAATTTTCACAGTAGTTTCCATATGAGGTAAAGATTGTTCCTGCCAAGTTTCAGCTCGATTGGACCATTTCTTGATGGGTTCGAAATCACTTCGAACCGATGTCAGATCGAGACGAAACTTGGTGGGATCGGTCGCGTGGGCCCACTCACGTGCCAGGAGGAGTCTCACGAAGTTTCAGCAAGATCTGGGCCTCCAACGCCTATAAATAGCACCCTGAAGCCTTCAGAAAAGGGGATCTTTTCCGCCATTGAACGCCAAGACTCTGCCGGATTCAAGTTTAACTATCAGAGTCGCTGTTATATTCAGATTTCAAAGCAATTGTCAGCTGTAATCCATTGTAATCGATTGAATCGAGCAAAGTAATAAAGAGAAACCCTTCAAAGTGGACGTAGGCACGAACGCCGAACCACTATAAATCCTGTGTTTGTGATTGTTGCTTGTGAATTACTGTGATTTGTTACTTAGAGCTGAATTCTATATTGATTGTTGCTGAGTTCTGTGTTGAATATTATCGAATTGAACACGTAAACGGGTGCTTTCACGACTCTGGGTGTTTGTGACCAATTTTGGCGCAAACATTTTGGTGCTTTCACTGAGAATTGAACTCAGGAAGAAGTTGGATTTGAAAGTTCAGAAGTTCAGATTTAGGAATTATGGCAAGGCAATCAAGTAGGAGGCCAAGGCCTGAGAGAAGCGAACCACAAGGAAGCCAAGAGGCTTCCTCAGGAGCGAATCAACCATCGATATACATCACTAGGGATGAGATGGAAACTATGATGAAGAGGCAAGAGGAAATGATTCAGAGTTTACTCCAACAGATAGGACAGCTCGGAGCACAGAATAGGGAAGCCAATGGAGTCCAGAACGGAGCAGGACCATCCGGAGTAGCACCTGGATTAGGGGGCACACCCTTGGAGAACGTTGATCCAGTTTCGGAGAGAGAAAGGGGAGCATCTGCGCAACCCGGTAGTAGTAGAGATGCGAACGCTCAGTCAAGGGGGCAGATCCCGGAGTTACCTCGTGAACTCGGGGGGCAGGTTGGAAGTAGTGAACAAGGATTACATCTCGGAGACAATGACCGATTAGCAGAGATAGTTAGGAGAGCTTTGAGAGACAGTATGGTGAACAAAGATTTGGAAGATGTTAATAGAAGCCCTTTTACTTCATCAATCAGGCAAGCTAGGAACCCACCTGATTTCAAACTACCATCGTTGGATATGTATAACGGGAGAACGGACCCCACGGTCCACCTGACAAAATATATGAGGCATATGGAAGTACTGGGGGCATCGGAGGAGGTTATGGCCCGGTGTTTTCCATTATACTTGACAGATATCGCTGCACTATGGTTTAGACAGTTGGAGAACGGATCCATCGGAACTTGGAATGGTTTAGTAGAGAGATTTATGAGGCAATTCAGGGTTCATATTACAAGACCCAAGAACGTGATGACTCTGGCAACCCTAAAGCAGAAGGCCGGAGAGACCTTGAGAAGTTATCTGGCACGATTTAATGCAGCAGCAGCTTCAGTGGATAGAGCGGATCCATCCATGGTGGTAATGGCAGCTGTGTCCGGAATAGCTGACGGCACAGAGTTCAAGAATTCATTGACAAAGATCCACCCACAGATCTGGAGGAATTCTATCATGAAGCAGAAAAGTTTTTACGATTAGAAGATGCGAATGCCGAGAGAGAAGAAAGAGATGGGATAGAAATTTTTTCATTTAGAGACGAAAAGCCTCTTAAAAAGGATTCGGATAAGGATAGAGGTAAAAGAAAGATTGAGAATGACAGAGACAGATCGAAGCGGCAACGAAGGGAGCCGCGATTCACCACCTACACTGAGTTGAACGAGAGCCTGGAACGAATTTATCAGGATACCAAAGAACAGATTCCGTACCGTAGGCCGATGCGAAGGGATCCTACTTCTGACGAAAGGAAATCAGATAAGTTCTGTGTATTCCATGAATTAAATGGTCATAACACTAACGATTGTAGGCACCTGAAGGATGAGGTGGAAGGGCATATCAGGAACGGTATGCTCCTTCAATATGTAAGGAGACGAGCTCCTGTGGCGGAACCAGAACGACCACCGTCCACATCAGCTAGGGGCGACCCCGAACCAAGGCACCGTATGGTTATCAATTGAGTAAAATAACGATGAACAAGTTGTAAGCTTCCACTAACGCAATTAAATCATTTACACATGTGCGAGATCGCGAACGATCTCCAGACATGCTCTGAATGATCGTTGACCGTTTTGTAGTGGGAACTTACACTTTGACATCCATGCTTTACTTTCATTTCGCTTTAATTTGAACATTTAGACTCTGTTTGTTTGGACAATTGATTTTGAAGCTCATCCGTGTAATAGATATTTGATTCTGATAACTCTGGAATGGTTAAGCTACTTACACATGTACGGGATCGCGAACGGTCCTTAAGCATGCTCTGAGATGGCGATGAGCCGTCCTGACAAACGATCCAGGATCTCACCCGAACGTGACCCTGGCATCGATAACACCAAGCCCTCCCGGGCACACACACAATCCGCCTCGAACGGCACCCGACTTCGAACAGTCGTAACTCACCTTACCTCAATGGCTTGATCGCGAACGGTCGTCACTTGAGGTCCGACATCCGACCACGAACGGTCACAGATTTGCCTCGAACGGCACACGATCGCGAACGATCACTTCCTGCCTCGAACGCCATCGATCGCGAACGGTCATGGCTCACTGATTATGAAATCCGACCTCGAACGGTCACCATTCGCCTTGAACGGCACTTGGTCGCGAACGATCATCATTTGCCACGAACGGCAGTCGACCGCGAACGGTCCCATCTCATCATTCGCCGCGAACGGCATCGACCGCGAACGGTCCTATTCCATCTTATGCCACGAACGGCACGGACCGCGAACGGTCCCGATTCACTCCAAGCAGCATACGATCCCGAACGATCGAAGCATGAATTTATACGCTCGACCGCGCACGGTCGCACTTCCCTCGAATGACTCGATCACGAACGATCGTCATTTGAAGTTAAGCGCTTGACCACGAACGGCCGCGCTTCATCCCGAATGGCTCAATCCCGAACGATCGTCATTTGAGGACATATGAAACTATTGAGTTCTTTGCAGGTTGATAATCGGATACGAACATCCAACTCAAGGCATTACAAAACACACCTTCCTACCGCAAGGCATGTTTTGGGGGGCAAAATGTTATCCCACTTTTCGGCAAAGCCGTGATATCAAAAGATCGATCACAAACAAAGGACAGTCCATCTCAGAGATTGGTTATACTTCACCTAGCTATGGATATCGATGAATTTTGCCCGAGTCCGAATCAGGCCACAATTGATAGGACGCAACAAGAAAGGTTGTAGGAGCCATCATTTCAAGTTTCAAGCCAATCCGAGTTCGTATGCTCATGATATGATGGATCCAGTGTGAAGAGAAATAGTCATTGTCTGGTTCGAAACCATGAAGTTCGAACCCACCCATTTCGAACCCATCCTGTTCGAAACCATCCGTGCCCTTGCCTTCGAACCCATGGTGTTCGAACCCATCAGCTAGTACCTAGCCTCGAAACCATCCGCTTCGAACCCATCTGGTTCGCAACCGTCCTAAAGCCTTCCTTCGAACCCAGGCGACGTTCGAACCCATCGGTTAGTGCCTGCCTCGACTCCATCGCCTTCGACTACATTACCTTCGAACCCACCACAGTAGCCTACCTTCGAATCCATGACTTCACTCGGCCTCACATCCTCACTTCGAACCCATCGAGTGATCTAGTTCGAACCGATCAAGTTCGAACCCATGAAGATTCCTGGATTCGAATCAGTCACGTTCGAAACCAGGAATACTTCCTATTTCGAATCCACCGAGTCAATTGGTTTAGATGACGTGTTCGCCGTAGTTCACGGAGTCGAAGCGGTCCATTCGGAGATAAGTTAGGATCGATTCGAATATTGCGCGCCACGTCACTGCAAGCCCACGTGCACTGATGGATTCGAAACGAAGGGTTCGAACGACCCAGCCAACCGAGAAGGCCAATTTCGAACCGAGCATATCTCCTTGACCATAGATCCAAATGCAACCAAATTTTCACAGTAGTTTCCATATGAGGTAAAGATTGTTCCTGCCAAGTTTCAGCTCGATTGGACCATTTCTTGATGGGTTCGAAATCACTTCGAACCGATGTCAGATCGAGACGAAACTTGGTGGGATCGGTCGCGTGGGCCCACTCACGTGCCAGGAGGAGTCTCACGAAGTTTCAGCAAGATCTGGGCCTCCAACGCCTATAAATAGCACCCTGAAGCCTTCAGAAAAGGGGATCTTTTCCGCCATTGAACGCCAAGACTCTGCCGGATTCAAGTTTAACTATCAGAGTCGCTGTTATATTCAGATTTCAAAGCAATTGTCAGCTGTAATCCATTGTAATCGATTGAATCGAGCAAAGTAATAAAGAGAAACCCTTCAAAGTGGACGTAGGCACGAACGCCGAACCACTATAAATCCTGTGTTTGTGATTGTTGCTTGTGAATTACTGTGATTTGTTACTTAGAGCTGAATTCTATATTGATTGTTGCTGAGTTCTGTGTTGAATATTATCGAATTGAACACGTAAACGGGTGCTTTCACGACTCTGGGTGTTTGTGACCAATTTTGGCGCAAACATTGATCTAGGATTTTAAGAGTTCAGTTTCAGTCCGTGGGTCCAGAAGATGCTTGGTAGGTCCAAAGTGATAAAAGAGTAATAGTATTAGTTTGAGGATGGTATGCGAAGTAGTAAAAAGCTTGCAATTAATATTAAGAAATATAGAGTCTATATTGATGGTCTAGGATGTGATTTGGTTTCGTACGGTGGCTTTATAGAGTTATCCGGTTACTTCGAGACAAGAAAACTAGATTATTATGATATATGACTCTATATAATATTGCATATGCATAGTAAGTCCATTTCCCTTGGCTACATGTTATCATCAAATTTCACTTCAACTTTGTCGAAACCATAAAGAATATAGATTAAGGATTCATAAAGAATGATAATAATAGCAAATTTTTTTGAAAGAGTCAAAGGAACGCTTCAGCATAATGTTGGATGAGTAATGGACTTTCGAAGAAGTCGAAAGGTGATGAGACCGCCCTTCCGATTCAGTTAATTCCTTTTGAAACAGATGGTTCTACATGCATACGGGGGTTTCGTATGAGTTGAGAAGCACCTTCCGAAGATATCAGATAACATGCTTCCGTATATGCACCCAACCTTTCGAAACAATGGATTTGGCATGTTTGGCCAAAACTACCCCTTGGAAAGCATAGATCTGCCTTTCAAATCGGTTGAAACCATCCACAATTACAAAGGAAAGATTTTATGAGTTCAATAAGTCTTCCTCAAATACCAAAAAAGGGGTTCCACATTAATTAATGAGGATGCCTTCAAATGCTACCTTTCGCAGCTAAACCTTCTACTATGCATCGACTTATTCGAAGCCCCAAAGATACACCTTTCGACGGTATCGAAAGCCCACATCCTTTCTTATTTGCAACAACAATAGAGTGGAAAGCGCATCCATACCTTTCGATGGAGTTGAAAGCACCCAAGTTCCATTTAGAAGGGAAAATAGAAAGGCGCCCAGAATTTAGCAGCAACGAAAGGACTTCAAGGCACCCTTTCGATTAAGTCGAAAGGATTGATTAGAAAGTGTCCAACTTGCGCCTATTAATAAGACCTTAGGGGTACTATGGTGGGGATCTGATTTCATTCATTCAATACTTGTTCTTTCTTGAATTTGTAAACCCTAATTCTAAAATCAAATCAAAGGATTTTACTTTCTTGTAATACTTAAGCTCCTTGTATTCAAGAAAATTATTATTAAAGAAAGTGTGTGGAATTTTTGAATATATTGCTTGATCTGTTGCTTCTATATGGTCTTGGTTATGGATTACTTATATCGATGCCAATCAAATGGTTATCTTTCGAAGGAGTAAAAACCTATTGATTTAATTAAAAGGTTAAGATTTGTTAAATCCTAACCTTTAGTCGCCTCACCCACCTGGAAAGGAAGTTTCGGAAGGGACTTAAGTCAATTCAAATAATTTGAAAGGTAATTTCGAAGGAGTTCCAATTGTCTCGACCATTTTGAAAGGTTATTTAAAAGGAGTTCCAGCTGCCTCGACCTTTTCGAAAGGTGGTTTCAAAGAAGATCTAAATTACCTTGATTGATCCATAAGATGGATTCGAATGGATTTGAACTATCTTAATCGGTTCGAAAGATGGTTTCAAATGGTTCGCTTGCACTTTAAACTTTGGTTTAGGGTGTTTACAAGTTTCTTGTTAACATTTTGGGCACAAAAAGGAGGGCTTGAACCACCATCCTTGTTGAATTCCCAACTTTATTTCCCTCTAACCCTATTTTATTCCAGGCATACCTACATTAGACTTTACACCACCATACTTAGCAAAATTAGAAAATCCGAGCAAGAATCCTCAGAGCCACACTCAATTGGATTTTCCTATAGAACTATTGAGGATACCAAACTATATGAAGAAAAAATGTTAAGGTTAGAAGCTTTAAGAATCATAAAAAGAAAGAGAGATGAATCTTATGACCCAGACAAAGGGAGCTTAAACCCTTTTCACATCGGCCTCACACCCATCTTTGATTTAGGGGGAACAAAAGATAAGAGTGATAACTTGTTTGGTTAAACAAAGAAGGCAATTCGATTCTATACCAAAGGAATTATGTTTGAAGAAAGGATGATGGCTGGTTATTACACCTTTGCACAAAATTGAAATCAAGCAACAAGCGGAACATTACCTTCTTATGAGCTTCAAAATATTTTGAAAAGGAAATTAGTCGTTATGGGCGAAGTTCCTGAATCAAGCAATAAAAAAAATCTTAAAATCATCCTCAAAAGACAAGCTTCAAATTGAGACTACCTAAGGATTGTAACTTGACTACGTAAATTGAGAACATCTACATATTAACAAGGGAAGAACTTAATTATTGGCCATCCAAAAAGAAGAAAGCCCAAATACGAAAGGAATCAGGGAGGATCCTACTGCCACTATCACATGAAGAATGGGCATGAACCAAATAAATGTAGAGCACTTGAAGGAATGGTTATCAACTTTTTTAGACAAGGGAAGATCCACAGGTTTGTAAAACAACCCTAGAAAAATTCAATAAAGCACCTTTTAAAGAGAATCAATATGGTCGGGAGTAAAATTTTGCTTAAAATTGGAAATTACCTTAAATGGTTATAAGCCTTTATCTGCACCGAGTTGGCTAGGTCAAAGCGCCTCTTGGAGGGAGGTTAGAGTAAAACTTTATCCGCGCCATGCTATGACCAGGTTAAAGTATCTATCCATGCCACGCTATGGCCAAATCAAGGCACCCCCCCTGGAGGAGGGACGGAGCAAGCCCGTGGTCCTGCCACATCATGGCCAGACCAAGGCATCGACCAGCCTTCAGTCCCGCCTACAAAGCCTGGCTGGAGCACCTCCTGAAGAGAGGACGGAGTAAGCCCTTAGTCCCACCATGCTATGGCCTGGCCAAGGCACCAAAGAAGCCTTCAGACCGCCTATAAGGCCTGACTGGAGTGCGACTTGGAGGTAGGTTGGGTATGTTCTTGGGTCGTACTTGTGGATAAGCTTACCAAGCGCACCAGACAGCAATGAACTAAGACATCCAAGCCCAAGAAGCGACACACTAAATGATGACAACATATGGAGCTTAAAATATGGCACATGTCAAAAGAATCAAAACCCAAAGAGTGGTGCAAATCAAAAGGCTTAAATAAGAATTTATAACCATCAGCTCATTTTTGAAAAATGATTTCTGCACTTCCCTTGTTAATACCCGAGTTTGGTTTCGGGTCATTCATTATGGACTTCTGATCTTCTACTAACATCCGAATCTAGATGTCGGATTTTATATTATGAACTCATGAGTTTCATTATATCCAAAAGATGGTTTCTAGATTTCACTTCTCGATACACAAATCTTGGTTGTGAGTCTTTTACTATTTTCAGATAACGGTTTGTAGACTCATATTATTGTTCCCAAAGGTGGATTCCTAGTCTTCGATGACTTATTTTTAGATGATGATATCCGAATTTTTATTATTAAATAATTTTTCTCGGTCTTCTATCAACTATTTCCAAAAGAGGACTTCTAAACTTTATTAATGCCATATTTGAATTTTTGGCTCTCTACTATTAATTCCATAATCAGATTTATTGTCTTCTATTATTATATTTCTGGTCTTCACTTATCATTATCAAAATTAGATCTCAGGACTTCTGTTATTATCATACAAGAACTTTCAGTCTTTAATCATCCTCAACTATTAGTTCCTCATCACTTATAATCTTCAGATGATGATCTTTTAATTTTCATTATTCAGATTCTATTATCAGAAATCCCTATACTATATCCAATAATATAGGAAAAATACTGAAATATATTTCAAAATAATGATAAAACATGTTATCTAATTTGTACGTAATAGGAAAATAAGATTAAGCAAGATCGAATGATTCAACAAGTACAAAAGCTATAGTCAAAGCTATAAAAAGATAGTTTCAGAAACAACATTGCAAATATAGGAAAAGGCTACAAACTAGATGATATTTACATGATTTGCACCATTTGCATAATTATTTACAAGTATATTATATTACACAAGTGTATCTTTCAAAGATCCCGGATGGCCTTATCCAAATTATTAGCAATCAAAGGATCGACAATATAGTGAATAGCTGTACAAAGAATTCCTTTAAGCTTCTTTGTTTCTTTTTAATCTCGTCACCATCATCAATGGACTCAATACGAGTGTTTAAAGCACGGTTGAAAGTTTTATTGGCAACTTTAAGGGTCTTGTTTTGTCTTTCTAAAATCGGTGATGTGCTTTTGAAGAAAGATATTTTTCACGCTCAAGCCTTTAGATTTTAGCAGCATATGCGATGATGCGTTGTGAATGTCTCACTTTCTGTTGATCATCAAAGTATTTTATCATTTTGAACTTAACCTTCTTGCACCATTTCCTACCCCCTTCTCGTCTAAACCCAAGGGTGGGTTAGTCGTAGTAGGAAATTTTTGAGCAGTTAGAGATGAAGACCTTGTCGATTTCACAACATACGAGGCGATTGAAGAAGTTAGTAAATTGATATTTGAAATTTCACACCTCATGATAAATTCTAGGTATTTGCACTGGCTTGACTATCTTTTAATTTGATCTCCAAATCACTCACTTGTTGGAAAAGTTTAGACATCTTGCGATCAAAGTCAACTGATGGGTTTGATTTAATTTGGCATTTCAATTGGGAAATTGTTTTGTCTTTATTCTCGACGTCTGCTTCAAGACTAGAAATTTGATCATTAAGGTCCCTAATGATCGCTTTTTGAAGTAAAAATTTCTTACGCCATTCCAACACCTCAGTACCTTGAAGCCGGGTGGACAAAGGATCTTTAAATAGGCTTCTCTTCTTAAGATCTATCACTAATTTATCTATAATACCGGTAAAACAAGATTACAAAGCTAGTGGGAGAGGTGTGATAGCTAACATTAATTCCTATTCAAATAAACAAAAAATAAACTAATACTCAGAAAACAAATTTCTTTATTACAACAGTAAAAGTTATAACCACAAAAAGAAATAAAACAAAGGGTACAATATCAAAGTTATAATCAAATACATGCTTTGCCCTATCACACTTAAAGTCTATAAACAACATTTTTAACTTTATTCAAAGAGTTAGCCAAAAGGGTAATGGTCAAGTCAAAAGTGGTATTAAATCCCTTTAGGGTAGTAACCAGGGGACAATTGCTATAATCCCATTCTCCCCCTAAAGGACTATCATGACCGCAAATCAATTTTGTATGTTATGTTCGAATCTCATACAGAGTCTCTCCTTTTCTTCACCTATAAAATCAAAGCAAAGGTGGGGATGTTGCATATAAAGCTTCTATATATCCCTAAGGAAGTAATATCTAGCCAATCTTAAGAATTTCAAGAGCAAGCCCTTTTCTAAATAACATCTTCATGATTTGACGTATTTGCCTAAGTAGACTCTACAAACAAGGATGCTTCGGAGACATTATTTTATAACAAATAGCATATGATCGAGTATAAGAGAAAACTAATACATAAAATCTAAGTATAAAAGAACACTAATTAAGAAAATTCACAAATAAATATTATAACATGATCGTAGATGTTCATTTGGTTCGTACAAAACTGATTTTTTGAATAATGCGGAAATGAATTTATCCTTATAACATTTGAGTTTTTTTGGAGGAAATTCACGAGGGATTGGTTTAACTTGTGGTAAATTCCAGCAAGCCCCTAGATGTGGATCAAATCCAAATTCATCTAAGCATTTCCTATGTTGATATCCAAGTAGACCTCCACTTAAATCGCCCACGTATGAAAAATCAACAAATGGATGTTAGCAATAAGCATTACATAGGAAATCTACCAGGATATCTCTGTCCTCAATCAACATCCAAAAGAGTGTTATCAATTACCTATTCTCTTCTAAGAGCCTGTCATAACAAGGCCCACCCTCTTCAGTCAAGGGGTCGCTTTCTAATCTTTAAAAGATGCTAACATTGCAGCACTTTTATTTATCTTATAATACTTGTTAGATAGTGTGTTATGTTCTTTTAGTTGTTTATCTAACTCCCTATACTGGCTATTTATTTTTGTCTATTTTCTTTCAAGCTTTGTTTTATAAAGTTGAATGGATTTCTTCTTTATCTAAAATAGAAAGATATTATCTACTATTATCTTGGAAGTGAAAGCCATTTAAATAAATAATTTCATATATGAGAAACAAGAATTGAAGTTTACGGTGTTTGATTTTTCCCTTCCTACTCTCCAACATCAATATTGGAGTCTTTTTCATAAAAATTAGAATGCTTAGGAAGTTCAAATTGACTTGCTTCACATGCAATAGGATTAGGGATGACTTTCTCTAAAGCCCCAGGAATATCATTGCCATCCACTCTATGAGAACCATCATGACCACCTCCGCTGTCGCCAAAACCCTGACCTCTATCCTCATTGTTAGGGTTATCATCATTACTTCATCGTTGTTGCCACCTTCCTTAATGACTATTTCATCATCCTCATCACCTTCCTCCTTGTCAGATTTATAATCTCCTTCTATAGGAGGAACTTCAAAAGATAAGAGTTTTGCGGCGTCAATTTCTTCTCTCTCGAGAATCTCGATCCCTTGCTCCATTTCTTTGACTTTATCCATGAATCTTTTGACCAACATAGAATCAAGTGAAGGTAAGCTTAAGCCTAGACGCTTCTCTATATTGTCAGAGTAAGCCAGCATAAAAGCGTCTTCATAAGAATTCACGATGATGTCATTAAGAGAAAGTGCTCAAAAATTGTGACACCTTTTGTTTGGTCTCATAAATGGTTTTGATGGCTGTAGTTAAAGAATTTTTCTTCTTCTCCAACTTCTTATTGAAAAGAGTACATCTATTTTTGAGAGAAGATTGTTTAGCAATCATCTGGGCCTTTTCTTCCACCGACTCTTTTAGTGTCGTTTTCAAAGCCAAAACCTCATCGGCCAAGATTTGTTTAGGCTTCCTCTCCTTGGTAAGTGTAGATTCCGCTTGAACAATTGAAACACTCAATCTTTCTTGTACTCTTACTACATTATTTTTAGCAGCAGTGAGTGAAGTAATCTGGTTACATAGAGTTGAGACTTCTTCTTTAAGCTTAGATGCCTCGACAGAAGATTTTGAAACATTCTCTTGGAGGGTGTACCAGCTTTTAAAAATCCAATAAGACAAGTACAACATGAGTCAAAATTCAGTATGAAATAGCAATAAGAAGGTTAAGTTGTATGAAACATACTAGAAGTTGTTATTCGATGAGGGATCGACAGTAACTTATCGGATCAGCTACAGAGGAAGGCATTTGAATAAAGGTGAATAAGGGAGAGTTCATAATGGATCGAACAATCTTCTAAAAGTCGTTAGGAGAAACCGGTGATGGGGTCTAAAGGGGTTCAACTCCTAAGAGGGAGTTGAAGTGCCTAAATCCTTTTACATCTGCTCAATGATGTTGGGAGAATCAGACACAATAACACGGGACATGAAGTCATCCTTTGAAAGAGTTTTTCTCAGTCAGTCAGCAGTAGCGTCTAGAGTTGGAACCTCTAGGTTTTTTCCTACATCAATAGATTTAACCTTTTTTGGAGGAAGCGAAGGTTGGACATTGGCAGTTTTAATTTTCTTGAGAGAAGGACCTGTTGCAGTCATTCCGCTCAATTTTGTCTCATCAATCATCCTTGACCTAGCAATGGCCTGGATCTTTGCTGAAGCGCTAGAGCCAAAAATTAGAGGGAGTGGATATTTTGTGGCTATTTCAGTAGGAGGAGCAGCTGCTAGAATCCAAATAGCGTAGATTAGAATAGCTATCTAAAGAATAATATAAAGAATAATACGACGAAAATTTATAAACGATTCGTTTGTCAGGCTAGTCAGGACAAATCAAAGACAATAGTGAAAAATTTATGGGGAAACCCAAAGACAGAAAGCACTTCCATTGGAAGTGTATTAGACAAGAGAAGGTTATCCAAGAATCCTCTGGCCTACTGGAAGGAGGGAATGTTTTTGAAGATTACTTATGATCGATAATTGTCACGACCCGACTTTCCACTCCCAGAAAATCGCGTCATGAATTAAGAAAGAAAGGGATAGAAAAGAGAAAGATAGAAGGGAAGAAAGAAACAACATCAGAATCTAACACAACGGAACGAATAAATTATATTAATAATATAACATTACATAGTTTACATCCAATATCAGAGATACACAATATAATCAACTCATACTAGACAGTTATAAATACGTGTCTAGTTATACAATTCAATCACAAACAACATCTCAGAGAATACACAGCGGAATACTCTATAACTATACGCAGAAGCCTCCTGCTCCATTGCTCCTCCACAATTCGTCAAAGCTAACCTGAATCCTAACCTGAATTCCCTTGGCTACTCGTAAAAATTTGAGTCCCCAAGAGTTTATGAAAAAAAAAAAACTCCGGGTCAGACATGGGTCTGGTGTGAGTAACAGGTTAAAGTTGCTTAACTTTCAAAAACCCTTTGAAAAGAAAGGTATCACGTAAGACTTCCCACCCATAAACATGGAAAAGTTTTTACCTTACGCTAACCAAAACATTTGATAGGAAATCCGATGATATTATAATAGTGTCTAGGGTTTTCAAATAAATAAGAAATAGCCGAAATTGTTACATGATTAAATTCCAGCTACTAGCCACAAAAGTGGGTAATACAATCAAAACCGTTGGTACTTATTGGATTTTGGATTCCATACAATGGCAAGGCTACTGGGGTAGCGCCCGTCACAGTACGTGGCCTAGATCACCGTACCAAGGATTACTCCCAATCCCCTGCAACACAAAGTCGGGCCCGTTCCTTACTGAACAGTTCCAAATAAGACAATCCCGACGGTTGGAGCTACTTAACCGTCCACGCACAGCCAAAAAAAAAAGGACCTCTAGACAGGGGTAAATCTTACTCTCAAGTGGGGGCTACCCACGAAGCTTTGCTGCACCTCCCCTGTTTTAGCCATTCCCGGTTGATGAGGCTTGAGATTACGATTACCTTTATAGGACACATCACGTAGAATGCTCATCGTCCACCTGACGATGTTCTGAAAGCACTCAATCCATACAAGTTTGTTCCGGGTTCGAACGAAACCGAAGGCATTATCTCGTTACACTCATTTTGGAATCACCCTAAGAGTTAACGACAATAACCCTTGCACTCTAAATCACCATCTCGAATCTATAAGTGCTATTCCATCAACTCATTACGGAATCACCCATAGAGTTATACTGACGTATAGCCCTTACACCACGAGTCTTCACAAAGCTCCACTTTGATATACGACCTAACGTTATTTGGAATCGATGTGGTTTTCAGATATCCAAATATGGAAACCCGATCCCGGTCTCATCGAAAACCAAAGCGTGTCTTTTAGGCTCAAGTTGTTTTAAAGGTTTAAAACAATTCAATTACAGTATATATATACACACAGATATATAACTTAAATTATAATCTGATAATCAACATTATCAAATAACAGGTAATTCACATCATCAATATCAAATAGATATACCACATATCATCATCACAATAGATAACCTATGTTATCATCACAATACAAACCAAACATTCATACCACACAATATCATTTATCTCATTACTGAAATCACAAAGCATCCAAGACAATTCATGACATCCATTCATACATAAGCAAAGGTTCACTCATACCATATAATTAATTGAATTAAATTAACCATCTCTAATTAATTTAAAATGAATTAAATTAATTCCTTCATCTATAATTAATTTAAAATAAATTAAATTAATTATTTCATCAAATTATATCTTGCTTACTCAATCATCTAATTGATTACAATTAATTAATCAATCATTTAGAATAAATTACCTTAATTAATCCTTCTTGATTAATTATACTTAATTACATTCATGTAATTATCATTAATTAATTTCACAAATTAATTAATTAACCTCAAACAAAACAGTAATTAACCTTTAATTACTTCAATTAATAATTAATCATAATTAATCACCTTAATCCTTAATTAATTATTTAATTAATTATCTTTAATTTCCTCTTATTGATTAATTAATCATAATTAATCAACTTAATTACATCATTAATTAAATGATTAATGATCCTTAATTATTCCTTAAATTAATTTCTTAATTAATTTCTCAATTAATTGTTTGATTAATTATTAAATAATTAATTCAAACTATCTCATAATTAAACATCTCATATAATTACAACCATGTAATTATTTAACAATTACTTAACTAAGTAATTACCCAAATCATTAATTACATAAAGTAATTATTTTTAAAACTCAAGTGTTTATAATTAATTAAACTTAATTAATTAAAAATAAACAATCACATTAAAATAAATTAATTACATTAAGTAATTAATTTCTTAATTACTTTATCAAGTAATTATACTCAAACCATTTACAATTTATTATTATTAAATTAATTATCTAATTAATTATAAAAATTAACTACATTAATTAATTGTTAAATAATCATGGTTAATGACCTTCATTAACCATCCTCAAATTCTTTTATAAGGTAATCAACCTAAATTAATTACCATTTAAATTATTCTTTAATTATTCATTAATTATAATTAATTATTAAATTAATTAACTTTAATAAAAACTTAATTAATAACCATTCATCATTAATTAATAATCTAATTAATGATCTTAATTAATTAATCATTAATCAATATTTAATTCCAAATTCAATTAATTAATTAAATTAATAATCTTAATTGCCCTTTTAATTAATTCTAAAACATAAATCTTAATTTTAAATTTTAAAAACATAACTTAATTTTGTTTAAAACAATTTGATCTAAACAAAATACTTAAGAAATTTCCTTTTAAATTTCAACTTAAATTCAAGTTTACATTAGAATAAATTTTAAACTTATAAAAGTTTTAAATAATTTAAAACATTTTATATTGCAAATCAAACAACACTATATGAAAATTTTAAAGTTAAATCCATTTCAAAATCCTTTAATAACTTAAATTTTCACTTTCATTTAAAACTTCAATTTAAACCTTCCTTAAAATTTAATCCTGAAATTCAAATTAAACTCTTGAATTTCCAGATTTAAATAACCTCAAATCCACTCATATTTTAAAATCTTATTTCTAAAAGTGTTTAAACTATTTTATCAAACCAAATGGTTAATTAAGTTTAAAATTCTGAAATTTAAATTTTATTTTTAAAATCTGGAGTTTAAATTCAAATTAGAAATTCAAACTTACATTTGAATTTATACTTAAATTTCACTCAAATCATAAAACTTCAAATTTAAAAAGTTTAAGAAGAAAACTCAGATTTTTTTCTTTCTTTTTTTAAAAAAAAAACAGTAAATCAGGTTTTCAAACCTGGAATTTGAATTCAATTCAAAAATACAAACTTGAGTTTGATTTTAAACTTAACTTTTCTTTAAACATAACTTCAGATTTTAAATTTTCACCTAGATTTTAACATTTTAAAACCAAATTTTAAAAACATACACAGTTTACTGTGTACCCTGAAATCTACAGGTTGACCCGAGAAAACACTATTTTGCTTCGAGTCTAAAACCTGCTTACTTCGGGTTTTCAAACAACTCGCTTCGAGCAAACCCTGCAACATTCAACACCTCCACTCAATTGCCAGAAAACATGTCGCACCATCTCTGGCGATCATCAGTGATGATCCAACAACTAACATAAACCCAAGAATACTCACAGCAACCATCAGATCGAACAAATAAACAAGATTTCAAAAATAAGTTCAGAAAACCAAAATTCAAAAACCTGGAAATTTGCTTACAGGTTTCTACACAAAACCTGTCAACGACGATTGCAAGTCGCTCCGACCACCAGGAAGTCCACCTCTCCGGACATGAAACAACCCACACATCTACTACACCTCCACCAAAAACCAGAACACTCGATCACTCCTCTACCTCAAACTGACCCAAGCTTTATCCCTTATTCAAAACTAGGGTTTAAATAAAAAATTTCAAACTGCTACCAATCTAACAGTTTATATCCACTTCTATGATTTTTACAAGGATCTATAATCCATACTTAATAACTCAAAAGAAATTTGAGTTACCTTAAACTACAGATTGTATGAATTTGCCCAATTCATATTATTGTTCCAGACCAGACAGTAAATGAAACAAACACTTATAAATATTAATACTTGATTTAAAATTCAAGTTTCTGTCAATGTATTAGGTTTATGAATCTGGATTTAAATATTAATAGGCTTGATTTTGATCAAAATCAACATATAATGGGATTGCATATGTTACAGAGATAACACCCTGTGTTTAAATCACCTAATTTTTTTTTTAAATCTTAACCTAAGAAAATAAAAACACATTCTTACTTAAGTTTAGTTAACTCCAGGCAGAACAAACATTTACCAAAATAAATATTTTGATTCTAATCTAAACAAGCAAACAAATTATAATTACTTTAAGACAGATACTAACCAAATTCTAAACAAATTTTTGTGGATTCCTTTAAATAGGAAGATGAATTCAAAGTCACAGCAGAGCATAGCCAACATGCATTCACAATATATTACCAGTCTTTTTTATAAACACAAACATTACTAATTATAAGCATGCAACCTATTTAAATTTTTTAAAAATTAAGTTACTCACCATTTAAAAATGCAGACCACTGATCATTTGAATTTGCAGAGAACAAATGCAGGCTTGACTTCCTTTGATTTGATATGCAGTTTTGCCTATTTGATTTCACTGACCCAAATGCTAGCATGCAGATATATATGTAGTTGTTAAATCTTCACATGCAGATGCTCTTTTATTTCCAGGTTCCAAACAAAGTGCAGAAAAATGCAGGCTTCCTTTTGAATTTTTTATGACATGTAGGTTTGAAACAGAGTGCAGAAGAAACAATGCAGGTTCTTCACTTGAGTTATTTGCAGACTTGAATATGGTTTTGAGTATACAAATTGTTGGTGAATCAGTGCAGATTTTGGACAGGGTTTTGGGTAATTTGTATATGCAGATTTGATTATGGATATATGTATACAAATTTATGAAGAGTATTGTAATTTTGAAGATGAGTTTGTGTATGCAGAATTGAAACTGTGGATTGCAGGGTTTCTGAATTTTTAATATAAATGTATTTGATCTTAGAAGTTTTTGAAGATTTCTTTGATTAAAGAAAAATGAAGATTCAATATGAATGAAGATGTAAACTTAACTAAATGCATTTTCAGATTTTAAGGAAAGCAAAGAAAATTAAAAACTAAAAATTTAACACATGTCCATTTGTTACAACACTTGTCAAATTGTAAAGGCAAATTTTGAACACTTGTTTCATTAAGATAATTAGTATCTAATTATAATTTAATGTGTGTGTTAACTTGGATTAGATTTGTTAGTTTATATGAATATGTGTATAAATTTACAAAAGAAATAAGAACAAACTATGTTTACAAAACTTACACATATTAAAATTAAAATAATTAAACAATTAAAATTTATACTTTTGAATTTAAATTCAAACCAAATTCAAACCAAACAATTTCAAATTAAGTTATAAATAAAAATTCAATTTGAAATGACCAATTGCAATTTCTATTCAAAAATTTATTTTAGAAAGACAATACAATATTAATATTGCTTTTATAAATCTCTTTATTAAATAAAAATCATTTTACAAGAGATTATATTTTATTAAATAAATAATACATTTTATTAAGTTATGAAATCATTTGTTGAATTTATTCTAAATTTAAAACAATACCAATTTATTTAAAATATGAACCATATATTTATATTGTAAATAGAAATTAATTTATATTTAAAAGATAAAATAACCAATTTAAATATTTATTGTAGAAGATTATTAAATTTATCTGAATAATTACTAACATATTATCAATATCAATTTAAATTTTTAACTACAGATTATTAAATTGATATTGTTAAAAATTCCAGATGTTATAATAATGTAAGTTTATTCCCAATGCTACCCTAAGCAGTAGTTAACAACTTCATGATTCTCTTCCCTTCATCACCAAGATCTTTAGGAGTAGGGCCTAATAAGAAAATGTAATTCAAAAAAAGAGAGAAATTTAATAAAAAAATGAAAACAATGATTAACTTATAAGGAGAAGAGAAAGCTCCACCAATATTTGGAAAACATTTAACGTAAAAGAATTGCGTCTCCCAATCTTTAAACCTGTTTACTCCCTCGAAAATTAGCTTTTTGTGTGAGTTAGCCCTAAAGATATGACTATTTAAGTTTCTAAGCTTGACAAGATGCACCAAATAATTGAGAACTTTAGCACTTAGTAAAGGCATGCCCGACTCTAAAGCCATGAGCTCTAAAGAGACAAGATATGTATATATATTCAGAGATAATTGGATAGGGGCTACGCCCAGGTAACTTAAAAACCTTGACAAGAAATTAGGGAATGGAATAAAACTACCATGCCACATGTGGATGGCAGTGTAAGAAAAATATTCTTTAGGGTGATTCTAGATAATATCAATGTCATCAACAGGAATAATTTCCACCCCATTAATTCCGAAGTCATTAAGAATTACGTCAATTTCATCTTGAGAAGATATAAGGGAAAGTCTTGACGTGGATTCAGTCTTTTTTGATGAATATTTTGGTTCTGAAGCTAAAACCTTCTCCGATTTCTTTGAAGCTCTTTTTAAACCCATGATCCTACCAGGTGAAATCGTTTTATTAAAGTTATAATTTATTTTATTATTAAGACCTTTCAATGATGTTGAAAGCCTACTGAATTGATTCAAATAACCACAAGGCATATAGTTTTATATCTTTGAAAGGGTGTTAAAGTTAATGAGAATCATGATATTCATCTAGCTTTTGATAGTGACGAAAAGGAAGATGGAATACAGACACCTAAACCTACCCTTCGACAATGTCGAAAGCCTAGATTTTTTTTACTATTAATAGGTGCAACTATCTCCACAACACCAGTTTGAATATATACATTGTTGAAACTATTAACGACATTCCCCCACTTAATTCAATCAAACCTTCCAACAATGCCGAAAGCTATAGATTTTATCTTACTTGAAAAAAATGAAAATTGCCAAAACACTGTACTCTCTTAAGTCAAAAGACTTGGAAAAAAGTGATTTTAATACAACTGATAAGTGCCTTAGGATGTTTTGACAATGTTTATATTGAGAAAATGATAGCTATACTCCTATTGACTATAATGGGTCTTGAACAGGTCGAAAAGGGCAAGGTGGGGTTTCGAAAGCATGTAAATGACTAGTCTTGTCCCAAATTTGGGGGTTTTAATCAAGTCGAAAGGCTAGATAAGGTTTTTAACTGTAACAAAAATGTATTATTATCGATCTAATTAATGGTAGGAGATACGAATTTCTAATTTTTAACATCTTCCAAAGTAAATTAAAATTGGGCATTGTTTACCCAAAATAAATTTCAATAGCAAATCAAAACCGCTTTTTATATACTTGAGTTCTGAATCCTTTCGAAGACAATTGGGCCTTCAAAGAGATAACTATGTAGCCGTTAAATTGAAACCTTCAAGATGACTTCTCGAAAAGGTGTCAGAATGCATTGAAACATACTTTAGCTTTCGAAGAAGTCCATATCATGATAGCAAGATCAACCCCTTCGAAAAGATCCATTTAAAGTGGATACTTGATTTCCTTTCGACCCCTTCAAAAGGGGTTGGAAAATGAAGTTGAGTTAATTTCATTAACTACTTTCAAAAGGGTTGGAAAATTAAGTTATAATATTGGTTTATTAATTTATATAGCTCAAGCTTCTCTTTGAAGTCACCAGAAAGGAATTCCTTCTTCATTCACTTTCAACCCAATGCTCCTTAGATGTTGATAATAATATTGATTCGAGCTTGAATTAACATCTAACAACAAAAAAAAACCCTAACTTTGGCAAATTCGAGCTCACACCAGAATTGAATCCATAGATTAATCAAAATGGGCAAAAAGAGGTCCTTTCAAAATAATTAAAATCGAGTATAATTGAATTCGAGCTTGAATTCGCATACAACAATGGCAAATAACCCCAAATTTGACAAATTCAGGTTCAAACCCAAAACTTATATGATAAATTAATTGGAATCAACATAAAAATAAATCTAAAGATCACATTATATAAATTATTTTCAAAAATTAAAATAGTAACACAAATTTGAACGTTTTAAGAATTTGAAATTGGAATTAAACATGATAAATCGGCCTGTAATATAAAATAGTGGATGCATACCTAGAATCTGAACTTGCATCTATTGAAATTAGGAATTTAATAAGAAATTCAAATTTTTGATTTTTTCTTTGAGGTTTTAATTGTAGGTAAATGAAAAAAGGGGAGAAAGAAGCATATTTGTAAGAAAAGCAAATGCAAAGGATAAACCTTCTGATCAAATTTAATTAAACGGCCAAGATCCTTGTAAGAATATAAAAAAGTGGGAAATTTTATCCTGAAATAAAAAAGGGTGTCAAAACAGTTGACCTGAAAAGTCAAGAGCATCCCTTCGCTTTGGGGGGGGGACGCAAGTGTTATCATCAGAAATTACTTTAACTTTGTCGAAACCATAAGGAATATAAACGAAGGATTCACAAAGAATGATAGCACTAGCAAAACCTTTCGTAAGAGTTGAATGGATGCTTCAGAAAAATGTTTGATGGGCAATAGACTTTCGAAGAAGTCGAAATATGATGAGGCCGCCCTTTCGATTCGGTTAATTCCTTTCAAACCAGATGATTCCGCATGCATAAAGGGGGTTTCATATGAGTTGAGAAGCACCTTTCGAAGATATCAAATAACATGCTTCCATATACGCGCCAAACCTTTCAAAACAGTGGGTTTGCCATTGTTTGCCTTCCATGGAAGAACGTTTGGCTAAAACTACACCTTCCAAAGTATAGATCGGCCTTTTAAATCGGTTGAAACCATCCACAATTACAAATGAAAGCTTATATGAGTCTAATAAGTCTTCCTCAAACACCAGAAGATGGGGTTCCACATTGATCAATGGGGATGCTTTCGAAAGCTACCTTTCGCAGCTAAACCTTCTACCATGCATTAACTTATTCGAAGCCTCAAAGATAGACCTTTTGATACTATCGAAACCCCACATCCTTTCCTACTTGCAACAGCACATCAACAATAGAGTGGAAGGCGCATCCATACATTTTGATGGAGTTGAAAGCACTCAAGTTCCATTTAGAAGCGAAGGTAGAAGGTCGCCCTAAATTTAGTAGCAATGAAAGAATTTCAGGGCACCCTTTCAACTAAGTCGAAAGGACCGATTCAAAAGGCTCCAACCTATGCTTATAAATATGACCTAGGGGTATTGTGGTGGGGATCTGATTTTATTCACTCAGTACTTGTTCTTTATTGAATTTGTAAACCCTAATTCTAAAGTCAAGTTGAGGATTTTACTTCTTTGTAGTACTTAAGCTCCTTATATTCAAGAAAATTATTATTAAAGCAAGTGTATGGCATTTTCGAATATGTTGATTGATATGTTGCTTCTATATGGTTTTGGTTATGGATTACTTGTATCGGTGTCAATCGAAAGGTTATCTTTTAAAGGAGCGTAAATCTATTAATTCAATTAAAAACCCTAAGATCCATTAAGTGCTAACCGTTAGTCATCTTACCCACTTCGAAAGGATCTTAAGCCAATTCAACTAATTCGAAAGGTAATTTCGAAAAAGTTCCAATTGTCTCGGCCATTTTGAAAGATTGTTTAGAAGGAGTTCCAATTGCCTTAATCTTTTTGAAAGGTGGTTTCAAAGGAGATCTATATCTTAATCGGTTCGAAATGTGGTTTCGAAAGGTTCACTTACACGTTAAACTTTGCTTTGGGGTGTTGGCAAGTTTTTTTGTTAACGCTACAACCTTAGGATTTTATATTTATAGACCATTTGTCACATAAGGCATTATCATCTCGATAACGCATGTTAGGCTACATTGAGATGTAGATTGGAAAATGTTCTATCTTAATAGAAAAGTCCGTAAACCTTAGGCTACTTTTTAACAAGGGTTTTGGGACTCGAGTGATTTGTCTTAAGTCCACTTGGTAAAAAATGGTAGCAGTGAGGTATATATGTAATAGTTAAAGTTTGATACGGTTATATATGGCTGGAAATTCATTGAAGTATCATGGTATTGGTGTTATGTTAATGATCATACTTAGTAGGTCTTGGCCTCACTAGAGGACCTTAGACCTACTAGCCTAATTGTAGTAATTAAATTATGATTGGTTTCCATGACTATTAGTAGTTAATAGAATTATCACATATAACTCAACACTATAATATAAACATGCTAACTTATTGGATGCAGGTGAAGTTACTGATTGAGTTATGGTTTCATTACCTTACCTTATACCATTTGGTATTATACATGATATATTTGCATATTTCTAATCATGCAGTTTGGTGATATTTCCTTTTCATCAGACTTTATGTATAACCTACTATATATTATCTCTTTTTTATCTATTCCTTTAATAGGTTGAGCTAGAGGAAGGATTCTTCTAGTTGGAAGCAAGTTTTAGAGCTATAGTTATATCGCATTTACTATATCTATCCAGTACTTTAGGTTGTAGACATGCGATATATATATATATATATATAATGATACATGTTGCATATTGATGTGGTGTACTATTTAGACTCCATTTTTTGGAGTATTATATACTATGATGTTGGATCTTATATTAGATTCATTTAAATGACATGCATTTAGTCTTATACATGTTTATATTAATATTATATTTATTCATTCTGCCGTGAGATAACTTTTATATATTTGATAGATATGATCTCTTTGTTTTAAATACTGCTAACAGACCACCATCCATGATACTTATGGAATATGAATGCCAATTTTTCCATGGGTTAAAAGTTTTACGAATGCAGGGTTGTTACATTTGGTATTAGGTCTTAGGTTGCCCAATCAACATAAATTGAGACAAATTTGAGAATGCCTACTTAATTTTGTTATATCATACATATATGAGGTAGGGACCCTCACTTTTGTTTCTAGTACTCTACACTTTCCTTTGGGAAGTTGCTAGTTGTGATGATTGCCCCATACTTCCTGCACAAAAATATATATTAATGTGTTGCTGTAGTGCCTAAATGATGTAGGATGATTGTCGAGGTTGAAAAGAAAATAAAGAAACATCATAGAAGTTGTCATATATCTCACGGTGCACCGAATAAAATATAATAATCACTACAGATATAAAACAGGAGAGGCAGTAGTAATTAATGAACCAAATATCAGAGCATGGATCCACAAAACTATATAGTAATAAAGTTTACATAACCGATAATCAACTCAAATAAAACCGTCTCTAAATATAATACGAAGACAACCTAGGCTTCATAGTTTCTTACCATGGAATAAGTGTAAGTAAATCTATGAGAAAGCTCCATCTTGCTCGTCCTCTACATTGGCACCACATATCACATAAACCTACTAGTTAGCCAACCCATTTAAGATTACCCACGATAATAAGAGGCAATGCATAAAATCTCAAGTCAGACTACAGTCTGGTGTGAGCGATGTGAAATCTCAAAATACTATACAAGTTGATAAAATAAGGAACAAGAGGTATAAGAGTCATATCTAACATGCCCTTTCAACCAAAGAGTTATCGCATACATCAATGATGCAACTCTACAAGAATCATAATGTGTACTACACAATAAATACAATGTTGGGGTGTCTAGGTATCCATATGCACAATACCTATGTCATGCGACATCTCAAAGGTGACATACTACAAGGAAAGCAACCACGAAAAACATAGTCCCCACTAAATGAACCTCACTGTCCTACAATCTACCTTGGATATATGATAACTCATATGACCTTTCCTCAGCTAAATATAAATAGAAAATCCTAGTCTTCAGTGCACTAGCCCAATAGCCTAAACTTGACACTAGATCCATTCCACCGATCCAGGGTATATGGATCCATTCCACTGATCTGAGATAGCCATTCCTAGTATCAATGAGCGTCCTTACAAATACCTCTGCTTATTGGTACATCAAAAAACACTCGAGTATCAATCTCCCTTAGCACATGTATCCAATCCCTTTTCTTGCTCCATCTAGTTTCCATTCATCTTAAGGAACCATTTCACATTCCTTTCTTCCTATGACAGAACCATTCAATCGCCTATCCACTAGTCACCTTCCAAGAACCCACCCTTGTGGACAACATCATGACTCTATTCAACATCTAGCCATCCCCATCAGAACATAACTCCATTCATCATCGAGGTAACATCCCTAAACTATCATCCTTCATCACGCTGCCACATCGCAAATGAATGTTGAATGAATGAGCACCTTCAGCATAGCCTACAGGAACTTCAATTCCCCTCCTAGAAGTTTGGTGACAATTGGCCTAAAAATCTAACCCAGCTGATCAGGTTAGTAGCAAACTGATCAGGTATTGTCTGAATTACTTAACCAATTGTGGTTAGTAATACAGCCCTGATCTCTTCTATCCTTTTGTCTACTTGAAGTCCTTTTTTCCATGTCTTGAGTTCCCCAAGTTCCACACCTCTCCTTTTGTTAGAAATAAAGGTTGATACCAACCTGAAGTGGTTGATACCCATCTTTGTACTTAGCTAAACTTTGTGTTTGGCTTCATGATGCCCTTACTTGCATCAACTTGAAGTATGACCCAAAGTTAATTAGCCTTTGCTCCAAAGTCCTTGCACCACCGACTTAAACAATACTCACTTCCTTCTTCCTAATTTCATGTCTGTACTGACCTAAAGATCACTGTCTGAAAATCCTCTATTCAAGCTACAAATAAAATTGTAGAGTTCTCTCATCCTCTAGAGCCCCTCCTCCAAGTTTCATCCAATTCCAAGCATTTTTGCCTTCGTTTTTCCTGAATCGACAACCTCTTTCCTAATTACACTGAAAAACTAACAAATCATATCAAAACAACTCATCTGAATATACATATCATTCATAAGCATGCATCTAACATAAACAATCAATTCAAACATGATGTGCATACAAATTCTGTCTAGATTTAACTTACACTAAAATGACAATATGGTTGTAAAGAGGTTATAAAACCAATTAAAATCAAGTATAATCTTTTAATCTTGGCCATAAACACTTTTAGATGCTAAGTTAAAGTTTAAAATCATTTTAACATGGAATCATCTCAAAAACATCAAATTTAACTATATAGACAATCATAGAATGGTAAGAGATCAATAATCACTCACCTAATACCTAAATTACCACTTTAATCCCTAGATTTGAAATGAACAGCGAGGAAACACGAATCCAAGGCACCAAGATGATAGATCTATAACCTTTATCACTAATTACCTCTTTAATCATGATTTACGTTAAGATAAGTAAGAAAAAAGAGATGTTGTATCAAATTATGGTTAATGGAGGATTGGAATTGTTTTGGAAAGTGGGAAATGAATCACATAGGTCTCACCACCCCCAGTTATGCACAATTCTCGAAAATGATTAGTAGGCCTAAGTATGGGCTTAATTAACTACCCATTAATTTATCTAGTAGCAAACAGAATTTAAAACGGTCATATCTCCTCGGTAAGACCATTTTCCTATTATGACTACTCTATGGAAAAAGAAACCACAAGTCTGATAAATCAAAGTGGTTTGGATCCTAATTCAAATCCTATCAAAAGTTATAGGCTTTACATGAATTCTAGGTCCAAACTATTTGACAAAAATTCTAAGTGTGGAAAATGCCCTTAGTAGTCATTTTCTAGATTTTTAGGGTCATACAACTTCATATGTAATAATATTTTACAATCCTCAAATATGTAAAATACGCAAAATAATATTTTTACCATTCAAAATCTTGGGAATGGAGAGCTTCTGACATGAGATACAACCCCTCCAGGTGAAAATATTTCAGGTTTGTCTCGAATCACATAAGTGAGGACCGATGCTTATATTATACTGTTTTGGGAGATGCCCTTATCTTAGCGATTAAAGGAGATCTTGGTGAGAGAAATAGGTTATTGTTTTATGGCAATTCCTAGGACAGTAGCTACATCTACTCTTCTAGTTCCAAAGACTATATACTAGATCTTGCTCAGCTCTTTCGGGTTATATAAATGTTATTCGTTCCAACAATCTGGTTGGAAGGATAGGCTCGTATTTAGGATTTTGGTAGTTAGAACAGGTTAACTTTGCTCTTATACTTTAAAGCTTTTGATTCTAATAAAAAGTGGATGGCCCACTATAAAACCGCTGGATTTTCCAATATATATAGGTCTTTACACTCACCCCTATTTAGTTATTTCACCCCTAAAATCTCCAAACAACCAAGGAACGGTCAATCATAATCACCCCGCATGCCTAATAATCATATGCAACTATCAAACGTATCAAACAAGCGGTCACGCAATCAGTAATATAGTTAAACCTACCCTAGAGCTCGAGATACTAAAATACCCTATGTGATATCAAAAATGAAGTAAATACGATAAACAGCGTGCCTTACCATGCATAAAGCTCCTGAAATTTAGCTCATATACCCTTCTTGATTTCACTTATACATTTGCCTTTCACTTTTGCCCCATTGAACCTTCACCAACTCCATCGTCTTCCTATTAAGTTGTTTTGTACCATGTCCAATAGTACGAACCAACCTACAAGGTCTCGAAGCTTCCCATTCAGCCTCAATATCATTAAATTGATCCAATGCAATTGTCACACTTCAGTCATGCATAAATTTCCATAAATGAGAGATGTCGAATACAATGTGCATGCCTGCCATCTTCTGAGGTAAGTCAACCCTATATGTTAGGTTCCTAATCCTCTTGAGTATTGGAAAAGAACATAAGAATCTTGGTGCTAACTTCCCCTTACTACCGAATGGAACAAATTCTTCGATAGAAAGTCCTCATAGACACCATATCTGAGAACAAATCTTCTTGTCTCCTATTAGCATAGCTCTTCTGCTTATCTTCAGTAACTTTCATTCGTTGCCGAATGATCAATAACTTTTCCAAGGTTTGTCCAATCATATTAGGCCCAAGTATCAGTTTTTCACCTGCTTTCCACCAATATGAAGGAGCATTACACTACAATGCTTCGATGGTACTATACTAATACTAGATTGATAACTATTATTGTATGTAAACTCTACCTAATGCAAATGATCATCCCATGGGCCTCCAAAATTGAGAATGCAGGCTCACAAGAGATCCTCCAATATAAATTCACCCTCTTGGTCTACCTATTTGTGTGCAAGTGATAAATTTTGCTAAGATGCAACTCTATTCCCAACTTCTCTTCTAAGCTTTTCCAAAATTCATTGGTGAATAAAGGGTTTCGATTACTCATAATGCTCTTTGGTGTACTATGGAATCTCATTATCACATACAATTCAACCAATTTGGATGTCATCCTACCAGAATTAATGGGTACGAATTGGGCACTCTTCGTTAATCTATCGTCTATGACACAGACGCTATCATACCTTCTATTGGTCCTCGACAATCTATTAATAAAGTCGCTATAAGTGCGGTTCGGTAAGATGCCCTATTTTCGGGAAATTCTGTAAAATAATTAGTAGCTATTATTTGGGATTTTTTTTCATGGTTTCCAAGTACCCAAAATATACTAATTAATAAAAAGAGTAAATCAAAAATCATTTGTTTAAGTGTTGAAATCTAGGCTCAAAGTTGTACCAAAACAATGTTGACAATGAGAACAAAACTTTAGATAACATTTCTATAAATGTTAGCTTTTCTACTTTTGAATTACAAATTGTTTAAAAATGGTATTTAAATTAGTGAAAATAAGGGACACATCCCTAGAATCAAACTTAATACACGAAACATCCTACCAAAAAAGGTATAAATTACATCCCTATTTTCAATTACTGCAATTTTCTTTTCTAAAATACCCCCTTCTCCATTGCTGAACGTTAATTCTTCATATGTGGATCTTATTCTCACATCCATAATTAAGTTTTGCACCCCATTAATTATCAATCTTTAAAATGCAATTTTTTTTAGAAATGACGGATTAACAAACCGTTTTCACCATTAAATCACAAATTTTATTATCTTTCTAATGAGTGGCATTGTGCATACATAAAAACAACGGCAGGACAAGTTATTCGCGTATCCAATAATGATGTTTTTCAAATTTTCTGCAATTATATGGTATGATTGCAGACAATTCAACAATTATATGCAATAATTGTAAAAATCTACAATTATATGGTATGATTGCAAACACTTCAGCAATTATATGCAGTAATTACTGAAAAGTCTGCAATTTTATGGTACAGTTGCACTTTTATGTGATTATTTAGAATAATTGTAGAGTTTTATGCAATTATTCGATATAATTGCATAAAGTTATGTACTTATATGGACAATTGTAGAAAAATATGCAATTATTCCACATAATTGCAGAAATTCTACAATTACATGGAATAATTGTTGATATTTGAAGAAAAATTGATGATCATTTCATATAATTGCAGAAATTGGCAAGTATACTGAATAATGCAGAAAAGTCGGCAATTATATGGAATAATAGCAAAAAAGTCCATAATTATAAAACATAATTGCATAAAAATCTGCAATTATTTCATATAATTGCATAAAAGTCTGCAATTATATGGAATGATTGTTGACATTTGAAGAAAAATTGATGATGTTCAAAAGTTGCAGAATTCTCTACTACAAATGATTTTTTGGTATCAACAACGAATCTCATTTTAAAGATCATAAAATTTATGATTTTGTGGTAAAAAACGGTTTGCTGATCTGATGTTTCTACAGAAAATTATAGCATTTGAAATGTTAAAAACGTAAAGGGTATTTGGGCCTTTTGGCGCAGGCGGATTTGAAAACAGGGATAGAAACTCAGTTTAGTTTGGAGAGGATGTTTTCTCTGTTTTAAAACTTAACATGGATGTTGGTCAAACTATCCCTTTAAATTATGTATCTTTCTCTAATCTTTTTAAGGTTGTTTTCTAACTTATAAAATAGTGTTTTAAAATTAGCTTTAGGTTTAAATATATTTTAACAATTAACTATGAATTTCTAAACTAACTATCTTTTAAAATTAAAACTAGTTTTCCTATTGTTTTTCTATTTATTTCAAAATTTCTTATTTTTACATAATATTATATATAAATAGTTATCATATATTTAAGTAGTTTTAAAAGTATTTTAACATATTAATACATATTTTAAAGATATTTCTATATGTATAATTTTCAAATATTAAATTAAGTAAATATAATAAAGGGAGTTGGATATTAACACTTAAGTTAAAATAATTTCTTTATGGAAAACTAAAAGTGTATTGCCTTAATTAATAAGTGTGAGTATGCTTTGATCTTTAAATGAATGTTTAAAGTTATCGATGGATAAGTAAATAGTTTTAGGTTGTTGTAAACGATGATATAGAAACTTTTGTTTTTAACCCTTATTATTGTTTATACTTGGGAATATAAGTAGATATTTACTAATGGATATTTAGTATAAAAAATACAAGTAAATGGTTTTGGGTTTGTTGTGATGAATATTTTGAGCAACACTTGTCTTTAACCCTTAAATATAAATAAATCTTTAAGATGGGAATTTTAAAGATGAATGTTTTCAAAGTATAAAATGTTGGGGTTTATTATGACAAATGTTTTGAGCAACACTTGTCTTTAACCCTTAAATATGAATAAATATTTTAAAAAGCGAGTTTTAAAGTGGAACGTTTTCAAAGTATGAAATGTTTGGGTTTGTAATGACAATTGTTTTTAGAAACACTTGTCTTTAACCCTTAAATGCGATTAAACTTTTAAAAGAAGAGTTTAAAGAAAATGATTAAATGGAATGGTTTTAGGTTTGCAGTAAATAATGTTTTAGCAACATTTTTTTAAACCCTTGAATTATATTTTGGAAGAAAGATTACAGTGGAACTTTAATGATAATAACACGTACTAAAATCTTTTGTAAAGAGATAGAAAATATTATATGCTTAATTTATAAAAGAAAAGGAGTTTATTATAACAACGTTTTGGTGGTAATTTTTTTAATTTTTTTAATTATATTTCTAGTAAACAAAACTTGTTAAACGATTTGTGAATACACCTATACCATTGGAATATGTATATAAATATTTTTAAGTATTGAGAAGAGTATAGGTCAATAGTTACATATATTTATACACAAATATAGAGGAAGTTTTAATTAATAAAGGAGTATCAATTAATAAAGTGTTGATTTATATGAGAAGTTTATTAGATAGAAAGATGTTTTACTAATTAGAAGGGTTAAAAGATAAATTAATTAAAAAGGGATTAAAAGTCATTTATGTGACTCGACCATGCCTTACATGAAATGATAGTGCACGTATGTTTACTTGCTCATGAGAAATTATTCAGGACTTAGTTCCCTTATGCAATCATTCTCATTTGTTAAATAAGACAAAATTCGTAGGCTCATTCTTGGAGAGATCAGGTGTGGTAAGTGTTCTACTTATTGAAAACCACTATTAGGTTGAGATATGGGTTCTCCTTTTTGGAAGTGAATGATGGAAACCATGCGTTGTTCTGAAATCTATTGAGATAATCGAATCTATATGGGATTTATTATGTGATCGAGTTTTGTTGAAACTCGTGTGAAGATGCCGAACGTAACCTCGACATCGGAAAAAAGACTAAAGACGAAGTATGATGCATGATCCTAGGGTTTAGCTGACCCATAGGGGGTACGACAACTCCATATCTAGAGTATGCATATAGATGTTGCTAGTGGGGAGTTGTTGATACTTCGTACACATTGCTCATGCGAGTGTTCTAATGATGGCCCAGTTGTGTTTCTCTTATGGCATATTTTATCTAAATATATCAGTGTGTAACTCGTGCAGCACATGACAATGTTGTAAAATATATTATTTATATTTTAATGCTAAAATAGAATTTTGCTATGTAATTGGTAAATTCATTGAGGTAAATAATCATAAACCAAGATTTCTACTGTTGTTTATATGCATAATTTATGTTATGTGATTTGGATATCTTTATATTTTAGTGGAAAAAAGAATTCATTAGTTTTGAATAGGTAAGCAATGAAATTAAAATATTTTTAGCATTTATTTCAATAAATATCAAATATAAGTTATTTGAATTTTATTTAAGCAGCTAAATTTATGATTATATACTTATATTTATCTGTCATTAATTGTTAAATATTTTAAATGTTGGAATACGAAGATAAAAATAGAAGTTGTAATGCAATGTACAGTGAATCTATCATGATAAATGAATTGTAAATGGTTGTAATTATTTTTTTTAAATAATTTGTGATAGTTGATTGATATCCTCTTCATATATGAATGAATTTTTTTTACATTTTTATCTTCGTAAGATGGTATGCATATTGAACCTGCCTTATTTTTGGGATTAATTAAATAAATAAAAAATATTAGATAAATAAATCTACTTATATTTAATATACGACTTCATAATTATCTTAAATATAGTGACTAAAATATGAAATTTGAGTAGGGAATTGGTGATTGCTTATAAATAATTGTGGAAACTTCAACATCTAGTTATTTGAAGCTAAAAACAATTTTTTTTGAAATGGTACTTAGATACAACATGTCACTGGGACAACATAACACAAATCACATGTCAATAAATGTTCGAATCACGCTACGTAAGTTTCGAACTTGTGACCTATCACACCAAAGTTGAATCACTTAACCACTGAGACAATGGTGCTTATCTAAAAACAAAATTTTGTAATGTAAGTGTTATCCCATTTTTTGGTCAAAACTGGAATATCAATGTTGTGTGCATTTCCACCACGACCAAACCAAGAAGAAGCAAGCAAGCGTACATAAGTCAGGGATTTCACTAAGGATGAAAGTCCATTCGGAATCAAAGGTTTAAAAGTTCATTCGGTAGTACATCAAGTATCTCATTCGGCACAGTCACATATCTCATTCGGCATAGTTCATTCGGCACTCCACCTACTACACAACACCGGACCAAGGCCCTACCGGACCAAACTTCCATCTCCATGCAACACCGAACCGCGTGATGCCGAGCCTACACCCTGCCGGACCATACTCCATCCACCATCACCGGTCCAAGCAACCACCGGACCAATCCTTCTCAAGCCATCACCGAACCAACCTCAACCATGCTACCACCGGACCAGAACCCACATCCACACTCCTACCACCGAACAACCATACTCCTACCACCGGACCAAAGCCTTACCGATCCAACTCCACTTCCATGAACAACCGAACCAAGACCTCACCGAACCAGACAACTGCCAGTCCAGATTGCATCAGCCCAGGCCCACCAGCAGCTATAAGCATCCAAGACCTCTGTCCCCAGCCTCACTCTATAAATAGAGGGGCAGGGGTACAACAATGGCAGACAAGTTTGAGAGCTCAAGCCTGGAAGGAACTCTCAAACAACTTTAGATACTTGTAATCAAAGCTTTGTACTTGTAATCTGAAGGAAAAAGGAGAATAACATATAAAGTGGATGTAGGCACGTTCTGGCCGAACCACTATAAATCCGTGTGTCTTTTACAGTTTAGTCCCTGCTTTTTATATATTTGCATAAATCACCCAAATCACTAAAAACAACATAAAATCAACCAACTCATACGACTTTGGGTGTTTGCGGCCATTTTTTACGCAAACATTTTGGTGCTTTCACTGAGAAGAACCAGCTCCCGCTACATCGGATAGAAGTTGAATTTGAAAATCTAAGAATTCAGATCTGAGAGTTATGACGAGACAAACAAGTAGAAGGCAAAGGCCAGAGAGAAGTGAAAACCCAGGAAGTCAAGAGGCTTCCTCAGGAGGAAATCAAGCGTCGGCCTTCATCACTAGGGAGGAGATGGAGGCCATGATGAGAAGACAAGAAGAGATGATCCAGAACTTACTTCAACAAATTGGGCAAATTGGAGCACAAATCCAAGGAGCAACTGGAGTTCAGAATGGAGCAGGACCATCTGGCGCAGCACCAGAGCTAGGGGGCACTCACGTAGAGCATGTTGATCCGACCCCGGGAAGTGAGATGGGGGCATCCGAGCCACCTGGTAGCAATAGAGGAATGAACGTTCAGCCAGGGAGGCATACACATGGAAACTCCCGCGGACTTGGGGGGCAGGTCGAAGGCAGTGAACGAGAACTACAGCTTGGAGACAATGACAGATTAGCAGAGATGGTTAGAAGAGCTATGAGAGGCGGTTTAGTAAACAGAGACTTGGAAGATGTAAACAGGAGTCCTTTTTCTTCTGCGATTAGGATGGCTAGGAACCCACCAGAATTCAAGCTACCATCATTGGACATGTACAACGGGAAAACGGACCCCACGGTCCATCTAACGAAGTATATGAGACATATGGAAGTGCTGGGGGCATCAGAGGAGGTTATGGCCCGGTGCTTTCCACTGTATTTGACGGACATTGCAGCGTTATGGTTTAGGCAACTGGAGAGCGGCTCCATAGGAACATGGGCAGATTTAACTGAGAGATTCATGAGGCAATTCAGGGTTCATATTGCGCGACCCAAGAATGTGATGACTTTGGCAACCTTGAAACAGAAAACTGGAGAGACTTTGAGGAGCTTTCTAACGCGATTTAATGCGGCGGCAGCATCAGTGGATCGACCAGATCCATCTATGGTCATGATGGCGGCTGTATCTGGAATAGCTGGTAATACAGAGTTCAAGAATTCATTAACCAAGGACCCGCCTATGAATCTGGGAGAGTTCTATCATGAGGCTGAAAAGTTTCTGCGTTTGGAAGATGCTAGTGCAGAAAGAGAGGAAGAAGATGACGTTTACACAATCAAGAACGGAAACCTACCTGGAAAGGGTGCGGAGACTAGCAAAGGAAAAAGAAAGGCTGAGGATAATGATGACAGGGCGAAGTGGCTACGAAGAGAGCCACGATTCACCACCTATTCAGAGCTGAATGAGAATTTGGAACGGATTTATCAGGATACCAAGGGGCAGGTTCCGTATCGTAGACCAATGCGAAGGGATCCAACCTCTGACGAAAGAAAATCAGATAAGTTTTGTGTATTTCATGAATTGAATGGTCATAACACTAATGATTGTAGGCATTTGAAGGACGAGGTGGAAGGGCTTATCAGGAACGGCATGCTCCTTCAGTATGTAAGGAGGCGAACTCCAGCAGTGGAGCCAGAGCGACCACCCTCTACATCAGCTAGAGGTGACCCTGGATCAGGGCACCATTTGATTATCCATTGATTGCTTGATTAAGATAACGATGAACAAGTCGTAAGCTTCCACTAAAGCAATTAAATCATTTACACATGTACGAGATCGCGAACGATCTCCAGGCATGCTCTGAATGATCAATGACTGCTTCGGGGTGGGAACTTACACTTTGACATCCTTGCTTTGCTTTTGTTTCGATTTGAACATTTGAATTCTTCCTGTTTGGACATTTCTGCTGTAAGGTACTATTGCTTTAACATTTACAATTCTATGAAAAAATTATTTACTTGTATGCCCGTTGGATCGCGAACGGTCCACGAGCACCTATTGCATGGCAACGAACTGCCGAAGTCTTTGATTTGAAAAATTCCCCCAAACAATGACCCCAACACTGATAATATTAAGTCCCCCCCGGGCACACTCACAATTCGCCACGAACGGCACCCGACTTCGAACAGTCACAATTCGCCTCGAACGGCACCCGACTTCGAACAGTCACAACTCGCCTCGAACGGCCTCCGATCGCGAACGATCATAACTCGCCTCGAACGGCACAACTCGCCTCGAACGGCACAACTCACCTTACCTCAAATGGCTCGATCGCGAACGGTCGTCATTTGAGGTCCGCCACCTGATCGCTGACTGTTACACCTTACCTCAAATGGCTTGATCGCGAACGGTCGTCATTTGAGGACCGCCACTTGACCGCACACTGTCGCACCTTACCTCGAATGACTTGATCACGAACGGTCGTCATTTGAAGTTAGGCGCTTGACCTTGAACGGTCACATTTCATCACAAATGGCTCGGTCTCGAACGATCGACGCGTGGACTTACAGGCTCGACCGCGCACTGTCGCACTTTACCTCGAATGACTCGATCCCGAACGGTCGTCATTTGAAGTTAAGCGCTTGACCTTGAACGGTCACATTTCACCGCAGATGACTCGATCCCGAACGATCGACGCATGGATTTATGCGCTTGACCGCGAACGGTCGCACTTCACCTCAAATGACTCGATCGCGAACGGTCCTCATTTGAAGTTAGGCGCTTGACCATGAACGGCCGCGCTTCATCCCAAATAGCTCGATCCCGAACGATCGTCATTTGGGGCCATATAAAATATCAAGCTCTTTACAGGTTGTCAACAGGATACGAACATCCAGCTCATGACATTACAAAACACGCCTTCCTACCGCAAGGCATATTTTGGGGGGCAAAGTGTTATCCCATTTTTTGGTCAAAACTGGAATATCAATGTTGTGTGCATTTCCACCACGACCAAACCAAGAAGAAGCAAGCAAGCGTACATAAGTCAGGGATTTCACTAAGGATGAAAGTCCATTCGGAATCAAAGGTTTAAAAGTTCATTCGGTAGTACATCAAGTATCTCATTCGGCACAGTCACATATCTCATTCGGCATAGTTCATTCGGCACTCCACCTACTACACAACACCGGACCAAGGCCCTACCGGACCAAACTTCCATCTCCATGCAACACCGAACCGCGTGATGCCGAGCCTACACCCTGCCGGACCATACTCCATCCACCATCACCGGTCCAAGCAACCACCGGACCAATCCTTCTCAAGCCATCACCGAACCAACCTCAACCATGCTACCACCGGACCAGAACCCACATCCACACTCCTACCACCGAACAACCATACTCCTACCACCGGACCAAAGCCTTACCGATCCAACTCCACTTCCATGAACAACCGAACCAAGACCTCACCGAACCAGACAACTGCCAGTCCAGATTGCATCAGCCCAGGCCCACCAGCAGCTATAAGCATCCAAGACCTCTGCCCCCAGCCTCACTCTATAAATAGAGGGGCAGGGGTACAACAATGGCAGACAAGTTTGAGAGCTCAAGCCTGGAAGGAACTCTCAAACAACTTTAGATACTTGTAATCAAAGCTTTGTACTTGTAATCTGAAGGAAAAAGGAGAATAACATATAAAGTGGATGTAGGCACGTTCTGGCCGAACCACTATAAATCCGTGTGTCTTTTACAGTTTAGTCCCTGCTTTTTATATATTTGCATAAATCACCCAAATCACTAAAAACAACATAAAATCAACCAACTCATACGACTTTGGGTGTTTGCGGCCATTTTTTACGCAAACAGTAAGTATCTTAACTTTATTAAGAAAAAATATATGGAAATTTTGGTAAAACACCCCCTTTTAATTTCAAAATATACATTAATCCTTTCTTAAAACATAATTTAAAAACACCAACGCTTTAGTATCAAAGTTTGTAAAACTTTAGGAATTTGTAGTTAGATTGGAAATATTTACACCATATGCTGTAAATATTTGCGCTTCTGCAAAAAAATTGAAAAATAATCCTAACCTGTGATTAAGTTCATGTTTGATTTTCACTAAGAAAAAAAATGGAGGTGTAAATTAAAACATACTTTTAAGAACAATTTTTCATGTATTAAGTTTATAAAAGATGGAGGATCCTAATTTAACAAGATTAAAAATCAAAATTTATGTATGTGATGTATAGCCATTATAATTAACTGAAAAATCAACTTACATTTTTGCTAATAGGAATATAGTTTATACATAGGAATTATCATATTTATAGGATTTTGTTAGATGAATTAACAAATATTTATTGATAGAATTTATATTTAAGTGGTTTAAATTTAAAATTACACAATTAATTTAAATAGCTGAACTTAATCATAAAATATCAAGGGAGACTGGAGGAAGATTTTGAAAGTATATTTTAAACTTTTAAAATGTGGAAATTTGATGTTAAACACAAAATTTCACAATGTATCATATGTTAAATTATTGATCTAAATAAATTATACTTACAATTATTATTGTTATTATTTATGCATATAATTTAGCTATGCAATGTATGTATATTACTTATTTACCTTTTTTGTTAATATGAATATTGTATATAATATACATATAGAAACCATAACATTTCTAAGATTATTAAACAAAATAAAAATATTTGTTAATTGTATCTATTTAAATAGTTTAAATTTAGGATTACTTAAATAATTTGAATATATGAACTTAACAAAAATATTATGAATTGAGGTGGTTTCATAAATTACTATGGAAACTTTAAAATGTAGGTGTTTGAAATTAAAATATATGTAATGCGTGGATGTTCAATTTATTAAAATAAATGAATGAGAACTTTAAAAAAAATTTAGCAAAGCTAGCAGGGTTAAATGGTTCCCTGCCATTTTATCATTACAGCACACAAGATTAAAAAAAGAACATAACATGCTATGAACACTGAAAAACAAAGAAAGGAAAGGAAGCTAAACAAGTGCAAGCAAAAATACACACACTGAGAAAACAAACAGCAATATAAAAACACAAAAGGACATAACATCAGCACCAGTGAAGCATGGGTGAATGATCTGCACACATAGAGCTAATAGGAGAAGCCTTATCTCGTATAGCAGCAGTTGATAAAATTGCAAACCTGTCCTAGCTTTCTCCAAGAAAACTCAATTGTTTCTTTCATTATTCTTTCATTCCATATCACTTGAATGAATTTCTTGAGAACTAACAACAACATCTTGTTGCTTTATAGATAATGTTCCGTTCTATCTTGTTATTACTACTGTGATCTGACTACCAAGTTTACTATCAGTTTACTCCAGAGAAAGAAGTGAAATCACATTAAAAAAAATTCATAATGTCCTCAAATGCTGGCGTGTAGAAAGTACAAGCACTACCAATCAACGTTCCTTTAGCCTGAAGTCTAGCTTTGGTTTGGAGAGCATTTCTCGTTACTTTCCATAAAATCAAGTTATCCTTGGGTTTGTGTAAAGAGAACCAAACCCTATGTACCCAAGCAAATTGGTGGGCCTCATCAAATTTAAACTAAGATTTGTGAACAGTAGAGATGGAATGAGATTTAGACCTTGCCGACCAAACTATCATTACATTGTTAGTTACAGGGTAAATTAAATGTTGCAGCTTGATCCAAAGATTTCTTACTTGTCGATTGCTATTATAGGGAAGAGAGATTTTACCATTATGAATAAAATCAAAAGCTTTTGAGGCCAAAGAAATTCTAGACTTAATTTTTTGAAAGTATGTTATCATTATATGTCCTTTCATAGACCAGGGGTCATTCCAAAATAATGCATTACCGCTAGAGGTTGTTATAATTTGAATATGAGGAAGAAGACTTTCCCTAAGCTTCAATATAGTATGCCAGACCCAACTACTATTTTGAGGTATCTCCATTAGCCAAAAAATCTTTCCTTCCTATATTGAATGTTACCCATCTGTTTGCTTTTCTACTGAGAAGATCATCTATATGCTTACTGAAAGCAGCCTTGTTCCAATGTATCGTGTTTTTAACACCAAGACCCCCAAGCTTATAAGGCAATTCTAGCTTTAAGAAAGAAATAGGGACTGGCTTATTAGAATCGATAATACTACTTATAGAGCTAATATTAGGCTTGGAAAATATGATTAGGTCATCAGCAAACATCAAAGAACAAACCAGAGTGTTCTGGCACTTGGGATGTAACTTTATCTTTTTGGTGGCCACACACTCACCAGACATTGAGTAAGCTAGTGTAAAATTCCATAACAAGTAAGAATAGATAGGATGAAAGGGGTCCTCCTACCTAATTCCTTACTTTCTTTTGAAATATCCTATTGGTTTAGCATTGTAACATAAAGAGAAAGTAGGGAAAGATATACATGAATATATCCAAGTAGCAAAATGCCTAGGGAAATTCATTTTGACCAAAATTCTGATTATGTACTCCACTGAATTGAATCAAAGGTCTTTCTAATATCCAGTTTCAACATAACTCTAGGGGAAATGTTAGACCTACTGTAACCATTCAGTAACTCATAAGCAAGAAAAACATTATTAAGAATATCTCTATTAAGAAGGAAAACTGATCACTGATTATTGGAAATAAGAGAAGGAAGAACTATTTTAAGCCTTGAAGCAGTAACCTTATAAACGCATCTACAAATAATGTTACAACAAGAGATAGGTCTGAAAGAGGAGACCCTGCTAGTATTGCAACGCTTAGGGACGAGCCAAGAAAGTAGCATTAATTCTAGAAGTAAATTTGTAGTGCTTGAAGAAATTAAGGATGGCTTTATACAGGGCAAAACATATTATATTCCAGTATGTAGCGTAGAAAATTGCATCGAAACCTTCTGGCCTACCACAAGATTTCTTATTCATTTCAAAACAGCTGACTTAATTTCCTTATGTGTGATTTTATGGGGATAGTAAATTTGGTTTACTCGGACCAAAAATAGCAGACAAAAAAATTAATCGCTCCATACCAAGGCAAGGTAACGAAATATCATTCAGATCATCAAGAGATGGTATGAAATTATCAGCATTTCCAGGGATTCAGCAAAATACTGAAGGAAAGCTTCATCTATATTCTCTAGGTCAGTGTGTAGAATACCCTTGTCATATATGATTTGAGAAATGTGAGCCCTGGTTTGCTTTGATTTAAGTGCAACTTGACAGCATTCAGAATTATTGTCACCGTGGACATCCGACTTTTGCCTTAGTTGTTGTCGCTTTATACTAGCTTCAAGACACAAGGCAGTGTTTAGATTAGAAATTGATTCATGTTCACAGCTTGAAGCTTCAGCATCCTCAGGATTGGCTGGCATGTTGGTTTGAGCTGAAGCAAGTTTTTCCTTTAAAGAAAGAGATGGCAACATACCATCTCCAAATTTTTGTTTAGACGGGATCTTAAGAGCATTTTTTGGTAGCTTTCAGTTTCTGTTAAGAAAATATACATAAGGTTTCCAAAAAAACAAGTGGACCAAGTAGTTTGAACAATATTTAAAAAATAGCCATCAACAATCCAAGCATTAAAAAATTAAAATTTTGATTTAGCTTTTCTCATGTAAACTTCAATAGGAGATATTATTAAAGCAGAATTATCTGATAGCAAAGGCAAAAGAAGATTTGTGAAAATGTTGGGCCATGGTTTGAGAGTAGAACGTTCACAAAAGGCATAGTCAATTCGAACTAAAGTTCTCTTACCACGCCTGCTTTAGATCCTAGATGAATACCTAGTAAAAGAGAAATCATCACTTTTATTGTATTCAATATCTGATAGAAAAATTGAATACATTAATGAACCAGTGTATAAGTATTTATATGCTATTCTTCTATCGGCTCACTTCATAGTTCTAGAAATTATGAAAATGCCTTGTGCTTGACTTATTTAGTTATACTTGGTCAAGCTAGCCATTGTATTCATTCTTATTTCATTCTCTGACACTCCCCCTCAATTCGAGCTAGAGTTCTTCTCGAGCTTCCCCCCTTTATCAGCCACCATCAAAAACTTTAATTTCCTGCTTTAATCTTTATAAGTTTTTCCTTGACAATGGTTTGGTATGTAGATCAGCTCTCTGGTAAGTGGCTAGTAAGTGATTTATGCTCAACTTTCCATTGATGACTCGTTCTCGAACAAATACAGATCGATTTCCATATGTTTTGTTCATGAATGCAAGGTTGGGTTTACTGATAGTGACACTATGCTTAAATTATTGCATCAGATTGTTGGTTTTTGCTTTACTGGAAACCCTAATTCATACAATAGGGATTTTACCCAAATGATTTTGGTTGTTGATGCAGCAACACTTCTATATTCTGCCTCTGTACTTGATCGTAATATCGTGGGTTGTTTTTTAAAGCACCAAGAAACAAGGTTTTCACCCAAGTATATACAGTAACCAGTAGTTGAATATTTGTCATCTAGGTCAGCGGCCCAGTCCGCATCTGCAAATCCTTATATGTTTAAATTATTTCTTGCTTTTAGATATAATCCATGACTTACCGTGCCTTTTAAATATCCGAGTATCCTTTCTACCATCTTCCAACGTTCATCACGTGGTTGCTGCATAATTTGCAGACTTTGTTAACACTACATGCTATTTCAGGCCTTATGTTAGTTATGTACTGAAGTTCTCCAACAATACTTCGATATTGCTTTTCATTACATATGACTTTACCTCTGTATTTGGATAGACGTAGGTTACTTACCATTGGTGTGGGTAGTGGATTAGCCTGGTCCATTTTTCTTTTGAAGAGAACCTTTGAAATGTATTTCTTTTGACTCGGTATGATTTTTGAATTAGATTTTCTCTTCACTTCTATGCGAAGGATGTAATTTAATTCACCTAAATCTTTCAAAGAGAATTCTTGATTTAGGTACCGAAGCACCTTGTTAATTTCTATTTCATTGTCTCCAGTAATTATGAAAGTCATCTACGTAGACTAATATGAAAGTAGCAGTACCTCCACTATGCTTTATGTATAATGAGCTATCTGATTTGGATGTTGCATACCCCAACTTTATCAATGTTGCTTTTAGTCTATTATTCCATACTCTAGGTGCTTGTTTTGTCTGTAAATTTCTTTATTTAATTTGCATACAATATGATGCAGCGGATATTCGGAAAATAAATGAAATGGATGAAAGTAGCAAGCGGTGAATTGATAATCCTGTAATGCCTGAATTCGTTGATCCGAAGATACCGAATTCTAGCTATCTCTATCACGTTGATCGCGCACGATTCCGCGAAAAAGAGATCTACGATTCTTCAACGTTGATCTTGCGCACAAGATACCGTGAATCGGCTTCAACAAACAATAATTCGAACGAACTCGAATTACGTAAGTGGAGATAGCAGTTAACACTCGACTACCAATTTAATGGAGGCACAAAGCTTCACAAGCAAATTTTATTCAATTTTCAACAATCTTTACAAATGACACGACTCGCCTATTTATAGGCTTACAACACCACAACACTACACAAAGTACAACGCGTTACAAACAGTTACAACATAACACGACTTGTCATAAGAAACATAAAACAAACGACTTAAGAGACAACGCACGCGACCTAAAAAAAAAACTAAACAATAACGCGACCTATAATTTTGCAGCGACTTAAAATTAGGTCGGCAACGACCTATGGTAAACCGTTCACGCGACATATGAGGGAAATAGTAAGTCGTTCGCGACTCAAGAAAGGAGATAAGTCGCTCGCGACTTAGGGCATCTTGCGATCTATTGGACGCGGCACGAAATAAGTCGCTCGCGACTTAGGGTACTTTGCGATCTACTCTGGATGCGGCACGCGACTTGGAATTCACGAGTTATGGTGGAGATTGAATCGTGAGTCGCGACATAGGAGTTTTATCTCGGCGGAGGATGAGTCGCTTGCGAGATATGGATAAGGTCGCGACAGGGATTTTGGAGCAGGTCGATGGTACTGGATTTGACTCGTGTGTCGCGGTGGGGTTAAGTCGTGAGTCGGTGGTTTGGGAATGAGTCGTGAGTCGTGGTTTGGGAATGAGTCGTGGATCGTGGGAAGGGGCGATGAGTCGTGAGTCGGTGGGAAGGGGCGATGAGTCGTGAGTCGGTGGGAAGTGGCGATGAGTCGTGAGTCGGTGGGATGGCTGGGTCGCGGCTTCGAACGAGGTAACTACTTCATCATCCTCCCCTTGTTGGATAGAATTCGTCCTCGAATTCACACTCTCGTCATCTTCGATGAAATCCTCCCCATAATACGGAATTAAATGTTTGACATTGAAAACATCAGAAGTATGAACATTTCCCGGCAACTTTAACTGATACGCATTATCATTGATCTTCTTCAGGATTTCTACTGGACCAATCTTTCGTGCTTTCAACTTGTTGTAAGTTCCAACTGAAAAACGATCTTTCGTTAATACCGCGTAAACAAAATCACCCTCTTTGAAGACCACACTTCTTCGTTTCTTATCCGCCATTTATTTATACTTCTCATTTGCCTTTTCCAATCGTTCCTGAACGATTCTATGGCATTCCTTCAACCCATCAACAAAATCAACAGCCCGCTTAACTGTCCCCTTCGGTTGTGGTACTATTGCCAAATCCAACGGCCCTTTTGGTAAGCTTGAATATACAATCTGAAATGGACTGAAACCTTACTTCGGTTATTTGCATGATTATGAGCAAATTCCGCATGACACAACTTCACATCCCAACTCTTCAAATTGTCTTTCACAAGACATCGTAACAAATTCCCCAACGATCTATTCACCACCTCTGTTTGCCCATCTGTTTGCGGATGGTAAGCGCTACTAAAATTCAGCTTTGTTCCGACCATCTTCCACAAGCTCAACCAAAAAATGGCTTAAAAATCTAGTATCTCGATCAGAAACGATGGATTCTGGTAAACCATGCAATCGATACACCTCTTTAAAGAATAATTGAGCTACTCGAACTGCATCTGCTGTCTTCTTACAGGCTATAAAATGTGCCATCTTCGAAAATCTGTCCACCACAACAAATATAGAATCATTCCCCCTTTGAGTTCTAGGCAAACCCAAAACGAAATCCATGCTGATATCAACCCATGGTCTGGTAGGCACAAGTAACGGCATATATAATCCCGCATTCGTCGCTGTTCCTTTCGAAACCTGACAGATATGACATCTCTCCACAAATCTCTCTACCTCTTTCCTCATTGACGGCCAAAAATAAGACTGAGAAATCAACTGCAGTGTACGATCTCTGCCTACATGGCCTTCTTCATGTAATTCTTTAACAATCTTCATTCTCAAACTACAGTCTGGTATGCATAATCGATTTCCTTTAAACAAGAATTCATCAACCAACACAAATTCATCAGTATGCCCATCCTTAACTTTCTCAACAAACTTTGCAAAATAAGGATCCCCCTCAAACAATTCTGGCAATAATTCGAATCCTGTCACTTTAACCTTCAACGTTGTCAACAAGTGACTTCTCCTGCTCAAAGCATCCGCTACATGATTTGTTACCCCTGATTTGTGTTTTACCACGAAAGTAAATTGTTGTAGATATGCTATCCACGAAGCATGTCTCGCTGAAATCTTGTCCTGCCCCTGTAGATGTTTCAATGCTTCATGATCAGTGTAAAGAACAAACTCCTTCTGAAACAAGTAATGTCGCCAGTGCTTCACGGCTTGAACAATCGCGTAAAACTCTACATCATAAGTGTTATATCTCAACTTGGCTCCAGACAATTTCTCACTGAAATAAGCAACTGGTCTTCCATTCTGACTCAACACTCCACCAATTCCCACTTTCGAAGCATCAGTATGCAACTCAAACAACAACTGAAAATTCGGCAGTACCGGTATTGGTGCCGTCGTCAAAAGTGCCTTAACCTTCTCAAAAGCAACCCCTGCTTCCTCTGACCATACAAACTTCTTTCCTTTCATGCAATCGGTTACTGGTGCCATCACACTGCTAAAGTGCGGAATGAATCTTCTATAAAAAGACACCAAGCCATGAAAACTTCGCACTTCAGTAATTGTCTTCGGTTGTGGCCAACTCCTGATAGCTTCCACTTTATTTTCATCCACTTGAATACCTTCCTTTGAAAGAACATATCCCAGGAATAAAACTCTGTCCGTCATAAACACGCACTTCTTTGTTGCTGCATAAAACTACTCTTGTCGTAGAATCAACAATACTTCTCGCAAATGCTGGATGTGTTCTTCCGTGCTCCCACTATAAATCAGAATATCATCAAAGTAAACAACTACGAACTTCCCAAAAAATGGTCTAAAAATCTGGTTCATCACTCTCATGAAAGTACTAGGAGCATTTGAGAAACCAAATGGCATAACCAACCATTCGTATAAACCCTCCCTGGTTTTAAAAGCAGTCTTCCACTCATCACCCGGTCTAATACGAATTTGATGGTATCCGCTCTTCAGGTCAATCTTGGAAAACACAACAGCCCCACTCAATTGATCAATCAAATCATCAAATCTCGGCATAGGAAATCTGTAACTCACCGTGATCTTGTTTAGAGCCCGACTGTCCGTACACATCCTCCACGTTCCATCCTTCTTCGGTACCAATAAGGCTGGCACGACACATGGACTCAAACTCTCCTGGACACGTCCTTGTTCTAACAACTCCTCCACTTGCCTTCTCAATTCTTCATGCTCCTTCGGACTCATCCGATAATGTGGCCTGTGAGGTAACACTGACCCTGGCACAAGATCAATTTGATGTTGAATATCCCTCAACGGCGGTAACTCCTTCGGTAGTTCTTCCGGAAATACATCACTGAATTCTTCTAATATCGGTTTTACTTCCTTTGGAATTTCAACGGATTCAGTAGCTTCATGTCCAATCAACAAAAACACTTCAGGACTCTCCTCTACTTCTTCAACAAATTCTTTTAAAGTCAATAGAGTTTTCAGCTCCTCAATCTCCTCAGATTTGCTCTCACCTTGTTGTCTCTTCTTTGGAACTAAAATAATTTTAACGCCTTCAAACTTAAAACTATAGCTATTGGTCCGACCGTCATGTTGCACTGCTCGATCATACTGCCACGGTCTTCCCAGAAGCAAATGACAAACATCCATCTCAACTACATCACACCAAATCTCGTCTTTATATTTCTTTCCAATAGAAAATGGAACTCGAACTCGCTTATCCACCTTCACTTCTCCTCCTTTTCTCAGCCACGCTAACTTATAAGGATTTGGATGTTTTTCCGTTTTCAACTTCAATTTTCTCACCGCTTCTGTAGAAATAATATTGTCACAACTTCCTGCATCAATCACAAATTTACAAACTTTCCCCAATATAGTGCATGTCGACTGAAAGATGTTACTCCTCAACCAAGTGGCTTCATCCTCTTGCTTCGGTGTTAAACAAGATCTCCTCATCATTAGATTACAACCATCGTCCCCCGATGCGATATCATGTTCATCTTCCTCCACTGGACTAGAATCACCTTCACCAACATCCTCAACTTCAGCCTCAGCTATCATAGTTCGTTTCTTTGGTTTTGGACACTCATTGCTTTTATGACCCACTTCCTGGCAATTGTAACATTTTAAACTGCTGTTGCCCTTTGCCTTCGCAGCCTCATTCACAGCCGGTTTAGTAACAGCCTTCGAAATAGTAGTATTGCCACTAGCTCCCTTCACTTAATTGTTGGAATTTGTGAACACACCACCTCCACGCCTTCCCTGCTTCTCCCAAGCCAACGCCTTTTGGTGTGCTTCCGCCACAGATCGTGGATCGAACATATTAACCATATCCTAGATCTGCATTCGTAACCCTCCAACAAATCTAGCAGTCAGTTGTTCTTCCGTCTTCATTATATCATTCCTGGCAATGAGTTGGTAAAATTCATCGGCGTAATCATTGATTGATTTCGTCCCCTGCCTTAGATTCTGCAATCTCTGGTACATAAGTGATTGATAGTTGTATGGTAAAAATGTAGCTCTCATCAATTTCTTCATTTTCTCCCACTCAACAACCTTTGACTTCCCCATCCGTTCTCTCGTAAGTTTAGTTTGCTGCCACCACGCCAAAGCTCTCCCCCTCAGCCTTGTAGCGACTAACTTCACTCGGCGATTCTCCGGAATCTCCTTGAAATCAAAAATTTCTTCAACATTAGACAACCAATCTAAAAATTCTTCAGCAACCATTCCACCCTTGAACTCTGGAATTTCCATCTTCATTCCCGATTCCCATCGACGATCCTCCACTACATCTCGATACTGACATCATGTTGGCTCTCTATCTCGGTAATGAACACTTCCCCTATCACCATCAAACTCCTCATCAAAATCTGAAGTATATCGATGTCGATCACGACCTCCAACATCTCTACTACCACTCCTTCGATCAACATTTCTATTACGATTGTCAACACTTCTATGATCTTGATCTTCTCTTCTCTCTCGATCTGAATGTATCGAAGCTCTACTTCCCCCATGGTTCGATTCAGGTGAAACTCTTCTTCTACTTTGATTCATTTCAAGCATCATTCTCTCTAATCGACCAATTCCTTCATTCAACTTCTCAGTGAAGCTCTCGTTGATTCGTTGCTCCATTTCATCAGCTTCTTCTCTTCCATACAAAGCATTGATATTTCGATGACGTTGAGCTTGTCTCGGAGGCATGGTTGAACTTCAAACAAACTCAAGAATAAATTTCAAACACTTTCCGAACTTTGATCCAAAGTGAGATGGATCGAAACTCCCAACTTGTTGCAACTTCACGATGAACACGATGATCACTAAACTTCTCAACAATTACAAATACGATCTCCAAGCTTCAAATTCTTGAAACCCAAGTCTCCAAATGATGCAACTTCTTGTGATCTAGCTCTGATACCAAACTGACGCAGCGGATATTCGGAAAACAAATGAAATGGATGAAAGTAGCAAGCGGTGAATTGATAATCCTGTAATGCCTGAATTCGTTGATCCGAAGATACCGAATTCTAGCTATCTCTATCACGTTGATCGCGCACGATTCCGCGAAAAAGAGATCTACGATTCTTCAACGTTGATCTTGCGCACAAGATACCGTGAATCGGCTTCAACAAACGATAATTCGAACGAACTCGAATTACGTAAGTGGAGATAGGAGTTAACACTCGACTACCAATTTAATGGAGGCACAAAGCTTCACAAGCAAATTTTATTCAATTTTCAACAACCTTTACAAATGACACGACTCGCCTATTTATAGGCTTACAACACCACAACACCACACAAAGTTCAACGCGTTACAAACAGTTACAACATAACACGACTTGCCATAAGAAACATAAAACAAATGACTTAAGAGACAACGCACGCAAAAAAAAAAAAAAAACTAAACAATAACGCGACCTATAATTTTGCAGCGACTTAAAATTAGGTCGGCAACGACCTATGGTAAAACGTTCACGCGACATATGGGGGAAATAGTAAGTCGTTCGCGACTCAAGAAAGGAGATAAGTCGCTCGCGACTTAGGGCATCTTGCGATCTATTGGACGCGGCACGAAATAAGTCGCTCGCGACTTAGGGTACTTCGCGATCTACTTTGGATGCGGCACGCGACTTGGAATTCGCGAGTTATGGTGGAGATTGAATCGTGAGTCGCGACATAGGAGTTTTATCTCGGCAGAGGATGAGTCGCTTGCGAGATATGGATAAGGTCGCGGTAGGGATTTTGGAGCAGGTCGATGGTACTGGATTTGACTCGTGTGTCGCGGTGGGGTTAAGTCGTGAGTCGGTGGTTTGGGAATGAGTCGTGGGTCGTGGTTTGGGAATGAGTCGTGGATCGTGGGAAGGGGCGATGAGTCGTGAGTCGGTGGGAAGTGGCGATGAGTCGTGAGTCGGTGGGAAGGCTGGGTCGCGGCTTCGAACGAGGTAACTACTTCATCACAATATTATCACCATTTCTCTAGTTAAACCCTTGTGGTTGCTTGCACTTCTTCTTTAAGAACCCTATTCAGAAAAACATTATTTATATCTAGTTGTCTTATTCTCCAATTTTATGCAGCGCAATGGTGAGAACAATCCTTATAGTAGTTGGTTTTACTACTAGGGAAAAAGGTCTTTGTAAAGTCAAAACCATATTTTTGTGTTTATCCTTTGGCTACAAGCTTTGCCTTGTGTTTATTGATGGTTCCATCATGATATTTTTTTAGTTCGAATGTCCACTTGCACCCAATTATATTTTGATGTTATCGTCTCTGCACTAGATCCCAAGTTTTGTTTTTAACGAGAGCTATATTCTTCAATCATTGTAGTTTTCCATCTTCTACTCTTTGATGCTTGTTCATGTATGACTGGTTCTTAAGGTTCTGAAGTTGCTGCATATACTTTGGGTTTGGAAATGCCACCTTTTGACCTTGTTATCATATGATGTCCCGTTTGTGCAGGTGTTGTTCATGTGATTGAGTGGCTTCATGTTGATGATTACTTCATTAAGTTCTTGTTCATGATCTAATACTTGTTCATTGCTATGATTATAATTATCTGAATTGCTTGTGGCCTTGATATTTCACTTGATTTCATTGATTCATTTTGCACATCAACTTCACCATTTGCTTTTCCTTTACATTCCTCATTATACAGTGGTATTAGAGGTATAGAAGCTTTTGCATTGTATATCTTTTGAATGACTTTCCCTGGAAAAGGAAAAACGTTTTCATTAAAAGAAACATGTCTAGAAATGATTATTTTATCATTATTACTTAAGCACTTATATCCCTTTCGTTGTGTTGTATACCCTAGAAATGTGCAAGGTGCTGATATGAAGTTGATCTTGTGAGCATATATGATCTTAAGCATGGAAAGTAGAGACATCCAAATGTCTTCAGGCTTGAGTAGTCCACTTTGGTGTTGTAAAGAACTTCACTAGGGTTTTCAAATTTCAATACCTTTGTTGGAAGTATATTTATCAAGTATACTGATGTTGAGAAGGCATCTGGCCATAATTTAATGGGTGGAGAAGCTTGTGCCGTGAGTATGTGACTTGTCTCAACAATATGGCTGTGCTTTCTCTTTACTAAACCATTTTGCTCTAAAGCATGAGGGCAGATAACTTTGTGTACGATTTCTTTATTTGCAAAATAAGCCTTTGGTGGTATAAATTCAGCTCGGCCATTTGTCTGTATAGTTTTAATGGTTAACTAGTTTGCTTCTTTGCTATGTTAGTAAACTGTACTACTACATTAAATGTTTCAGCCTTTGATTTTAATACATAAATCCAAGTAAATCTATAAAATGCAACTATAAATGAAAATATTTGTATCCATAGTTTGAATTGATCGGGGCTGGTCCTCATAAATCAGCAAACACCATTTTTAGCGATTTGTTGTATTTTGTTATAGATTTGGGAAATGCCAGTTTATGGCTTTTTTCCCAATTGACAATATGTACATATGTATGGTAAAGTGACATCTTTAAAATTGATATTATTATTTCTATGAAATTTCTTTACAACATTAACACTTGGATGTCCAAGTTTACAATGCCATACATCAAAAATACATTTATCATTCACATTTTCAAAGAGCTTGTGTAATTAAACAGTTTGTTTCAACAACACTCTTTTTATTCTTCATCAAGTTGAACGTGTAAAGTCTATTATGTACCTTAACCTATAATAAAATGTCCTTGCTTACCATGTCTCTGACAACATAATTTTTTGGATAAAATGCAAAATAAACTTGATTATCATTGGCAAATTGAGAAATGCTCACTAAATTATTTTTAATTTGTGGTACTCGAAGTAAATTGTTTGAGCGTAACTCTATTTTCCCTTTGATACTTGCATTGCAGATATGGGAAATACTAATAGATTTTCTATTACCCATAAAAATAGATTGTGTACCTTTGTACTCTTTAGTGCCTAGGTTCAGATTTTGCAAGTTGTTAGTGATTTGATTTGTTGCACCTGAGTCTAAATATTATGCTTCATTTACTACATCTTCTGGTCTAGCTCCAAACTCCAAAGGTGAGTCTCAAATGTTGTAACACTCGGTGTGACCCGAGCATAGAGCAAAACACAAAACACTCGAGTCAGGATTAACACTCTTATATCAATAAATTTAACTCAAGTGAAATGTCAACTGAAATACAAGTAACTTAAAGGATGTTTGAGATTTCCATCCTCTAAGGATTCGAAAAACTGTCTACTATGTAGTAATATATGCTATTATAATATGTCTATCAGTAAAGTATTAAAATAGCGGTAAGGCGTTACCCATATCCCCCTTAACTTATTTTATATATTCACATAGTCTATATAGTACCGTAAGCTCCTTCATGAGGTTTACTCAGAGGGCACTCCATAGGTATGGTACAAACCAAACTCGTTGAAGGTGTGAGAAGCATGTGATAAGGCACTCAAGGAAATGCCTAGGGTAGATATACCAATTGCACTCTCGAACTGGTGGTAACACATAGAAGCTACTACAGCCCACCTCAGACACACTCCTAAATCAAAGGGACATCCAATCGAATGACAAAATCAATAGAATGGTATCGAGGAAATGTGCCCGATACGGGAAATGACCCCACTTAGCCCGGTATATCTCCTGTTTTAGCCACATCAAGATGACTCACGAGAGTCAGGGCTACGAAAATACCTCATATAGAATCGTCCCATCCTACTTCGTTCTGGAATCTCCTCCACGTACACCATTGTTAAAATGGTTTTCGGTATTGGCGGAGAGTATGACAATAACCGATCCGGTCGCTTTAACAACCAAACGCTTATTTCACACCAAGGTCATTTCATTTCAAATAGTTCATACTTCATATCAAAATATCATATTCATTTCAAAACCATATCAATTCGATATCATTATTCACTTCAAATCATATTCGTTCCATAATCACAACACTTTCAAAAACATAACACTTTCGAAATCATGACACTTTTGAAATCACAACACTTTTGAAATCATAAGACTTCTGTAATCATAACAGTTCCAACTTAAACAGTTTAGATATTGAAAATTTTATATATATTAAATAGTTGTAAACTAAAATAGTTTATATATTAAAATAATTTATATATTAAAATAATTTATATATTAAAATAGTTGTAAATTAAAAATAGTTTATATTTATTTAAAGAGATTATACTGAAATAGTTTCCAAATTGGAATTGTTTCATCCAATTCCACAGATCGATTCAAATAACCTTAAATTCCAAAAGTCTATTTAAATCAATCTCAGTTCCTCAATTACAATTCAATTCAAATTCCCAATAAACCATTTATAATTTATATCGATTTCAAATACATATTTGAACTACAAATTAAACAATTTCAATTTCAATAGCAAAGTTTAAATATTCAAACATTTACGATAACTGAATTTGATAAATTTCATTTATATTTCAAATTCAACCTTACTATTATTTAGTTTTGAAATATTCACTTAATCAATCCAATAATTATTTAAATTAACTCGCAAATTACAAATTTAAATAAAAACTAAATATCCCACTTCAATTTATTTAAATTTGAAAATATTCATTTTTCACCTCTAATCAAAAATCAAGTTATAAAATCATATCTTTAAAATCTCAAATTCGATAAGTTTCATGTCAATTTTATTTAAGTACAATTCTTAAACAAATACAACTTCAAATCAATTTCAATTTATCTTGCCAACCTTAATTTACTATACTTATTACAAAATCTGTTTTTAAAATATAATTTTTAATAAACACCTAAACATATTACATACTAATTAAATTAAATTTATTAAATCAAATCTTATTGTTAAATGTATTTTGCATTAAATCTTATTTTATATATTTTTAAAATAATAAAATTATAAGTAAAATCTTAAAGTTTATATCTTTCAAGACTAACCTATAAATTTAAAATTTCCAAAACATATAATTTTAAAAATCTAAAATTTAGACATATATAGAAATAACATTTATACACATATTATATTTTAAAAATAAATATTGATTAAAAACCATATATTTCTTTCAAAACTTTAGAAATTATTTCAAAATATAAACCAACGACGTCGGTACATAATTTTCTATTATATGGTCAAGTGGTACGGATATTTATCAATTCAATCCGCAATTTAAATATCTACGGGTATGTATCATTTTAACCTGCAATCCAAAATTCAAAATCAATGAAAATCACTTGGGTTTATCATTTCAACCCATAACGACCTTTCCCTATTCTACAAGCTCGTTCGGGTATGTATCATTTCAACCCATAGGGAATTATAAACTAATAAGGAACTTGTAGAGTAAGAACAAATACGATACATATCAACAACAGGCATATATCATTAGTAACAAATTTAAATATAATATATATAATAGGTTATGGTGTCATATGTCAATTAATCACATTCTAACAATTTTAAATGGTAAGAAATCATATTCAACAAATTGTTTGAGTGTAACTCTCTTTTGCCTTTGATATTTGCATTGTCGATATGGGAAATACCGATAGATTGCCATTACCCATAAAAATAGATTGTGTACCTTTGTATTCTTTAGTGCCTAGGTTCAGATTTTGCAAGTTGCTAGTGATTTGATTTGTTGCACCTGAGTCTCGATACGATGCTTCATTTACTACATCTTCTAGTCTAGCTTCAAACTCCAAAGGCGAGTCTCAAATGTTGTGACACTCGGTCTGACCCGAGCATAGAGCAAAACACAAAACACTCGAGTCAGGATTAACACTCTTATATCAATAAATTTAACTCAAGTGAAATGTCAACTGAAATACAAGTAACTCAAAGGATGTTTGGGATTTCCATCCTCTAAGGATTCGGCAAACTGTCTACTATGTAGTAATATATGTTATTATAATATGTCTATCGGTAAAGTATTAAAATAGCGTTAAGGCGTTAGCCATATCCCCCTTAACTTATTTTATATATTCACATAGTCTATATAGTACCGTAAGCTCCTTCGTGAGGTTTACTCAGAGGGAACTCCATAGGTATGGTACAAACCAAACTCGTTGAAGGTGTGATAAGCATGCGATAAGGCACTCAAGGAAATGCCTAGGGTAGATATACAATTGCACTCTCGGACTGGTGGTAACACATAGAAGCTACTACAACCCACCTCAGACACACTCCTAAATCAAAGGGGCATCTAATCGAATGGCAAAATCAATAGAATGGTATCGAGGAAATGTGCCTGATAGGGGAAATGACTCCACTTAGCCCGGTATACCTCCTGTTTTAGCCACATCAAGATGACTCACGGGAGTCAGGGCTGCGCTAATACCACATATAGAATCGTCGCCAAACCATTCTACTTCGTTCTAGAATCTCCACCACGTACACAGTTGTTAAAATGGTTTTCGGTATTGGCGGAGAGTATGACAATAACCGATCCGGTCGCTTTAACAACCAAACGCTTATTTCACACCAAGGTCATTTCATTTCAAATAGTTCATACTTCATATCAAAATATCATATTCATTTCAAAACCATATCAATTCGATATCATTATTCACTTCAAATCATATTCGTTTCATAATCACAACACTTTCAAAAACATAACACTTTCGAATCATAACACTTTTTAAATCATAACACTTCTGTAATCATAACGGTTCCAACTTAAACAGTTTAGATATTGAAAATTATATATATATATATATTAAATAGTTGTAAAATAAAATAGTTTATATATTAAAATAGTTGTAAATTAAAAATAGTTTATATTTATTTAAAGAGATTATACTGAAATAGTTTCCAAATTGGAATAGTTTCATCCAATTCCACAGATCGATTCAAATAACCTTAAATTCCAAAAGTCTATTTAAATCAATCTCAGTTCATCAATTACAATTCAATTCGAATTCCCAATAAACCATTTATAATTTATATCGATTTCAAATACATATTTGAACTACAAATTAAAAAAATTCAATTTCAATAGCAAAGTTTAAATATTCAAACATTTACGATAACTGAATTTGATAAATTTCATTTATATTTCAAAATCTTACTATTATTTAGTTTTGAAATATTCACTTAATCAATCCAATAATTATTTAAATTAAATCTCAAATTACAAATATAAATGAAAACTAAATATCCCTTTTCAATTTATTTAAATTTGAAAATTTTCATTTATCACCTCTAATCAAAAATCAAGTTATAAAATCATATCTTTAAAATCTCAAATTCAATAAGTTTCATGTCAATTTTTTTTAAGTACAATTCTTAAACAAATACAATTTCAAATCAATTTCGATTTATCTTGCCAAACTTAATTTACTATACTTATTACAAAATCTATTTTTAAAATATAATTTTTAATAAACACCTAAACATATTACATACTAATTAAATTAAATTTATTAAATCAAATCTTATTGTTAAATGTATTTTGCATTAAATCTTATTTTATATATTTTTAAAATAATAAAATTATAAGTAAAATCTTAAAGTTTATATCTTTCAAGGCTAACCTATAAATTTAAAATTTCCAAAACATATAATTTTAAAAATCTAAAATTTAGACATATACAGAAATAACATTTATACACATATTATATTTTAAAAATAAATATTGATTAAAAACCATATATTTCTTTCAAAACTTTGGAAATCATTTCAAAATATAGACCAACGATGTCCGTACATAATTTTCTATCATATGGTCAAGTGGTACGGATATTTATCATTTCAATCCGCAATTTAAATATCTACCGGTATATATCATTTTAACCCACAATCCAAAATTCAAAATCAATGAAAATCACTTGTGTTTATCATTTCAACCCATAACGACCTTTCCTTATTCTACAAGCTCGTTCGGGTATGTATCATTTCAACCCATAGGGAATTATAAACTAATAGGGAACTTGTAGAGTGAGAACAAATATGATACATATCAACAACAGGCATATATCATTAGTAACAAATTTAAATATAATATATATAATAAGTTATGGTGTCATATGTCAATTAATCACAGTCTAACAATTTTAAATGATAACAAATCATATTCAACAAATTGTTTGAGTGTAACTCTCTTTTGCCTTTGATACTTGCATTGCCTATATGGGAAATACCAATAGATTTGTCATTACCCATAAAAATAGATTGTGTACCTTTGTATTCTTTAGTGCCTAGGTTCAGATTTTGCAAGTTGCTAATGATATGATTTGTTGCACCTAAGTCTGGATACCATGCTTCATTTACTACGTCCTCTGGTCTGGCCAAAACTTCAACTTTTCCTTGAATCCTGGAGTTTACTCCTTGATTCTTGAAGTCTTATCTTGCGTGCACCATGTTCACATTTGGTTGTTAATTTCTTTGACAGCTACTTGCTTGTTGTCCTACCGAATAGTTTTGATCAAATCTGAAGTAACATATGTTGGAAGTGTAACCATATTTTCATAAATTTGACATCTTACACTATTGGTGTTGTTATTCCATCTGCCTCTGCCTCTGCCTTTGTAAGTCTGACCACTTCTTTGGTTGTTTTGATCATTCTTGCATTGTTATTTCTTTTTTGGTTATTGAATCTGGAATTTGATAAATTGGATGCATAGTTGATGCTAAAGTCTGAATTAGATGATTTTCTTTGTTCAAATCTCCCTTCACGTGCAAGTAAAACTGAATGCACATATGATATACTTGTTAGTGTTTCTTTTGATGAGATAAATGCAATAATTGGTTCATACTCTTCATCTAGTCCATTTAAAATGGCAAGTATTTGATCAGTATCAACAACTGCATGACTTGTTGAGCCTAACGTATTACACAGCTTCACCTTTGTTAAGTACTCCCTCATTGACATTTCATTTTTACATATATTTACAGTTGCCTCTTGTAATTCATGATTCTTGATGATGATTTAGCATTGAATATTTGCCCTACTATAATCCAAATTTCATGAATAGTATTAAACCTTACTATTTGTGGTAGTAAACTTGCATTGATGGTTGATGGTAGCCATGCACTCAGTAGGCTATCTTGTCTTTGATATATTATGCATGCTTTGTTTCTAACTAACTCTCTTTCCATAGGGATATAATTTGTAGGAATTGAAGATGCACCGAGAATGAATACTTCTAGGCCATATCCCCTTATGGTAGTCGGAATTTGGTACTTCCCAAGCATGAATTTATTTTCATCAAGTTGAATGTTGATGAGTTTACTTCTTGGTTTGATGATTTTCTTAGTGATTTCTTCTGTTTCAAAGAATTGGTTGGTTTGAGTGGCTTGGGGTAGTGATGATACATGAGATGTATCATCATATCATCATCATTTCCTTCCATGGAAAAGAATTTGACCGGATGAAGAGACTATCTCTGACGATCTCTTTAGTGCAGCCAAGAAGTGAAATGATGATATCTCCTTGTCAGTTTTCTCTACTGAGGCACTAAATACCTATGGGGCAGATTCTTGAACTGAATGCTCAAAGAGCTTGTCAAAATTATTGAAATATCTCCTCGATGATGTTATTTTTCTGAGAGGAGAAAGAACTGACAAAACAAACACCTTCTAGATGATGAAGATAAACTTATAGAAGGATGGCGACGTGATTGAGTTGCCGTTAGGTAGTGTATAGCTATGACACCATAAAAGAGATATGATCACTTTTATTGTAATGTATGATGCAAGAATTGAGTACGTTAAGTGAACCAGTGTACAAGTATTTATATAGTATTCTTCTATCGGCCTGTTCCATAGTTCTAGAAATTACGAAAATGTCATCGAGCTTGACCTATTCTGTTATACTTCATCAAATTATCCATTTTATTAATCCTTATTTCATTCTCTAACACCTAGCACCAGAAGAAGTCATTTCAATTGGAGAGGAATCAATAATTGTTTTATTTAAGGGCTTAATGTCTTTAAGAGTTAGGGGACTATATCATCCTTTTTGTCATCTAACCATAACATGCAATTAAGTTCACCTAATACAAACCTGAGATGGCTATCTTACATGAAGTGGGGTAAATAATTAAGCATCAATTGACATGAAGTAAGGGAGTTCACTACACATATGAAGGTAATATAAAAAGAAATGGAAGAGGGCAAGTGAATGACTTTACGATGAATGAACTAGCTAAAGGTACAGATGGGAGATAAAGAGAAAATTAAGGGGTTATAAATTATAAGAATCCTATCATAAGGAGCATCTACTAGGTTATGATTAAGACTCCAATCAGGATGAATATATCTTGTAGTTCTCTAAAAGTGTGTAGGACCATGTAATATGGAATAGTGCAAAATAATAAACTTGATAACCGATGAAAGTAGTAAAGTAAATGAAATAATAAATGAGCACACCAAAGATTTTTATACTGGTTCGAACTTTCCGTTCTACGTCCAGTCACAGACTCCCTTCTGTAATTTAACAAACAAAAATACCCTCGCTTAACCCGGAGGAATAGGTATACACAGTCTGAGCAGCAGAATAGACACCTGACCAGTAGAACAGGATTTTTGCCTCAGCGGCAGAAGAGGATTTCACTAATACAAAAGAATATCTGACACTTGTGCTCTTGATAACACTAATTTGTCTCTAACAGTACAAACCTCCTATAATCAAATCCTCAAGTGTATGAAGTGTATGTGAAGATATGAAAAGAAGGTGTTGCTAAGAATCGAAGATTATGAAAGCTAATTTGGAGATTCAAAGCAATAAATGCTTGTATGCTGTTTGAATGATAGTATGAGAGCACAAGAACAATATAAGGTAGTTAGAAAGATTTTCGGTTAGTATGAAGTGTTTGAGAACAGATATTTATAGTAAATAAAGGGTTGCTGCCATTGGTGAAGAGTTCTAACCAAAATAAGCAACCATTCCCGTTCAGAGAAGGATCGCAACCTTTCGTAGAATGGAAATGTCTTTTCAAAATATGACAGTTGGGTCTTGGTCAGTCAACTGGTGGATTTGGATTAGTCGACTGATCATTCAACAATTATATAAAAAAAAGCAAAGCAGTGCACATTCGTGCATGTACACCAGTCAATCGACTAGCTGTTTATAGCCAGTCAACTGGCTATAGCGTATTTTCACTGGTAGCTCTTTTTAAAAAAAAATGAGAACAATGAGGTGCAGACTATTTGAGGATAGATTTTTAACAATTTCTAAGACTCAAACACAAGTATTAAACAGTGAAACATAGATTGATAGTCTCGATATCACCATAGTCCTTCGATTGTCTCTTTTTGTTGTGAATCATCGTGCATTCTCTTTTCCTTCTAAATTGCTTTGTCACGAATCAAAACTAATGATTCAACATTCTTCCCCCTTTCTGATTGATGACAACCTATATATAATTAACCTAGAGAACATATAAAAAACTCCCCTTGAATATATGACACTTCTTGTACCTGCATCAAAATGGTTAGTACATATACTTTTTCTCCCCCTTTATCATCGACGAGACATACCATACCAATAATTACAATACTAAGTGCAGAAACAAATATCTATAGTGAGACTAATTAGTACAAGTCTTAGAGATGTCCATAGCTTCAAAGGATAAAAGTACCAATAAGCAAATAACAAGAGCATCTACCAAACTTACCATCCAACCAATAGAAGCTCATTCGTCAAGATCCCATTTATACTCTTGTTCAGGTGCAGTCTCCTTCGCGGGTCTTGAAGTGCCTTGAGCACCACTGCCTGCTCCACTAGTGTTGCTACTAGTATGCTCCTCTGATGTAGACCATGTGAAATGAGGTGCTAGATGCTTGCCTTGAGCGACGGAGGTGCAGCGGTGGAGGAAGAACATGATATGGCATCCCATAAAGTAGAGAAGAAGCCTTTAATTTTATCAAGCTTCTTATCCATTTTCTTTAGTCTTGAATCTAGGATAAGTTGATTTCGGGAAAGGATTTCAATGGATTCACGGGTGTTGGAGGAGGTAGCTAAACAGATATCTTCTTCTTCTTGATGTGGTTCCGGCTCTCTAATTACAGGAACTCCAGATTGTTGTTGAGCCTATTGACATGTCCAATCTTCGTACGCGGTAATAGGTGGAGGTCTTGCTGGTAGCTTCATATGGCTTATGGTATGGATATTGATCATTCCAACGGTAGAGAATTCTGAATCGGGTTGATGAACACCAACAGCTAGAAGAAGTCGCATTATATACTCGCCAAAGTAAATAACGTGCATATTCCCATTGTGGAAGGTAAGAAATTCATCCAAAATACGTCATAACCAATTTACTCGTATATTTCTTCATACTGCATAAAGAGCGTTGAAATTCTCCGAATATATCAATTCGTATGATCCGGTTCTTGGAAGAATAGAACGCATAATAGTCTTGTGCAAGATTCGTGCTTTAGGCCTTAGAAGCTTGGATTGCAATTCAGTCATATCGTCACCCATGAACATGTGGCTAACTCTATCTCTCCGTCTTATATTGTACTCAACATCATCCAAATCAATACCTTCATTTGGAGATTGAAAGATATTTGCCATCTGATCAAGCGAAAAGAAAACTGGTTGACCATAAACCAAACTCCATACACAAATATTCGGATTAGACGGTTGTTGGTGGACAAGGTTAAGATTAGCATAAAAGAGCTTTACCATCAGATGGTTAGTATTGTGGTGATTGGAATTGTAGTCGAGTAGCGACTCTAATCCACATCTCTGCAACAATTCTTCAAGTGCATAAGCTCCGAAATCAGAGTACACATAAAAGAACCGTCAAAAATCCTGGAATTTTTCATCTTTTCCTATCTTTCTATTGCGATGGCATCGTGTAGCCAATGGGCGACATGAGTATCGACAGAAGATGAAGAGGCTTGCTTTGATCGTCTTGATCTAGGAGGAGCCATTAATTTTATTTTTTTGAGAGAGATTTGAAGGAAAATGTGGATTAAGGTTTCAAGAGATCGGATGAAAGGTAAAAAAATATGAAGATGGTAAAGTAAAAAGTAAGGGGTAAATGGATGAAAAAGGAAGGCCAGAGTTAATTCTAATAGCCAGTCGACTGTTCAGGGTAGGTCGGTCGATTTGTTGCAAACTCGAGAGCAATTGTTCTCTCTAAACAGTCGACTGGCCTATCTATTTCAGTCGACTGGCTAGAGCTAAAATTGCCAGTGAGTTCTAAAACAGTTTCTTTTAAACTTTATTCAAAGATTTATGGAACAAATGCGTACATGAATAAGGTAAACATAGAAATACACAAGGAAATCGATTATTTTAGAGTCGAAGGAGAGCATTCATCTGCTTCAATCTTGGTGACTTCAATGTGAGGTTGCAGAGGTGACCAATAGTTTTGGCGTTCCCAAGAATTGGAAGACACCGAAGGTTGCTTTGGAATTTGCTCCCATGGATTCTGGCCAGATGTATGTGGTTGACGAGATGATGAAGGTTTAACAACGTCTTTCTTTGGTGATTTTCCGCAAAATTTTAAGGCAATTGATTCTACCAAGCTAAGACATCTGGAATGTATTTGTTGTTCATAGTGCATCGCTTTTTGCAAGTTGATTTGCTCCCTTTGATAGTGGTAGATGTTATCTATTTTCTCTTTAGTTTTTGGAGAAATAAAAAGTGATCTCCTTGACTTCTTTCTATTTGGTGTGTATCCAGTGTTATATTGTCCCCACCATGAGCTGGTTCACTTTTAGGAGTAGGAGTGGCCAAACAAGGAGTTGAGCTATTTGAAGATGGTGGTGTGGCATATAACAGCTTAGAGTTGGAGGAATCATATAAATCATGAGAAGCTATTGAATTTTTTTTGAAGAGTTTGAGAATGAAATGGTAATGGTGATTGCTATAGTATGAAAAATATATATAGAGGAGATGGACCAGAATTTGATGGCCAGAGATGGGAATGAACAAGAGCCGGAGGAAATAATATATGGAGGGAATGGATGAAAGTATATTCAAAAATGGATGGTTACGGGCTGATGTGATATAAATAAAACCAAAGTATGTAGTTTAGCAAGTAAAACGACGTAGCATAACAGGTAAAGCATACACTTACCATCCATGAGACCGGAGTTCAAACTTTAGCAGCTACATTATTTTTATAACCCGAAATTTTGAAGAATATTTATAACCAAACTTCTAGTTGAAACAAGAAACACATATAGCTCAAACGGAAAGAAACAATTGCAAGTCCATAACCAAGAGGTCATGAGTTCAAGTCCTTCTGGTGTTATGAAAACCCAAAAAAAAAAAAAAAAATTTGCCAAATTTTTTGCATGAAAACTTTCTTTTGCATATCAATATTTTATCAAATTGTGCTGTGAGTTTTGCACATAAAAGATGCATATAAAAACAATATATTTTGAAAAAAAAATTCATGAAAATTTATAAATCTTTAAAAGAGACGATTCCAAGTTCTCGTCTTAATTTGATGAAAGTATTTTCATTCAAAGGTAATGTAAAGATATTTGCCAATTATTTATCAGAGGAAACAAATTCTAGATTTATCAAATCCTTTTCAATATTATCACGAAGAAAATGATGACGAATGTCAATATGTTTTGTCCGTGACTGATTGACAGGATTTTTAGATAAATTCATAACACTAGAATTATCACAATAAATAGTTGATTTGGATAAGTTAAAATCAAAATCTTGTAGTGTTTGTTGCATATAGATAACTTGAGCACATGCCAAAGCTGCAGAAATATATTCTGCTTCACATGTCGATAGTGAAACACAGTTTCGTTTCTTACTAAACCAATATATAAGAGGCCGTCCAATGAAGTGACAAGTCCCACTTGTACTCTTTCTATCTATCCGGCTTCCTCTAAAATCAGCATTACTATATGGCACTAATTCAAAAGGACATTCCTTTGGATAGAATAGTCCAAAGTCCTTGGTTTTATTAAGATACCGTAATATGCATTTCACTGCTCGCAAATGTGATTCTATGGGACTTGTTTGAAATCGTGCACATAAATAAACACTCATCATTATTTCAGGTCTACTAGCTGTTAAATATAGTAATGATCCAATCATACATCGATATAATTTTTGGTCAACAATTTTGCCGCTTTCATCTTTATCAAGATGTATAATTGTGCTCACAAGAGTTGGTTTGGTAGAAGTATTTTCCATACCAAAGCGTTTAATTAGATTGTTACAATATTTTTCTTGATTTATAAAAATAGCATTTTCAAATTGTTTTATTTGTAAGCCAAAAAAATAATTTAATTCACCCATATATGACATTTCGAATTCTTTGGTCATTATTTTAGAAAATTCCTGACATAACTTTTCATTTGTGGACCCAAAAATGATATCATTAACATAAATTTAAACAATTATGTTTCTTTTAATAAAAAGTGTTTGATCAACCTTCCCAATTTCGAAACCAGAATCTATTAAATACCTTTTAAGACGATCGTACCAAGCACGAGGTGCTTGTTTTAAACCGTATAAGGCCTTTTTAAGTTTATAGACATGGTCTGGAAATTGTTTGTGTACGAATAAAGGAGGTTTTTCAACATAAACATTTTCCTTTATAAAACCATTTAGAAAAGCACTTTTAACATCCATTTGATATAATTTAAAGTTATAAAACATGCATAGGGAAGTAAGATTCGTACTGCTTCTAATCTAGCAACTGGAGCAAACGTTTCTTCGTAGTCAATCCTTTCTTTTTGATTATATCCCTGTGCAACTAATCTAGCTTTATTCCTAGTAATATTTCCTTGTTCATCTGCTTTATATTTGAAGACCCACTTTGTACCAATAACTGATTAATCAGTAGGCCTCGGAACTAAATCCCAAACGTCATTTCTTTCAAATTGATTTAGCTCTTCTTGCATAGCGATTAACTAATTTTTATCGATGGATGCTTCTTTAATATTTTTAGGTTCAATATGAGAAAGGAAAGCAATATGACCCATTTGATTCAATTGACTTCTTGTTCTAACAGATGAATTGAGTTCTCCAATGACATTAATGGGAGGAGGATGATCCCTTAATAATTTAGATGGAGATCTTAATTCATTATTATTGTGAACAATGTTTTCATTATTTTCAAAATTTGAAATTTCTGTATTTATGATATTATCAGGGAATTCTTCATCATCTCTTATACTTGGCATTTGATTAAAATTTTCATCGAAGGATACATGAAGTATTTCTTCGATGATATTAGTTCTTTTATTGAAAATTCGATAAGCTTTGCTTCGGTCTGAATATCCTGCAAAGATTCCTTCATCGGATTTTGGATCGAATTTGACAAGCCGATCCTTTGTGTTTAAAATGAAACATTTTGAACTGAAAATTTTGAAATAAGAAATATTTGGTTTTCGATCATTAAAAGTTCATAATGAGTATTCTTAGTTAGTGGTCGAATAGAAATACGATTCAAAACATAACAGGCTGTTGCAACTACTTCAGCCCAAAAATGTATTGGTAACGTATTCCCATTTAACAAAGTCCTTGCATATTCTTATAAGGTTCTATTTTTGCGTTCTACGACTCCATTTTGTTGTGGAGTTCTAGGAAATGAAAAATTATGGAATATTCCCTTCTTCTTACAAAAATGTTCAAAGGCTTCGTTTTCGAATTCACCTCCATGATAACTCCTAATGTTTTTGACTTTCAATCCCTTGAAATATTGAATTCTTTTGACAAAAGTTTTGAAATGATCAAAAGTATCACTTTCATTTTTCATAAAAATAGTCCAAGTATATTTATAAAAATCATCAACAATTACAAACACATATCTACTGTGATTAATGGATTGTACTTCTGTTGGTCCAAATAAATCCATATATAGTAATTCAAGTGGTTGTTGTGATATCCTAGAAATTTGGCAATATAAATTTAATAACCTGTGTTTAAAAATTAATTTAATTTGATAATAAATTTTGAATTGATCTAATAATCATCTTTTAATAAATATTTAAATTTATAGATTTTATCTTTTAAAAAGCAAATAAATTGTTTTCTATTTATAATATATATATATATATATATATATATATATATATAATTGTATATATTGTAAATTGATAAACTTTGATTTGGAATTTAGTAAATGAATCAATTTTCTAATTTTAGTTTATATTTGATAAATTGGAAATTTTGATTTAAATATTAACATTTAACTTTTCAAAGAAATTCAATAAATAATTATATAGTTTATACTTAGAGTAAATCTTATTTGTTTAAATTTATATTTTTAATTAGCTTAAATATGAATTTAAATTTGATTAACATTACAGCTTTGTTTTATTTTTATTTTTAAAGTATTACTTGAAATTTATATATAAGAATTTAAAATACAATATTAATATTTTGAGTAATAGGAGTAAATTATAATCTCTTCTATAAATTATTTAAATTTGTTTAATTTGTTATTTTCAAATAGTAATTATAATACTTAGTTTTATAAACATAAATAGATTTTTAAAAATAGAATTCGTTATTTTTAATTTTAATAAGAGTTATATATGCATACATATATAACTTGATTTTTTTTTAAATTTGATTTGATAATTTAATTTAAAATTTGGATTTAATGTCTTGAATTTAATAGAATAAATACTTCAATATTTTTGAATAAGCTTATATTTTAAATTTGTTGTTTTCATTTCTTTTTAATTTAAAAGAGATAAATTCATTTATATATACATAAGAAATAGTAAATTAAGATTTAAAAGTTTATAAACAATTAAAATTAAAATTAGAATACTTAATACATGTGTAAGTTTATTAAGACTTTATAGACATGTGTTAAACTATAAAGTCATCTTTGTGACAAATGTTAAACTAAGTAATAAGTGTCCTTTTTCTTTTAATTTTATGAAATCAAAAATTTTCTTTTATAAACACATATTTTCTCACCTCATTTTCTTTTCTATTTTTTTCAAAACCTTGAGTAATCTTCAGCTAATAATCTGCAATCTCATCTTCATAAAAATCTGCAAATTTCTTTTTCAAAACAGAAAGCAAAATCAGTTTTCCCTCAAAAATAAATCTAAAACCCTCTTCAGATCTGAAATGCAAATCCTTAAAACATGCAGTCCTTCAATACATCAACCTGAATTGCAATTCATTCTGCAAATCTCGTCAAAATTCTTGTTTTTTTTGAATCAACCAAACCTACATGCAACTTCATCAATGCCTGCATATTTTCTGGGAAGCCTGCAAATGAAATCTGGGAGCAAACATTTGCAGTAAAACCAGATGGAAGTTTTTAAAAAGCAAAAATATAAGAAGAAGCAACCTGAAGCTTTCAAAGGCCTGCAATTCTTTTCTTTCTGGAACCTGCATGCAGTGGTTAAAATCAGGGAGTAATGCAGATAACAAGATGTATGTTTTTAAAAGCAAATTAAAGTTCAAATTCATAAGCAAAATAAAGGAAGCAATTTGAAGTTGGGAATCAAAACACCATTCAGTTTCATCTTTTCAAAGGGCTCTGCTTATATAAAAATCAGTGAGTAACATTTTATAAACTTAAATATTAATTTAGTTGCTCATTTTATTTCTGGAGATAAGTGTGATGCATGCTATATTTCAAGTTAATTTCTGGTATATTGTGTATGTTTGTAGATGTCTATGTTTACTGTGAATTCATTTTTCTGTGCTTAAGTTACATATATAAGAAGTGCTTAAGAATATCCATTTTATTTGATTTAATATGTGTTAAGATTAAGGCTTAAATCAAAATATGGTATGCAATATAAGTTAAAGTTTTTATTTTTACTTTAATATGAAAAAAATAAAATAAAAACAGTATGGTCTCTGGAAAACACTAAGCAACAGAGCAATCTTTTGAAAATAAGAATTTAATCATTTAAATTCTTTGATTTAAGATTATCAATAGGTTACATGTTCAAAGACATGAATTTTAAACTAAAATTAGAATTTATAGTTTAAAAAAGATTGAGTATTTTTTGTTTAACCAGAATCCTATTTTGGGTTTGAACTGTCGATCTAGAAAGTTTGGGTGGCCATGGTTTTTCCCGGTGATGGAGTGATGATCTATGATGTAGGGAAAAATATTGGATAAGGGATTAAAGCTTTGGGGCAGTGATAATTTTGAACCAAAATTTTAAACCCTAAGTTTTTTTGTTCACTTGAAATTGGGTCGATGCTATCTCTAGATGTGATCGAGCTTGCCCTGATTTGAGGTGGTGGTAGGTGGGTATGGATGGAGTTAGTAGCCGGAGGCGAAACCATTCTGGTGATCGGATTTTGGAGTTGGAAGTGAATTCCAGGTTTTGACATTTGCTGTTGTTTTTTAGCTCGAATGCTATATTTTGATTTAGGGGTTTTGCAGTTCACTGGATGGTTGGAAATTGGTTGGAAAGTGGTCGACGACTTGTGTATGGGGTCGCGAGGGGTCGGAGTAGGTTGCTCCGGTGGTGCAGGTGCACATGATTCTTGGTGTATCAGCTTGCTGTTTTGGGGAGGAAGGAATCTCGTGTATGTATCGGGTTGCATCGTGTTTTTGCTCAAAGCTTGGGAATGATTGTCTCGAAGTAAATTGTTGTGGGTTCAGGGGAGAATGGATGATACATGTTTAAGTAGTAACCTGTCAGTATTTTAGTAAATAAATTGCAAAATGGAAATGGTACTGGAGTTACTCGAATTTGTTAGCATTTTACTCGAGTTATTTTAGTGTTTAGCTCAAGTTAGTTTGTTCAAGTTTGAAAACTTGTCTTGTTTTCAAAAGTTAAATTAATTTTTAAAAGTGCAGGCAAAGATTTAAAATGAGTTTTAAATCTAAGTTTAGATTATGAATTCAAATTTCATTTTGAATCGTAGCTATAAATAACTAAGTTCCTAAGTTCAAATTTGTTTAAAAATAACTTTAAAGGGGTTTTATTGTTACAAAATGTTTTTAAAAGAATTTGAATTTAAATTTGGAAATTGAAATATAAAGTAATGTTTAAACAAAGTTTAAATTTGATTCAAATTTTGATTTGAATCTTTGTTTCAAAATAGATTCAAGTTTTATAAATTTAAGTATTTTAACAAATTTGAATGATAAAGAAAATGTTTGAATTTAAAAAGAAATTTGTTTTAACTTTTGTAAAATCTCTTTTATAAGAAAAGTAATGTTTATCATTTAAAGTTTTAAATTGATTTTAAAACTTGTTAAAGTTAAATTTTAATTTAATTATTTGTTATTCATTTAATTATTAAGGTAATTAAGAATAATTAATTTATTGAATAAATTAATAAAATGGATAATTACTTAAAGTAATTAAGGGATTAATCTTAAAGGTTTAAGATTAATTATTTTTAGAATAACCAACTTGTAATTTAAGAATCATTAATTAAATAAGATTAGTTTGTAATTAATGATTAATAATTACTTAATCAAGTAATAAAGGATTAATTAAATTATAGTAAACATTTAATTAATTAAATAATTAGGGGTTAATTAAATGGATTATTAATGATTAATTAATTTGTAATTAATAATGATTAAATAAGTTAATTATTTTAGAAAATAATTAATGAATTGTTAATAGTTAATGAAGGTCATTAACTAAGGATTATTTAATAATTAATTAATGTGATTAATTTTAATTATTAATTAGATTAATTAATATAAAGATAATCATTTGTGTAATTGTTAAGTATAATTACTTATGGAAGTAATTAAGGAATTAATTACTAATTGTAATTAATTGAGTTTAGTTTGATTAGATTAAGTTAATTAATTCGGTTTAATTAATTTAAATTAATCATTTGATGATTTTGTGGAATATAATTACTTAATGTAATTTAATGAAGAGAAATTACTTAGAGAAGTAATTAAAAGGGGTAATTACTGTATGTAATTAATTGGAAGTGATTTGATGATGAAGTAATTTGAGTATAATTACTTTGTGAATTAATCAAGGGATTAATTAAAGATAATTAATTTATGAGTAATTTATTTATTTGGTAAAGTAATTAAGGGTAGTTAATTACTTAATGGGGTTAATCAAGGGGATTAACAATTATGGTTTAAATTAAGATTAATTACTTAATGTAATTGATGTAATTAATGTAATTAGAAATCATTAATTATTATAATTAATGAAGTAATTAAGAATAAATTTAATTTGGAAATAATTAATAAATGAAGGGATTAACTAAATGTAATTAATTAAGGATTAATGTAATTAATTATAGTTAATTAATAAAGGAAGTAATTAAAGATTAATTACTGTATTTGATTAAGTATAATTAATTTGAGAAATTAATTAGTGGATAATTACTTGAATGTAATTAAAGGTTGATTAATCAGGGATGATTAATTAAAATGAATAATTGATTGATGATTAATTAATTATTGATAATTAATTAATGGTAATATGAGCAAGATTTATATTGGTGAAGTAATTAATTTAATTTACTTTAAATTAATTAGAATGATGTAATTAATTTAATTCATTTTAAATTAATTATATTTGGTGAGATTATTAATCATTGCTTATACAGATGGATGATGTTGTTTGCCTTGAATGGTTTGAATCTCAGATATGAGGTAAGAAATGTTGAGTGATATGGATGCATTAGTTGCATTGTGATGTTGATATAGATTATCTTTGATAATGATAATATGGATTATCTGTTGTGATGATAATGTGATTATGTATTGTGGTATGTGTATTATCTATTTGTGTATATAGATAATTGAATTGTTTTAAACCTTTAAAACAACTTAGCCTTAAAAGACACGCTTTGGATTTCGATGAGACCGGGATCGGGTTTCCATATTTGGATATCCGAAAACCACATCGATCAAAATTAACAATAGGTCGTGAAACTCTTGTGAAGAGTGAAGACTCAAGGTGTAAGGAATATACGTCAGTATAACTCTGGGGGTGATTCCGTGATGAGTTTGACGGAGATAGTTCTTATAGGTTCGAGATGGTGATTCAGAGTGCGAGGGTTATCGTCGTTAACTCTGAGGGTGATTCCAAAATGAGTGTGACGAGATAATGCCTTCGGTTTCGTTCAAACCCGGAACGAACTTGTATGGATTGAATGCTTTCAGAACATCGTCAGGTGGACGATGAGAATTCTAAGAGACGTGTTCTCTACAGGTAATCGCAGCCTCAAGCCTCATCAACCGGGAATGGCTAAAACAGGGGAGGTGCAACAAGGCTAAGTGGGTCATGTCCAAGTAGGACAAGATTTTCCCTTGTCTAGAGGTACCTTTTTGTTTCGGCTGTGTGGGCGGTTGGACGTACGCCAACTGTGGGGTTGTCTTGTTCGGGACTGTCCAGTAAGGGATGGTTCCGGCCTTATGTTGCAGAGGAGTTAGGGTGGCTCCTCGGTACATTGATCTACGCCACGTACTATGACGGGCGGTACCCCAGTAGCCCTGCCATTGTATGGAATCCAAAATCCAATAAGTGCCAACGGTTTTGATTGTATTACCCACTTTTGTGGCTAGTAGCTGGAATTTAATAATGTAACAATTTCAGCTATTTCATATTTACTTGAAAACCCTAGACCTATTATAATATCACTGGATTTCCTTTCAAATGTTTTGGTTAGCGTAAGGTAAAAACTTTTCCATGTTTATGTGTGGGAAGTCTTACGTGATACCTTTTCTTTCAAAGGTTTTTCAAAGTTAAGCAACTTTAACCTGTTACACCAGACCCATGTCTGACCCAGAGTTTATCTTCTGTTTTCTTAAACTCTTGGGTACTCAAATTTTTACAAGCAGCCAAGGGATTCACGTTAGTTTTTGACGAATTGTGGAGGAGCAAATGGAGCAGGAGGCTTCTGCGATATAGATATATATTTTCCGCTGTGTGTTCTCTGTATTGGTATTTCTTTGTTGAATTGTATTGAGTTGTAATAACTAGACAGGTGTTTATAACTGTCTAGTATGTGATGTAAATTCTATGTAACTCTGATTAGTGTTGTATACTATGTATATTTATGTCATTAATATAATTTATTCGTTCCGCTGTTGAGATTCTGATGTTGTTTCTTCTTTCTTCTCTTTCTTTTCTCTCTCTTTCTTTCTTCATGATGATACGACATTTCTGTGGAGAAAAAGTCGGGTCGTCACAGTTGTAAAGTTGAAATAACCTTTTTAGATTTAGAAGATGACTTAGTTAATTTTTCTAACTGACATGTATCACAAATATGGTCAATTTTAAAATTCATTTTTGGTAGTCCTTTTACTAAATCATTTTTAGAAAGCTTATTTATAGCTTTGAAGTTAATGTGACAGAATCGTTTGTGCTATAACCAAGGATAATTTTCTTTGGCTATCAAACAAATATCTGAATTATGGTTTATTTTCATATTCAAAACATATATATTTCTGTCTCTATTTCCTTTAAGATTAGATTTTGATTTTGATCAAAAATACTATATTTATTTTCAGAAAATGTGATTTTGAATCCTTTGTCACATAATTGGCTTATACTGAGTAAATTATGTTTCAAATTTTTGACTAGTAAAACATTTTAAATAAGAGGTAATTTGAAATACCGCATTTGCCGATGATATAGCCTTTGGAATTGTCTCCAAATGTGATGGAGCCTCCATCTGAGTAAGTAATGTTTGATAGCATAATTTTGTCTCATGCATATGATTTGAGAAACCACTGTCGAGTATCCATTTTCCTCTCTTTTTAAGTGGGACCAGCAAAAATAAGGAATTATATTGGTACCCACTTTTTGTTAGGGTCCTAAAAGTTAGATCTTAGGAAACCAATGTGTGAAATGCGGATTACGGATCTTAAGGCTAGGATAAACACTAGAGGGGGTGAATAGTGTTTTGAGGAATTATTAAATCTTTCTGAATTTTTGTTAATTTGAACACAAATGTATGCAATATTCAAACATAGATATGATCATAGAATCAAACACATATGCAGAAATAAAATAAAAGCAGTAAAGGAAAGAACACACCGGATTTTATACTGGTTCAGAGTTACCCTACATCCAGTCCCGCACACAAGTACGGATTTCCTTTCAAAAGCAATTGTACAGTTACACCCTCAATTTCAAGGCTACGTGGTACATCCTCCAGATTCACAATCCTCTGGGTAGAGATACTTGATTTTACGGGCAACATGTTCACCCAATTGATTTCCAAGGCTACAATCACACCTTTTCTCGCTTGATTGATTTACAAGGCCACAATCACACCTTTTCTCGTTTAATTGATTACAAAGAATCCTATAACTCTGAATAGCACCGAGGACCTTGTTGAGATAGTGATAGAGAATCAAACCAGAGATAATCTAATTAGATTCAATGTTGATTCCGGCAGAGTAATGTAGGAATATGTATAAATAAATGTGGAAGAAGAAGAGAAATGAAAACCAGAAAATATGAATAAAAATTCGTTGAAAACAGCCCCTATTTATAGATGAAAACAGCCATGTCCATTCGCGAAGAGATATGGCGAATAGACACTTCTTTTGAAATTTAAATTTTGAAATTAATTGACACTATGTCGACATGGGTGTATTGAGCATGTCGACATCCTAAAGGAATTTTTGGCGTTTTGTTTTTCTTTGAAAATAACTTTTATCTTATATTAAAAACTATTGTAAACTTTATAAATATACTTGACTATAGTTAAAATACATAAACAAATATAGAGAATAATATATATATAATTTTATTATCATTTTATATTTAAATCTAAGTATAAACATTAAAAGTTAAATATATTATTACTAAAAGATAGTTTAAAACTAAGGACAATTTGATTTTGAAATTAAATATTATTTTAAGGATAAAAGTATTTATAATCGGAATAGATGATTTTGATTCTTTTAAAAGAAAGGTTTTGAAAATATTTTGAAAACAAGATATAATTTTGTAAAACCATTTTGAATAAAAGTTAGCTGATACAAAACAATGTTCCACTAGATTTTTCATAGGTTCCATCCTACTTAGGGTTCCATCCCTTTAACAGGCTCGAAGTGGATTCCATTCCACAAATAAATTGAATTTTAAGATGCCAGTGCTTTTCTAGTAGTTATAACAAAATTCCTAATTAAAAAATAAATTACATGAAATTTTGAACTCTTGATAATCTTGATATTCTTGATACTCATGAGTCTTCATTCTTGATATCTTGAATCTTTATACTGTACAATCTTCGTTCTTAGTACCTGCATGGTTAAATCCTGCATATACATATATTTCTAAACTATAACGTTAGTATATATATATTTTATAATCCTTTACAAAGGTTGTTGTCGTCAAAACCATCATCTTACGGACTAACAATCTCCCCTTTCTTGATGATGACAACCTTTTTATAAAATATTACTTTTATCCTAATAACCACCCCTTAATCTATGCCTAACTATCCTATTTTATATTTCTCCCCTTTTGTCATCAACAAAAACTAACTCTAAATATATAACTTCAAACTATATAACTCCCCTTAAATCTAATACTTTATGACATGTGATTATAATGATAATGTTATCATAAATAATCAACACTTAGATCTAAAACTAAAACTTATTCCTAAACTACTAAGTATCCATATAATAACATATATAAGAACACAAATTATTCATTAATAATATAGTCATATTTACATTTTCACGGGAGACGTAAGAAAGAACATACAACAATAAGAAAAAGAGAAAAGAAACTAATGAGTGCCTTTGAAAATGGAAGATCTATGAATCGAACAATTTGGATAGTGGAAACAGAAATTTCCACATTGTTCGACAAAATTTCCATCTTTGTCAAAGCACACTTTACCAACGCAAACGACTTTGTCGTCATCTTCCATGTGAACTTCTTCTATGCGGACTTCTTCTTCTTCTTCTTCTTCTTCTTCTTCCTCGTTGGCCACTTGTACTTGATCTGTTGAAGAGTCTTCGTCAATCAAGATTGGGTTAACATGATTATCCATTAGAAATTTTTGTAAATTCCTAAGGATTTTTCCTTGCCTCTCTTGTTCTTTGGCCATTCAAAGTTGCATTACTTTTTCAGTCATTAACTGAAGTGCATCCTTCAGAGAATCCTCTATTTTCGTCACACGAGCGAGCAGTGTTTGTTGAAACGGTCCAGAAGTAGGAGAAGGGAATGAAAAGGTTCAATTTATGTTTGATTTGGAAGAGGAGGTCATTGATTATTTAATTTCAGAAGATAGAACATAGAAATAACAGAAAGAATGAATAGAATTTCGAAAATGAGAAGAATATATAACTAATTATTTGAATTTTGGTGGGAAAAATTTCAAAAATAAAAAATCGTTGTATGTCGACATGGCCTTCATAGGGATGTCGACATGGTGCTTGAATTTTTGCTATTTAATTTATTTTGATCTAATTTTTAATTATACTTTGTTATTTATATTTCAGTTATTGAACAAATGCCTAATTCTCTTCTTAATTTAGTAAATATAGATTCATTTAATGGTTTTGTTAATATATCAACAATTTGATTCTTGGAATTAATATAATCTAGAGTAATTACTTCCTTATTTATATTATCTCTGAGAAAATGATGTCTTATATTAATATGTTTAGTTCGAGCATGTTGAGTAGTATTTTTGGATAAATTTATCGCACTAGTATTATCACAATAAATTGGTGATTTTGACAAATTTAAACCATAATCTTTTAAAGTTTGTTGCATATATATATTACTTGAGAACAAGCCAAAGCAGCAGAAATATATTTTGCTTCAGTTGTTGATAAGGAAACTGTATTTTGCTTTTTACTAAACTAGGAAATCAGAGAATGCCGTAAAAAGTGACAAGTTCTACTTGTACTTTTTCGGTCTGATTTACAACCAGCATAATCAACATCACAGTAAGATATTAAGTCAAAAGAATCATTTTAATGGTAAAATAAGCCATAATCAGAGGTGTGTTTAACATATCTTATGATACGTTTTACGGCTTTTAAGTGGGTCTCTTTAGGTTGGGATTGAAATCTTGCACAGAGACAAATACTATGCATGATATCAGGTATACTAGCAGTAATATAGAGTAGTGATCCAATCATTCCTCTATATAATTTTTGATCTACATCTTTCGAGAGATCTTCTTTACTAAGGTACTCGTTGGTTGCCATAGAAGTGGCTTTTCCACTCGCAGTAGTCAAACCAAATTTATTAATTAGGTCTTTAGCATATTTTTCTTGACTAATAAAGATATCATTATCTATTGTTTTATTTGTAATCCCAAAAAGAAGTTTAATTCACCCATATGACTCATCTCAAACTCTTTTGTCATTATTTCAAAAAATTCTTTATTCATTTCAAAATTAGTTGATCCAAAAATGATATCATCTACATACACTTGTACTAGTTGAATATCATTTTCATTTCTTTTAATAAAAAGAGTATTATCTACTTTACCAATCTCAAAGTTTGATTTCAATAAGTAAGAGCTTAGTCTATCATATCAGGCTCTAGGAGCTTGTTTTAGACCATATAAAGCTTTATTAAGTTTGTAAACATGATTTGGTATTTTTCATTTTAAAAAAGTGGTGGTGGTTCAACATATACTTCCTCTTTTATAAAACCATTTAAAAGGCATTTTTAACATCCATTTTAAATAATTTGAAATTATTATGATTTGCGAAAGAAAGTAGAATCCTAATGGTTTCTAATCTTTCTACGGGAGCAAAGGTTTCATCAAAATCTATTCCTTCTTCTTGACAATAACCTTGAGCGACTAATAGAGCTTTATTTCTAACTACCTCTCCTTGTTCATTCGTTTTATTTTTATAAACCCATTTAGTTCCAATTATAGTTTCATTTTCAGGTCTAGGAACAAGTTTCCAAACATCATTTCTAGTGAATTGATTTAATTCTTCTTGTATAGCCAAAATCCATGAATCATTATTTGATGCTTCTTTTGGATTCTTGGGTTCAATAGTTGATATAAAAGCTACATTACTCAATTGACTTAGCTGATTTCTAGTGTTAGCAACAGATTGCATATCTCGTAGTATATTTTCAATAGGGTGATCTTTTAAAAGTTTAGTCCTTTTATTAGGATGATCAATTTCATTATAAGTTTTAGTTGACTCTTGATTTTGAGTGATTAAATCCTCTTCAACATTTGTATCTTCAAATTTTTTGAGATTTTCATCGAACGAAACATGCATTATTTCTTCGATGGTGTTAGTTCTTAAATTAAATACTCTGTATGCTTTACTTTTATTAGAGTATCCGATAAAGATACCTTTGTCGGATTTAGGATCAAATTTATCTAAGTTATATTTAGTATTTAAAATAAAACATTTACTTCGGAAAATTCTAAAATAAGATACTTTAGGTTTCTTTCTATGAAGAAGTTCCTAAGATGTCTTATTAGTTAAAGGTCTAATTAAGATTCTATTTAAAATATAACATGCGGTAGCAACTGCTTCTACCCAAAAATACTTTGGTAATTTACTATTTGAAAGCATAGTTCTCGCACACGCTTGAATCGTCCTATTTTTATGTTCTACTACTCTGTTTTGTTGTGGAGTTCTTGAAAATGAAAAAAATTGTGAGTTATTCCCTTTTTATTGCAGAATTCCTCAAACTTTTCATTTCCAAATTCACCACCGTGATCACTACGAATGGTTATATTTTTTAGAGAAAGTTGATTTTGAATCCTTTTTGTAAAGTTCTTAAAATATTCAAAAGTATCACTTTTATGTTTCAAAAATATTGTCCATGTAAATCTAGAATAATCATCTACAATTACAAAAACATATTTTCTATTATTTATTGACCGAATTTGAGATGGACCAAATAAATCAAGATGAAGTAATTCAAGAGGTTTTGAGGTTGAAATCATATCTTTTAATTTAAAGGAACTTTTTCTAAATTTTCCTAATTGACATGCATCACATAGACTATCTACTTTAAAATTCATTTTAGGGAGACCTCTTACTAGATCAAGTTTTGGCAGTCTAGATAAGAGTTTGAAATTCAAATGCCCAAATCTCTAATGTCAAATCCAAGGGTCACTTGTATTTGCCAAAAGACAGAAGTTATCATTTGAAATTTTCATACTAAGAATATAAATATTCTTTTTCCTAATTCCCTCAAATATTATGGTTGAATTACTATCTTCAATGTGACACTTATCTTTTTCGAATTTAATTTTATATCCTTTATCGTAGAGTTGACTTATACTTAGCAGATTATGTTTCAGATTCTTAACTAGTAAAACATTAGTAATAATAGGAATTTTAGAGTTACCGACTTTGCCGATGCCAATCACATATCCTTTTGAATTGTCTCCAAAGTTAACCAGTCCTCCGTCTTTGTATATTATATCATTCAATATATCTGGATTGCTAGTCATGTGTCTAGAACATCCACTATCGAGTATCCATTTGTTCTTTTTGATCTGCACAAATTTTCCGTTGTGGATTGATTCCTCAACTCCCATGAAGCACGTTTCCTGCGCATCAAACAATTTTGGTAAATAACTTGAATTTGAACATTGATTATATGCAGACTCATGAGACAATAATGATCTGAATATTTCTAAACTAGTATTAACAAAGATAGACATTTTAAAAACTTTTTCAAAAATCAGATTATGAAACTTTAAAAACCTTGCTCTGATACCAAATGTGAGAAAAGTGGATACGGATCTTAAGGCTAGGATAAACACTAGAGGAGGGTGAATAGTGTTTTAAGGAATTATTAAATCTTTTTGAATTTTTGTTAATTTGAACACAAACGTATGCAATATTCAAACACAGATATGATCACAGAATCAAACACAGATGTAGAAATAAAATAAAAAAAGTAAAGGAAGGGACACACCGGATTTTATACTGGTTTGGAGTTACCCTACATCCAGTCATGCACACAAGTACAGATTTTCTTTTAAAAGCAATTGTACAATTACACCCTTGAATTCGAGGCTACGAGGTACACCCTCCAGATTCACAATCCTCTGGATAAAGATACTTGATTTTACAGACAACAAGTTCACCCAATTGATTTCCAAGGCTACAGTCATACCTTTTCTCGCTTGATTGATTTCCTAGGCCACAATCACACCTTTTCTTGTTTAATTGATTACAAAGAAGCCTATAACTCTGAATAGCACTGAGGATCTTGTTGAGATAGTGATAAAGAATCAAACCAGAGATAATGTAGTTAGATTCAATGTTGATTTCGACAGAATAATGGCAGGAATATGTATAAAGAAATGTGGAAGAAGAAGAGAAATGAAAACCAGAAAATATGAATAAAAATTCGTTGAAAACATCCCTTATTTATAGAAGAACAACAACCATGTCCATTCTGAAGAGATATGACGAATCGACACTTCTTTTGAAATTTAAATTTTAAAATTAACTGACACTATGTCGACATGGTGTATTGAGCATGTCGACATCCCAAAGGAATTTTTGGTGTTTTGTTTTTCTTTGAAAATAACTTTTATCTTATATTAAAAACTATTTTAAACTTTATAAATATACTTGACTCTAGTTAAAATACATAAACAAATATAGAGAATAATATATATATAATTTTACTATAATTTTATATTTAAATCTAAGTATAAATATTAAAAGTTAAATATATTATTATTAAAAGATAGTTTAAAACTAAGGATAATTTGATTTTGAAATTAAAGATTATTTTGAGGCTAAAAGTATTTAAAATCAGGATATATGATTTTGATTCTTTTAAAAGGAAGGTTTTGAAAACATTTAGAAAACAAGATATAATTTTGTAAAATCAATTTGAATAAAAGTTAGCAGATACAAAACAATGTACCACTAGAATTTTCGTAGGTTCCATCGTACTTAGGGTTCCATCCCTTTAACGTGCTCGAAGTGGATTCCATTCCACGAATAAATTAGATTTTAAGATGCCAGTGCTTTTCTAGGAGTTTTAACAAAATTCCTAATTAAAAAATAAATTACTTGAAATCTTGAACTCTTGATAATCTTGATATTCTTGATACTCATGAGTCTTCATTCTTGATATCTTGAATCTTTATACTGTACGGTCTTCGTTCTTGGTACCTACATGGTAAAATCCCGCATATACATATATTTCTAAACTATAATGTTAGTATATATATTTTATAATCCTATCCAAATGTTGTTGTCATCGAAACCATCATCTCACGGACTAACAACGAAATCCAAAAGGGTTCAGTATTCCTTTCGAAAATATAATCTTTATCCTTATGAATTGTCTCCAACAAAGAGTTAATATATTTCTTCCTAATCAAACTGTTGTTTGTTTTCGAAGCCCAAATTTTTATGTTTTTAGAGTAAGTATTCTTTTTTGACTGTTTTGTAGTAGGCTTAATATTTCTCCTAATTTCCTTTTTAGGTGGAGCTTTTGATTTCTTAGCATATCCTAATTCTTTCCTATTTGAAACGGATTGAGAGCTATCATTAATTTTAGATGGAGTTTCTCTTCCTTTATAAAGTTTGATATGTTTTTGGTGATGCTTTCTAACTTAGTTTTGAGACCAGTATTATCTAATTCTATCAATTTTACTTTTGTCTTCAATTCTTGATTTTCAGAAACAAGAGCGTCATTCTTCTCTTATTGAGTTTCAATTTCTTGACTAGAATTAATATGAGAGAATGATTCTTGTAATTTTTCAAGTTCTTCCTCTAGTATTTTCTTTTCATCTTTGAGCATCTCTTTCAAATTCTTCTTTGTTCTGATGTTCACGAGTTTCCTTATATTTTCTTTTGATATTTTTGAGAATGTCAACTAGTTCAGAATTTATCTCTATCATATCATCAAAGGTAAAATCACTAACCTCATTTTCAGTAGCCATGAAGCAAACATTAGCTTGCTCGTTTTTACTGTCACTGCCACTATCTGATGAAGAGGAATCTGAATCATCCCATGTCACATAAAATGCTTTCTTTTTCTTATCTTTTCTGCCCTTGTTGAAGTATCTTTTCTTTAGTTTTGGACAGTCTTTCTGCATATGACCTTTCTTATGGCAATTAAAACATTCTAGTACTAGATGATAATTTGCTTGGTAAGTTCCTTTTTCCATTGTTTCTGTTGTTTTTTCGGAATTTCAAGAACTTTTTGAAAATTTTCGCAATAAATGCTAGATCTTCTTCATATGAATCTTCATCCTCTTCTTGTTCTTCAACATGGAAAGCATGTTCTTTTTGTCTTGTGCTTGTACTCGTTTTGCTTGCAAATTCACTTCATAGGACATTAGATTTCCTATTAACTCTTCTAGTTTTATGGTAGAGAGGTCATTAGCTTCTTCAATGGCGAAGACTTTTCTTTCCTATTCATCCATTAAAGAGTTTAGGATTTTCGATACAATATCAAAATCAATGAACTTCTCTCCTAATCCTAATAGTGAATGATAGATATCTTGAAATCTAGAGTATATATCATTGATGGATTCATCTTGCTTCATTCTAAAATTTTGAAACTGATTTTTGAGCATGGAGATTTTGCTTTGTTTGACCTTGTTAGTTCCTTCATGTGTGATTTTAAGTGTTCGCCATATTTGATAAGCAGTTTGACACATGCTAACCGATTAAATTCATTTCTATCTAGTGCACAAAATAACATGTTCATAGCTTTAGCGTTGACAGAAACATCTTGTTTTTGTGTGTTTGTCCATGTGGAGTATTCTCTTGTAGGAAGAGTGTATTCATTTTGTGTGATATTCCATGATTCAAAACTATTTTATTGCATATAGATTCTCATACGAGTAGCCTGATAATTATAGTTCAAATGATTGAAAAATGGAGGTCGTGCAGTGGATTGACCTTCTACAAAACTGGTATTAGTGCTTATAGTGCTAGTGCTACTATCCATATTAGCGAAGAATCAAATAACTATGTTACGGTCAAATGAAGCATTGCTCTGATACCAAACAAAAGTGTGTAGGCCCATGTAATATGGAATTGTGCAAAATAATAAACTCGATAACAAATAAAAGTAGTAAAGTAAATGAAATAATAAATGAGCACACCAGAGATTTTTATATTGTAAATGACAAATGGCAGAGCTGAATTTAAGCCACCAAAGGACTATTTTGCAAAGAAAGATATTGTACACAGTTATTGCCCTCATACTTTAGAATAAAATGGTTTAGTAGAGAGAAAAAACATGCATATTGTTGAGATAAATCTCATACTCATGGCACAAGCTTCTCTACCAATTAAATTCTAGCCAGATGCCTTCTCAACATCAATGTACTTCGTAAATAGACTTCCAACAAAGGTACTGAAATTTGAAACCCCTAGTGAAGTTCTTTTCAACACCAAAGTGGACTACTCAAGCCTGAATACATTTGGACATCTCTGCTTCCCATGCTTAAGATCATATAATGCTTACAAGCTCAGTTTCATATCAACACCTTGCACATTCCTGCGATATGCAACACAAAAAAGGGGATATAAGTGCTTAAGTAATAATGGTAAAATAATCATTTCTAGACATGTTGCTTTTAATGAAAATGTTTTTTTTTTTTTGGGAAAGGTATGAAAGTCAATTAAAAGATATCCAATGCAAAAGCTTCTATACCTCCAATACCACTGTATAATGAACATGAAGGAAGAGCGGATGCTACCCCAAACGGTGAAGTTGATGTGCAAAATGAATTATTGAAATCAAGTGAAACATCAAAGCCATAAGAAATTCAGATAATTGTAATCCAGACAATGTAATCATGACAATGAACAAGTATCAGATCAGGAATAAAACTTCATGAAGATAATCATCAGCATGAAGCCACTCAATCACATCGGCAAACACCTACACAAATCAGACATCATCTGATAACAAGGTCAAAAGAAGGCATCTCCAAACCCAAAGTATATGCAGCAACTTCAAAAACTGAAGAACTAGTCACATATGAACAAGCATCATAGAGCAGCAGATGGAAAACTGCAATGATTGAAGAATATCAAGCTCTCATGAAAAAAAAACTTGGGACCTAGTGCAGCTACCAGAACATCAAAATATAATTAGGTGCAAGTGGACATCAAATTAAAGAAAAATCCTAATAGAACCATTAATAAACACAATGCAAAGCTTGTAGCCAAAAGATAAACACAACAATATGGTTTTGACTTTACAGAGACATTTTCCCTAATATTAAAACCAACTACTATAAAGATTGTCCTAAACATTACACTGCATGAAAACTAGAGAATAAGACAACTAGATATAAATAATGCTTTTCTGAATGGGGTTCTTAAAGAAGAAGTGTACATGGAGAAACCACAAGGGTTTAAGCGGAGCAATGGTGATAATATGGTATGCAAATTAAATAAAACAATTTATGGACTAAAACAAGCACTTAGAATATGGAATGATAGACTAAAAGCAACAATGTTGGGGTATGCAACATCCAAATCAAATAGCTCATTATACATAAAGCATAGTGGATGAACTGCTACTTTCATAATATTCTGCGTAAATGACTTCATAATTACTAGAGACAATGAAATAGAAGTTAACAAGGTAGTTCAACATCTAAATCAAGAATTCTCTTTGAAAGATTTAGGTGAATTAAATTACTTCCTAAGCATAGATGTGAAGAGAAAATCTAATTCAGAAATCATACCGAGTCAAAAGAAATACATTTCAAAAGTTCTCTTCAAAAGAAAAATGGACTAGGCTAATCCACTACCCACACCAATGGTAAGTAACCTACGTCTATCTAAATACAGAGGTAAATTCATATGTAATGAAAAACAATATCAAAGTATTATTGGAGCACTTCAGTACATAACTATCATAAGGCATGAAATAACATGTAGTGTCAATAAAGTCTGTCAAACTATGCAATGACCATGTGATGAACATTGGAAGTCAGTAGAAAGGATACTCAGATATTTAAATGGCATGGCAAGTCATGGATTATATCTGAAAGCAGGAAATAATTTAAACATACAAGGATTAATAGATGCAGACTGGTCCAATGACCTAGATGACATATGTTCAACTACTGGTTACTTCATATACATGGGTGGAAACTCTATTTCTTAGTGCTTTAGAAAACAACTCATTATATCATGATCAAATATGGAGGCAGAATACAGAAGCGTTGCTGCAGAAACATCCAAAATCATTTGGGTAGAATCCCTATTGTATGAATTAGGTTTCTAGTAAAGTAAAAACAAATAATCTGGCGCGATAATTTAAGCATAGTGTCACTATCAGTAAACCCAATCTTCCATTCATGGACAAAAAATATGGAAATCGATCTATATTTTGTTCGTGAACGATTCATCAATAGAAAGTTGGGCATAAATCACTTACTAGCCACTTACCAAAGAGCTGATCTACATAGCAAATCATTGTCAAGGAAAAACTTCTAAAGATTAAAACAGGAAATTAAAGTTTTTGATGGTGGCTGATAAAGGAGGGAAGCTCGAGAAAAACTCTAGCTCGATTTAAAGCGGAGTATCAAAGAATGAAATAAGAATAAATACAATGGCTAGCTTGACCAAGTATAACTAAATAAGTCAAGCTCCAAGGAATTTTCATGATTTCCAAAACTATGGAGTGGGACAGTAGGAGAATAATGTATGAATACTTGTACACTGGTCCACTTAATGTATTCAATTCTTGTATCAGATGTTGAATACAATAAAACTGATCATTTCTCTTTTACTAGGTATTCATGGAATAACAAAAGCAGGCGTGGTAAGAGAACTTTAGTTCGAATTGACTATGCCTTTTGTGAACTTTCTACTCTCAAATCATAGCCTCACATTTCCACAAATCTTCTTTTGCCTTTACTCCCAGATAATTCTGCTCTGATAATATATTCTAGTGAAGTTTACATGAAAAAAGCTAAATCAAATTTTAAATTTTTTAATGCTTGGATTGTTGATGGCTCTTTATTAAATATTGTTCAAACTATTTGGTCCACTTATTCTTTTGGAAACCCTATGTATATTTTCTTAATGGAAACTAAAAGCTACCAAAAAATTCTCTTAAGATCCCGTCTAAACAAAAATTTGGAGACTGTATATTGCAATCTCTGTCTCTAAAGGAAAATTTTGCTTCAACTCAAATCAACATGCTAGCCAATCCTAAGGACGCCGAAGCTTCAAGCTGTGAACATGAATTAATTTCTAATCTAAACACTGCCTTGTGTTTTGAAGCTAGTATGAAGCGACATCAACTAAGGCAAAAGTCGGATGTCCATGGCGATAATATTTCTGAATACTTTCATGCTGCACTTAAATCAAAGCAAACCAGGGCTCACATTTCCCAAATCATTTATGAAAAGGGTGTTCTACACACTGACTAGAGAAGACAGTGAAGCTTTCCTTCAGTATTTTGCTGACTCCATGGAAATGCTGATAATTTCATGCCATCACTGGATGATCTGATTGATATTTCGTTACCTTGCCTTGGTATGGAACGATTTATTTTTTTGTCAACTGTTTTTGGAAATTTGATTTACTCAGACTAAAATTTTCTAAAGTTGAAAGGATATAATTTTCTAAATATAAATAACTTGGATTTTATGGGGATAATCTTCTTGTACTTGGTGTTAAAGTCCAAATAAGGAACTTGTACTATTCGTGCAATTTAGAAGGTGATTTCACCGTTATTTCACTCATAGTACTTGTTGAATACAAGAGTTGATATTGAGTAGAATTAGATGATTTCAATAGATTTTGCTCACTTAATATTTACTTGTTTTGGATTAACATCCCAGATGACATGCTTTTACTCAATCAAAATTATGATTTTGAATTAAGAAATTTATGTTAAGATTTAAATGAAATGGGAAATATTTTCCTACATGAAAAATTAATTGACTTTGAATTATTCCCAGTTTAAAAAAGGTTTAAAGTAATCAAAAGATTTGATAAGAGAGGTTTAATGATTCCTTATATACTGGAAATAATGTTTTAGAAATATATATATATATATCTCTAGAATATATTTTGATAAAAAGGAAGTAATAAATCAAAAGAATAATTCCATATTCACTTAACATTTTTTATCGATGATTGGTTGGAAAGAGCCGGGTTAGATTAGGGTAATTTCTATCCGAAGACCACTTTGAACCAATTTACATATTCAAAGTGAAGACATGGAGTTGATTTGGAAGATGGAATGTAGGGCTGCTTGTCACTAATCCTCGGGGGAAATTTTCCATATCATATTATGTGGCAGTAGTTTTCATTTGTAATCTTCGATGCGAAGACTTCTCGCTACTAATCCTAGGGTACCCGACAGGATATGGTAAGAGAGTACCTTCGGTTTGTCCTATTCCTAGACAACTTATATGGACGAATGTCTGACGTTGTATTTCTAGTTACATAAATTGATCTCTATGAATGTATTATCTGTTTGGTGGTGGAGAAGGCAAATTCTCTTAGCTTAACACCTTTTCTGAGATGTATGAGCTCAGAAGTACATTTTTGGAAATCAGTTGTGTGACTATGGCATGGCAATGTTGCATTCAAAGTGGAATGTGTAATTATCTATGTAGAATTCTCTATGTGGAATTCTCTCTATAACTACTTTTATTATATGATATCATTTAAATAGACTTATTTAACGACTTTCTATTATCGCATACGATAAATTTTATGAAAATTTTTCTACGTGTCAATTTTTTTGAATTTTTTTGACAGAGTCTCCTTTGTATGAAAAGAGTTCTAAAAAATAAAAAACACAGTAAGCAAAAAGTATATATACATCCCAACGTGGAGCATCCCAAATATGGAAAAACAATGTAATATCATACCATATCGATAAAGCGTAAAAAACATACCTTGCCTTAGCATTTTTAGCAAACCAATTAAGTTTAAGGAGAACAAGCAAGCTATTATCGCCAATATATCAAAATATGCCTTTTGAAATCTTATACTCAACTCAAATGTAAACATTAGCTTGATATAAAGAGAGATAATATGAATATATTCATTAAATTTCAAAGCAACATAGCGTTCGAGTTTTGACCACATTTCGACAAACTTTAGATAGTCAAAAACACAAAATTAGACAATGTTACCAAAGAGTGGATTGTTGTATAGTGTGTTATCTTTCAAACACATCTTTCGGATCACATAAGTGTCAAGTATAACTGAAGTTAGAACTTTCGGAGCAGGCTAAGATCATGACTACTATTATTACTATTACACTATTAACACACACACACATACATATCATCAATTTTCAAAAATATATTAGCATTATTCTTGTTTCGCTACTCACTAACGAGATAAAATCAATTATAACGCATTAGTGTTAGCAAAGTAGGCCATTGATTCACCTAAAAAAATAATCATTTTAAAAAGAGTCAACTAAGTTCTTTAATCTTGTAGATAGCAAAACATAGATCTAAGACAAGTTTATATACAATAAAATAATATTATTTTTTTGTAAATTAATTGGAGCTAATAACCTCTCAAAACAATAAAAACCCTTTCTTTTTTAAAAACATTATTTTCATTTCAAAATATTATTTTAAAGCATTTTCCTTTTCAAAACACTCAGATATAGTTTTCAAAAAATTATGTTTAAGCGTCTCATCCTAGTATTTAGGAATCCCTATAGATAATATTGGTTAGACGCATCTAACAGAATTCTTAAAGTACACCAAAATAAACTACTAGAGTATTTGTAATCACTTTACAAAATCAAATCCATATTTTGTCAACTCATTTTCTTGTATGAATATTTATTTTCAAAATTGTATGTTCATTCAATTCATCAACCATCAACAACAATAAAACCCATTACACATCAACCATCCATGCATAAAATCAAACAAGCACCACACAACAATAACCACAATATCGAAAAACAAACAAATGGCTTCAGCAGAAAATTATCGATCAGTTCCCGCTGTGCAACTCTGATCACTATGGAATCCTCTTACTTGCCTTATCATAATTTAGGTTTGCGAAGCATTCAATACGAGATTCAAACTAGACTTTTACAACTTCCCTAACCGAACTACTCCATTCTTAGTTCAAAGCAACACATAGGCCTAATATTCGCTATCAATACCAATATTATCGGTTGAACTAACTACATCTACCTTTACAATCTCCATCAATCTCTGTGCATCTTGTACAGAGACTTACATTCAGAACAAGTAGAAGAAATATATTATGCAGTAAGAAAAATATAAATACGTCCCCAGATGATTAACTTAGTAATCATTGTATACTCCTATTATCACTCAAGTATAAACAATAATTTACCGCATACCACGGGGACAGGGACTCAAGTCTCATCTAAGACCGAGGCTCGGGTCTTTTATACTCTGTATTGTTCTAAACCTACTCTAATACCAATTGTAACACATCACTTCTATAACCATGCTGTATATGGGTATTACTTGTTAATATTATCAGATAATACAAAGAATGAGGTTGTATGAGATACACATGTGAATATTCTCTTGGACTTACATCAATACACATCTCAAAAATCACATAAAACTTACTATAAAAGTACACAGTCTCAGCAAAAAGCAATAAACACATATTCCTGCAGGATCTATCAATACACAATATATAATAAATAAATAACATAGAACACAAAGTCAATAATGCAACGATAATATATAATATAATCATACACAATCTGGGACATAAAATGAATCAAACTCCCACGATCCCGAACTATACAATGTTCCACCAAAATACGGCACAATGCCATACACATATGAGGTAATTAAACACACATTGATAGATAATAATTGTGATGACCTGCACTCGATACCCTTTGAATCAGACAACACCACGCGTGTCCGACCCAGAATGTACCGATTGTAGTTGATAGTGAGAAAGAAAAGAGTGGGTGAGAAGAATGAGATAAGAAAGAAGAAGAGAAGAGAAGAAGAAGATAGAAGTAGAACCAAAACAATACAGAATCTCACATCGCAGCGGAATGACATATAATATAGTTCAACAATCTTCACAAAAAGAAACTATAATATACATAAATCAATATAAGAGTACGCAATAAGTAATCATCAGCTTGGACAGATATAATAACCTATCCTCACAAATGTTGATAATTTACAACAACAACAATGCAAAACAGCGGAAAAATAAACAGATATGTGTATACGACATGAAGATCTCCAGTTTGCCTGCTGAAGCTCCAAAAGCACCAAATATGAACCTATAAATATACTATGTTTGACCCAAGCATTGAAAGAAAAGAAAGCTCGGATCAGTCTGGTAAACCATGTGAGAAAAACTCACCTCAACTGAATTTATAAAATTATGAAAAATTTTCTTTTCAAAACAAAAGTATCTCGTAAGATATGCCTACACATAAAATGACATGTTTTTACCTTACGATAACCAAAACACTTTATATCAAATCATTTTGTATTATAATAGTTTCTATTGCTCAAACAGTATTACTATATCTAAAACGGTTATCCATATAGCATTTCGGAGCTATTCATTACGCCGACAAACAAAATCACAAGTTCGTAGTGGAGCTTGCATTACATACAATTAGTAGGTGAAGGGACTACTTTCCAAAAACTCAGTACACCTCTAGAGGGATGTACCTATGGTCGAGATACTCGGTGCCTAAACCAACACAAGACAAACGTACCCATCCCTAGGTAGTACTGAATATGTCATCACTCTAGTCGTTACCGACCTAAAATCCATGGCCACAAGCATACATTAACAATAATTAGATACACGACATCATAACATGTAAAGATATATCTAGAAGAGTGATGACATCTCCTAATGGGAGCAATGCACTTAGCCATGCTGCTTCTATCCCTGTTACAGTCATTTTATCGGGTGTGAGGCTAAAAGAGGTATCAATTGCCTTTCACATGTCACATATGCATTATCTTTGAATGCTACATTGCCATTTCCGTTAACTACTAATTGCTCTCCACAAAATGTAACCCTTGAGCTTGTACATCTCAAGGAGAATGTTAAGCTAAGAGAAGTTGCCTACTCCGTCACCACATCATGCACGTTTGTAAAAACCAATGTACGTAACTCGTCCATACAAGTCATCTAGGAATACAACAAACATAAAGTACTCCCCTACCACATCATGAAGGATTAGTAGCGACAACCCATGCAATGGATATTTCATAACGAAGAGACTACTGCTACTATATGTATATTGGGATTTTAACTCCAAAAGATCAACAAGCAGTCCTCCACTATGAAAATTCTAAATATCAATACATCGTCCAACCTGCAAATCGTATTATATATGTTGGTCCGAAGTGGTTTTCAAATAAATCCGATCTGGTCTCTTCGCATCAACTACGCAAAAGCGTTTCTCAACCTCACAAGAAACTAAATCTCATAGACTTAACACCTCTCCACCTTTCAACTTGTTATCCTTCGGCCAAGAAGGAAGCTCGATAGATTGGAATAATTACCCTACACTACACGAATCAACATTCCCAATACAAATGATAATCAAGCCTACACGGTAAGTTAGTAACTTACTAAGTGTACAACTAATTAGTTTCTACATCATGTTGAGAAACTAAAATGGCCAAATTTGATAGTCGATTATTTAACTATCAAAGCAACAAACAAAATCTAGCACATAAGTAGTCCCTAGGCCTGATTTTATTAATTGTTTATAAATCAAATCCCTTTCCAACTATTCACTTCAAAGTATCTTTAAAAAGATAATATTCAAAATCATTTCACTTATTTATACACTTATTTTAATAATTAGTAAATTTACAAATCATTTTATTTTCAAACCATTTAAACTCCATTTTGTAATATCGCTTTCCAAAACATTCATTTTATTTAAAGGATTATTCGCTGTCCAAAATCGCGAATATAATTCTCTTACCAAATTCATTACTTCTACACATTTAATTTAAAGGATTATTCGCTGTCCAAAATCGTGAATATAATTCCTTTTATGAAAATCCATATTTAGCTTATCAAATTGAATTGATTTCACATTTATAAAACAATGTTTATAATTCACATTTCTACTTTATGAAAACTTCCATTTATAACATCCCTTTTAACCAATTTCCCATTTATCTCATTTATATATCAAAATCCCATTATGAGCTTATTTACTTATAAAACTCTTATTTACAAATTCGTTGTTTTTATAACTTCATGAATTCATAAATCTTAATTACTTATAAGATTCATTAATAACTTCATTTTAACACTTATAAATCTCGTTTACAATTCCATTACTTTTATTTATAAAATATCAATTTTATGAATGTTATATTTAAACCATTTATAATAAATTCAAAATTCTCAATTTAACATATTTTAGAAAATAGTTGACTTTATATTTCAAAAATCATATTTTAATTATATTTCACAAAGACATAATTCTTATAACATAAAAATTATAACTTTATTCATTTAAAATAACTTCATTTCTTTAACAAGTCAAAAATTATTAAAAACATACATATTTTCAAAATCATTTTGAAATCCTTTTTAAATTGAAATCATCATTTTAATATTTTAAATTTCCAAAATATGGCCCAATGCTGTAAAAGTACTAAATAATGGAATTCATGTGAATCATATCAAACATGGCATCCAAATATCATATATCACATGATAACAACATATATAATAGTATTTGTGAATAAACATCAACCACAGTGATGAACCCTGTTGGATCCCTCCAACTTGTCACCAGCAACAAATACGAAAATATGTACAATGTTTACTTCGTGGCAGATGCGAGTCAAACGCACGTACAAAGGGTTATCCATTCATACACGGGAACGTATAGGATCTCATCCGTTAAAATATGCGGGAATATATCAAAACCAACTAATATATATATATATATATATATATATATATATAATATCATGTATCATCCAAACAAGCATCAATCATCATAAATAAAATTTATTCTCGCTTATATAAAAATATAAGCGAGATAGAGAGAGTGAATTTTACTCACATTGCTTGTAGTCGTCATGGTAGCGATTTATTTTGATTAAAATTAAACGAGCGTTCAATTTTAACCAAAATTTTCAGAAGCTCCAAATCCATCCAAACCAGCTCTATAGCATAGCATCTTCAGATACGAACCCAATATCAACTTGTTTCGTCCAATTTTGACCTCGTATGTGAACGATATACATTTTATAAGTTTCCACGAATTTAAAACAAATAATTTACTTTCCTTTTTTTAATTTAACCTTGATAAAAATCTGGGCCATTGCTTCCTATGAATGAGATCTGGCTGCGTTTTTATCTTCTTCCCAAGTGAATGTCGCACGCATCGAACCCATATACACACTCCAACATGCCATCGTCGCTCCTTCCATCATCCACCAGAACTCAATCAAAGAGCACCATATGAAAGCTCGCAGCACCGTGCACCATCGCCCTCGGTCCGATCGAGCTCGGCAACCCATCTTCACTAAAACTCCCCTCAAATGCGCACCATAAACGATCCAATTTCTCCTCTATTGTCGTGCCATTTTAGATCTTAGTCGTTGATCAGCTAAATCTCATTGCCCCTCTACACTTTTTATTTACAAATCGAAGCTTGATATCGCTTGGATTAAGAGATAATCGAGGAAGAAAATCAGAATTTCCCGACCATCGAATTAGAAGTGGTGGTTAGAGCATAGGGAAATAAGGGTTGAGTATTTTTCAGAAAATGATGTCCTTTTATAGAAAATTTTCATGCACTATTCACACGGGAAATTTCCAGACTCTAAATGAAGCGCGCCGCCAGGCATTTATAATGTTTTACCCATATTTCGAACACAATGGAATATATATCGGAGGACAATTCCATCATATTTGGAAGATAGATTTTCGAGTCGAATTATTTTAATTAAAAATCCTTTAATTAATTTCTGCATGTTTCAACTTCGCACAAGCAAACCGTAAGTCCGATTGACAAGAAATTTGAAATCCTATAATAACTCACTATTACAGATCCAATGAAACTCGTTTCGTCAAAATCCGAGACAGTGTCAAAAATGACTATTTTTACACTCTAATTAAATATTAAAATTCCAATTTCTGCAAATTAACCTTAAATTCAATTTCGAAAGTTCACTAGCATCATCCTAATTCAAATGGAGTTTAAATAAGCTTTATAATTGATTTTCATTCACATTAAATTGAAAATTCAATTATTTCTACAATTTCGAATATCAAATTTACAATTCATTTATCCAAATAGATCACTATATTCGAAATATAAGTTATTCAACTTATAAATTTTACTTTTGAATATTTAAATCAATTAAATATTTCAATTTTGAACGATTGAAAAACTGGGTTGCTACAATAATAACCTATCCTTCATCTATGTCTGACATCCACAATATGGTCTCTTTGTCCTGAACCTGTAATGTCTGTCTCGGACTGACCCGAGTATTATATATATAACACACGGGTAGACTATATCTAGGATATAGATGTCAATATAAAATAGCAACGGGCATGGTATAAATAAGTGCAACGCAAGTGGCACGTGCATATCTCATGTGTTGACATATCTTAAAATTGTGCACGTAAAAGATCACGCATCTCTAAGTTAAGTCAATTAAAACATCAAATAAGCATATAATTAAGTGGTGTTACACAACTGTCAGATTCTCAGTCTCATAAATAATTCAAGAGATCGGTGACCATATAATAATCATCCAATCCTTTAACTTATGGTGATTGACTTAGCTCTCAGCCAATGAAATAATCATGTAGTCTCTCAAAGCCCCACTAATCCACTCAACTCTCAGTATCGTGGATAATCATCGGGACTCTCGGTACTATGTTCCCTCATCATCATAAATATCTATTTCGGCATCGGTCTTGATAAATGATCAGATCGGCTCTCAGCCATAAACACAATGATCTCATGTAGGTGAATAAGTAGGTGCCTATAGCATCTCATGCTGTTTCATCGATAATACTAGGTAGGAGATTAACAGCTCTCAACCTGTTCCAAGAGCCTTCCTCACATACTTTCAATGTTACTCCTATAATCTTAGTTACCTCGACGACCATTATGATCTAATATCCATCTAGTGCAAGACTATGCTATGCGTTAGTTACAAACCTACAGGTGTGCCTAATGGTAACAGACTGCTTGCTTATGTGACACTGGGGCAGCGGCTTTCAACCATATACACCAATAAATGTGCCGTAGATTTAGGGAGCCGACCCTGCAATTAGGCCACTATAAGAGATACTAGCTAGTCCGATCTACTCCCGACGTATAATATGAGTACACACAATAAATAGAAACTCTTATAGCTCTCAGCCTGTCACTCTTAGCGAGCATAACTTAAATATAATACCTCATACACACGAACCCTGTTATGGTGACATCTAGATACAAAAGGTAATTGAACAAATATCAACTCAAACATTCCATACCACCTGGTGTTACTCACCTTTTCACTCAATGCTCATAAATTACACTCATCATCACACATTTATCGTATATAACAAGTTCAAAGAATAACCGGTGAAATATTACTGAAAGTCCTTTACTAATCGATACTACTAATCCGTTTATTCAGATTCCTTGTTACACAGAAATATAAATCATTCAAAACGCACAATTCTATCACTTCCTGATTTAAAAGGGGTTTTATTATAAAATGCACTTTTGAAAAATCTTCGATACAATTTCAAACATCAATACTCGATTTAAAGAAGATTAAATTCTAAATTCTCATTCATTCCTCGTAAGCCATTTTTAATTTCGAAAATAATATTAGCAAAACTCATATTCAATCACAAGGAAATATATATAGTAAACTTTCATTTAATTTCAAACCACTTAAACTCCTATAAAAACAATTTGAACACTTTGAAATTCTTCTAATATTTTGAAAATAATAATAATACCAAAGGTGTTTTATTATTTATATTATAATTTCCTTTAAACAACAGCATTAAATAATCTAATTTTCAAATAAGGATTTTTCAATTTAAAATAATTTATCAAAGGCATAATGTGATATCTCAAAACCAGTAAACATGTATTTTTCAAATCCTTTAAAACTATTATACTGAAAATAATTCATCAAATCAAAATTATATCTTGTATAATACTTTTTCGAATATTCAATACTATAACATCAATTTATACGATTAGCTTACACATCAATATCCCTATAAATTTCCTCCAAAATAATTCAATTCCTTTTGTACCAAAAAAGTCAATCACAATAAAATATATTACTTCCAAAAATTTACTTAACAATAAATCCATAAATGGTAATTTTCATCAATAAATAAATTGCATATTACTTACAAGTACTTCAAGGTATTATTTTATAAACTTCTAATTTATTAAATCCAAAATAAATTAACTTATAACCTTTAAATATATTTTTAATTTCCGTTTTATAAATATCATTTGAATACTTTTATAATCTTTGATAAACAAATTAAAATTTTAAAGATTCAAAATTCATTAATTTAATCATATCCGAAAAAGCATTACTTTCCAAATAATTTATATTCACACCTCAAACTTTCACTTTATTATTTTCAAATATTAGATAAAGAAACTCATTCTAAAAGTCTCAATTTATATTCAAAAGATTATTTTTCCATTCAATGCTTCCTACTTTAATTTATTTATTCCCTTCCGGTCAATCATGTTCGTCTATTGCAAACATCTATTTATTGTGCACAACATACAACACTAATGTGTTCAATAATCGACTAATATCATCATAACAATCAATACTCAAGGACATGCAATTAAATTTCCATCTAATTCAATCCAAATCAACCAATATTCACTGCACAAGAAACAAATAAAATCAAAGAAAAAGGAATCCAGGCTATAGTTGTGAGTTATATATATAACTCACCGTATCGGTGCCTTCCTTCTCTCAACAAGCAACTCCAAATCCCAAAATCGATAATTGCAACAACCCTACATTGCACACCTTATTATTTGCTACTCCAGATTAAAGCCTGCCTTAACAAGCCCTCACTATCGTTGACAAACCACCTCACTCTTGTCCAGTCGTGAGTCCCAGATCAACAGCCATCATTAGAAGTCACACTCATCCTCTTGTATCGAGCATCCTAACCTTCACTTAGCTAGTAATTTCACATTGATCACGAGCACCATATCTCGACGTAATTGCCTCCTAATGCACGTCATCCGCTAGGTTATAGAGATGCTTCCTTTGAGATTGACAATAGAAGCGGTGGCATTTTCTTTTACTGTCAGTTAACGATTTTTTTTTAAATTCGATCCTTCGATTCACGAATTGGGGCTGAAATAAAACTAAGGCGTGACTTTGAAATCTGTAGAGCAAAGGAAGTGGAATTTTCTAGAAAGGGAGGGAGGAAGATAATGAATTTAAACGAGTTTTGGGCTCTATTTCCTTTGCCATTAAATTATAATTTAATTTAGTCTTAATTAATTCTTTCACAGTTTAATTTAAAGTTTAATTTTTGACATTTGTTTATAAGTATATATCAATCTAATTTGAATTGATTTACACTTCATTCTACAAATTATATTTTAATAATTACACAATTTTTTTTCATTTCATTGTCTGCTTTTTGATTTTCCACAATTACAATCACATAATAATTATTTACACCTGCAAAATTATTATGTATTGAATTACAATAATTTATTCAATTTCAGTATATTATTTGAAAAGAAATTTATTAATTTAATTCAATTTATTAAAACAAAAATTTTGCTGAACGTAATTTATTAACTAAAATTTTATTTTTAAAATATTAATTACCAAATATCAAATTTAAACAATTTTATTGTACGTTGAGCTGCATTTTTAGAAAAATATTGGCATGTGTTTGTGTGAATTTTGTTGTGCGTTTGTTCCTTTTCTATTGGCATTTGCATTTGAACGCTATAAAATAAAGACACATTTCAAATATATATATATATCATTTTTTTTACGTTACTGTTGCATTACATTAATCTGTTCAATTTGTCACTCATATTACATTTGTATTTCTCTGCTCCCATCTCTGTTTCATTCCAATACATTTGGAACTATTTTACATTTTTCCTGTGTATACACCCCGCCTCAACATTCACCACAGTTCACAGCAATTGTCATACTTCAACGCACTTGAACAATACCAACCTGAATCTCCTCTGTCACACATTTCATCTGTTAACATTCTCCAGTCATCACAGCAAACATCACCTCCCTGACTGCCTTTCACCTCCCTGTGCATTCACTTCCAAACTACTACTGCTGTTGCCAACACAAACCAAAACAGACTCCATGTATACTTGTTACTTCCAAACTACTACTGCTGTTACATAACTATGCTAAACCTTCCTCTGTTGCATAAACGAGGAGCCATCCACAACATACTACTCAACCACAAAACCTCCTTACCATCACTACAGACCACAGTCAAACAGCTATATACCAGCACACAACATCAAATGCACACCATCATTACACTACAAACTACAATTCCCCAGGCCAACTTCCACTGTCATACTTCATCGATCACTTCTGCTCAACACTCAACCACGTCCCCTTACTGCTGCTACTTACTCAACATTACAACATCTTTTATAACAGCCACTCAAACACTCGTACACATCAGATACCTCCATTCAACAATACAAGTGCCCACAGTACCTACACAAACATCACTCCAACACTGCTCCCGAATGTGAACCTTGCAATCGATTCCAACGAAATCGGAATCCCAAGCAATCGCCTTCAACCGCGGCCGCCTCTGTCTGAAATTCACAAATTGATTTCGATATTTTGATCTTGCGACACAAATTTTCTTTTCAAATATACCTCTTTGATTCTGGGATTTTGATTTCTTCTTTTTGTTTATTAAGGTGAAGTGCGATCTGTGATTTCTGGTACAAGGGGAGTTGCGAATTTTTGTTCAAGGATTGAGAAAATAAGCACGTGTCGAATAGGGTATCGGGGCTTTGTTTATTTGGGCCGGTGTGAGTGGGGTGATAAGTTTATGTTGTTTTATTTTTTTTAAAAAATCTTTTTCTTGCTTTCTTTGGTTAATTTATCACTTTTCTATCCAAAAAACAAAACAAAAAAGTTATTTTGAGTTTTATTTGTTTTATTTTAGGGTGGTTTAGTGAATTTTGTTTTACTTCTTAAAAAAAAGAACTTGTTGTTTCGTTTTAATTTGTTTTAGTTCTTATTTTATTATAATTTTGTTTTCATATGTTTTAGTTTCATCTGTTTTAGTTTTTTCTTTTCCAACTTATTTATTTTGATTTCATTTGTTTTGATTTTCCCTTATTTTAGTTATTTCTTTCGGAAAAACCTGCGTTTTTAGTTTTAGATTGCCAAAGCAGGTAGGAAAAGTTGCTTGCTCTGTTTAGCTTGCCAAGAAAAACTGCTTACTTTCTTGCTTAAAAAAATTGCTGATAAAAAAATAAAATAAAATGCTATAATCTGCACGCTCTTGTATCGTGTTCTAATCTCTAGTTTTATTTTATCTGCATTGTTGGTTGCGTGAATTTTAGAAAAAATTCAAAAAAAAAAACAAAAATCCATTTGTAGTTGCATTATTAACACACGTTTAATTTCTACTTTACATTTTATCCAAGATTTGATTAATAATAATTGTTAAACATCGACAACGCTTAATTGTATATTGACAAGTTGTCATCTTTCGAGAATTTATCTTCTTAGTGTCTAGGCTACTGTAGAGAATTAATCAGTTATAAATATGACGATGATTCGTAAAAATTATACTAGTTCTTTCTCTGAAGGTACTTAAACTTTCGGCTGCATTGCGACGGCGATTCGTGGTGCATCGATAAATCATATTCGTTACCTGGCCGAGAACTTTCTTGTTCAATTAAGACAAAGTTTGATTTTACAATTTTGGATTAGGAGCTACTTAGGGTAGAAAAACATGTAGTTAAACCATTGCATTTATTTAGTTGCATTAGTTCATGCATATTTAAAAAAAATTCAAAATCCAAAAAAAAATGTAAATATTCCTTAACTTAGTTTTTAAATCCTTTCTTCTAAAAAATTTAAATCAGAAACTAAAATCCAAAAAAACCTTTTCAGAAAAATACATTTCAAAAATCTAAAAAAATGTAACGACCCGTATATTTAACTATTTTATATTATTGAATTTAGTATGATTATTGAATAAACGTTTAGGAATAAACATTTAATGATTTATTAAGGTATTTTATTTAATATGAACTTGAGTAAACATTTGAAATGGCAATTTCGATAAGAATTAAGGGATTATTTATATTGGAATATAATTCTACGTATTGATTGTGTTTATAATTAATAACTGGAATTGAATAATAAATGTTGAATTACTGTAAAATGAAAGTAGTTGTTTATTATTTTAATTCTTTTTAAAGGTAAATTTTACAAGTTAGATAACTTATATTTGAAATACAGTGATTTATTGGATAATTAAATTATTTGAATTTAATATTGGAAGCTGTTTAAATAATCGAATCCTGAATTAATATAAATGAAAATGATATCGGAAGTTGATTTTAATTTTATTTAAATACGATTGAATATTGTTAACATTTAAAATTGGATTTAAAAGTGAATGAATTGAAATTGGAAATTTCATACTTTAATTAACGAGTAAAATAGCCATTTTAGCCATCGTCTCGGATTTCAACAAAACCAGTTCCCTCTGATCTGTGATAGTGAGTTATTGCACGATTTCATTTTTTTTATTTTTGGGTGGTTTAGTGAATTTTGTTTTAGTTCTTAAAAAAAGTACAGGTTGTTTTGTTTTAATTTGTTTTAGTTCTTCATTGATAAAAAAATTATGTTTATTTTAATTTTGTTTTCATATGTTTTAGTTTTATTTGTTTTATTTTTTTTCTCTTTCAAATTTATTTCTTTCGATTTCATTTGTTTTGAGTTTTCACTTGTTTTAGTTATTTCTTTCACAAAAAAACTGTATATATCTTGTTTTTAGTTTCAGATTGCCAAAGCAGATAGGAAAAGTTGTTTGCTCTGCTTAGCTTGCCAAGAAAAAAATGCTTTCTTGCTTGTTTAAAAAAATCACCGCTAAAAAAAAAAAAAAATTGCTAATAATCTGCACGCTCTGATATCTTGTTCTAATCTGTAGTTTTATTTTATCTGCATTGTTGGTTGCGTGCATTTTAGAAAAAAATTCAAAAAAAACATAAATCTATTCGTAGTTACATTATTAATACATGTTTAATTTCTGCTTTGCATTTCATCCTACATTTGATTAATAATAATTATTAGACATCGATAATGCTTAATTGTATATTGACAAGTTATCATCTTTCAAAAATTTATCTTCTTGGTGTCTAAACTACGACAGAGAATTAATCAGTTATAAATATTACGGTGATTCATAAAAATTATACTGGTTCTTTCTCTGAAGGTACTTAAACCTTCGTCTGCATTGCTACGGTGATTTGTGGTGCACCGATAAATCTTATCTACTACTTGGCCGAGAACTTTCTTATTGAATTAAGACAAAGTGTGATTATACGACCTTAGATTAGGAGCTACTTAGGTAGAAAATATGTAGTTAAACCATTGCATTTATTTAATTGCATTAGTTCATGCATATTTAAAAAAAAATTCAGCATTCAAAACAAAAAAATTGAAAATGTTTCTTAACTTAGTTTTTAAATCATTTCTTTTGAAAGTTTTAAATCAGAAACAAAAATCCAAAAAAAACCTTTTCAAAAAAATACATTTCAAAAATCCAAAAAATTGCAACAGCCCGTATTTTTAACTATTTTATATTATTGAATTTAATATTATTATTGAAAGAAAATGTTTAGGAATAAACATTTAATAATTTATTAAGGTAGTTTATTTAATATGAACGTGAGTAAACATTTGAAATGGCAATTTCGATAAGAATTAAGGGATTATTTATATTAGAATATAATTCTATGTATTGACTATGTTTATAATCAATAGCTGGAATTGAATAATAAATATTGAATTACTGTAAAATGAAAATAGTTGTTTATTATTTGAATTTGTTTTAAAGCTAAATTTTATAAGTTAGATAACTTATATTTGAAATATGGTTAAATTATTTGAATTTAATATTGGAAGTTGTTTAAATGATCGAATCTTGAATTAATATAAATGAAAATGGTATCGAAAGCTAATTTAAATTTTATTTAAATACGAATGAAAAATTTAACATTTAAAATTGGATTTAGAAGTGAATAAATTAAAATTGGAAATTTTATACTTTAATTAATGAGTAAAAATAGCCATTTTTAACCATTTTCCTGGATTTCAACAAAACCAGTTTCCTCGGATCTGTGATTGTGAGTTATTACAGGATTTCAAGTCTCGTAGTGATCAGACTTGTCGTTAGCCGTGCAAGCTTGAAACGCGTAGAAATTAGTCAAAGGAATTTAATTAAAATAAATTGATTTTGCAAATCTATCTTCTGCATACGATCGAATTAGGCATCGGGACTAGTTCTATTATGTTCGAAATGAGGGTAAAACATTAGGAATGCCAGGCGACATGTTTCTTTTGGAATTCAAGAATTTCGGACGTATGAAGCTTGATGTTTTATAATTTTTAGTAATATATATATTTCTTCCTCCAACCATCATACTCTCTGCCACAAATTTGACCCCGTACCACCTTTGCTTTCTCTCATTTCAACAAACAAATTGAGCAAATGAGAAAAAACAAAGCAATCGCGATTGAGTTCTTGATCTGGAACCATGGAGCGCGCATGCGGCTTCGAGAACGACTCGCGAAAGAAGAGGAGGAAAATTGTAGCGTAGTCAAGGGGGTTAGGTTTTTGGGTTTTCGACATCGACCTTCTTACATGCACGTGAGTTAGAGGATTGGATGCAGAGGCTTAGGGCGATGCTGGAAGCAGGGGGCACAACGGTTCGCCTGGTTAGACGTGGAGGTCTCCGATCCCGTTTCTGTATAATTTAAAACAACGTGAAGTCGAAGCGCGAGAGGTCGAAAGAAGTGGCTGGGAAGATTCGCGTACAAGAGGCAGGGCTGTAGGGTAATTTCTTTTATTGATTTTTACTTTTATTTAGTTAATTATAGGTTGATTAGTTTTAATTAAACCGTATCGCAAGTAATCGCGTAATTTTTACATACAAGGCCCGTTTCGGATGAGACAAATCAAGTTGGAATCGTATCGACGAAAGCATCAGTGTGGAATCAAAGTGGAATTTATTTAAAATCGAAATATTTTCAGTTTCAAATAAAAGATGAGTGTTTTATAAAATAATTTATATGTTAGCCAAATTTATATCGTGAAGTGATTTAAATTCATTGACTGTTGTTAGTAGATTTGTCTGACATTTAAACTGATATGAAATAAAATGACAAGAATTTGAATTGACAGTTCAAATTTGGAATGAAAATTAAATTTCTTGTTAAATTCCCGATTACTGATAACTAGTAAGTTATTATGATATTTTGTCTGATTTGGATGTTGATTATGATGGATGCTATGAATTAATATTTTGCATGATTTGCTTATTTATTCATTTTGATATATCTTTTTATCATCCCGTATATCATTTACAGTATTTAAAACTATAAATTGAATTATTTCGAATAAATTGGAAAATAGGTTGAAATGATATATCTGTATGATATTTATTTTGGATTGCAATAACATATATCCATCCCTGAAAGTAAATTGAAATAACTAATCACTTGGCTACAAGGATAGAAAATTATATGCGGGCACATGATTGGTTAAATTAAATATTTAAAATTTTGATTTGAAATTACTGATTTAGATTTAAGAAGTAAAAAATCAGATTTATAGAAATCGAATTATTTTTGAACTTGAACTCAAAATGTTGAAATATAAATTTGGTAACATGAATTTTTTAAATAATTGAAGTTGAGATTTTGAAGTTATAATCAAAATAGGATTTGAATTTTGGAAATTGATTAGTTTTAAAAGATTAGACTTTTATTCGAACTTTGAATATTGCTAATAAAAGTAATTTAAATCGATGTTTCAAAAGTTGAGCTCGGAATTGAATTATTTTAAAGATTTGGACATTGAATTGAACATCGAAGTTAAATTTGATTTAAATGATTTAAATCGATACTTTTAAAATCAAGCTCGAAACTGATATAAATTGAAATGTTTTAAAATTGAGAATTGTGTTGAAATTTAACTGTTGAACCAAATAGTTGAAGTTGAAATCGATTTGGAACTGAAATTAGTTTGGAATTGAAATTGGTTGAATTGAAATTAGAATTGAAGTTAATTCGAATTGAAATCGGAATGGAATCGATTAAATTGAAATGGAAATTGAAATTGATTTCAACTAGAAAATTTGGAATTGGATCAGTTTAACTTTGAAACTATTTCAAAATAAATTATTTTAATATAAACATTTAAATCTATCTTTTTAAATATTCAAATTGTTTTGATTTTTCAAACTATTTTATTTAAAAAACAATTTTCAATACTCAAACTATTTTATATTAAACTATTTTAACTTTTAAACTATTTAAAAAAATCCAAGCTATTTTCTAAAAATTCAAACTAGTCATAGTGGGAATGTTTATATTTAAATATGGATTTAAATGCGAATTGAGTTAAAAATGAAGTTATAACCCAAATTGTAATTCAAATCGAATTTTGAAGTAGAAATGACTTTCAGGTGGAAATTAACATAATTGAGTTAAATATGATATTTCGAAATGGATTTGATTTTGAAGTGAATATGGTATTTTTATATCATGTACAAATTGTTTTCAAAATATAAAAGTACCAACCGGTGTGTAAAACGACGTTGGGTTGTTAAAGAGACCAGAGCTTCTTATTGGCATACTCTCTGTCTATATTGGAACCACTTTAACAACTGCGTACGATGAGGAGACTCCAGAACGAACTGGTTGGATTTGGCGTCGTTGCTAGATTTGAAGAAAGAGAACGATAATGGATAGAACCCTGCACTTGTGCCAATTTGAAATGACTAAAACATGACGGCTTGACAGGGCCAAGCGGGCTTGCTACCCCTAGCGGGCATCCGTTCTTTGATTTTCTTAGACTCGGCCCACATTATTCCTCTTGTTATTGGTTTTGATTGGTGCACCTTGATTTCAGGATAGTCTCCCAACTCGATATTGGATGGACGGACGAGGTGGGCGGTCGTGGCTACGATGCGTTATCAACAACCCTGCGACCCGAACTGTTAGTATCCTACCTTGGGCATTGTCTCATGTGCCTTGTCATACTTTTATCCCTATACGAGATCCCTACGATTTTAGTTTAGTGTTGTCGTATCACGACGCATCACTGGCTACCGACGTGCTATTGGTTGAAAATTAGGATGTAAATCCCTCCTCATGACTGTGTAGTGAAAAGATGATGAGCGGAAGTGATTTAATCAGGATCTAGTTTTGGCCTATTTGAATACCATTGTAACTCAAAATCAATATGATATCATACAAAACAAACGATAGATAGAAGAGGGATAAAGAAGATTTAATGTGGTTCAGATTTATATCCTACGTCCACGGAGACCCAACAACCCTTTATTATTTCTTCACTTCGAGAGAGAGAGAGAGTAAAACATGAGAAAAGTATGAATCACTCAATAAACTTCACTCATCTTAAAAAAGATACTGAAATAGAGATCTTATTGAGGATATTTTCTTATAGAACACTCTTGTTGGTTTTGTAACGATAAGTTGAACAAATGTCTTCATTACATAGGTGCAAGGATGAAGGCCACATGGAGATAAGGATAAAATATTTTCAGATTTACCTGATTTGATTTCAACACAAATTTAGTATATTGGTGTTTGTTTCCACATATATCCTTATGTGAATGATTTTTCAAATCAATTAGAATATCTTTTGATATAATTGATTACTGTTCAATTTGTTTTCCATATTGGATTGGTTGCGGGAATTAATTAATATCTTCTCCCTTTTAAATTTGGAATAGATTTAAATTTTCCAAAACTAACATATCCATGCTAGGTTCTTCACTTCGACTTCATTGTTTAGATTTCTAACATTGAATATACGACCATTGGCACGACCAGGGTTTTCCTAAAAGCGGATGATTTTGACATGCTTAAAATGGTCAACATAGATCTTATCAAACATAATAATATACGACCATAGCATGTATGTAAAATAGTACGGTTAAGCAAATTACTATTAAAAGGGCCTATAATTCTCGAGTGAAATGCAAATATGTAATGCAAACATGGAATATTAATAGTACAGACACGTAAAATGCATGCATGAACCAAGCTTCATTTAATAAAATGCCTTGAGTGAGGTTGGTAAGTAGTTAGATAACAAAAAAAATCAAGGCAAGATGAGGTAGTTATTAGGAGCATAGTGCATGCGCAACATGACAGGGTTATTCACTCAATAATATTAGAATAATTCAATAAGAGTGGGCAACAAAATACTACTGTTGCTGGAGGAGATTCAAAGGAAATTCGATATTGAAATTACCTTAATGCAATACTTCCTATAGTGGTTTGTTACTGCCTGTTGGAACTGACAGGATGGGAGTTCGAATTTAAAAAGTTGGGAACAGTGTGAAATGGCATAGATGGACAAATGTGCATAAAAGTAGGGGTGTTATGGTTGCGGTAACCGCCTTTATTACCACCAACCGTAACCGTTGTTGATGGTTATAAATTCTTATAACCATTACCGTATCTATGACGATCAACCGTCATATTTTCAATAAAAGCATTTTGTACATATATTTTCAATTATATGCATTTTTGACGATAAATTCATATAGTTCTATCTGGTTTTTGCAAATTTATTTATTTGTTTATAAAATGAACAATATGCGTGCACATGCTATTAGTTCATGAAGGCACATATTATTAATATACAAACCATTCCTTTAACTTAAATTACTAATTTTATGCTTTAATGTTAAATATCATACAAAACAGTCATGTATGCTTGGTATGGTTAACCGCGATTACTGAATTTTTTAACCATTACCGTAACCGTTACCATTATAGATGGAAACCACATGAACGGTTGGTATGGTTGAATTGTTGATGGTTCAACCGTAACAGCCCTAATAAAAAATTCTAGACTAGAATGGTCGGCAGTTACACATTATATGTAATACTAATCTCATATTCGCAGTTCCAATGTTTAATTGTCATACTTGATCGGTTTTGTGTCCACGACAACGATTAACAAGCAATGAAGATTATTTCTAAAGCAACCAAATGTGGCGACGCTAAAACATCAAAATGTGTTAAGCCAAAAGTAAGCTCATTTCTTGTGCACTCCACATTTGCTTTATGGGTATCACATATTATTTCTTATGAATGGCATTTTCTTTAACTCCAAATAAACTCATGGAAATTTGCATAACCATTAAATTTAAGCAGATAATATTAGTTAAGTGTGCTAGAAGTCCTAAATTTTTTGACTGTTAGGAATGCACAACCATTCAGATATAAGTGTATCAATCTTGACATATACCTACATAAAATATTTAATGTTCATACCTCTGCACTTATTCAATAAGTTGACATTTAAAGCAAAAGCAACAATACCCATTGAAACAATCATCCGCTCATAATTACCAAACATTCCTTAACCCACTATCAGAAACAACCCTCTACTCAAATCCACCCCACCAGTAGTAAGACTCGAACAACCACCTACTTCCCTTTCTTGATCAATAAGTTCAATCAAGCCCAAGATTAATGGTTTCTTAAAGGAAAATCTATTCTGAACTTTACTAGCTCCTGATGGTCTCCCCTTCTCAACTTCAATAATGTTCTCCACTTGTTAACTCACCCAAATATTACCCTACTAAGCTCATGCATCTGGTTTCAAGCATTGAAATGATGATTTCAAGAAATAATTTCTTTGCTTCTAGATCCTTCAACTTCCATTTCCAACTAGAACATGGTATTGACACGATAGAGCAGCTCGTGCATCTAGTTTCAAACATATGGTTTCAAGCATTGAAATGATGGTTTCAAGCAACAATTTCTCTATGTCTCGATCCCTCAACTTAAATTTCCAACTAGAACATGGCATTGAAATGATAGATCAGCTCGTGCATCTAGTTTCAAGCAAGCACGACAACTAAGCGTCGAGTAAGAAACCCCAACCCTAGATCTAAACCGAAGCAGCTAGCGAATCCAAGCAACGGCGGCAATAAAGAAGTTGCAAACTTTAAATCTTGGCACGGCTTTATCGCCATGACAAGTGACAGCAAGTGAAGTTAGGGATTTTGGCATTGATCTTGCACGACTATACAAAAGCAGTGAATTGGAATTTGTTTAAAGGATTTTGGGTGTATTTTTCAGAAGCAGTAAGGATTCATGGGAAGAATGATATGCTCTAGGGACAAAGTGTGGTGATAATGAAATTTAAGGGTTGGAGCCAAACGTTTGGGTTTGGAGCCAAAATTGAAGTTAAAAATTTGGGTTTGGAGCAAAAAAATAAAAGTTTGTATATTTCAAAGAAGAGAGTTGCAAAAGAATCATTTTTAAATGCATACGAAAGCTATGTTTTATAAAAAACTATTAAACATTGATTATTAAGTTAATTATTTAATAGCGATTATTAATTATTTAATAATAGTTATTTAATATATTTATTAAAACTTTTAGAAAGAATAGTTGTTAAGTGCTTATTAGCAAGATCGCTTAATAGCAATGTTTTCTAAATCAAAATTTACAAATTTCAGAAAATATTTTAGAGTGGAGCCAAAATATTCATTATTTTGAACTAAATAAACTTGTATATGTCAAAGAAGATAGTTACGAAAAAACTTATATTAGTTATTAATTACTAATTATTAATCATTAGTCTTAATTATTTATAAATGTATTATCAATTATGTAATACTAGTTATTAATTATCAAATATTAAATATTACTTCTTATTTATTAGTTATTTATTAGTGATTTATTTTAGAAGATTTTAATTTTTTGAAATATTAAGTATCATTTTTACGTATAATTCGTAAAAAATAAAACACTAAATAATAAATATTACTTACTAATTATTAAATATTAATTAATTATTAATTATTAGTTACTAAATGCTAAACTATGGTGAGCTATTAAATATAAAATTTTAAAATCATAAATTAATTAAATGTTAAACATTAATTATTAAAATTTAATTCTTAATTGTGTAATAGTAATTATTTAATTGTAATTATTAATTATATTTGATAATTATTAAATATAATTAATTGATATTAATTTTAATTTACTAATTATTAATAATTGACTATAATAAATTATTAAATATAAAAAATAATTATTAATTATTGATAAGAATTATTAGTTATAAATTGTTTACTGCTAATCATCAATTATAATAAATTATAAATAATAACGTATATAAGCTGTCATATGGTGCTAGTTGTAAATAACTAGTTCTAATAGGGTAATTTTCTTATAGTGTATATTAATTAAATATATTACCAAATAGTATATTAATTATTATTATTATTAATTATTAAAATTTAATAAATTATTAAATATTACTTATTAAAATATTAAATTAATTAAATATTATATATTAAACATTAATTATTATTTTAATTATTTAATCTTAGTTGTTAATTGTTAATTAAATTTACTAATTATTAAAAGTAATTTGTAAATTATTAAAAATTAAACGTAATAAATCATTAAATATAAAAAATATTTATTGATTACGAATAATAATTAGTCAATATAGATTATTTATTAACAATTAATTAGTACCTATAATTAGTAACTATATGTTATTAATTATTACTTACTATTTAATGGTAATTATTAATTAATTACCATTTATTTATTGATTATCAGTTAATTAATTATTTATTATTAATACAAATTACATCGTATTTCAAACTAATTATTAATTATTATACATTAATTTTTAATTATTATTACTTTATTATTATTATTTAGTTATTATTATTTGTTTAATTACTGTTTGTTTTTTTAGGAAGACGTTTGTGTAGTGCGGGACTGCACACTCGATTAGATAATAATGAAACTATAATATAGTTCTGGCAACATGCCTAACTAGTAGCCAACATGTAGAGTTAAACTAGGTAATGTAGAAATATATACAACGCAACATCGACAAACTAAAAAATAAGGGAGGTAGAAGTAGCAAAATAAAAAAGCAGAACCCTAATCCCATGCATGCAATAGTTCCAACAATAGAAACCAAAATGAGCTGCTTAGCCAAGATGACAAAAACCGAAATAGGGGCTTCACCATGGACGAGTAAAAACACGACGGGTGGAGGGGCCATCCCTATCACTATCTTGAATCATTGAACTTCCTACAGATTCAACGTCTGAATTCATAGAGGTAATGCTCAAATGCCAAGGAGATGAAGCTCTCTTACCTATCCATGAGTAGAAAAACATAAGAAATCTTATAGCAAACACTTAGTTTGGATTGCAAAGCATTCTTGAAACAGCGCAAATTCTTCTCCTACCAGTAGCCCAGCTGAAGGCAGTGATGAAGCAATCTAAGTTTAAGCGGGGGTAGAATATTGCCAATGGTCATGATAGGAAGAGATAGCAGGGATATAGCCAAGAAGGAACATGCTAGATGTCACCCAAACATAGTAGGAGAACTCACAGTCGAAGAAGAGGCATTGGATCGACTCGTTATCTGCTAAGAAAAGGACACATAGGATCAATCAGGATGCCCTTGCGAATGAGTCTATCTTTACTATTAGCTTTGTCTAGAGCAAGGATCCACATAAAGAAGCGAGCACGAGGGGGGATTTTGCATTTCTACAGTCTAGGGAAAGAGAACATTCTACTCGTGCTATTTTTTTAATTAATTAATTGGTCGTTATTGTTAATTGATTAATTATTAATCATTAATAAATAATTTTTAATGGGAATTATTTTATGTTTCAAATTAATTTAGTATTATTTAATAGTAGATACTAAAAAAGATATTTAATTTTTAACTATTATTATATAAGAATTATTTATTTATATATTAATTTTTAAAGGTTTTTAATAACCTATATTACAATGGACATTTGTGACAGTTGTAAAAACGTAGTTTTAATAAGGTCTTTTTGTTGTATTGACACCTATTGCTTGAGAAACTTAAGCATGTAGAACATATTAGTAGGCTTATGGAAGAATTAAGCACGTTGACATTTAATAAAACTATATATCTGCAAATAAAGAAACAATATATACATGTATATATATTCTTAAAGAAAAATATCTCAATCTCACATTGTTTGCTACACCGATACATACAGGTATATAAATAGAAACTAAGCTTATGTTTTTTAATTTTTTCTTTTTGAAAAGAAAAAAAAATACATTTTTGAAAATTATGTAAGCTTATAATCCTTACGTTTTCTATGTCCCAGTATTATTTTCTGGCGTCGAGATTCAAATTTAAAATTTTACTTTTAGAGCACAAAAGAGTACAATTTTTTTAAATTTATGTAAACTAACCTTCACAATATATTCGATAATCATAAGTAATTTTTTTCCTTTTTTTTCCTTGCTAAAATTAGTCTTTTTCCTTTAAACTGAGTAAGAAATAGAACATCGTAGCAAAGAATCAAATTTGACATGCTAAAATACTATCCAACTTTCACTCAATTATTAAAAAAAAATAGAATCAATACAAAAAATTGAAGATGCTAAGTACTGTGTGAGGACCCGAATTTTTGAGCATTTAAAATCGGAATATTTAATTGATTTTAAATATTTAAAAGTTAATTTTTGACTTGAATTCAAATATCACCATTTATTCGGTAATTTAATTATTAAATTAAATAAGTTGAAGTTGGATAAAATGTTGAATCTTCAGTTTTAAGCTTGTTAAAAATAATTTGAAGGCTTGTAAATTTTATATTGGTAGTTCTGAGGATAATAAGAGCTTTTAAATTGAAAATGGAAGTGATTCGTTCGGTTTCAAAAATATATTGTTTAAATTGAATTTAAATAAAAGTATACATATATTAATTGACCAGTCAACCCTTATATTTCATTGTATTTCTCTCGCGTCAAAACTTTTTGTCAATACCTCAAATCACTGTTCACCCACTGCTTCATGCAACCCATCTTCTCAAGTTCAAAATCCTGTTTTTTAGCGCCCTTCTTTTCTTTTTTTAACTCGAACTAGCTGAAGAAAAGCTATCTACAAATCTTCTTTCATTTTCATTTCAGATCCTCTTTTTTTTTTAAAACCAATTCAAATTCTGATAATATGAATTCAACTGCCACTCGAAGAAGCGTACAAACTCCACTGTTGTAGCTCATGCCATCAATTTGTCCATCCAGTTTCGGGATCCTCTGTTGAGATTTGGATCTCATCTTTAAGTGCGTGGGCGCAACTGTCTTTTGCTTTGGTATAATTACTTTGAATATTGGGAAGAGTAGAACTGCATATTGGTGGTGTTCGAAGGAAGTATGACATCATTTTCTATGCTCGACAGAGGAAGGTGTCGACATTTTTTGAGCTAGGGTTTAATCTTTTGATTGATGTATTGCTCGATTTTGGGGCCGAACAGTTTGTAAAGAATTCGACTTCGACTTCGATCGGGATGAAGGCTAGGGCTTCACTAGTTTCGGTGGCAATGTTGTTCGTGGCAGTGAAGGAGGCGAGCACGAAATAGCAAGAGGAGGTCGCGATGCTTTGAGTCGGGCTCGCGTGAGAGATGGAAGATGAGGTTGGAGGCCGATTCGAGTAATGATGATGCGAGACCAGAAGCTATTTGTATTGCTGTTCGTGTTAGGCTGTGAGGTATTATAGATATCCTTTTTATTCATTTTAATAAATAAATATATAAAAGGGAAAATATGTATGTTAGTATATACATATTAGAGGGAACATGAAATATATTCATACAGTAAAGAAAAGAGTTTATAGCAAAGAAAATAGTAATAATAATAATAATCTGTTAAGCAGTTCTTTTAAAAAAAATGATGAAGCTAATATTAAATTAATTTAAACATATGCAGATAAATAGTAAGGTAAAAAGAGAAAGTTATTTTTATTTACAGTAGAACAGAAAATTATTATATATAGATAAAGATTGGAAAAAAAAATAGGAATTTTGAAAAAAAATGTGGAAGATTATATAAATTAGTTTTTATGAAATCTACATAAATTATTTTATAAATATACATGTGGTTTCAAAACTAAACCTAAAACAAATATACATATACATATTTTAGTTTACTAAGTTATTATAAAATAATGGAGTAAGGGAATTAGTTTGTTAAATAAGCTTGTTTAATTACTTTAGTTACTAAAAGATTTTGAAAATGGGTTTAAAATTTAATTACTTGTTTAAACTAAATCATTAGTTAAATTAAATTTATTTAATTGGTAATAAACTGTTCGATTATTTCGAATATTAATAAAAAACTATAATATTATACAAGGTCTGAAATTATGAGTAAAACAAGATGGTTCGGATCAGATTGCAAATCAAAAATCAAAGGTGAGTTAATCTCACTCATCTGGTTTAATTTAAATTTAAATAGTTAAATTTAAATAATTGGTTGAATGGTTGAATTGATTTGATATGCTATTTTATAGCATATAATACGTCTTGGAATGATTGATTTCCCGCATTATACAGCGGATAAGACCCTATGCGCCACATAATAGCGGATGATATTATATTAATCACATATACCGCGATATTCCACCTCGAAGTGAAATTGGTATTTTATATTGTGCTAATGTCTGTGGATGTAGGGAAACAGGTTGGAGGGATCCATCTGGTGTGACGACTCGGAATTTTTAAGCAATTTAAATCGGAATATTAAATCGATTTTAAATATTCAATATAATAATTTTAACTTGAATTACAAATATCGTTATTTATTTGATACTTAAATAATAGCATTTAATAATTAGAAGTTGAGTAAATTGTTGAATCTAGAATTTTAAGCCTGTTAAAAATAATTTGAAGGCTTGTAAAATTTATATTGATAACATGGAAAACAATAGAAGTTGTAAAATTGAAATTAACAGTAGTTTGTTCAGTTTTGAAATTTCATCGTTTAAATTGAATTTAAAAATAGCCTCCCGAGGCAGAGTCTCGGAATTCGACGAAACCAGTTCCAGTGGGTCCGTAATATTGAACTATTATCGGATTTCAATTTTCGTAGCTTTTGGAGTTGTTGTATGAGCGTAAGATATATAAACATGTTGAAAATTTAATTGGTAATAATTCGATGAAATTTAATTTAGTTAATCAAGCTTCTGGTATACGCCATCTTCCTGCCGTTTAATCACATACTTTTCCGATTCCTAGCCGTTCAACCAACTACCAAAATGCTAGAACTAAAAAGAATATATATATATATATTAATAAATAAATAAAAGAAGCTTCATGGAGAAGCTTTAAGTCGCGTTGAAAAAAAAAGAGGAGCAACTCAATAGGGCCGAACCTTGTAATCAAAGCCTCGCCCCTTTTTCTCTTCTCTCGCGTTCGAGCAACAATAGATTAAAAAATATATATATATAAATAATGGCCGCAAGTGAAATAAGGGCAGAGCGTCCTCTCCTCAAAATCGAGCTCGCGGTCGCATTTTGGCGCTTGCACGAGTTGTAGTCAGGGTCGAGCTTGCTGGAGTTCGCGGCAGCGGTGAAGCGTTAAAGTTGGGGAGGCTCGTAGGTCAAGCACAGCTGCGTCCCGATGGCACAGGAAGTGGGAGGGGTACTTGATTGGTGGTGATAGGCGGTGGAGGGATTCACGATATCTTGATTTGAAGGGCCGCGTGACTGGTGGCGATGGGTTGGCTCTGGGAGTTGCCGCATCGCGGGGATGTGATGGGGTGAGTTCGCTGCTTTCGTTAGGAACTGTGAGGTATTTAACTTAATTTCTTTAAATTTTTATGAATATAAATTATACAGTAAGGTATTCGTCATCATTTACTTTTAATTTAAAATATATATACATTTCAATTTCTGTTTCAGTTAAATTCACAGTAACTAAATTTAGTTTAAAATATGTATATATATATATATGTAGGATAGAAATTTATATTGTAAGAGTTATTCTTAGAACAAGAAATACATATATAACTTACAGTAAGTTATTTTGATTTAAATCATTTACATTGAGATAGTATAGTTAATAGAAAGTCATTTTTTTCACAGTAAGGTTTAAGATATCGATTTTAAATAGATAAATAATAAACATATAATATAAATATATATAAAAGATTTTGACAAATAAAAGGGGTTTTTAATGTTGAAAAATTTATATAAGTTATATTTTTATCAATTCTATATAAGTATATATATATATGTAGTTTCAAAAGAAAATAAATATACCTATATACGTTTTAAAGTTATTATTTTAAAAACAAATGGTTAGTTTAAATTAAATTGATGGTTAATTTAATCAGTGGTTAATTATTGGTAGATTATCTTGGATATTGATAAATCATACCGTAAAGAGTTAAAAACTAAATCATTAGCTGATTGGCTTTTATTGAAAAGAAAATGATTAGTTGGATAAATTTTTAGTCAATTAAATAATCTGATTAATTGTATAATTATTCTCACAAGGTCCGAAATCATGGAAAATCAAGTCGGATTGGATGAATTGCAAATTAAATCAAAGGTGAGTTAATCTCACTCAGTTAATTTAAATTTAAATGTTTAAATTTAAATAATTGTTTGGATGGATGAATTGAGTGATATGATTTAGTATGATATTTTAGAATTGGCATATTATATTGTGCTAACATTTGTGGATGCAGGGAAATAGGTTGGAGGGATCCAACCGGACCCCTCACATTTATTTAAATTATTTCATATTCTCTGTTGTGATTATTTGATATCTTATGATGAGTTATATTGGTATATTGAATGTTATGGTTGATTGGATATTTGGGTATAATGAATTACCAAATTATATGAATTGGATTGTTGAAAGAAATTAAAAAGAAGTAAATTTGTAAGCGAAATAATTATAGAAAGTTTGAATAAATTAAGAATGAATTGAAAAGAAATAGAAGTAATATGAAAATAATACTAAATAACTTCGAGTATGAAGAGAAATGGAATTTTGAATAAAATGAAATTGATGAATTGTAAACTTAAGTTATATCAATTAAAGGAATAAATAATTATTTTAAAATTTAAAGTTTAAATTTATTTAAAGGAATGAAGAAGTAATTGAGAAATCTAAAAATTGGAATCAAGAAATGAGATCTGAAATTAATAAATTCTGAATTTAAAGGGAATAAATTGGAAATCAATTTGGGAAATTGATTTAAGTGATTGAAGCTAGGATTTTACTCTGGATAACCAAGTACATGTTTAAAGTAAAATTCTTAAATAAATTTAAAGGTTTTAAAGATGTTGTAAAAGCAGGTTTTAGAAAATTGATTATTTCTAATATTTAAATTCAATAGTAAGTATTTTTTTTCTAAATCTATTACAGTAGTAATTACTTAAAAAGTGACCTAGTATTTTGTTTTCAAAAGCGAAAATCTAGTTTTATATCCTATTAAGTAACTTTATTTTCAAATACTCATATAGCATGTATTTTTACAAAGTATTGAAGTAATTTAACTTAAATGTTTAAAAGTATATATTTTCAAAAGTAAAGTGTTTTAAATTATTTTAAAAATCTATTTTGTGCTTGGTGATTTCAGAGGAGATAGAAAATACTTGAGAAAGTTTATACTGGAAAGAAAGAATGATGATTTGAAAACTGTGTTCAAAGGGTTGAAAATAGAAATATATCTTGTGAAGGTATTTGAGATAAATAAATAATTTGGGAAATTATTTATTGTTTGATGGATGTTTGTGAATATTAATTGATAGTTAAATCACCGACTATCAATATTGGACAAATGCGCTGATCGTTTCGAAGAGACCGGGATCGAGATTTATTTCTCGAAAACCACTTCGATCCGGTTTGTACGTTTCGTGTAAACGATTTTGGATTCGAAGATGGAGCAGTGAAGTGCAAGGGCTAGTCGCTACTAATCCTGAGGATATTTCCAAAATGGATATGTTCTAAGGGATATGTTCTATAAAGGTAACGCTTAGCCTCAAGCCTCATCAAATGGGAATGACTGAAAATCAGGGGATATGCAGCAAGGTTAGGTGGGTCATGCCCAAGCAGGACAAGATATTTCCCCTGTCTAGATGTCCCTTTATTATTTCGGCTTAGTGGGTGGTTGGTCGCGCCAATCACGGGGTTTATCTTGTTCGGGACTGTTCAGTAAGGAATGGTTCCGGCCTTGTGTTGCAGGGGATGAAAGGAGTAATCCTCGGTACGGTGATCTAGGCCCCGTACTGTGACAGGTGGTACCCCAGTGCCTAGTCATTAGTTGGAAATCCATTCTCCCTACGAGCCTTGTACGAGTTTTGTTTGTATTACCCACTCTGTGGCTAGTAGCTGGAATTTAATAGATGTAACAATTTCGGCTATTTTATAAGTATTTGTATATAGACCCTATTATAATATCAGAGGATTTCTATAAAAATTGTTTTAGCTATCGTAAGGTAAAAACCCGACATGTTTATTTGTGGCGTGGTCTTACGAGATGCTTTTGTTTTCAAAGGATTTTTGAAACTTTAACAATCAATTGGGTGTGATTTTCTCATGCTGGTAATCCAGACTGACTCGGGTGTTATTTAACTGTAATGCTCGGGTCAGACCGAGTATTATAGGATACAGGATATGATGCTTTGGAGTTCAGGAGACGAGCAGGATGGCGATACGTACTACCGTACTTGTATATATAGACATATTCCGCTGTGTTGAGTTGTTGTGTATCCATTGTATGTTATTGTTGTGAGCTATGACTGATGTACTCTGATGATGTAATATATGTAAACAGATATATTTGATTTTGAGTAAAGATTATTTACTATCTATTATATTTTATTCCGCTGCGATGGTTAGATTCTGATGTTGATTTTGTTTTCTCTTCTTCTACCTCTTCTTCTTTAACACAAATGGTTCGTATTTCTGTACAACTTGAGTTGATTGTTGTAGAATAGTGTTGACTCAAGGGGTTCAGATTTGCGGGCTGTTACAGTTGGTATCAGAGCTTAGGTTGGTGATAACCTTGGCTCTGGTGGGAATTACTCATTTAAAATGAAGTCTATGGTACTCTATAATGAGTTTGAGCGTATTAACAGATATGAGCGCGTATTTGTTAGTGAATATAATTTTTTTTAATATTGCGTTGATTGATTTATTGAGTGGCATATGAACCTTCGTCGACACAGTCTGCGCAACTGTATTGAAGGGGTTTCTAAACACTTGAATAGAGCAATCGACACGGTATCGTTTTAAATATGGGTAAATGAAATAATTTTACCCAAAAACATATCTTGATATAAAGAATAGTTTTTGAAAACTATGTAGCTAATATATGGTTGCTTGGATGTTAGAAATGATAATATTAAAGTATTATCATTGTTAAGTGAAAATTTAACTAGAAAATGGAAATATAATCAAAGTTTGAAGGAATAAATTCATGATAAAATGAAATTTGTAAATATGAATTATAAATGTAAAATTATAAATTGAAATACAATCAAATGAGAATTTGTATAAGCATAAAATGTACAAATGAATTATATTTAAAATTTATTTAAGCAGGCTTTAGAAATTTAAAATCCCAGAGATTTGGAAATGTTTATCGAAGTGTTTTAATGATAAATGATAACATTATTGTTTTGGAGATAATTCTGAATGGAAATCTGTTTAAAATGGATTTTGGAAGTGATATAGCATTGAAATCATGTGGATTATTGGGAAATAATTCTGATGATGACGGCCGCATCATCAATATTCATTTTCGAGTTTCTAAGTGATGAAGTGCTACCAAATTGAGTTGTTCAGGAAAACCAGTTTATTTTTGAAAATCTCAAAGGAAATTTGTCGGGAATAAAAACTAGGATTGGTTTAACTTCTGAGAAATGTGATTTGAGATGTTGAAGATTTCAAAATGATTTGAAACCAAAAGCCGTGTGTTTAAAAATCCTGATGAGATAAGTTGTAAGCTTATAAATTGGGATGATTTCTAAATCAGGAAGGAAATATAAGCTTTGAATGTTGGAAGGTAAATTTAAAGAGAAAAGTTAAAAATGAAATTTACTTGGATGGGAAATAAAAAAAATTTGACTGGATTGACATTAATTGGATAGGCTGGAAATAATATCCAGTTGTATTCGATATTAGTTATAAATGAAAAATAAAATTCAATATTTAAAGTTAAAGATAAATTGAATTCGTATGGAAATGAAAGAATTACTTTGAATAGAAATAGATATAAACTAAAGTGGAAAATGAAAATAAATATAAGAAACATATATAGTATTTATACTAACTTAAGAAAGGAATGGTAAATTCTAGATTGGAAATTTGATATTACAATTATAATCTAAGTTAATGTTTGAATGAATAAATACTGACATTTTGGAATAAAGTGATAAGATGTTTTGGGAATATTGCGATTGGATATTAGTGCTAAGCAGGATATGCAGGTAATATAAAGGGAAAAAGAATTGGATTGATTTCAAGAGATAGAAATTTGAAATGCTCGACAAAAAGGTATGTATTTAAATTTGGTATGAAATTTGATTGGGATTTGGATTGAGCCACTTGGCCTTTTTGTTTTCTTTTTGGATTTGGAAGGCCGTAGAGCCATTCTGTAGTTGTACCGAGTCAGCCGCGCAAAGAAGACGCTGGCGAAATTTTTCGGAAAATTAGAGAGTTAGAAAATTTTTGAGAAATTTTGATAATTCAAAACTGGTTTTAAGAATAAAACTTGAATGATTGAGCGAATATGATGGTTTGCAAACTAGGGAAAGGATTGGAAAGTTAATAAGAATGATACTAGTCTTTTATAGAAGATAGTTGGTTGGATATTGAATTGTTTGGTTTTGAGGAAAAGTAACGGGTATTGAACCATTCTTCCTAACTAGTAATTTCGGGGACGAAATTTTTTTAAGGGGAGAGGAATGTGACGACCCGGAATTTTTAAGCAATTTAAATCGGAATATTAAATCGATTTTAAATATTCAATATAATAATTTTAACTTGAATTACAAATATCGTTATTTATTTGATACTTAAATAATAGCATTTAATAATTAGAAGTTGAGTAAATTGTTGAATCTAGAATTTTAAGCCTGTTAAAAATAATTTGAAGGCTTGTAAAATTTATATTGATAACATGGAAAACAATAGAAGTTGTAAAATTGAAATTAACAGTAGTTTGTTCAGGAAATTTCATCGTTTAAATTGAATTTAAAAATAGCCTCCCGAGGCAGAGTCTCGGAATTCGACGAAACCAGTTCCAGTGGGTCCGTAATATTGAACTATTATCGGATTTCAATTTTCGTAGCTTTTGGAGTTTTTGTATGAGCGTAAGATATATAAACACGTTGAAAATTTAATTGGTAATAATTTGATGAAATTTAATTTAGTTAATCAAGCTTCTGGTATACGCCATCTTCCTGCCGTTTAATCACATACTTTTCCAATTCCTAGCCGTTCAACCAACTACCAAAATGCTAGAACTAAAAAGAAATATATATATATATATATATATATATATATTAATAAATAAATAAAATAAGCTTCATGGAGAAGCTTTAAGTCGCGTTGAAAAAAAAGAGGAGCAACTCAACAGGGCCGAACCTTGTAATCAAAGCCTCGCCCCTTTTTCTCTTCTCTCGTGTTCGAGCAACAACAGATTAAAAAAATAATATAAATAATGGCCGCAAGTGAAATAAGGGCAGAGCGGCCTTTCCTCAAAATCGAGCTCGCGGTCGCATTTTGGCGCTTGCACGAGTTGTAGTCAGGGTCGAGCTTGCTGGAGTTCGCGGCAGCGATGAAGTGTTAAAGTTGGGGAGGCTCGTAGGTCAAGCACAGCTGTGTCCCGATGGCACAGGAAGTGGGATGCGACACTTGATTGGTGGTGATAGGCGGTGGAGGGATTCACGATATCTTGATTTGAAGGGCCGCGTGACTGGTGGCGATGGGTTGGCTCTGGGAGTTGTCGCATCGCGGGTATGTGATGCGGTGAGTTCGCTGCTTTTGTTAGGAACTGTGAGGTATTTAACTTAATTGCTTTGAATTTTTATGAATATAAATTATACAGTAAGGTATTCGTCATCATTTACTTTCAATTTAAAATATATATACATTTCAATTTCTGTTTCAGTTAAATTCACAGTAACTAAATTTAGTTTAAAATATGTATATATATATATGTAGGATAGAAATTTATATTGTAAGAGTTATTCTTAGAACAAGAAATACATATATAACTTACAGTAAGTTATTTTGATTTAAATCATTTACATTGAGATAGTATAGTTAATAGAAAGTCATTTTTTTCACAGTAAGGTTTAAGATATCGATTTTAAATAGATAAACAATAAACATATAATATAAATATATATAAAAGATTTTGACAAATAAAAGGGGTTTTTAATGTTGAAAAATTTATATAAGTTATATTTTTATCAATTCTATATAAGTATATATATATGTAGTTTCAAAAGAAAATAAATATACCTATATACGTTTTAAAGTTATTATTTTAAAACCAAATGGTTAGTTTAAATTAAATTGATGGTTAATTTAATCAGTGGTTAATTATTGGTAGATTATCTTGGATATTCATAAATCATACCGTAAAGAGTTAAAAACTAAATCATTAGCTGATTGGCTTTTATTGAAAAGAAAATGATTAGTTTGATAAATTTTTAGTCAATTAAATAATCTGATTAATTGTATAATTATTCTCACAAGGTCCGAAATCATGGAAAATCAAGTCGGATTGGATGAATTGCAAATTAAATCAAAGGTGAGTTAATCTCACTCAGTTAATTTAAATTTAAATGTTTAAATTTAAATAATTGTTTGGATGGATGAATTGAGTGATGTGATTTAGTATGATATTTTAGAATTGGCATATTATATTGTGCTAACATTTGTGGATGCAGGGAAACAGGTTGGAGGGATCCAACTAGACCCCTCACATTTATTTAAATTATTCCATATTCTCTGTTGTGATTATTTCATATCTTATGATGAGTTATATTGGTATATTGAATGTTATGGTTGATTGGATATTTGGGTATAATGAATTACCAAATTATATGAATTGGATTGTTGAAAGAAATTAAAAAGAAGTAAATTTGTAAGCGAAATAATTATAGAAAGTTTGAATAAATTAAGAATGAATTGAAAAGAAATAGAAGTATTATGAAAATAATACTAAATAACTTCGAGTATGAAGAGAAATGGAATTTTGAATAAAATGAAATTGATGAATTGTAAACTTAAGTTATATCAATTAAAGGAATAAATAATTATTTTAAAATTTAAAGTTTAAATTTATTTAAAGGAATGAAGAAGTAATTGAGAAATCTAAAAATTGGAATCAAGAAATGAGATCTGAAATTAATAAATTCTGAATTTAAAGGGAATAAATTGGAAATCAATTTGAGAAATTGATTTAAGTGATTGAAGCTAGGATTTTACTCCGGATAACCAAGTACATGTTTAAAGTAAAATTCTTAAATAAATTTAAAGGTTTTAAAGATGTTGTAAAAGCATGTTTTAGCAAATTGATTATTTCTAATATTTAAATTCAATAGTAAGTATTTTTTTCTAAATCTATTATAGTAGTAATTACTTAAAAAGTGACCTAGTATTTTGTTTTCAAAAGCGAAAATCTAGTTTTATATCCTATTAAGTAACTTTATTTTCAAATACTCATATAGCATGTATTTTTACAAAGTATTGAAGTAATTTAACTTAAATGTTTAAAAGTATATATTTTCAAAAGTAAAGTGTTTTAAATTATTTTAAAAATCTATTTTGTGCTTGGTGATTTCAGAGGAGATAGAAAATACTTGAGAAAGTTTATACTGGAAAGAAAGAATGATGATTTGAAAACTGTGTTCAAAGGGTTGAAAATAGAAATATATCTTGTGAAGGTATTTGAGATAAATAAATAATTTGGGAAATTATTTATTGTTTGATGGATGTTTGTGAATATTAATTGATAGTTAAATCACCGACTATCAATATTGGACAAATGCGCTGATCGTTTCGAAGAGACCGGGATCGAGATTTATTTCTCGAAAACCACTTCAATCCGGTTTGTACGTTTCGTGTAAACGATTTTGGATTCGAAGATGGAGCAGTGAAGTGCAAGGGCTAGTCGCTACTAATCCTGAGGATATTTCCAAAATGGATGTAGTAGGAGTAGTGCCTTCGGTTCCGTTCGAACCCGGGACGGACTTGTATGGATGAATGCTTGTGAAACATCATCAGGTGGACGATGGGCATTCTAAGGGATATGTTCTATAAAGGTAACGCTTAGCCTCAAGCCTCATCAAATGGGAATGACTGAAAATCAGGGGATATGCAGCAAGGTTAGGTGGGTCATGCCCAAGCAGGACAAGATATTTCCCCTGTCTAGATGTCCCTTTATTATTTCGGCTTAGTGGGTGGTTGGTCGCGCCAATCACGGGGTTTATCTTGTTCGGGACTGTTCAGTAAGGAATGGTTCCGGCCTTGTGTTGCAGGGGATGAAAGGAGTAATCCTCGGTACGGTGATCTAGGCCCCGTACTGTGACAGGTGGTACCCCAGTGCCTAGTCATTAGTTGGAAATCCATTCTCCCTACGAGCCTTGTACGAGTTTTGTTTGTATTACCCACTCTGTGGCTAGTAGCTGGAATTTAATAGATGTAACAATTTCGGCTATTTTATAAGTATTTGTATATAGACCCTATTATAATATCAGAGGATTTCTATAAAAATTGTTTTAGCTATCGTAAGGTAAAAACCCGACATGTTTATTTGTGGCGTGGTCTTACGAGATGCTTTTGTTTTCAAAGGATTTTTGAAACTTTAACAATCAATTGGGTGTGATTTTCTCATGCTGGTAATCCAGACTGACTCGGGTGTTATTTAACTGTAATGCTCGGGTCAGACCGAGTATTATAGGATACAGGATATGATGCTTTGGAGTTCAGGAGACGAGCAGGATGGCGATACGTACTACCGTACTTGTATATATAGACATATTCCGCTGTGTTGAGTTGTTGTGTATCCATTGTATGTTATTGTTGTGAGCTATGACTGATGTACTCTGATGATGTAATATATGTAAACAGATATATTTGATTTTGAGTAAAGATTATTTACTATCTATTATATTTTATTCCGCTGCGATGGTTAGATTCTGATGTTGATTTTGTTTTCTCTTCTTCTACCTCTTCTTCTTTAACACAAATGGTTCGTATTTCTGTACAACTTGAGTTGATTGTTGTAGAATAGTGTTGACTCAAGGGGTTCAGATTTGCGGGCTGTTACAGTTGGTATCAGAGCTTAGGTTGGTGATAACCTTGGCTCTGGTGGGAATTACTCATTTAAAATGGAGTCTTTGGTACTCTATAATGAGTTTGAGCGTATTAACAGATATGAGCGCGTATTTGTTAGTGAATATAAATTGTTTAAATATTGCGTTGATTGATTTATTGAGTGGCATATGAACCTTCGTCGACACAGTCTGCGCAACTGTATATTCACGGTATTGTTTTAAATATGGGTAAATGAAATAATTTTACCCAAAAACATATCTTGATATAAAGAATAGTTTTTGAAAACTATGTAGCTAATATATAGTTGCTTGGATGTTAGAAATGATAATATTAAAGTATTATCATTGTTAAGTGAAAATTTAACTAGAAAATGGAAATATAATCAAAGTTTGAAGGAATAAATTCATGATAAAATGAAATTTGTAAATATGAATTATAAATGTAAAATTATAAATTGAAATACAATCAAATGAGAATTTTTATAAGCATAAAACGTACAAATGAATTATATTTAAAATTTATTTAAGCAAGCTTTAGAAATTTAAAATCCCGGAGATTTGGAAATGTTTAACGAAGTGTTTTAATGATAAATAATAGCATTATTGTTTTGGAGATAATTCTGAATGGAAATCTGTTTAAAATGGATTTTGGAAGTGATATAGCATTGAAATCACGTGGATTATTGGGAAATAATTCTGATGATGACGGCCGCATCATCAATATTCATTTTCGAGTTTCTAAGTTATGAAGTGCTACCAAATTGAGTTGTTCAGGAAAACCTGTTTATTTTTGAAAATCTCAAAGGAAATTTGTTGGGAATAAAAACTAGGATTGGTTTAACTTTTGAGAAATGTGATTTGAGATGTTGAAGATTTCAAAATGATTTGAAACCAAAAGCCGTGTGTTTAAAAATCCTGATGAGATAAGTTGTAAGCTTATAAATTGGGATGATTTCTAAATCAGGAAGGAAATATAAGCTTTGAATGTTGGAAGGTAAATTTAAAGAGAAAAGTTAAAAATGAAATTTACTTGGATGGGAAATAAAAAAAATTTGACTGGATTGACATTAATTGGATAGGCTGGAAATAATATCCAGTTGTATTCGAATTAAGTTAAAATCGAATTGAGTTAAATAAAACTAAGTTAAAATAAAATTTGAATTAGAATAAGAATTCAATTGAATTATTTGATGGAACTAGATTCTTACCTGAACAAATGGAAAATAAATTGGATAAGAATTGGAATTGAAATAAATAAATTAGAATGACTTGTAAAAGAATTAAAAATCGATGGGAATAAAGATATGTTTGGGATATAAATAAGCAAAAGGCTTGAGTTAAAAATAAAAGATGAATATATTTAAGCCTATGATGAATGGAATTGTGTAAATTATAAGTGGAGACTTATAAAATTGAAATGGAATGCAAATTCCAAAATAAATAGTGTTTGATGAATTAAAAATAAAATGAGAATCCAAACTTGAATTATAAAATAAATTTGAACTTAAGAAATTTAAATGAAGAGATTTTGAGATAAAAAAATCAAGTGTTGGATTATAAATAAGGGGAGAACTAATTAGGTCATAAATTAGTTAATGAAATTGAATTGTGAGTTTAAGATGATGTTGGAAAATAAAACTCAAGTTATAAATCACATTCGACTTGGATCGATAGTGATGTAAATGTAATTATATTGTGATTGATAAAACTGGATAGTAATTTTAAAGTGAATGGTAGAATCAGAGCTTGAGTTATTAATTTAAAATTTTAACTTAAAGTGTTAACAAATTAAATATAATTGGGAATGTATCGAATAAAAATGGAAATGGATTAAATGAGTAATGGTATGGATTGCAGATAAAATCCAAATAATTGGAGATAACTTGGAAATTAGCCAGGCAATAAATTGAATGAGCTGAATCTAAAAAGTCAAAATGTATAATAATTGATCGAATAAATGTGTAGTTTGAAATGAGATTGGATTAAAATAGAATCAAGTTAAATTGAAAGGAGAACTTTGATTGTAAGATGAGAATGAGCTTAAGTGTAAAATTTGAATAAATTGAAGTAAATTGACTTAAGCTAAATGAATGGAGGAGAGTTGAATTGAATTCAACTTGAACCAAGTTTAATGATATTAGGTTGGATTTAAATCAAGTGAAAATGAATTTTAATCGAAATAAAATTCGGTGAGTTATAAATAATATTTAATGGAATGATATTCTTAAATAAATAAGTATTTAATGAAATGTGGTTTAAATAAGTTGAGAAATGGTTATTGAATGAAATAGCTTGGATTGTTTCCGAGCTAAATAAAATAGTTTGGAATAAACTAACCTGGAATGAAATATAAATGAACGGATTGTAAATGAAATTTAAATGGAATGTGTTGAGCTAAATAAATGATTGAGGATGGATTAAAATAAAAGGGGAAATTTAAGTGGCAATCAAGATGAACCTAGGTTGTGAATGGTTTTGAATGAACTAGTTGGTTAATAAAGTGAGATGTAAAGTGAATGGATTCAAATCTGAAATGCAATGAAAATAAGAATATATGGATCGTGAATAAATTTAAAAACGGAATAGAATTGAGTTGAAATCCATTTAAAATGGTTATAAACCATAAATACTTATTTATTCACATAGATCTTGTCAAATTGCATAGAATTAATTGTCATTTGATGTAAATGGAAGTAATTAAAAATTCTATGGATTGATAGGAGTAAAATAAATTGATTTTGAAAGCAATTGAATTAAATATGAGTTCAGTTTGCTTAAGAATAAATTAAATGTAAGCGATTGGGTTTTAAACCATTCAAATTTGAATGAAAATGGTTTGTAAATTAATTGAAATAGTTGAATTACTATGAAAGTTGTAAAAAATTGCTTACGGAAAATGTTTGGTGAATTTTCTTTTAAAATTCATATGTTTTAACTAGTGTGAATAAGTGACATACTGTTAAACTTCATATATTCGGCACTTACATGTTTAAATTGAGTAAGTACAGGTACCTGAAAGCCGTGTGGCTGGAGTTGGTTGTGCTATTTGCTAAAAATAATAAGTCGCTTGCCTAAAATTCTAAATAAGGTACGCCTACGCCATAAAAATAGGAAATATGAACTGTTTTTGATTTTTCCGACTGTGTGGGTCGATGTATATATATTTATCTCTTTTGTCAAATTGCAAAAGCTCCTCCGTACAAAGGAGACTCTGCCAAAAAATTTCAGAAATTTTGAGAGTTAGAAAATTTTTGAACCTTCTGGAAAATTGTGTTAACGATAAACAAACTCAAATTGGAAACTAAAATAAATTAGTAAAGGAAACTAATTTGAAATAATGACATGGATTAGTTATAAATGAAAAATAAAATTCAATATTTAAAGTTAAAGATAAATTGAATTCGTATGGAAATGAAAGAATTACTTTGAATAAGAATAGATATAAACTAAAGTGGAAAATGAAAATAAATATAAGAAACATATATAGTATTTATACTAACTTAAGAAAGGAATGGTAAATTCAAGATTGGAAATTTGATATTACAATTATAATCTAAGTTAATGTTTGAATGAATAAATACTGACATTTTGGAATAAAGTGATAAGATGTTTTGGCAATATTGCGATTGGATATTAGTGCTAAGCAAGATATGCAGGTAATATAAAGGGAAAAAGAATTGGATTGATTTCAAGACATAGAAATTTGAAATGCTCGACAAAAAGGTATGTATTTAAATTTGGTATGAAATTTGATTGGGATTTGGATTGAGCCACTTGGCCATTTTGTTTTCTTTTTGGATTTGGGAGGCCGTAGAGCCATTCTGTAGTTGTACCGAGTCAGCCGCGCAAAGGAGACACTGGCAAAATTTTTCGGAAAATTAGAGTGTTAGAAAAAATTTGAGAAATTTTGATAATTCAAAACTGGTTTTAAGAATAAAACTTGAATGATTGAGCGAATAGGATGGTTTGCAAACTAGGGAAAGGATTGGAAAGTTAATAAGAACGATAATAGTCTTTTATAGAAGATAGTTGGTTGGATATTGAATTGTTTGGTTTTGAGGAAAAGTAACGGGTATTGAACCATTCTTCCTAACTAGTAATTTCGAGGACGAAATTTTTTTAAGGGGGGAGGAATGTGACGACCCGGAATTTTTAAGCAATTTAAATCGGAATATTAAATCGATTTTAAATATTCAATATAATAATTTTAACTTGAATTACAAATATCGTTATTTATTTGATACTTAAATAATAGCATTTAACAATTAGAAGTTGAGTAAATTGTTGAATCTAGGATTTTAAGCCTGTTAAAAATAATTTGAAGGCTTGTAAAATTTATATTGATAACATGAAAAACAATAGAAGTTGTAAAATTGAAATTAACAGTAGTTTGTTCAATTTTGAAATTTCATCGTTTAAATTGAATTTAAAAATAGCCTCCCGAGGCAGAGTCTCGGAATTCGACGAAACCAGTTCCAGTGGGTCCGTCATATTGAACAATTATCGGATTTCAATTTTCGTAGCTTTTGGAGTTGTTGTATGAGCGTAAGATATATAAACACGTTGAAAATTTAATTGGTAATAATTTGATGAAATTTAATTTAGTTAATCAAGCTTCTGGTATACGCCATCTTCCTGCCGTTTAATCACATACTTTTCCAATTCCTAGCCGTTCAACCAACTACCAAAATGCTAGAACTAAAAAGAAAAAAAATATATATCAATAAATAAATAAAAGAAGCTTCATGGAGAAGCTTTAAGTCGCGTTGAAAAAAAAGAGGAGCAACACAATACTGCCGAACCTTGTAATCAAAGCCTCGCCCCTTTTTCTCTTCTCTCGCGTTCGAGCAACAACAGATTAAAAAAATATATATAAATAATGGCCGCAAGTGAAATAAGGACAGAGCGGCCTCTCCTCAAAATCGAGCTCCCGGTCGCATTTTGGCGCTTGCACGAGTTGTAGTCAGGGTCGAGCTTGCTGGAGTTCGCGGCAGCGGTGAAGTGTTAAAGTTGGGGAGGCTCGTAGGTCAAGTACAGCTGCGTCCCGATGGCACAGGAAGTGGGATGTGACACTTGATTGGTGGTGATAGGCGGTGGAGGATTCACGATATCTTGATTTGAAGGGCCGCGTGACTGGTGGCGATGGGTTGGCTCTGGGAGTTGTCAAATCGCGGGTATGTGATGGGGTGAGTTCGCTGCTTTCGTTAGGAACTGTGAGGTATTTAACTTAATTGCTTTAAATTTTTATGAATATAAATTATACAGTAAGGTATTCGTCATCATTTACTTTCAATTTAAAATATATATACATTTCAATTTCTGTTTCAGTTAAATTCACAGCAACTAAATTTAGTTTAAAATATGTATATATATATATGTAGGATAGAAATTTATATTATAAGAGTTATTCTTAGAACAAGAAATACATATATAACTTACAGTAAGTTATTTTGATTTAAATAATTTACATTGAGATAGTATAGTTAATAGAAAGTCATTTTTTTCACAGTAAGGTTTAAGATATCGATTTTAAATAGATAAACAATAAACATATAATATAGATATATATAAAAGATTTTGACAAATAAAAGGGGTTTTTAATGTTGAAAAATTTATATAAGTTATATTTTTATCAATTCTATATAAGTATATATATATATATATGTAGTTTCAAAAGAAAATAAATATACCTATATACGTTTTAAAGTTATTATTTTAAAACCAAATGGTTAGTTTAAATTAAATTGATGGTTAATTTAATCAGTGGTTAATTATTGGTCGATTATCTTGGATATATATAAATCATACCGTAAAGAGTTAAAAACTAAATCATTAGCTGATTGGCTTTTATTGAAAAGAAAATGATTAGTTGGATAAATTTTTAGTCAATTAAATAATCTGATTAATTGTATAATTATTCTCACAAGGTCCGAAATCATGGAAAATCAAGTCGGATTGGATGAATTGCAAATTAAATCAAAGGTGAGTTAATCTCACTCGGTTAATTTAAATTTAAATGTTTAAATTTAAATGATTGTTTGGATGGATGAATTGAGTGATGTGATTTAGTATGATATTTTAGAATTGGCATATTATATTGTGCTAACATTTGTGGATGCAGGGAAACAGGTTGGAGGGATTCAACTGGACCCCTCACGTTTATTTAAATTATTCCATATTCTCTATTGTGATTATTTGATATCTTATGATGAGTTATATTGGTATATTGAATGTTATGGTTGACTGGATATTTGGGTATAATGAATTACCAAATTATATGAATTGGATTGTTGAAAGAAATCAAAAAGAAGTAAATTTGTAAGCGAAATAATTATAGAAAGTTTGAACAAATTAAGAATGAATTGAAAAGAAATAGAAGTAATATGAAAATAATACTAAATAACTTCGAGTATGAAGAGAAATGGAATTTTGAATAAAATGAAATTGATGAATTGTAAACTTAAGTTATATCAATTAAAGGAATAAATAATTATTTTAAAATTTAAAGTTTAAATTTATTTAAAGGAATGAAGAAGTAATTGAGAAATCTAAAAATTGGAATCAAGAAATGAGATCTGAAATTAATAAATTCTGAATTTAAAGGGAATAAATTGGAAATCAATTTGGGAAATTGATTTAAGTGATTGAAGCTAGGATTTTACTCTGGATAACCAAGTACATGTTTAAAGTAAAATTCTTAAATAAATTTAAAGGTTTTAAAGATGTTGTAAAAGCAAGTTTTAGCAAATTGATTATTTCTAATATTTAAATTCAATAGTAAGTATTTTTTTCTAAATCTATTATAGTAGTAATTACTTAAAAAGTGACCTAGTATTTTGTTTTCAAAAGTGAAAATCTAGTTTTATATCCTATTAAGTAACTTTATTTTCAAATACTCATATAGCATGTATTTTTAAAAAGTATTGAAGTAATTTAACTTAAATGTTTAAAAGTATATATTTTCAAAAGTAAAGTGTTTTAAATTATTTTAAAAATCTATTTTGTGCTTGGTGATTTCAGAGGAGATAGAAAATACTTGGGAAAGTTTATACTGGAAAGAAAGAATGATGGTTTGAAAACTGTGTTCAAAGGGTTGAAAATAGAAATATATCTTGTGAAGGTATTTGAGATAAATAAATAATTTGGGAAATTATTTATTGTTTGATGGATGTTTGTGAATATTAATTGATAGTTAAATCACCGACTATCAATATTGGGCAAATGCGCTGATCGTTTCGAAGAGACCGGGATCGAGATTTATTTCTCAAAAACCACTTCGATCCGGTCTGTACGTTTCGTGTAAACGATTTTGGATTCAAAGATGGAGCAGTGAAGTGCAAGGGCTAGTCGCTACTAATCCTGAGGATATTTCCAAAATGGATGTTGTAGGAGTAGTGCCTTCGGTTCCGTTCGAACCTGGGACGGACTTGTATGGATGAATGCTTGTGAAACATCGTCAGGTGGACGATGGGCATTCTAAGGGATATGTTCTATAAAGGTAACGCTTAGCCTCAAGCCTCATCAAATGGGAATGACTGAAAATCAGGGGATATGCAGCAAGGTTAGGTGGGTCATGCCCAAGCAGGACAAGATATTTCCCCTGTTTAGATGTCCCTTTATTATTTCGGCTTAGTGGGTGGTTGGTCGCGCCAACCACGGGGTTTATCTTGTTCGGGACTGTTCAGTAAGGAATGGTTCCGGCCTTGTGTTGCAGGGGATGAAGGGAGTAATCCTCGGTACGGTGATCTAGGCCCCGTACTGTGACAGGTGGTACCCCAGTGCCTAGTCATTAGTTGGAAATCCATTCTCCCTACGAGCCTTGTACGAGTTTTGTTTGTATTACCCACTCTGTGGCTAGTAGCCGGAATTTAATAGATGTAACAATTTCGGCTATTTTATAAGTATTTGTATATAGACCCTATTATAATATCAGAGGATTTCTATAAAAATTGTTTTAGCTATCGTAAGGTAAAAACCCGACATGTTTATTTGTGGCGTGGTCTTACGAGATGCTTTTATTTTCAAAGGATTTTTGAAACTTTAATAATCAATTGGGTGTGATTTTCTCACGCTGGTAATCCAGACTGACTCGGGTGTTATTTAACTGTAATGCTCGGGTCAGACCGAGTATTATAGGATACAGGATATGATGTTGTGGAGTTCAGGAGACGAGCAGGATGGCGATACGTACTACCGTACTTGTATATATAGACATATTCCGCTGTGTTGAGTTGTTGTGTATCCATTATATATTATTGTTGTGAGCTATGACTGATGTACTCTGATGATGTAATATATGTAAACAGATATATTTGATTTTGAGTAAAGATTATTTACTATCTATTATATTTTATTCCTCTGCGATGGTTAGATTCTGATGTTGATTTTGTTTTCTCTTCTTCTACCTCTTCTTCTTTAACACAAATGGTTCGTATTTCTGTACAACTTGAGTTGATTGTTGTAGAATAGTGTTGACTCAAGGGGTTCAGATTTGCGGGCTGTTACAGTCTGGATTCCTCAACATTTATTTAAATTATTTAATATTCTCTGTTGTGATTATTTGATATTATATGATGAATTATATTGGAATATTGAATTCCATGGTTTGCTTGAATATATTTCGGTACACTGAGTTATCAAAATATATAAATTGGATTTTTGGAAAGACAACAAAAGAGTGGAGTTTTATGTAATATAATTATAGCGAATAAATTAAGAATGAATTGAAAAGGATTGAAAGTGATATGAAAATACTAATAAATAATTTCGAGTATGGAAAGAAAAAAAGAGGGATTTTGAGTAAGCAGAAATTAATGAATTGTAAACTTAAGTGATATCATTTAACAGAATAAAGGATTATTTTAAAATTCAAAGTTTAAATTTATTCAAAAGGATAAAGAAGTAATTTTGGAAATCTAAAATTGGCATTTTCAGTTAAAAGTATTTAAATCATAATTATGGAATAAAATCCGAAGTTAATGGATTTCGGAACAAATGGAGTAAATTGGAAATCTCTTTGGGAATTGATTTAAGTGTGCAAAACCGGGATTCTTAAAGGAGAATGTAGCTATGGAATTTATAAACTGGATTTATAAAAGCAAAGTAATATATCAGTGGATATTTGGAAGAATAAATTCACGATGGGAATTTATTAAAGGAATGGGAAAATTTATTTAAAAATAAATAGTGATTTATTTTTAAGGAATGTGAAGAGAAATATATTTCCTTGGATAGCCAAGTACATTTTCAAAGTAAATTTTTAAATATTAGATAAAAGTTTTAATGTTGTTTTAAAAAGCATGTTGTAGAAAATTTATTATTTCTAAATGTTTAAATTCTAAAGTAAGTATTTTTCAAATCTATTATTGTAGTAATTATTTAAAGGTGACTTAGCATTTTGTTTTAAAGGAGAAAATCTAGTTTTATATTTTATAAAGTAACCTTATTTTATATATTCCTAAAGTACTATTTTTAATTAAGTATTAATGTAGTTTTTCTAAATTTAAATGTTAAAGCAAATTTTACAATAAAGTGTTTTTAAATTTTTTTAAAAATCTAAAGTTCTATGCTTGGTGATTTTAGTGTAAATAGAAAATATTTGGGAAATTTATTCTGTAAAAGGAAGATAGTTTGAAACTGTTTTCAAAAAGGAATTGGAAAGTGGAAATATATCTTGCGAAGATATTTTGAGAATAATAAATAATTTGGAGAAATTATTTATGGTTGATGGATGTTTTTGAATATTAATTGATAGTTAAATAACCGACTATCAATATTGGCCAATGCGCTGATCGTTTCGAAGAGACCGAGATCAGGATTCATTTCTCGAAAACCACTTCGATCCGGTTTGTATGTTTTCGTGAGAAAGACAAGTTCGGAGTCGAAGATGGAGCAATGAAGTGCAAGGGCTAGTTGCTACTAATCCTGAGGATAATTCCAAAATGGATGTAGTAGGAGTAGTGCCTTCGGTTTCGTTCAAACCCGGGACGGACTTGTATGGATGAATGCTTTAAGAACATCGTCAGGTGGACGATGAGCATTCTAAGTGAAATGTTCTAAAAGGTAACGCTTAGCCTCAAGCTTCATCAACCGGGAATGACTGAAAATCAGGGGTTATGCAGCAAGGCTAGGTGGGTAGCACCCACTTCAGGGTGAGGTCATCCCTGTCTAGATGTCCCTTTTTATTTCGGCTTAGTGGTGCGGTTGTTGATCACAACTGTGGGGTGATCTTACTCGGGATTATCCAGTAAGGGGTAGTCCCAATCTTGTGTTGTAGGGGGTCGGGAGTGATCCTCGGTACAGTGATCGAGGCCACGTACCGTGACAGGTGACCCCAGTGCCTAGTCATTAGTTGGAAATCCATTCTCCCTACGTGCCTTGTATGAGTTTTGTTTGTATTACCCACTTTGTGGCTAGTAGCTGGAATTTAATAATGTAACAATTTCAGCTATTTTAATAAGTATTTGTATATAGACCCTATTGTAATATCAGAGGATTTTAATATAAAAATGTTTAACTATCGTAAGGTAAAAACCCGATATGTTTATTTGTGGCGTGGTCTTAAGAGATTCTTTTATTTCCAAAGGATTTTTGAAACTTTAATAATCAATTTGAGTGTGTTTCTCACGCTGGTTTTCCAGACTGACTCAGGTGTTATTTAACTGTAATGCTCGGGTCAGATTGAGTATTATAGGATAGAGGATATGATGCTGTGGAGCTCAAGAGACGAGCTGGATGGCGATACGTACTTCCGTACTTGATTATTGTTCTGCTGTGTATCTAGTTGTATGTTATTGATGATGTTGAACTCTGGTGATGTACTCTGATGATGTATGTATAAACAGATATAATATTTGTTTTTAATGTAAAGATCTGTGATCATCTATTATATTTTATTCCACTACGATGGTTAGATTTTGATGCTGTTTCCCTATCTTCTTCTTCTACCCCTTCTTCATCTTTTACCCCAAATGGTTCGCATTTCCGTTCATCTTGAGTTGATTGATGGAAAATAGTGTTGACTAAAGGGGTACGAATTTGCAGGTCGTTACAGTTGGTATCAGAGCTTAGGTTGGTGATAACCTTGGCTCTGGTGGGGATTACTCAATAGAAATAGAGTCCGTAAGTACTCTATAATGAGTTGTCAAATAAATATGAACGCGTATCTGTTAGTGAGTATAATTTTTTTTATATTGTGTTGACTTATCGGTTGGGTGTTATGGATTCTGGTCGGTGTGTGGGACGCCATGTCATCGATATGAATTTCTAAACTCTTGAACAAGATAAACCGACACAGTATTATTTTAAATAGGGTAAATGAAATAATTTTCCCCAAAATTATTTTTGTATATAAAAGAAATGATTTTTCATAAATTTTTATAATTATATATGGTTGCTTGGTTGTCAGAAAGTGATAATATTAAATTATTATCATTGTTGTATGAGAATTGAATAAGAAATTGAAGATAATAATTAAAGATAAAGGAATAAATTAATAAAATAAATGGGATTTGTAAATGTGATTTATAATTGAATAAGGAACTGAAATCATAAAAAAAAACTAGAAACAAATTCATATACAAATAAGATTTGTAAATGTAAACTATAAATGTGAATTATCGTATGATTAATAATAAAAATAAGATAAAATTCCAAAGTAATGTTTGAATATAAAGGATTTGGAATTTGAAAATTTAGAAATTTAAATTCCTTTGAATTTGAAATGATTCTCAGAAGGTTTGGGAAAATAACATATATTTGAGAAATATTTTTGAATCGGATTTGAAATCTAGAGAGATTTGGAATTTAAAATATTTAAAGGGTTTTAAAAGAGATAAAAGCATTGAACTCCTTCGGTCGCTGGAAAATAACTATGGTGATGACTCCAGCATTATAGATGTTCATTTTCGAGTTTCCAAGAGAGGATTTGCTACCTGGATGTTTTGGATTAATGTTTGTTTGTGAAATTTGGTTTGATTTTGAAAATGCAAAGGAATAGTTTGATTTAGATATATATGTTTTCAAAATCGAATTTTGAACATTTTAGTAATGAGTTTAAACATGTAAACAAAAAGGGAATTGAAACTAAATGTTAAACTTAAGTTTGGATGGAAAAATTAGCCAAGTTGGACTAAATAAAACCAAGTTTTGAGATTAGAATTAGTAAGTAACTGATTGATTCATATGGTGTGCAAATGAAATGAAATTGAATATTGGATGATATTTGGTTTAAAATTATGTAAAATAAAGTGCAGAATTAGTTCCAATGGACTAGAAATAATTAATGTTCGGAAATTAAATTTATTGGTTGAAAATGAATTTGTGAATGAATATTAATAAGTGAGTAGCTTGTAAAAAATTTAAAAGAAAATAAATAAGCCGGAATAAAAGTATTGATATTCTGGAAATGGAATGAAAAATATCCAAGTCAAACATAAATTGAATGGTCTTATTATTAATAAATTCAATAATGAATTGTTAATGTGAATTAAAATTTAAAAATGGATAAAAGAATAAACTAATCGAATAAATTAGTAAAATGGTTGAGATTTGATCAAAGGAAAATCAAATCAAAGATTTAAAATGGAAGTTGGTGGAACAAAATAAACTTAAGTTATTAGGTGGAATAGATTGAAGAAAATAAATAACTTAAATAAATTGTGAGATGTTATTTAACTTATTGGTTGTCGAGTTTAATAAAATGGGCTGGAATCAAAAATTTTGGATATGAAAGAAAATGCAATGAAAAGATTGTGACTAAATTAAAATGGGATGGAATCAAGTGTAACTTGAGTTGGAATCAAATTATATGGTTATAAAGCTTAACAAATTATTTATTCATATTAATATTGTTGAATTGCATAAGAAAATGGGTCGATCGATGTAAACGAGATTAGATAAAATTCTATGAGTTATTAGAAGTGAAATAGAATGATTTTGAAATCAATTGGAATGAATATAAGTTTGTCTTGCTTAGAATGAATTAAATATAAGCAAGTGAGTTGTAAATCACTTAAACTGAATGGAACGATTTGGAAATTGGTTGTGAGCAATTGTAATAAGTGTCCAAACTTTATATGTGCTTATGGAAATTATATAACGTGCATTATATGTGAAATTTATGTGTTAGCTATTGAAAGTAAGTGAAATGTTAATAAATTATATATATTTAGTACTTATATGTTTGAATTGAGTAAGTATATGTACCTGGAAGCCGTTTGGCTGGATTTGATCGCGCAAAATGCTAAAATAATAAGCCGCTTGTTTAAAATGCTAAATAAAAGTACGCCTATGCAATAAAAATAGGAAATATGAACTGTTTTTGTTTTTCCGACCGAGTTGGTCGATGTATATATATTTATATCTCTTGTCAAATTGCAACCTCCGTACAAAGGAGACCCTGCCAAAAATTTTTGAAAATTTTGGGAGTTAGAATAATTTTTTTGAAATTTTGGGAAAATTTTAGTTAGCGACAAAATGATTTCAGATTTGAAAAGAAATAAATTAGGGAATGAAACTAGTTTAAAATAACGATATGAATCAGTTATAAATGGAAGATAAAATTCAATATTCAGAGTTGAAGATAAATTAAATTCATATGGAGATGGGAGAACCAATTTGAATAGAAATAGATTTAAACTAAAGTAGTGAAATAAAAATAAATATTTAAAGTGTATAAAATATTTATATTAAGCTTAAGAAATGAATGGTGAAATCCTTAAGTAAATTTGATATTGAAAAAAAATTTATTCTAGGTGAGTAATTGAATGAAGATTAAAACTAAAAGTTGTGAAATGGGATAATTGTGGATAGTGAATAAAAATCAAAATAATGTGAATAAAAGAAAATTGATATTTTTAATAATCGATGGATATAAATACGTAGGATGTACGTATATTTATTTTATTCGCATAGCGATTTGATCGAGATTCGAGCACAGGATTTCGAGATAGTTATATCGATCCGAGTTAGGATTTTTCACTCGATTTTCGATGGCGAACTATGGATATGGATTTTGGTTGATTCTGGAAATTCTCTATCATAGTTATGACTATGTAAGGAGAATAACGGTTTCTGATCAGGAAACCAGATCTGATCAGCACTAGGAAGTCGAGTGGACGATACTAGTTCGGAAGTGAAATTGTGTGATCGAGCGAGCGATCGAATTTGATATTGCGTACAAATGGTATATGTACATCGTACAGGGTTGAATGAATAGATATTGAAATTCTGTAAAGAAGTCAATAAAATAATTTTAAATGTTGTGATTGGATATTATTGCTAAATAGGATACATAGGTATTATAAGGGAAAAGGAAAATTGGTTTTGATTTCAGAAGATAAATTTGAATTGCTCGACAAAAAGGTATGCGTTTAAATTTCTGTATGAAATTTGATTGGGTTTTTTGTTTAGCCACTTGGCATTTTGTTTTCTTTTGGAATTTGGAAGCTCGTAGAGGCATTTTGTTTTTTGTTTAGCCACTTGGCATTGATGTATTGCTCCATTTTGGGGCCGAACAGTTTGTAAAGAATTTGACTTCGACTTCGATCGACGATGAAGGCTAGGGCTTCACGAGTTTTGGTGGCGATGTTGTTCGTGGCAGTGAAGGAGGCGAACACGAAATAGCAAGAGGAGGTCATGATGCTTTGAGTCGGGCTCGCGCGAGAGATGGAAGATGAGGTTGGAGGCCGATTCGAGTAATGATGATGCGAGACCAGAAGCTATTTATATTGCTGTTCGTGTTAGGCTGTGAGGTATTATAGATATCCTTTTTATTCATTTTAATAAATAAATATACAAAAGGGAAAATATATGTTACTATATACATATTAGAGGGAACATGAATATATTTATACAGTAATGAAAAGAGTTTACAGCAGAGAAAAAAATAGTAACAATCTGTTAAGCAGTTCTTTTAAAAAAAATAATGAAGCTAATCTTAAATTAATTTAAACATATGTAGATAAACAGTGAGGTGAAAAGAGAATGTTATTTTTATTTACAGTAGAACAGAAAATTATTATATATAGATAAAGATTGGAAAAAATAGGAATTTAAAAAAAAAATGTGAAAGTTTATATAAATTAGTTTTTATGAAATCTATATAAGTTATTTTATAGATATACATGTGGTTTCAAAACTAAACCTTAAACGAATATACATATACATATTTTAATTTACTAAGTTATTATAAAATAATGGAGTAAGGGAATTAGTTTGTTAAACAAGCTTGTTTAATTACTTTAGCTACTAAAAGATTTTCAAAAGGGAAATTAGTTTAAAATTTAATTACTTGTTTATAAATTTATTTAATTGGTAATAAATTGTTCGATTATTTCGAATATTAATAAAAACTATAATATTATACAAGGTCTGAAATCATGAAGAAAACAAGCTGGTTCGGATCAGACTGTAAATAAAAAATCAAAGGTGAGTTAATCTCACTCATCTGTTTTAATTTAAATATAAATTGTTAAATTTAAATAATTGGTTGAATGGTTGAATTGATTTGATATGCTATATTATAGTATGTAATACATCTTGGAATGATTGATTTCCCGCATTATATAGCGGATAAGACCCTATGCGCCGCATAATAGCGGATGATATTATATTAATCTTATATACCACGATATTCCACCTCGAAGTGAAATTGGTATTTTATATTGTGCTAACGTCTGTGGATGCAGGGAAACAGGTTGGAGGGATCCATCTGGATTGCTCAACATTTATTTAAATTATTTAATATTCTCTGTTGTGATTATTTGATATTATATGATGAATTATATTGGAATATCGAATGCTATGGTTTGCTTGAATATATTTCGGTACACTGAGTTATCAAAATATATAAACTGGATTTTTGGAAAGACAATAAAAGAGTGGAGTTTTAAGTAAAATAATTATAGCGAATAAATTAAGAATGAATTGAAAAGGAATGAAAGTGATATGAAAACGCTAATAAATAATTTCGAGTATGGAAAGTAAAAAAGAAAAAAAAGGGATTTTGAATAAACAGAAATTAATGAATTGTAAACTTAAGTGATATCATTTAAAGGAATAAATAATTATTTTAAAATTAAAAGTTTAAATTTATTTAAAAGGATAAAGAAGTAATTTGGGAAATCTAAAATTGGTATTTTCAGTTAAAAGTATTTTAAATCATAATTAAGGAATAAAATCTGAAGGTAATGGATTTTGGAACAAGTGGAGTAAATTGGAAATCAATTTGGGAATTGATTTAAGTGTGCAAAACCCCGATTCTTAAAGGAGAATGTGGCTATGAAATTTATAAACTAGATTTATAAAAGCAAAGTAATATATCGGTGGAAATTTGGAAGAATAAATTCACGATGGGAATTTATTAAAGGAATGGGGAAATTTATTTAAAAATAAATAGTGATTTATTTTTAAGGAATGTGAAGAGAAGTATATTTCCTTGGATAGCCAAGTACGTTTTCAAAGTAAATTTTTAAATATTAGATAAAAGTTTTAATGTTGTTTTAAAAAGCATGTTGTAGAAACTTTATTATTTTTAAATGTTTAAATTCTAAAGTAAGTATTTTTCAAATCTATTATTGTAGTAATTTTTTAAAGGTGACTTAGCATTTTGTTTTAAAGGAGAAAATCTAGTTTTATATTTTATAAAGTAACCTTATTTCATATATTCCTAAAGTACTATTTTTAATTAAGTATTAATGTAGTTTTTCTAAATTTAAATGTTAAAGCATATTTTACAATAAAGTGTTTTAAAATTATTTTAAAAATCTAAAGTTTTGTGCTTGGTGATTTCAGTGGAAATAGAAAATATTTGGGAAATTTATTCTGTAAAAGGAAGATAGTTTGAAACTGTTTTCAAAAAGGAATTGGAAAGTGGAAATATATCTTGCAAAGATATTTTGAGAATAATAAATAATTTAGAGAAATTATTCATGGTTGATGGATGTTTTTGAATATTAATTGATAGTTAAATAACCGACTATCAATATTGGCCAATGCGCTGATCGTTTCGAAGAGACCGAGATCAGGATTCATTTCTCGAAAACCACTTCGATCCGGTTTGTACGTTTTCGTGAGAAAGACGAGTTCGGAGTCGAAGATGGAGCAATGAAGTGCAAGGGCTAGTTGCTACTAATCCTGAGGATAATTCCAAAATGGATGTAGTAGGAGTAGTGCCTGCGGTTTCGTTCAAACCCGGGACGGACTTGTATGGATGAATGCTTTAAGAACATCGTCAGGTGGACGATGAGCATTCTAAGTGAAATGTTCTAAAAGGTAACGCTTAGCCTCAAGCCTCATCAACCGGGAATGACTGAAAATCAGGGGTTATGCAGCAAGGCTAGGTGGGTAGCACCCACTTCAGGGTGAGGTCATCCCTGTCTAGATGTCCCTTTTTATTTCGGCTTAGTGGTGCGGTTGCTGATCACAACCGTGGGGTGAACTTACTCGGGATTATCTAGTAAGGGGTAGTCCCGGTTTTGTGTTGTATGGGGTCGGGAGTGATCCTCGGTACAGTGATCTAGGCCACGTACCTTGACAGATGGTACCCCAGTGCCTAGTCATTAGTTGGAAATACATTCTCCCTACGCGCGTTGTACGAGTTTTGTTTGTATTACCCACTTTGTGGCTAGTAGCTGGAATTTAATAATGTAACAATTTCGGCTATTTTAATAAGTATTTGTATATAGACCCTATTATTATACCAGAGGATTTTAATATAAAAATGTTTTAGCTATCGTAAGGTAAAAACTCGAATTGTTTATTTGTGGCATGGTCTTACGAGATGCTTTTATTTCCAAAGGATTTTTGAAACTTTTATAATCAATTTGAGTGTGATTTCTCACGGTGGTTTTCCACACTGACTTGGGTGTTATTTAACTGTAATGCTCGGGTCAGACCGAGTATTATAGGATACAAGATACGATGTTGTGGAGCTCAAGAGACGAGCTAGATGGAGATACGTACTTCCGTACTTGATTATTATTCCGCTGTGTATCCAGTTGTATATTATTGATGATGTTGAACTCTGGTGATGTACTCTGATGATATATGTATAAACAGATATAGTATTTGTTTTTGTTGTAAAGATCCGTGATCATCTATTATATTTTATTCCGCTGCGATGGTTAGATTCTGATGTTGTTTCCCTATCTTCTTCTTCTACCTCTTCTTCTTCTTTAACCCCAAATGGTTCGAATTTCCGTTCATCTTAAGTTGATTGATGGAGAATAGTGTTGACTCAAGGGGTGCGGATTTGCGGGCTGTTACATACTAAGTTGGGAAATTTTATGCTCAATATTGTCCAACTTTCACTCAATTAATATAATAATATTGTTTCTTGAAATGAACATCATAAAACCTCAATGTCATATGAACAACACATCCTTTACGTACAAATCAATTTGTCCAGTGTTTAGTACGAAAATAAATAAATCAAAGCCAAGTCTCACTGCAAATATTTTTAAAGACTTAAATTTAGAGACTTAGATATGGTTTCTAATTGATCTTAAAATTTAAATGTATTTAAATTTTGTATCTTACCTCAAATATACCAGTGTATGTACATTTATATACACAGAAGATCCATGTTTATTCATAAATATTAGTATCATGATTATACATGCACATTCTTACACAAACTTAAGTGTAATTATATGTACATAAACCAGTACATTAGTGCAATGAAAAAAGCGATCAGATTCCTTGTTTAACACATTCGCATCAATGAAATGTAAATTCGGGAAAGAAAGGAAGAAAAATATGTTAACATGAGAGCTATCGAAAATTCATAAAATTTACGAAAATATAGCTTTTAGTAAATTTATTATGTATTAAATAAAATACATCAAAAAAAAAACATTTGCTTCATGGTTTTGAGTACCAAACATAGACATCATAGAGTAATTGATGACCATAGTAACTATTATAATTTTTACCCAGTTATACTAAATCTTTCGCTATATAAATTGTGACTTGATAGAGGTATCCTTAGGTATTCATTACACATAAATACCGAAATCTCCGACACTTCGGCCGAAGCCTAAAATCCTTACTCTATACTTGACCTTCCGTAAGTATTAAAAGTCGATAAATACTTTTTATAAAGCTTCACATCGTTACCTTCGGTATATTAGTTCGAAGGTTATGCAGATATGTTAAAGCATAGATAATGTCTGAGGGCTAGATGCCTCTATAAATGACCAAGGTGCCAAAGACTAGATGTCATGCCATAATGTCCTACTAAATGGTCCATAATACCATCACCTAAGTAACAGGTCCATAATATAACAAGAATCGAGGACCATATATGTCACTCTCCCAAACACGTGGTACATGAATAAGGTTAGGCCACTCCTATAGCGTACATAATATGGGCTCAACCAAAAGTATTTACCACCAGGTTGGTTCCAAATACAAGCCTCTCGGTAGGCTATAAACACCACAACAAAATGATCATGTTATAACTTTCAGTTTACAACATTCGTAAAATGAAAGTTGTAAAAAAGTTTTTTTTTTATAATAATTGGCTTTTTTGGATAGTTATAATAAATTATTTCTAACAATTGCTTCTTTTTTCCAGTTGGAATAGAGGTCTATACAATTAGTTTTGACAGTTGTAAATATTTATTTATAAACAGCACTTATTTATAGTTGTCTTACTCATAAGTTATGAGTGATTGTGTAACCATCTTCAAGTAAACGTTGTTAACAACAAACGAAAGTTATGGGTAAACACAAAGGTTTCTGCTCAGCTGTTTTAATGTTCATTGTAACCAATCATGCGAAAAATTATAGAAGAGTAAAAATTGAGAAAAAGAAGCTTCCTAAATTTTACAAATTGAAATATGGAAATTATTTTCTAAAATTTCATAGATTTAACTTTTTTTAACAAATTAAATAACTCATAGAATTCCAAGTAAAAATAATAAAGATTTGTAATAAAGATGAATATTTAACCAATTTAATTGACATAAACTACATTCACTAAGTCGATGCAACGGCCACGTTGGACTGTTGATTGATAATAACAATTATAGTTTGTTGAGGCCAATCTTAACCGTTCATCTTCGATTATGTTAGATGCTGTTAGTGGGTTTAATCTGTCTAGTTAAAGAATTAACAAGTTCATAGGTCTAAAAATATATTAAAACAAGCTTTAAAATAATGATGAACATTTAACCAATTAAATTGACATAACCGAGGTGAACAACATTCGCCCAATCAACTCAATGGTCTCCATGAATGGTTAAGCGATATTAAATGTTATTCTACCAACCAATTTGGAGGCTTGAATCATGATATGTTGTTTGATACAACTTTGATTTTCTACCGTGATGAATTTGAAATTGTTTCTATTTTGTATGTATAGACGTGTTCCAATTTGCTTTATGAGAACATTAGTAAAATATTTAACTATGCTTAAAGCTACATAATGAAGCATTTTAATTGACAATTTTAACTACTGAAAATGCGAACATGTTTGGTTGCACAGTATAGTTCTCTCATTGTTTTTAATTTTTAATACTGAAAATACAAAAGGTAAATTACAAAATACATTCATTGTTTTAATTTATTGCAAAGCAAGATATGTCCCTTGTTCCTCTTACATTTTCCACATATCAGGTTCATTTTTGTAGGTGTTATATAAATTTAATTAACCTTTGATTAATAAACTGACTACGCACTGGGTATAATCTTTCTCCTCTTCAATATATAGTGTCGCTAGGGAATACCAGCCTTATTGTCATCATACTACCCATACTATAGGAGGAGCACCATACCTAACACTAGAAAATGATGACAAGCCTATTCTAAATGGTACTAAATATACAGCAATGCCACCGACAAAGCGATCTAGAGGCATGGAATAATTGTCGGGTGGTGAAAAGACTAACGCTGCACTTGCCTTGCTCTTTTACATACACAGGTGCTTTTATTATTGTAGCACACATTCCTATTTATTATGCTTTTGCAATATAAATGCTTATTACTATTATTTCATTTATACATTTTCCCTTTTTTTGTACTCTCAAGTAGTGCTAGGTATTGAGGTCCACCCAACAAATCTGGTTTCTTTATAAAAATAAATAATCTTTGGTTGATTGTCATGCATGTAATATTTCATGATAGGTAAATAATAAGTGAGCCTGCAAGTTTTTTTCCTAAAAAGGTTATATTATTTTCTGTGTTACCTAATGTTAATATATTCCCTTTAATTTTCCATTAATATTGCCCCTTCCATAACCCAATTGCAAGTTCTTTTGATCATCTATGCCAACTACTTATTACTTCCATCTTGAACTAGTTTTAGAATTTGGTGTGAGGTTTATGATCCATGTTTGTTTCCTATATAAAGTAGCCGATTGGTGCTTAATGTTTTTGAATCTTGCACAAGTTTTGCACCTATTTTGTTTTAGCAATACAAGTAAAAAATATAAGGATGAATTTTAAAAGAACATCAGTGAGACTATGTGGTTTTGAAACAACTGGAAAGTTCCACGCAAATGTCATCAACCATGTAGTATTGAACAATTAATAAACCATCTTTTCGTCCATTCAAAATTTTAGTTTATTGTGAGTCATTCACAAATTATAATCTAATAAAATAAAGAAGAGCTTCTACTCTGATAGGATCCTAGAACTAATGCCTCCCTGATCTCTTAATTAGATTTTGAAGCTTTACTATGAAGTATTTGACTTAACCTGTTAAATAACAAGCTTATTTGGAAATTTATTTTTAGTAAATTCCTAAACCTTCCTCTTTAAAATACCCCTTTCGTGTGCCTCTTTCGTATGGCACAAGAAGACATGCATAATTGTTCGATTATGCTGTTGTAACAACCTTCAATTGATATTAAATAAAATATAATCTAAGAATTTAGTATCACACCTATTAAGCATAGCGGCATTTACGTTTCTTGATTGAACTGCATTGCTAGTGTCTAATATTAGGTATACGCGGATAGTTTGATGTTAAAAAGTTTTTTTATTGCGTAAGTTATGTGGATACGAATTAGAATAACTAATTGGTTATCACGTTTAGCTACTTCCAAAACACACACATTGTACTAGAACTTTGGTAGAATAATTACCATTGCATGTGACTAAAATGACAATTTTTTGTAAACGTAGCTAAGTCATTGAACAATAAAAGAAGTGATAATAGTTTGTAGTGGAAAGAGATTATAGGTAAAAGATGTTAGTGTACAAAATACATACATGTTTGAATAACATTTTCTTATTATTACAATAGGATGAGTGGTTTGTAAAAACCCTTTTTTGAAATCATACCAGGTGGAGGCAATAACCATGTTGCAGTTCATTTAACCGTGCAATGCATAAGAATAAAAACCTATGCACATAAGAGTAGTTATTGATAGTCACTATTTATTATGGCTATATCACCAGTATTATCTATGTAATGGAAGATTTGCAGATTTGATAGATGTTTAGGTACATATTTTGATTACTATTATGATTAGAAATATGATTTTTGTAGTTTATCCATGCATCACTATTATGACTATAATGGTTTATGAAAATATTTTTCTACGTCTATTTCACAGATATGATGTTTATCTTGCTTTTGCATATTGTGTATTTTGGATGATATGGCTAGCAAATTAGATGGTAAATCGCTAACAAATGCTGCCACGTGATGATATCTAATATTTAACTCAAAACTCAATTATTATGAGTCTACACATACTAGTGATTTTTTTACAGTAAAAATGAACCATGCCTACCATTTGTACCTTGGTGTAAAAGTATATATTTGCTACTATAATTCTACAAGGTACCAATTGGACTAGCCAATATCTTGTGAGTAAGTGCAATTTTTGTTTATATAGGTATTTTATTTATGTCGTATCATTTGCGATACTCTCTTGATTATTTTTTAGAACAAATTCCATTCGAGTCACCTAGTGATCCATGTCCCATAAGGACGGCTAACATAGAATTGAATTGTGGGTGGAAGTTCTTTACATGCCAAAGTCACGAATGCGGTTTCATTTGTATAGTTGCAAATATAGTCAATCTATATACACATGCATAGGTAATTTATTAATATAGGTAGAATGTAGCATTTTTATTATATGTTTATTCTAAGTTTCGGAAAAATATAATGCAAACGTATTGTATTGTTAGTTTAGGCTCAACGATTTGTAATTACATGAAGACCTTATGAATGATGTGAATACAACATTTGGTTTTTTAAATGTGAACCTTTCATGTTATTTTTAGTAAATGTGAATGATTTTGGTTATTAGTACAATGTTGGTTTCAATTGTAAAATGATATTAAATCTACAGGAGTGCTTGCAGTTTTGACAGCTGGCAAAAAAATTGTAAAAGGCATGTTACAATAGGCAAAAACAGTTATAAAAGACCTATTACAATAGGCAAAAACGATTATAAAAGACTTTATTACAATGGTGCACTGCAATGGTTGAAAATAGTTGCAAAATGCACCCGCTCTATTACTACTTCGCATGTCATATGGTTGCACCATCTTTGTTAAAGATCTATTGCAATTGGCATTACCAATTGCGAAATGTGTTTTTCTATACAGTGAAACTAAAAGCACAAGTCAAAAGGTTAACTTCTAATTGAAAGGCGAAAGCATCAAAGCATGCTATGACAAAAGCATTAAGGATTCTACTAGTACTCAAATACTGTGGTTCAATACAACCTTCGAATTATGTATCGAGACCCCGCGAGTGTCTCTACCTAAAGTAATGACTCAAGGTAGCCACAACTAGAAGTAAACGCTCTTAAAGCCTCATTTAGCATGCAAGACTAAAATTGGTTCTACCTAAGGCTAAGAGTACCACAATTTATAACCAAGATCAACGATTGAGATAGCCTCAAGATATATTAACACATTTTAGGATGATTGTCAAGGGTAAAATAACTAAAACTCTAGCCATAACCCATCATATATCTCTCGGTGCATCGAATAAAATATAATATCAAAATAGATATAAAACAGGGGAAACAGAAAAGTATAACTAAGTGATACAAAATAGATGCCAAAGTGCATGGCTCACTAAAGTCATACAAATAAATGGAATAGAGTTTACACATCATCAAAATATACTTAAAGGATGTATCTCAAAAAAAGTAAAGGACCAATAAAGCTTCGCTGTGCTGCACAATGGAATAAGAAATAAACTCCGATGATAAATATGCAATAGCACTTGCCTCTCGCACGTTCCTTGAACAATTCCATGCACTATATAGACTACTCATTTAAGCGTACCGAGGTAATAAGAAGAAAAGTATAAAAACCTCGAGTCGAACAATAATTCGGTGTGAGCGATAAACAATCTCAAAATACTATGAAAACCGATATAGTATAGGACACAAGGTATGGATAATCATAACTCACTTATCCCTACATCCAAAGAGTTAGCACATAACACAGTATACACTATACTACTATTACTATAGTGTGGGTGTACTACACTAAGTATATTGTGCGTGTCAGGGTACCAAACTCAAGAATACCAACATCACAAGACACCCAACAATAGCACCAATCATAAAAATCAAGACAAACACTAAGTAAACATGCACCAACAACCATCCTCGAGCCCTCATATCACCGTGTCTGTCACCAAGGTATTATCTCGCCACACGCCTTCACCATGACTATCACCAAAGTCTTACTTTACCATGATCATTCTCAAAGTCTCACTTCCCTATGACTTTTCCAAATTCTCCTTCCACCACAACATTCCCAACGTCGTGCTCCATCATGACCTTACCAAGGTCTCCGTCACTGCGACTTTCCCAAAGTCTGCTTCATCACAACCTCCCAAGGTCTTTGTCACTATGAATTTCCTAAAGTATGCTTCCGCATGACCTTCCTAAGGTATTTGAATAAATGATAGCACTTTTAACGACCTCCAAGGATGGCGACACCTCTTGTCACATTTTGATTTTATGTCCGTTTTGAAAACCGATCCCATAGGTATTGCCCTGTTAAGTTAGGCTAGAACGTCCTGTCTAGGGTATAGGGGTGAGCATCCCCACATACCCTTGCCCTATGGAATCACCCACATCTAGAGTTATCAATGATCCCTTCTACATGCAACTCTATTTGGAACATCCCATGCCCCTTACATCCCTTTGAATTTTCGATCATGCTTCCTCGGACTACCATATCCCCTGGTATGTACTTCCATCTTGAAATATCCGATGAAATATGTCGCATCATCGAAGTTCATAATATCTCGATGTGCCTATCTCATGTCGTAGATTAATCTTGTCATAGTTCTGAAGCCATCGGGCTGAAGCGTCATGCCTTCACCTCGTCATTTAATCATCGATCTTCATCGTGTTGCTACCATCGAAAATGAATGTTGACGATCGATGAACACACGTACATGAACATCAAGACATCATGTGCACGTCCCCTAAGACTATGCCCCATTGGCCATCCTTCAAGAGTGATCAGTACCAACAACAAAAGTGATCGATACTAATCACTTTGTCCATCTCCGAAAATTTGCATTAAGTCAGAATCTCCACTTTGCTACCAACCTCCAAGCCGACCTGAAGTAATCTATCTCAAAACCTAAAGCAATCATGGGAAAAGCACCAAGCAAGAGTGGTCGATACCGAGAACTTTTCCACCTTAAAAACCCGAAGTTGCTTGCACACTGTCCCGTAGCAAATGCCTGTAAAACACCAAGTAAAAGAGATTAGTGTTGAGCACTTTTTTAACACCTCATAATTTAGCTAAGTCCAAAATTCAACCTTTCCCTTACCGCCTCATGCCTGTCTCAAAGTTTTTGGCCTCCGAACTCAAAGCAAACCTCCTTGTGACTCTAAGCATGCCACCACCGATAACTTTTTTCCCAGCACCTATCACTCATGATGATCACTTTTTAAGTCATCAAATCAACTCTACATCACTTGAAATTTTCTAACTAGACTCCCCAAAACTTCCACCATAACGTATCAAAATTTTGTTACGTTACAGATACTTAGCCCTCGCTACTGATCACTTTAATGATGATTTTGGGCTATCAAATCAACTCCAAATCACTCGAAACTTACTGTGTAGACTCTCTATAGGTTCAACAACATTATAACAAAATTTTGTCATGTACCTCACTAATAGTCACTTTTAATGATCTAATTTTAGGCTCTCAAGCGAATTCCAAATCACTTAAAATTTGTATTTGGGTCTCTTGGGACTTCAAACTACATGCTATCCAAGTTGCCACACGTTTTGAACACTTTGTTGCCAATTACATTAAACGATGTATCACAATTCTAATTATGCAAAACAACTAGAAAACACATCAAGGAAATCCATACAACTATCACACTTCATCATGCAACATCCAAATAACGCATATAAAACATCTATTCATAATTTACTAACTGAAATCGTCCTAGACCTGATTTTCTCTATAATAATTATTATGTTTGGCTAACGGTATAAATTATGTAAAAAGCCAAATCTATCTTTTTAGATCATGTTCAAGGCTGTTGTTAATATCGAATCTAAGTTCTAATTTTTTTTAACTTAAATAATATGTCAAAATTCATATTTTTACTATATAGGTAAGCATAGTATATTGAGAGAAGTAAAATTACTCACGATGATAAAAGCACACAAATCCCTTAGAAAATCTGATGTAGAGCGGTCCCAACATGAATCCAAAAGTACCAAACATCAGATCTACTATTCTCTTTTGTTAATCCCTCTTAAATCCACTAAGTACAATAATTAACTTGGCGAAAATGTGTTTTTAGTTGTAATTTGGATTAAATGAAGTTAGGAGGTTATTAAGGAAGGAAAGAAATGATTAATGATGGCTCGGAGGAAATGATATTAAACCTAATCCAAAATTGGACCAATGGGCTGCACTATCACCCTTTAAATACCCACCAATCCGCTCAAAATTAACCAAAACTTCAAACAGTCATAGCTGCTAAATGGTAAGTCCAAATCCTTATTATGACTACTATACGGAAAAAGAAACTATCATTTGTGATACTCTCTTGATTATTTTTTAGAACAAATTCCATTCGAGTCACCTAGTGATCCATGTCCCATAAGAACAGCTAACATAAAATTGAATTGTGGGTGGAAGTTCTTTTCATGCCAAAGTCACGAATGTGGTTTCATTTGTATAGTTGCAAATATAGTCAATCTATATGCACATGCATAGGTAAATTATTAATATAGGCGGAATGTAGCATTTTTATTATATGTTTATTCTAAGTTTCAGAATACTATAATGCAATTGTATTGTACCGTTAGTTTAGACTTAACGGTTTGTAGTTACGTGAAGACTTTATGAATGATGTGAATACAGTATTTGGTTTTTTAAATGTGAACCTTTCATGTTATTTTTAGTAAATGTGAATGATTTTGGTGATTAGTACAATGTTGATTTCAATTGTAGAATGATATTAAATCAACAGGCGTGCTTACATTTTTGACCGCTGGAAAAAAAATGGTAAAAGGCCTTTTATAGTAGGAAAAAACAGTTGTAAAAGACCTATTACAATAGGCAAAAACGATTATAAAAGACTTTATTACAACGGTACCCTGCAATGGTTGAAAATAGTTGTAAAATGCACCCGCTCTATTACAGCTTCGCATATCATGATGATTGGACCACCTTTGTTAAAGATCTATTACAACCGGCATTACCAATTGCGAAATGAGTTTTTTTATACAGTGAAACTGAAAGCACAAGTCAGAAGGTTGACTTCTAACTGAAAGACGAAGGCATCAAAGCATGCTATAACAAAAGCATTAAGGATGCTACAAATACTCAAATATTGTGGCTCAATATAACGTCCGGATTATGTATCGAGACCCCATGAGTACCTCTACCTAAGGCAATGACTCAAAGCAGCCACAACCAGAAGTAAAGGCCCTGAAAGCCTCATTTAGCTTGCAAGATTGATATTGGTTCTACCTAAGGCTAAGAGTACCGCAATTTATAACCAAGATCAACGATTGAGATAGCCTTGAGATATATTAATGACCCAGATAGCCTAAAGTTATATGAAGTATAAAGGTCAAGGCGGCTAATGCTATATATAGAAGCGACACATAATGTGACCACCGCCTTACACCCCGTTAACTAACATACTTGAAGAATGCACTACAACAGTACTCGGCTAATTTAGGATGATTGTCAAGGGTAAAATAACTAAAACTCTCATAACCCATCATATATATCTCGGTGCATCGAATAAAATATAATATCAACATAGATATAAAATGGAGGAAGCAGAAAAGTATAACTAAGTGAGACGAAATAAATGCCAAAGTGCATGGCTCACTAAAGTTATACAAATAAATGGAATAGAGATTATACATCATCAAAATATACTTAAAGGATATATATCTAAAAAAAGTAAAGCACCAATAAAGCTTCTCTGTGCAACACAATGGAATAAGAAATAAACTTTGGTGATAAATATGAAATAGCACTTGCCTCTTGCACGTTCCTTGAACAATTCCATGCACTATCTAGAATACTCATTTAAGTGTACCGAGCTAATAAGAAGAAAAGTATAAAAACCTCGAGTCGAAAAACAATTTAGTGTGAGCGATAAACAGTCTCCAAATACTATGGAAACCGATATAGTATAGGATATAGGGTATGGATAATTGTAATGATCCGTACTTTTGACTATTTTAAGTTATTAAATATAATGAAATTTTTGAATGAATATGAGTAAAATATAATGATTTGTTAATATTAATTATTTGATAGTTTAAATTCTTTAAATTTAATATAGGAGATTATTTGAATAATTAAATTATGGATTTAATATGATTAAAATGGTATCGTAAATTGATTCAAATTTATATAAATATGAACGATGATGATTAACATTTAAAATTGGATTTAAATGTGAATAATTTAAAATTTAAAATTTTATATATTGACTGATGAGTAAAAATAGATGATTTGCCCATGTGTTGGATTTCGACGAAACCAGTTCCATCAGATTCGTAGTAGTGGGTTATTATAGGATTTCAAGTTTCATAGCGATCAGACTTGTCGTTTGGCCGTCCGAGCTTGAAACGCGTACAAAATTATTTTGAAATTTAATTAAAATAATTGATTCTGAAAAGCTATCTTCTACATACGATCGAATTAGACCTCGGAATTAGTTCCATTGCGTTTGGAATGGGGGTTAAACATTACAAACGCCTAGTGTCACGCTTCATTTGGAGTTCGAATCCACGCTGGCCTATCGGGCGAGATATTTCATATATTTTAATAATAAATATCTACATCTTTATCTCAACTCGTTCAAACCCATATCCACTTAACCCTCTATTCTCCCCCTTTTAGTTTTCAACTGCAGATCGAAAAATTAAAGTAAAATAAATCGGTAGGCATCTAAAATTAAAAAAAACGACCGATCAATCTAAAAAAATGTAGCAGCGAATAATTGATGCTCGCGACTGTGAGAATCTAGGGAATAGGCATGTTCATGCGGTAGGTGCAGCGCCATGCCTGGAGGCATGTTCAAGCAACTGCGAGCATCTGTGAATAGATGAAGCTTGCGACCGCGAGCAGCTAAGGGGAAGGCACGTTCATGCGGCGCGACTAGGCACGTAATGGAGGTCATTGCGATTTAGGTTTTCGCTTGAGTTTTGTTCGAACGACTGGACAATTGGCACAGGTGGAAGAGTGAGCGCGCGCGAGCTGGTGGATGAACAGTGGTCTGCGGCGTCGTGGCAAAGGCTGGTTTCGAAATAAAATACGAAGAAGGTAGCACTAGTTTTTTTGTATTAATTTTGTTTGTTAATTTTATTGTTAATTAAAATTATTACAATTACCGTTATATTAATTATAACGTACCTTGTTCGTACGAGGTTGATTTCGGACGAAACGAATTGGAATCGCGTCGACTAAATCTACATTATGGAGCTGGATTCGGTCTATTCAAATCTAGAAATTTTCTGAGAAAGGTGATTGTTTTATGCTCACAATTGACTAAAATAATTTTTTTTGTTAGTTAAATTTATATTCTGAAGTGATGTGAAACTTAATGGTTGTTGTTTGGTAGGTTTAATTATCATATATATATATATATATATATATATTGATATATGAATTAATTAATAGAATGTAAATTAACCATTAAAATAAATTTAAATTTAATTGCAATATTATACTCGATATTGATAATTATAAAATTGTTGTGAATTTTATTGACTGTATGGATGATTGGTTGTGATAGGTGATATCGGTTGTTAATTTTGATGTTTAGTTATTATGATATTTCATGTTATCATCCTGTATATAATTTATAGTATATAAAACTGTAGATTAAATTATTTCAAATAAATTAAGAAATAGGTTGAAATGATATATATCTTGACATCTATTTGGATTGAAATGATATATTTTCATCCTTGAAATTAAATTGAAATAATTATCCACTTGGCCATAGGTTAGAAAATTATATATGGATACCAGGTTGATTAAATTAAATGATTTTAAAAGTTGTTTTGAAATTATTTAAATGAATTGATTTTTGGAATAAAATCAAATTTATGGAAATTGAATTATTTTGAATTGGAGCTCGAAATGTTGGAATTTGAACATGGTGAACAAGATTGTTTAATTAATCGAAGTTTCAAATTTTAAGTTATAAACAAAATACATCGTAAATTTCAGAAATGGATTTGTTTTACAGGATTGGCTTTTATTCGAACTTCGAATATTACTAAGTAAAGAGTGATATGAAATGATATTTAAAATTTGAGTTTGGAATTGAATTATACTTGAATTCTTTTAGGAAAATTGGATATTGAAAGTAAATTTGATTCAAGTGTTTAAATCAAAATATTTAAAATAGAATTTGGAATTTGGAATTAGAATTGGAAATTAATTTGAAATTGAAATTTATATTAATTGGAATTGGAAATTAATTTTAAATTAGGAACTTAAATTAATTTGGAATTGGAAATTAATTTGAAATTGAGGTTTAAATTAATTTAGAAATAGAAATTGAAAGTGAAAGGAATTTGTGAATTGAAATCGAAATTTATATGGAATCAAATTTATTTGAGTTGAATCAGAATTGAATCGATTAAATCGAAATGGGATTTTGAATTGATTTGGGTAGGAAATTGGGAAGTTGACTGGTTTGACTTTGGAATTATTTTTAAAATGATATTTTAGTATAAATGATTTAAAATATATATTCTTTAAATATTCAAATTATTTTGATTTTTCAAACTATTTTACAATATAAACCATTTTTATATTCAAATTATTTTCGATTCAACTATTTAAACATTTTCTATTAAACTATTTTAACTATTTTCTAAAATTCGAACTGGTTAAAGGGTAAATTGTTTATATTTAAATCTTGGATTTAAATACGAACTAGATTAAAGTGAAGATTATAACCTAAATTGAATTCGAATCAAATTTTGGAAGTGAAATCGATTATCAAACAAAATTCATAACTTTGAATATACGATAATTTCGAAATGAATTTTATTTTAAAGCAAATATATGATGATTTCAAAATGGATTTGATTTTGAAACGAATATGATATTTTGATATCAAGTGAAAATTGTTTTCGAAATGTAAAAGAACCAACCGGTGCGAAAAATGACGAATGGTTATTAAAGAGACCGGCGCCTCTTATTGAAATACTCTCTTTCAACATTGAAACCACTTTGACAATTGTGTACGCGGTGGATGATATGTAGAATGTAGTGGTTAAATTGGCGACGTTTACTGGAATAAAGTAAGAGAACGATGATGGATAGCATTGACATACGTGTCATAATTAAAATGACTAAAACAGGAGCCTATGTCTTTCTATTATGGTTAGCTACCTATAGCGACATTGATCCCTCGTACTATTATTGTGATTTTGGATTCGATGGACACACCTTAATTGTCGTTTGGATTGATTGTCGTGGTCGGCCACGGATGGGTTACGACCAGTCAAAAATGGTAAACTGGTAGAATCCTACCTTGGATATTGCCTCACGTGCCTTGTCATATTTATCCCTATACAAGCCCATTACGATTTTGGTTTAAAACTATAAATGTGTTAAGGTGGATCAATGTAAAGCCTTAATGCTATTTTGATATTTATTTTGCTAATAGATAATATCTATTATAACATATACTATTATACATAAATAGTTTAACGGATCCTTAGGAGATGGAAAATCCCGTAACATCTCTTAAGTTATTGCACTCATATTTATGATATTGATTTGACTTACATAAGAGTATTTTAGCAGTGACTTGAGTGTTTTGTCTTTTCATTACGCTCGGGTCAGTCCTGAGTTTTTTCAGCATATTGAAATCTATTCTCTGGAGGACGAAGACGGAGTGTCGGTATATTGCTATTATTATTATTCCCGCATCATGCTATTCTACTGTACTGATTATTTATCTCTCATGTAGACATATAACTCTGACAAATGTGTATAGATTATAATCAAACATGTATTAACTACTTCATAATTGTTTGTTTGACTATTATATTTTATCATTTCCGCTGTGATATTATGTGTTTGTTTTCTTCTTTTCTTGCTATTTTTCTTATTTAACCTCATTGATTATCTACGTTTCAGATTGTTTAAGTCGAACATGTGTGGATTTATTGTCGATTTAACCCTTCCAAAATGTGGGTCGTCACAGTTGCTATCAGAGTGAAGGTTTAGCGATAATCTTGGCTTTGTAGGGTTTGACACTTTAGAGATAGGGTATTAATACCCTAGAATGAGTCTGTTTGGGTGTATATATATACGAGAGAGAGTACTTCTTAGTGTTATAAAAATATTTTATATTGTGTTTACTCTCCGTTGAGTTGTTTATGTATACTGGTTGATGTACGGGACGCCATATTATCGATAGGGGTTTGTAAACGCTTAAACGAGGCAAATCGTCATAATATTGTTTTAAAATCGAGTAAATGAAATAGTTTTACCTAAATTATATTATATATATATAATGATAAATTTAAGTGAAATTGTTATTTGGAAATGATAATATTTAATTATCATCGATTATTTGTTGAATTAAAAATAAAACAAATACTTAATAAATTTTATTTTAGGAAGATATGAGGTTTAAATTGAATTGAAAAAAAAATAAGAATTGATTAAAATGTCCAACTTGTAAGCTAATGGAATATTTCGATAAAAAGCTAAGAAAATTTGTGTAAGTATATTTATAATATAGCTTATATATAGAAATGATTTTAAAATTTTAGAACTTCAGAAGTTAAAATCGTTTTTGTTTTCAAAATTGTTTTTCAAAGCCTTAAAAATTAATAATAGTATTATTTGAAAGAGTTTTGGTCAGAAAATTTTTTTGAAAGGATTTTTGAAGAAATAAAAGCATTAAACTTGCTTGGTTATTAGAAAATAGTTCTGGAGATGACTGCAGCATCGCAAGTGTTCATTTTCGAGTTTTTGAGTGAAGGTTGCTACCAAAAGAAAATTTAATTTCGATTAAACAAGTTTGATTGAGAAAATATATTTTAAGTGCGATTTAATAAGTATATGGAAATAGTTTGAAATTAAAATTTAAAATAGCATGGATAAGAAATAAGTTTGCAAATTATAAATTGGAATAGGAGATTTAAATTGGTTAAACATTTAAAAATAAAATAAATTTGAATCCAAGAAATGAAATAAAATAATTAACTTAAGAAATGTTAAACTAATCGAGTTAGTAAAATAAAGTAAATAAAATATGGTTTAACTCATGAAAGCTTAAATAAAAATGAATTGCAATTGAAACAAAGTAGATGGAATTTTGAATGAATAAAATGCACAACTTATAGATTTGAGAACTAATATGCTAAACGAATTTAAATTAGTTGGATGGGAATGATAAAGAAATTGAAGTTGAATAAAATTAGATAAAATGAGTGTGGATTAAAATGAAATGAAGTTTAACTTAAGGATTAATTTTTTTTTGAATTGGACACTAAGTGAAATTGGATAAATTAATAAGTTGGATTAATTTCATTTAAGCTATAAAATGAATTAAAAATGAATACGAACTTGAATTTCAAAATGAAATGAAATTTAAGTGCGAAAGAAAAAATAAATAAATGAGTGTAAGTAAAAATAAATATGGTTAACTGAATTTAATTTAAACTGGATATAGAAAAAATTGCAAGTGGAGTAATTTAAATATAAAAAAAAGTTGAATGTTAACTAATATAATATGGAATAAGTTATTGATTTTTTTTATAAATAGTAGTTAAGTTAAGAGAGGTTGAATGAATTGATCATGGAAAAAAATATATAATTATTAGTATGAATTGAGTTATAAAATTAAATTTACTTTAGTAAATTAATGATATGAATTTGAATAAATGAAGTCAATTGATGAATTAATAATAACTTAAGATATGGAGTAATAATAACAAACGCGAGTTATGTTGTATAAAATATTTATAATGAACTTAGCTAAGTTATAAATGATGTTAGTATAATAAAAAGGGGATATACTAAGTGGAAATAAATTTAATTTAAGCATGGTTAAGTGGGATAATTTTATAAATGATTCACAAATGAATTTATACAAAATGGGTTAAACAAAAAGGTGAAACAAATTGAAATTTCACAAGTTGGATTGAATAAAAATGGATATAATGAATTTGTAGCGAATGTTAATGAATTGAAGGAATCAATGGAATGTAAATTAAATGTAAATGTGCATGAAACAAATGTAAATAATTGGAGCACATAAATTAAATGTAAGTATATTGAATTGAAATAAATCAAATATGAATGAATGAATATTGGATGATAAAATAAAAATGGATCGAAACCCAATCTGTTGATTGTAAATTAATTAAAAGCAAATGAATTGAATATAAATCCATTGTATGATTAATGAAATAAATATTAGTTAGTGATTGTAAATCAATGTAAAATATATGGAATGTGGTATGGAACTAAATTACTTCTTAAGTATAATTAATTATATGAATTATTCGAGTGAAATAATGAAGTGGAAAAAATTAATATTGGATAACGTAAATCCACATGGTTATGAATTATTGGATTAATTGGAGAGATATTGATGGTTGAATGATTTCTTTTGTTGCAAATCATTATTATTACCGTTTTGATTGCATATGATTGTTGTATGTCATGTATTTGTGTTTGTATTTATGGTTTGGATTCAAAAATCCATGTTATATGGTTGTATTAGACTTATATATGCTTCTATGCCATTATATGCAATAATATCTTAAGTTGAGTTGAGATAGGTACATAAGAAGACCATTTGGGCGTATACACGGATTTATATGCTTTTTCTTGCTTAATACGAGCGAACTCGTCCGTATTATAAATAATAAGGTACGTACCTCGGATTAAATATTGCGATTTTATATTTTTACCCTTCGGGATGCCTCATCATTGAGATAAAATGTATATTTGACATATATTGGTAATATTTGTGTTATATATTGAATTGTAAAATTTTTCCGATCGGGCCGCGTAAAGGAGACTCGGGCGAAATTTTCTGTACATTTGGGTATTAATTTTTTTTTTGATGTTTTAAAATTTTTATAACTTATTTTATATATAAATTATATTTTCCGTAAAATCAATATCGGAATGGCGTAATAAAAGCATAGTAAAGATGTTCTTAAGATTTTAGAGTTATAAGCGTGTAATAACCCGAATTTCTGGGGATTGTTATAAATAATATAATTGGGTTAGTAAATAAAAAAATATTGAAATTTTAGATTGAACAAATGAATCTGATCAAATAAATATTTATATTTGTAATTGTGTTGTATATATATACATAGATTTTAAAACAGAGTTATTATATACAAGTTGAAATTGTATTTGTTTAAATTGATTTGAAATTTAATTTGAATTTGGATATTTAAATTGAAACTCAAATAGTTATATATATATCTTAAATCATACTTTGATTTTAAAATGTATTTCATTGGATTTTTATTAAGAACATAAATTGTTTTACAGTATTTTCCTTTAAAAGAATTTATTATATAAATTAAAATATGTATTTATAAAGGCTTTTAAAAATATATATATAATAATAAAGAAAACATATTAAAATCAATTAATACATGCAAATTTACATGTGTTAAGTTATAAATCTCTTAAACAACTTTAGGGAATAATATATATTTACATTATCTGTGTGTTATAAGTTTGGTTGTATTTCTGTGTGTTATAAGTACTCCTACGCAATAAAAATAGGAAATATGAACTGTTTTTTCTTTTTCCGACAGTCGTGGGTCGATGTATATATATTTATATCTCTTGTCAAATTACAAAAGCTCCTCCGTACAAAGGAGACTCTGCCAAAAAATTTTCAAAATTTTGGGAGTTAGAATTTTTTTGAAATTTTTGGGAATTTTTTTTGACGACAAAACGATTTCAAATTGGAAATTAAAGTAAATTAGTAAATGAAACTAATATGAATCAGTTATAAATGAAAGATAAAAAAATTCAATATTCAAAATTTAAAATAAATTGAATTCGTATGAAAATGAAGAAAACTAATTTGAATAGGAGTAGATGTGAAAACTTCTGTAAGGGAATGTATAAATGATTTTAAAAGTTGCGATTGAATATTATTGCTAAGTAAGATATGCAGGTATTATAAAGGGAAAAGAAAATTGGATTTGATTCCAAAGGATAAATTGGAATTGCCTGACTAAAAGGTATGTATTTTAATTTCTGTATGAAACTGGATTGGGCTTTTGATCTAGCCACTTGGCTTTCTGTTTTCTTTTTAGAATTTGGGAGCCCGTAGTGGCCTTTTGTAGTAGTACCGAGCTAGCCGCGCAAAGGAGACGCTGGCAAAATATTTCTAAAATTTAGAGAGTTAGAAATTTTGGGAAAGTTGTGATAATTAAATTTTGAATTTTAAATTAGATTTGAATAAGTGAAATAAAATAAAGTTGTTGGAAACTATAGAAGGTTTTGGGAAGTTGGTTGATGTGATAGTGGGTTTTAATAAAAGATAGTTGGTAGGATGTTGATAAAACCGTTGGTTTTGCGAAAAGGTAAACGGGTATTGGTCCATTCTTCATAATTAGTAATTTCGAGGACGAAATTCTTTTAAGGGGGAAGAAATGCGACGACCTGGAATTTTTAACAATTTAAGTTGGAATAGTTAATTGATTTTAAATATGTAAAAGTTGATTTTTAACTTAAATTCAAATATCATTATTATTTAGAAATTAAGTTATTGAATTTAATAAACTGAAATTGGGTAAATTATTGAAGTTTTCAGTTTCAAGCCTGTTTAAAAATAATTTGAAGGCTTATAAAATTTATAATGATGATACTGAAGATAATAGAATGATTCAAATTTAATTTAAAGTTAATTTGTTCAATTTTAATAATATATCGTTTAAATCGATATTTAAAAATAGCCTTCTGAGACACAGTCTCGGAATTCGACGAAACCAGTTACATTGGATCCATAATAGTTAGTTATTATTGGATTTCAATTTTCGTAGCAATTGGAATTGTCGTTTGACCTTGGCATCTCGAAACGCTTAGAAATTATTTTAATCGATCTAATTGAAATTTGATTGTTTTCTTTTGTAACTCGCACATATGATCAAATTAGCCTCCGAAACATGTTCCATTGTGTTTGGAATGCGGGTAGAACCATAAAACGGCTGTTGGTATGTCTGATTCGGGGTTTGGGATTTCGTGTTATGCAAAGAGATATTTCCAATGTTTAATTATTTAGTTTTCACTCGTATTCAAGAAGCTAAACCCAAATCAATTTTCATCACCGCCCCCTCTATCCAACAACTGAAGATATCATTTTCTTTTATATAAAAAAATGGCAGAACTTAGATTTCGAACGAAATTCGTTCGAAAATCAAAAAAATAAATGAAATCACATATTGGTGAAGACGGTCGATCGAGGGCGGAGTCGCGATGGGAGCGACAGCTGCGGCTCACGTGCGATTGCGTCGCAACTGGGTAGCAAGAAGGGTGGCGACTTGAAGGGAATATGAATCTAGGGTTTCGCGATGGTTTGAGGGTTAAGCTCGGCGGCGGCTAATGGCGGCAGTTGCGGCGATTGGTGATGTAGCTTGCATGCGCGAGTAGGCAGGTCGAGGCTAGGGTTTCGGCAAGGATGTGTACTCAGTGAAGGCAAGCGATTGCGTGGATCTAGGGTTGGGAGCTGTAGTGACTCGCAATCGAATTTCTATGAGTAAATTCATTTTATTTGTTATTCCTTTCAGAGTTTGGAAGTTGAAAATTTCTTAGTTCATCTGAGTAACTTGGATCATCAGAGTTTGGAAGTTGAAGGCGTTTAGTTTTTAAACTTAAACTTATTAAAAGAAACAATATATGTATAGATAGGGGGATCGGGTTTGCTACAGTATTAACGTTAATTAAAGGTAAATGTTTTAGTAACGTGTTTTAATATTTAACCAAGAGAATGTTTACCTTAAGTATAATTAAGATTTGAGAATTTATAAAATAAGTTAAAGATTAATTAAGTAATTGGGATTGTAGTTAGTGATTGAGTAATTTGTTATTAGTGATTTACAAATGGGTAATTAGGTTTTATAAATTAAGAATGAAGGTTAATAATTAATAGTTAGGGAGTAATGAATCAATAAATTATGCGGGAAAGAAATAAATTAATAATCACTGATGTAATTAATTGGATGAAGTGGATTGCAAATTTTTAGGGGGCTAAGGTGAGTGAATCTCACTCTGTTGGATTTTTATTTAAATTTAAATGGTTAAATTTAAATAATTGGATGAATGATTGAATTGTTTGGATGTTTACTGATGATCTGGTGATTTTAGCTTTGATTGGTTCTCGGGTTAAATGTTGTTTGACTCCAAGTATCAGGGGTTTAAACTATTTTAAACTTAAAACATAAATAAGAAAATATTTTCATCCTAAAGTTAATAAGGGCTTGATGTTTTGTGATTCATTAAATTAGTAGGGTAATTAAAACGAATAATTAATTAATTCAATTAATTAATGATTGGGTTAATTAATTTAGTAATTAAGGGTTTTAATTAATTAATTAATTAAGTTTGCGTCAATTAATTAAGTGTAAGTAATTCAGAATAATCATTTGTTGGTTTGAAAAATAATTACTTAATGAAATTAATAAAATATAATTACTTTGAGAAATTTATGAAGAGGTTAATTAAGATGATTAATTAGGGAGAAATTGGTTTATTTAATAAAGTAAATAAATGGATAGTTAATTACAGGTTGAGATAAATCAAGAATGATTAATATTGTGGTTTAATTTATGTAATTAATTTAGATTAGGATAAATTAAAATATAATTGGAAATCATTAATTTATATAATCAATGACGTAATTAAAGATTGATTTATTTAAATGAATTAATCAATAATAAGTGACTTATGAGAAGTTAATGAATATGAGTAATCAAAGATTAATGTAATTAAATATAGTTAGTTAATTTATAAAGTAACTAAAGGTTACATATTGATTCTGGTTAAGAATAATAAATATTGTGAAGTTACTTAAAGGTAATTACTTGAATGTAATTGAAGGATAATTAATCCAGGTGATTAATTAGGATGAATAATGAAGGATGATAGATTAATTGGTTAGAAATTAATTGAAGTTAGAAATTCAATTAGAATCAATTGAATTAATTCGGAAGTGATCATTTTGCTTATGGATGATTGAATGGTATTGGATGTTTTGAAATAGTTAATATCTTTGATATGAGATGTTGTGTATTTCATTTGGATAAATTGGGTTGAGTTACCCCGGGTTTTATTCAAGTTGTTTGTTGTGGTATTCCATGTTAGTTGAGTTTACTCACGCTGGTTTCCAGCCTGACCCGGGTGTTACTTTGGTGTAATGCTCGGGTCAGACCGAGTATTACATATTTTCAGGTATATACGTTCTGGAGCTCAGGAGGCGAGCTGGATGGCAAGAGCGTATCGAGTTTTTCCGCTGTATAATATTATTGTGAATCTGTGACATGATAATTGAGTATATCCAATGTCTGTATATATGTGACTCTGATGTATCAAAATGTAACCGACAGATATAATATTCTTTTGTAAACTGTTATTATTTATTATATTTTATCCGCTGCGAATGTGAGATGTTGGTGCTTCTGATCTTCTTCTTCTTCTTCTTATATCTCTTTCTTCTTTTTCATAATATCTAGAATTTTCGGCTTCGAAAATTTTGGGTCGTTACAGTGGCGACCCAACCTTCTAACACCAGAAAGTCGCATCACTAATTAAGAAAGAAAGGGATAGAAGATGAAAAGAAAGAGAAAGAAGAAACACAACAACATCAGATAACTCACAGCGGAACGAATGAAATATAATATATCACATAAAATATTACATAATATCATATTACATCAGAGTACACAACTTATACAACACATATTAGACAGTTATAAACATCTGTCTAACTATACATCTCAAGTACACAAGATACATATACCATACAAACACAGAGGAACCATAGTATATCTACACGTGGAAGCCTCCTGCTCCATATCTCCTCCAGAATTCGTCAAGCTAACCTGGATCACTCGACTACTCATACATAATATGAGTACCCAAGAGTCTAATAAAACAGAAAATAAACACTCGGGTCAGACAGGGGTCTGGTGTAAGTAAACGGGTTAAAAATTGCTTAACTTTAGAAAAACCTTTGAAAAGAAAAGGTATCACGTAAGACTTTCCACACATAAACATGGAAAAGTTCTTACCTTACGCTAACCAAAACATTTGATAGGAAATCCAGTGATATTATAATAGTGTCTAGGGTTTTCAAAATAAAATACATAAATAGCTGGAATGCTTACATCTCACGTTCCAACATAGTTGGGAACACCAAAACCGTACAGGCTCTTATTGGATTTTGGATTCCATCAATGGCAGGGATACCGCCCGTCACAGTATCTGGCCTAGTTTACAGTACCGAGGATTACGCCCAATCCCCTACATCACAAAGCCGGAACCATTCCTTACTAAACAATCCCGAGTAAGATCACCCCGTGATTGCCACGACCAACCACCCACTAAGCCGAAATAAAGGGACATCTAGACAAGAATGACCTCACCCTGAAATGGGTGCTACCCACCTAGCCTTGCTGCACCTCCCCTGTTTTAGCCATTCCCGGTTGATGAGCCTTGAGGCTGCGATTACCTTTATAGAACACATCTATCTTAGAATGCTCATCGTCCACCTGACGATGTTCTGAAAGCATTCAATCCATACAAGTTCGTTCCGGGTTCGAACGAAACCGAAGGCACTCTCTCATTGCACTCATTTTGGAATCACCCTCAGAGTCAACGACCGTAGCCCTTGCACTCTGAATCACCATCTCGAAACTTTAAGTACTATCACCGTCAAACTCATCATGGAATCACCCCCAGAGTTATACTGACGAATAGTTCTTACACCTCGATTCTTCACTAGCTCCACTTGGATTCACGACCTAACGTTTAATTTCGATCGATGTGGTTTTCGGATTATCCAAATATGGAAACCCGATCCCGGTCTCATCGAAACCAAACGCCATTTTAATGTCGAAGCTATTTAAGGGTTTAAACAATTAAACTTATATACAGGATGATATAATAGATATATGAATTACATTATCACAATAGATAATTCATATCAAACATTCATCTCACAAAGCAGCATATCACATATAAGAGGTACCCAAATCATCCAGTATCAACCACTCACCCATAATAATTTCTTTCATAATTAAATAATTAATTAATTAATCATCTCCTTAATCATAAATAGTAATTAATAACTTGCAATTACTTATCTTAATTAATTAAGTTCTTAATTAATTCTATTAACCTTTGATTAATTAATCCAATTAATTAAACCTTAATTACCTCATTAAGTAATTATTATTCAATTAAATTAATAAATGATCCTTAATTAATTACTTTATTAATTAATTACATTATTAATCAATTACATTAGTAATTAATCTTAAATTAATCACATTCATTAATTAATCACATTAATTAACTAAAATAATTAAGTAATTAACCCTTAATTACTTAACAAGTAATTATCTTCTAATTACTTCATTAGATGATTACTCTCTTAATTAATTACTTTAACAAGAAATTAATATCATCATTAAATAATTCTTAATACTTTAATTAATTAATTAATCTATAATTAATTAACTTCAAACAATCATATTAATCAATTCTTAGATTAATAATATCAAGTGATTATCCATTAATCACTTTAATTACTCCCATGAGTAATTTTTCATTAATTACTTCCATAAGTAATTACCATTCTTAATTACTTTTAATAATTAACCAATAATTACTTCACTAAGTAATTATACTTACTTAATTCATAATTAAGTGATTATTTAAAATTAGATAAATAATTAACTAATTATTTAAAATTAATTAAGTAATCAATTAACTTCTTATATTTTAAAATCCTTAAATAATTAAGAAAACATTATTCTTAATTAAACTTTTACTTATTAACAAATCATATAATCAAGTATTCTTAAGTTCATATCAAAGATAAATTAACCACATTTATCTACATAAATAAATTATTTGAATTAATCAAATTTAATAACTTAAAAACAAACTATTCTATTTGGTTTTCAAAATCATGATAATAACCTTATTTTGAAAATAAGAAATTTAGAAACAAATTTAAAATTAAGAACACTTTAAACATCTAATTTAATCTTATTTATTTCAAATAAAATTTGAAAACTTTAGTTTTAAATCATTACTTAAAATTTTAACTTAAACTTTGATTTAATATTTAAATTCAAAACATTCTTTTAAATTGAACTTCAAAATTTAATTAGATAATTATTTTCAAAAACAATCATCTTAAAACATTTTAAACTTGAAATATAAATTCAATTAACACTTTTATAAGTTTGATTAACATTTACTTTTACATCAAAGAACAAGTTCAACTTTAATATATTTGTTTCCCTTTTTATAAACTTGTTTTAAAATTTTAAAACTTACCTTTATTTATCAACATCAAGTTTTAAGCTGCAACTTCATCATTTTTTTTACAGAACTTGTCATTACACAGTACAAACTATATAACATACAACCCAAAACTCGAGTAAAACACGGCAACTACACGAGTGCTACCCCGAGTAAACCCAGCTACCTCCCCTCTTCGAGTCGAACCAGAGAAAACACGAGTGCTCCTTCGGTTAAAACCCTTCTTCCCTAACACAACAAAATCCCAGTGTACAAAACGTACACGCGTGCATATGTCCCATCACCTCCTGCCAAACTTGGTCGTCGCGACCATCGACGTCGATCACCCGAACCCGCGCGAGCTCAACTAAAAACCCAGATCCAATAATTCTATCATAAATCAAAAATTCGAGTTATAGCTCGAAACTGCAGCAACATCACGTACACAAAACCCAACGCCTCCGGACAAAGCCACCATCGGAAACTCCAATGATCACTTCGAAGCACCATCGGACCTCCACGCCCCATCCCCCATAACGCGAACACACCCGGTCCAATTTCCAAATCGCAAAAGCCACGACATTCAAGCCGAACAAAAATGCAAGCATAAACCCTAGTTTGATCGAATTCGATCAAATAACTCATTTAAAAATTTCAATTGTATTTTTCCCATAATCAACAATCTAAAAACAAGCTTCAATCAAAAATCTAGCTTTAAACATTGGATCGATAATCGGCAATCACCAAAAACTCCCAAAACGTTCAAACCCAGAATTAACACTAAATACCCAACTAAAAATTACAAATTGCATATTAAAATTCATGATTTTTCATCAAGATTACATGCATATAATTCAAATTAAAATTTAAGATAGTTGATTTTTGTCAAGAATCAAGATTTCACTGTAACTTACATTTTTTTAAAATTATTTGTAAGTTTAATTTTACAGAAACTATTTTTAATATTACCAACAACAATTATCAAACAACTTCTATTCAATTATCAATGCCAAATATTTATTTTTAGAGGGAGATTCGAATTTTGAAAAGAATTCTAGTCTGAAAACAATTGATAGCAGAGTGTTTGAATATACAGGTTACTTACTCATATAAACATATCTATAAGTTTAGTAATATAAACACTGGAAGATTTTTATACAATACCCAAATCAAATCACAGAACATCACATGCATGTCAGTAAAAAAACAGATCAAACTGTTTTTAAAGAAATTTACTCACATTTCTATGAAGAGGCAGAGCAGTTTTAAAAGCTTTCCAGGCCTTGAATATCTTAGATCTGAAAAATGTTTTGATGTGCTTGCTGATGAAAAAGAATCCTTGCATGCTTCAAATTTTTGATTTAAAATGTTGAAAACTGTTCTTGATCTTCATCCCATTTGAAAAGCAGGTTGAAATTGATGTTGCAGGTTGGAATTGCAGATTTCTTTTCAAATTGATTTTGCAGATTTTAAATTCTCAGATTTGCTTTCCAATTACAGGTTTTGAAAAAGATTTTTATTTTTAGCCATTAATTTGAAAGAAGGGAGAAAAGAAAAGAAATGAGAAGAAAAAGATTGGAAATTGAAAAAGAAAAACAATTTTTCTCTTATATTTAAATTTCAAATAAAAGGGAATGAAGACCACTTGTCACAAAAACTTACATTTGTCATTTAATTCACTTAATTACTTTACATGTGTTACTAACTTGTTAATATGTTTACACATATTCCTTAAACATTTTTAAATAAATTTTTATTTAATTTAAATGTAAATATAAATGTACTTATTTAATTTTCTTAATAAATATAATTTACATATGTATATATAAATTTGCCTTTTAAAGAAAATATTATAAAACTAATTATAATACAAATATATCTTTATACATGTATTTTAGAATCTAAAACATTTAATTTTAGTGTTGAAGAAATAATTTTTAAAAGAAAGTTTACTAATAACTTTATACATACATTTATAACCATTTTAAATTTAAATACTTTAAAGAAAACAAAAGGAAAACTTTGTTTAAATTCCCTTTTAAACTATCATGTTTAAAGATAGATAATTATCTTATATTTGAAAACAATCGAATAAATCTTAAATAAACTTTTGAAAAATATAAATTTTAAAACAATGCTTTAAATTACAATATTCATACATATATAAATTATAAATAGATTAAATTAAATTCCAAAACAACATCAAATTATAACATATACATACATATATATTACAATTTGAAAATTCATCTTTTATTTAAAACAAAAGATCTTCTATTCACAATATATATAACAAGATATATATATATATATATATATATATATATTTTATAAATAGAATAAAATTTTATTAGCTTTGAAAAATAAATCTTATCAATGTTAAATTGATATTGATCAAAATTACCAAATTAAATATTTATTAACCTTTTAAAAGATTAAATTTACCAATTTAAATTAAAATTATCAATCAATTTAATTATTAATACAGATTATTAAATTGATATTGCCTAAAATTCCGGGTCGTCACATTCCTTCCCCCTTAAGAGAATTTCGTCCCCGAAATTTAAAAGCAAAGGTAATTTAATAACACAGTAAAGATTTCAACTTTAATCAGCAAAGCATTCTTAACATCCAGTTACTAACAACCATAGAAATCAAACAATTAAACAAACCTAACTAATTATTCTGACACAAATTAGAATAAATCTCAAATACTATCTAGAGTTTCCCAAGCAATAGTAAACTGAACTTGCTTCCTTCCTCGCACAGCTGCTACCTCGCTTCCGCTGCATAAATCTGATTCTGAAATAAATGAGAATACTGTTGATGAACACGAGTACAAACTTATCCAATATATCAGGAAAAATTTGTTCATTTAATCTATAAAATCTGAGTGACCCATATGACTCTGTCACAACCTTACAGCAGAATCCAAAATCAAAAATTAGATCTGACTAATCCAAATTGCAAAAAATTTCTGAGCTGCTACACCAACTCTTCTTCTAGGCTAACCACCAAAATCGCTTCTGGAACCAAAACAATATGGAACTCAACTCCAGATGCAGACAAACTTCTGATTACATCAGTAGCTTCTACTTCCATATGAGAACCCTCAGTCTCAAACAAAAGATTGCCCAAGAAAAATTCCAAACTAATCGCACGTCACTTTTGCGATCCTACCCTATTCGGATTCCAAAGAAATTGTCCTCTCATTACCAATTAGAACAGTCTTAAGCTTTTCAACAAGGTTAACCTTCAAGAAAACTATCACCAACTGTCCGGACTGCTGGTAGAAGAACCACAAAGATTCCTGAACTACCGGAGAAACGGCCACACTGCTGCTTCAAAACTCTACCTCAATGATACTACGAAGCTAAAAGACCTCCTCGTCAGCATACCGAACACTTCAAGTTGCACTGCTACCACAGCTAACCAAAAACTTCTAATCCAAAGGCTCCTCGAAAACCAAAAATGATCAACAAACCACACAAAAGACCTTCTAGATGGCAGATACCATTTCAAGATTTTCGAGCTCCAAACCAAGCATCAACATCTCCATTTCAAGATATTCGAAAGCCCACCAGTTCATAAGGAGGGAAGAAGCTCGGTGGATAAGGAAAGACAAGGCACCAGGGTCCGTTCAGGAGTCTGTAAAGGGCAACATCGCCATGAAAGCAACCGACGATAACCCTGGAAAGACTCAGGCCAGCGTCCAAAATAAGCCCGGGCAGTCTAAGGGAACTGGAAGTGGAAATCCTGGAAAGAAGAAGGAAACGGGGAGATGGAAGTCAAGGATCCCAACCTACAACGAATACACTCCACTGAATGCGTCTCTTGAAAACATCTACTTATCGACCTGCAACACTTTTCAATACAGAAAACCACGCCCTAAGGAATCAACAGAGGAGCAAAAGCGGACTGGAAAGTATTGCCGCTTTCACGAGTCTTATGGGCACAACACAGACGAATGCAGGCATCTCCATGACGCTATTGAGAAATTGATTAGGCAGAAGAAGCTGCAGGAATTCGTCAAAGATACGCCAGAAGGAAGACAAGAGACTTCAGACCCCGGACGTGGCCCAGCTCTACACCAACCAGAGCAACCTACTCGAACTGTGGGAAGATTGATTATTAACACAATTGCTGGTGGACCTCATCCTGCGGATAAAAATTGGCAGGAAATGGAGCGATATGCTAATTCCTTGAGACGTACAGAGCATGAGTGCTGTTCAAATGTGGAGGATGGAACTCCCGCAAAGCAGCAGCGCACGATGCACGACGATATTGTATTCAGGAATAGAGACGCGGATAAGGTGGAAGCTCCCACCATCGATCCATTGGTCATATCCGCAACCATCGGACCGACATTCGTAAGGAGAATCCTAATTGATTGCGGAAGTTCCGTTAACATCATCTTCAAGAAAGCGTATGACCAAATGAAGCTGGAGACTAAGAATTTGAAGTCATCTAAAGCCCGAATCCATGGCTTTAACGGCGCAGCCATAGACGCAGTAGGATATATAGAGTTACCAGTTGAACTGGGACAAGGTGAACGCAGGAGAGTGCGAATCCTACCATTCATAGTGCTGGATGTTGATTCACCATACAACGTGTTTTTGGGACGACCAGCCCTCGCAGATTTCAGGGTAGCCTTGTCCCCGTGGTGTCTCACACTGAAATTCCCGACGGACAAAGGAGTTGGCGTAGTGCATGGCGACCAAGCAACTGGACGTGCATGTTACGTGGCTGAGCTGAGAGAGGCCCGGCGCAGAGAAAAGGGGAAGACTGCGGACAGCATCGTCCGCATCCCGAATTCTGATAATTGACAATTAGCGCCCGAGCCCTGGCTCGGGCGACATTCTCGGATCGTTGGAGACATAGATCCGAGAGATGACAAAGGGGAACCCAGGGAACCAGACGCAGCACCGGCCGAACTAACAATTGATATTCCAGTTAGCCACAGCGACCCGACACGAGTTCTTAAAATTGGGTCACAGCTCGATCCCCTAATGGCAGAGAATTTATCTGATTTCCTCCGAGCGAATCTTGATGTCTTCGCCTGGACACACTCTGATATGCGTGGGATTTCCCCTGCAATTGCGAGCCATATGTTGAATATAGACCCGAAACACGTACCTGTGAAGCAAAAAAGGAGAGGCATGGACTCGGAGAGGTCTACAGCTCTCAAAGAGGAGGTGGATAAACTCAAAGCCAATGGGTTTGTCCGCGACGCCCTCTACCCGGAATGGGTGACCAACCCTGTGTTGGTAAAGAAAGCAAACGGGAAATGGAGAACCTGCGTTGACTATTCTGATTTAAACAAAGCATGCCCGAAGGATAGCTTCCTGCTACCACGAATTGATCAATTGGTCGATTCAACTGTAGGGCATGAATTATTGTCATTTATGGATGCATACTCTGGATACAACCAAATTCCGATGCACATCCCAGACCAAGAACACACCAGCTTTGTCACAAATGTTGGGTTATACTGCTATGTAGTGATGCCCTTCGGACTGAAGAACGCCGGAGCAACTTACCAGCGTCTGGTAAATCGAATGTTCAAAGATCAGATTGGGAAAACAATGGAAGTCTATGTGGATGACATGCTTGTGAAGTCACGACAGTCAAACGACCACATTCGAGACTTGGCGGAAATGTTCGATATACTGAGGCTCTTCGAAATGAAAATCAACCCCGTGAAGTGTTCTTTCGGCGTAGCGTCGGGAAAGTTCTTGGGTTTCATTGTGAATGCACGAGGAATTGAAGCTAACCCGGAAAAGATCCAGGCCATCCGAGATATACAGGCACCTAGAACCATAAAACAGGTACAGAGCTTGAACGAAAAAGTAGCTGCGCTCAGTCGATTCATATCCAGAGCCACAGATAAGTGTGTTCCTTTCTTCGATGTCATAAAGAAAGGAAAGAGAAACTTTGAATGGACGACTGACTGCGAGGAAGCATTCCGAGCCCTGGTAAGACACTTGGAAAGTCCTCCAGTGTTATCAAAACCAGTAGACCACAAGACGTTGTATGTATATTTGGCTGTGTCTCAACACGCTATCAGTACAGCCCTAGTTCGTGAAGAAGACAAGGTTCAAAGGCCGGTGTACAATGTTAGTAAACGACTGACGGGGGCAGAAAAGAATTATCCAAAGATCGAGAAACTTGCCTATTGCCTGGTGATTGCATCACGCAAGCTTCGTCCCTACTTTCAGGCGCACTAAATCAGTGTTTACACTGACCAACCCTTGCGACAGGTACTCCAACGACCGGAACTTCCGGTAGGATGCTAAAGTGGAACATCGAGTTAAGCCAGTTTGATATCACCTACCTGCCGCGAAGGACCATCCCAGGGCAAGCATTAGCTGACTTCGTTGCTGAGTTCACCATTCTGGATGAACCGAGTGAAAATCACAAAGTAATCCCTCCTATCCGATGGAAGATGTTCACTGACGGGGCATCTAACGACCGTTGGCCGGGAGGTGGGATAGTTCTGGTAACTCCCGAAAACCGATCGATTTGCTACGCTTTGAAGCTCGAATTTATAGCGACAAATAACGAAGCCGAATACGAAGCACTGATTGCTGGCTTAAGACTTGCCAATGAACTGAGGGTAAAGTCCATCGAAATCTTCTACGACTCACAACTGGTGGTATATCAGGTACGGTGAGACTATCAAGCGAAAGGACGGAGACTGGCTCCTTACCTTGCTCGGATCCGGGAGCTACTAGTAAACCTGGAATATTATGACATTTCGCATGTCCCGCGCGAACAGAACAGGGAGGCCGACTCGTTGGCTAAATTCGCGAGTACTGGCGATGCACAGCAGATGGGATTGTTCCCTGTCGAGACTCTGCTTGCTCCAAGTATAGACATGATGGAGATAGATCTCGTCTTGGAGACCAAACTCGAAAGGGGATCATGGCTGACCCCGATCAAACAATACTTGCTATACGGAGACTTACCTGAGAAAAGAAGCGAAAGACGCCAAGTCCTTCGTAAGGCTTCGCGTTATGTAATGCAAGACGGGATAATGTATCGGAGGGGATTCTCGACCCCCTTACTCCGGTGCGTGGCCCATGATGAGGTAAAACGGGTGTTGGAAGAAGTCCATGAGGGAGAATGTGGTGATCATACCGGGGGGCAAACTTTGGCGAGGAAAATCCTCCGCTATGGATATTATTGGCCGATTGTAAATCGGGATGCTGCAGACTATGCGAGAAGATGCGACAAATGCCAGATATATGCAAAGATTCCGAGAGCTCCGCCAACGGAACTCACACAAATGGTTAGTCCCTGGCCATTTGTAATGTGGGGAATCGACCTAATTGGATCATTGCCCATAGCCAAAGGAGGCGCGAAATATGCAATAGTGGCAGTCGATTATTTCACCAAGTGGGCGGAAGCAGAGCCAATGGCCACAATCACCACCAAGAAAGTCATTAATTTCGTTGTACGAAATATCATATGTCGTTTTGGCCTCCCACAGACCATCATAACGGACAACGGAACTCAACTCGAAAGCAAGGAATTCAAAGAGTTCTGTCAGAGGTATGGCATTGAGAAAAGGTTCGCAGCAGTTGCTCACCCGAAGGCGAATGGGCAGGTAGAAGCCGTCAATAAAATCATCAAGTCCATATTGAAGAAGCGTTTGGAAAAGGCTAGAGGCAAGTGGGTGGATGAACTCCCAACAGCGCTTTGGGCCTATAGAACTACCCACAAGACCGCGACTGGCTACATACCATTCGCATTGGCGTACGGCACGGAAGCCGTCATACCCGTAGAACTTGAAGTTCCGTCACACCAGGTAACCTATTACGATCCTGCGTCAAACCGGGATCTCCTATTGGAATCATTAGACTTCATTGATGAGAAATGCGAAGAAGCTGATTTGAGAGCAACCTCATACAGACACCGAGTCGCTAAATATTATAATGGAAAAGTCCAGCCAAGAACCTTTAGTGTGGGAGATCTCGTTTTGAAACGAGTCTTTCCAACCCCTTCGCAAATGAATCCCGCATGGGAAGGTCCATACGTCATCGAACGGAGGCTTGGAGAAGGAACTTTCAAGCTAACGACTGTCGATGGTGCGACACTCCCCCGAGCAAGGAACAACGAGCATTTGCGGCGTTATTACACTTAGTCTATTTCCTTTATGCGGTAGTTGCATTTATTTCCAGTATGCTTTCTTCTTGGCATGTAATAAGATAATCTAGCTTGTTTTCATCAATAAAGGCTTGAAGCCATCTTTTCCATGAATGACCAATGTCTCTTCGTATGATATTCCTATGACGCGCAATTAAAAATTATGATATCCTGGCTAGCGTACGAATGCTTATAATAAACGATTCAATATCTCAAGTCCCCGGAGTGCGGACTGGAGTACTCTAAGTCCCCAGAGTGCGGACTCTAGTATAAACGACAAAAAATCTCCAAGTCCCCGGAGTGCGGACTGGAGTACTCTAAGTCCCCGGAGTGCGGACTCGAGTATAAACGACAAAAAATCTCCAAGTCCCCGGAGTGCGGACTGGAGTACTCTAAGTCCCCGGAGTGCGGACTCGAGTATAAACGATTCAAAATCTCCAAGTCCCCGGAGTGCGGACTGGAGTACTCTAAATCCCCGGAGTGCGGACTCGAGTATAAACGATTTTAAATCGCCAAGTCCCCGGAGCGCGGACTGGAGTACTCTAGGTCTCCAGAGTGCGGACTCGAGTATAAACGATTTGAAACCTCCAAATCCCCAGAGCGTGGACTGGAGTACTCTAAGTCCCCAGAATGCGGACTCGAGTATAAATGATCCGAAATCTCCAAGTCCCCAGAGTGCGGACTCGAATACAAATGACTCGAAATCTCCAAGTCCCCGGAGCACGGACTGGAGTACTCGAAGTCCAGTGTATAGACTTAATTACAAGCAGTTCAGACCTCTGAGTTCCTTGAATAGGAACTACGACGCAAATGACTTGGATATGTCAAGTCCCAACATACGGGCTATGAAATATTCTAGGTGCTTGAAGCACCAAGTGGAGATTGATCAAATCCAGGGAAGCTCCCAAGCCATGTAAAGACGAACCAAGAAGTCTAAGTTACCCATAACAATTCAGATTCCAATCACAACCATAAAAGAAATTGAATAATAAAAGTCTTTTGAGAAGACAAAAGTGAAGATCAAATTTTATTCACAAAAAGCTTCCCGTTACAAAAACGCTCCGAAGTCCGGAGCCAACAGCCTATTTACACAGTCTACAAAAATTAGTACATGACTTAAACTAGTTCTCGTTGAACGGGGACGACGGTCATTTCTTGTGTTTCTTTGACTTCTTCCCGGATGGTTCCTTCCCAGAGCGCTTACTCTTGGAATCCTTCCCTGACGGAGGGGTGACGACCGAAGACGTAGAGGGAACATCCATGGGCTGGGACTTGCCAGGAAAAATGATCTTCAATGGTTTGTTCAGAGGATCGTCCAGGTCCACTTCACGCAGCTCGACCTTGACTGAGGTCGTATCTCTTTTCTCTTTCTCGAGCCGTTCCTTCATGCTCAAGTCGGATGTGTGCTCAGAGGCGCCTGTGATTTCTACTTCGAAACTTTCCGAGGAAGAGTCAGATTTGCCTTCATCCAGCGCCCCGATTACTTGAGCATCTAGACCAGGATCTCCGCCGACTTGAGTAGCCTCACTCGCCTTTATCTCCACCTCCTTGGCGGCATCGCTCCTCAAAGTGGGCTCGGGGTCAGAACAGCCTGCACAGAAGACACGAAAATAAACAAGTGTTAGAACACAACAACTTCTGAGGGAACGAGAAAGATCTTTGTGAAGCCCAGAGGTTACTCACCAGATGCCGGTGGGTTCTCAGTCGCCAGGGGGGTCCCGCACTTCGGGATGGGAGATAAAACATGAATGCCAAGCCCGGGGGATTCCGGGTCATAACCAACGTGCTGCTCGAAGGGGTCAAGTGTTGACCGACTGGCCGATTGAGTAGGCACGTGAACTGGGGGCACAACGCCAGAAGGGTCCGTAGCCACCTCTTTCCCTTTCCTGGAGGGAGAACCTTTGCTGTAGAGGGCTTTAGCCGTCGATAAATCTGAAGGCTCCTTCCTCCTCAGGAATTCTTTTATCAATGCTTCTTCGTCGACCTCATCGGCGCCGCTCTCAACCTTCCTGATCTGAATCAGGGTCTCCCATGTCTCGGCCAATGACTCAAGGTAGCCGTCGCCTAGAAAAGTTAGATCTCGATGCATGAGAACTCGGGCATTGAACTCAGCGATGAGCGGGTCGAATTCGGTCTTTATCTCCTCCCTGCCTTCTTCCCTGGCCGCCTCGAGGCGAGAGTCGATGTCGACATTTGCTGCCCTTTTACCTTCCTCACGGGCCTCATTCCTCAGTGCCTCGACTTTGGAGAGATCGTCTTCAAGTTTCCCCTTTAGGAGTCGGGTGGCGACAATCTCATCACAATAATGTTGTGCCTCAACCTAGGCAGCCACTTTCTCTTTCCTCTCCTCGAAAAGTTGCTCTTCGAGTTCCTTAACCCGATAACTAAGTGTGTCCCGCTCCTTCTGAACGGAGTCTTTCTCCAAAGCTAATGCCCCACACCGTTGAACCGCTTCATCGAGCTCTTTCTTATGAGTCAATTCAAGGCGGGAAACAGCCTAGGCAGTGTCCTTAGCGCTCTGACGAGTAGCTTCAAGCTCGGACTTATAGGCGGCAATTTCTTCATCCTGGGCCTTAATGATATCCCTGTCACGAATAGCTTCAAGCTTTAGGCGGTCAATTTCGTGCTGGCGCTCCATAGAGACTTCAGAAAGTTTCTCAGCCAGATGGACGAACGCGTCATGTTGCACGCAGACGTCATTGGTACAGGCGATAGCATTTTGTTTGACATCTCCGGGAATAGGATGAATCGCCGAGAGGAACTTTAACCCATCAAAACAAATCTTCGAAAACTTAGCCTTAAGTTCGTTCAATCTCTCCGACACTGTCGGATCTGTTACGGGAGCGGGAGGAGATGGCTTTGAAAGTTCGCCCTTCCTATGAGAATCTCGGGAGTGCCGGGTAGAAGAAGAGTCAGAGTGTTGGTCCCGGGGAGCATCAGAATGCGACCTCTTATGGCCACGTTTGTCTTTGCTTCGCTCCTGATAAGAAGAGGTCTCCTGGCGGTGTTCGGGCTGATAATAAGTTTTCTTCCGGGATGACGAGTCCCGAGCATGATAATCTCGGTCGCTGTCGCTGTCTCTGTCTCGGCGCTTCCCGAGGCCTGAGTCCCGACCAGACTGGCGTAAAGTCGACGAACCGCGAAGGCGGTCGTATCCGTGAGAGCGCCCCATGTCACCTGCAATCAAACAATAGCGAATTAGCGAGAGAGCAGAATGGTGAAAGAAAAGTAGGTGCAAAGTGAAATGCATGTGTCTGTGTGTGTCCTAGTGCTACCCCCCGACGGACCAGTGGCTTTGCTAACGGGAGTTTTTTCCCCTTGGATCGGGGCCGGGACGCCCGCATCACCCCTGACGGGTGAGCGAAACTTAAACAGCTCCGGGTCATCGAAATCATAGTCGAGCAAGTCGTCGGGAATGGAGAGGTTCGATAAGCCTTTCAGAGAACTTCCAACGCGCTGTGAAGAAGCCTCTTTCTCTGGCTGAACAGGCGTAGCTTTGGAAGTCCCACCAACCTTCTCTTTCCTCAACTTGCGCGCCAGCTCCTTTCTCCCCTTCGAAAGGGAAGATGACGTTTCGATATCATGAACTTCAGCTGCAGGACCTAAATCCTCACCTCGCTTTTTAGGTGGCTCGCCTAGAATTTCCCCTTCTTCCGGTGCTTCAAGAGAAGGGCGAACGGATGATTCAGGCAATTTTTTCCCTCTGACGGGCACGGACTTGGGAAGCGATACGCCCTCTGGAAGGCTAACCCGGCGGCCAGGGGCTAGCAAGCCGAACTTCGATAGTGACTCATTGGAAATGAGGGCTCGGATATCTCGCTCTTCAGCAGGAAGAGCTCTAATGGCGTCGACAGCATCGGAGTACCCCCGGCCCTCGGGACGGGGGACGAGATCTGAAAAAATAGAACAATGAGTTAGGAGAAGTTCAACCTCAATCGGGAACGGACATCAACTCAGAGAAAGGACTTACTTCTTTCAACCCACCGCCTCGCAAAGCCATGGGGGCAGCGCACGTAAAACCACTCCTGTTTGTACAGGGCGAATTTGCTACTCCACGCGCTAGTGAAAAGTTGGCACTTCCGATGTGGCTCAAGAAACATGTAAGAGGGGTTTTCTCCCCGTTTCTTGGTCATATAGATGTACCTTATATCGCCGGGAGTTGGAGGCCTGGAGAAGACGGCCATGAAAAGCATGTACGTGCCATAAATGAAAGCGTGACCATTTGGATGAAGTTGAGATGGGGCGACGTCCAGATACTGCAGCACGTCGCGAAGGAATAGATTGAAAGGTGGCACGCTACCAACCCAGCACATGAACTTGCTACACGCCGTATATCCCACTGGGGGCAGATGTGGGCGGTCATGCCCCGACGGAACGAGCACGTCAGCAAACGGAATGTCATGAGTAGAACATATCCGCTTAAGAGCGGCCTCAGTGACTCTCGAAGCCTGTAAGTCAACTGGGTCATCCAGTAAAATCGACGATTCCAAAGTATCGGGAGCCCAGTCATGAGCGGGAGAAACCGACGGGTCAGTTGTGTCGGGGGCCGTTCGCTTAGAAGACGGCCCAGGTTTGTCGGAAAGTGTAGCAGAACAGGATCTTTTGGACATCTTGAATAAATAGCAGACCCAACCAAGCACCTGTGTGAACTATACTCGAAAAATGATCGATGTTAGAATTAACAACGCAGATAACCCCCCCGTGTGGTGTGTGAACTAGTGCAATCAATCGTGCATAAGCATTTAATATAACGTCAAGCCTAAAAACATCGCTTCCGAAAACCGTCATCGCTGACCGTCTCCAAAAGCCTTCTGAATAACGACTGCAGTAAGACACTAGAGGTAATTATCCGATTATGCCAAGTAAAGACCAGTTATGAAATTGGGCAAGGAGAGTATGTTCGGCATTTGTATATGTCCGGCATTTATGTGTGCTCGACACCTAATTATGCTCGGCATGCTAACTATGTTCGGCATGAAGATAGGTCCGGTACTTATATATGGTCGGCATGTTAAGTATATTCGGCATTTGCTTGTGTTCGGCATTTAGGTCTGTTCGGCACCTAGTTATGTTCGGCATGATAGTTTGTTCGGCATTCACTTGGGTTCGGCATTAAGGTCTGCTCGGCACCTAGTTATGTTCGGCATGATAGTTTGTTCGGCATTCACTTGGGTTCGGCATTAAGGTCTGCTCGGCACTTAGTTTGTTCGGCAGGATAGTTTGTTCGGCACTCAAGTACGTTCGGTATGTTGGTTTGCTCGGCATGGAGGTAGGCTCGGCATTTATGTACGCTCGGCATAACAGTTTGTTCGGCTAAAGTAGTGGCTCGGCAGGGCTACAATTCGGCATACGACCATCGTCCGGCCCAGCTTCAGTTCGCACTGAGCTAGTGTCGTTCGGCCAAAACTACGCCGTGCCAAACTAAGATTATGCCGAGTCCAAACACTCGGCATATCCTCCATACCTTCTCCTCCTCCGCCGAACACTCACTAATGATCCTACAAGGCATTCGAATTTGGTTCTCTCTCTCTCTACAACTAGACGCTCGACCTTGGAAACATTCCAAATCGAACTTAAGTCCCCACCAACAGCGAATCGATGGGGAATTGCCAGAAGAGGAACTCGGGTAAGAAGATACCTAGTACGTGGATCGAACGTAGGAAAGTTATGAGAAACCCTTGAATTCTGATTGCACGAATGGTTTGTGAGCCCGGAATTGTAAAAGCAAGATGTGAGAAAAGAGAAGGAAAGAAGGCGGCTTTTATAGAGAAGAAGAGGAAGATGAAGGGACTCTGACCGGCTCTACCGGCTAAAATGGTTTCACTCGGCTTTCAGTCATTCGGCACTCGCATCATTCGGCAAGATCGTTCGGCATCCTTGGCATTCGGAGGCAATGCACTAATCCAGTAGTTCAAAGCACACCCTGTTCGAACACACGGTGTACTTTGGGGGGCAAAATGTTACCTGAAGAATCGACCAGGCAACTAGAACGTTCGGCATGCAGGGTTGTACTCGGCACAAATGAGCACTCGACACGTTTGAACGTTCGTCAGTCAAGGGTTGTACTCGGCATTGAAGAACGTACGTCCATCCAGGTTTGCACTCGGCACGAGACCTTCAGCATTTCACTCGGCACACCCTCCACTCGGCCTGCTCTTCACTCGGCATACCCTTTGTTCGGCACATCCCGTGCTCGGCATACCCTTTGTTCGGCACATCCTGTGCTCGGCATATCCTTTGCTCGGCATGTCCTGTGTTCGGCATTCCCTCTACTCGGCGTATCCTTTCACTCGGCATCCACGCCTCACTCGGCATCCCAGCATCGTTCGGCCCGCTTCCTCCATTCAACAGAAAGATCCATCGACTTGGAAAGGAGGGCTCGGCATGCCGACCGTTCGGCATGTTCCACTCAGCATGCAGGGCGCGTCCTATCTAGACCGAGCTGTCTAGCCATCTGGCCCACCAGGGAAGTCCAACCCACATTCGTCTATAAATAGAGGGGCAGGGGCATAGAAAAAAGGGAGGAGATTTCAGAGAACACAGGGGAGACCCTGCCGCATCCAAACCTCATCCAAGACTTCTACTTTTATTTCACAATGGTATTCGAATACTTAAAAGCGGATTGTATCTGTAATCAAGTTTAAAGTGAAGAAATAAAGGATCAACTTCAAAGTGGACGTAGGCTACAACGCCGAACCACTATAAATTCTGTGTTCTCGTCTCCCGCATTTTAATTTATATTATCTTCTCTATTTTAATTTATCTTCTTCATTAATCTCTCTACACAAAATCTCTAAGGGTGTTAGTGACCAATTTTGGCGCTAACAGAAATTGATGTGTAAACAAAAATTGTCTGTTTAGTATAGATTTAGGTTTATAATTTTAATTTAGTTAAACTGAAAATCTGTGCCTCTGAAAACAAATATAACAGTCAATATTTTTAATAAGTAAAAATATCAAACCTCTTAAATCATTGAAATAGTTTTATAATTTGAATACAAGTATGGAATTATGATTTCTAAAACAAAAATCACATTTTTAGTTAAATGTTGTGTGAGCATTTCTGTATTGAGAAGTATGGGGATTTTTGGGTTTATCTGGTGATTCAGGTGATTTTGGGTTGTTACGGTGCTTCTTGGAGGTAGAGGGTAGATGGATGAGTAGGGGAAAATTATCAGGTAGATGATCAGAGGTTGGTGGCGACGGCAATAGCTATTTTCAGGTTTTAACCCTAGTTTCTGAAGGTAGGAGTTTTTGTAGATTTTTGATTCCTCTGTTGCACCGATTGTTGCAAGACTTTGGAAATTGGAAGAGGGGTCATAGATGGAGCGATGGTCGGAGTCGTAGGTGATCAGATGGTCGGGAATGGGTCGTCGCGATGGTTGACAGGTTTGGGATATTTGGTGCTGTGATGTTCCAGGTTTCTTGATTCACTCGAATTTGACTTCGAGCTGCTATGGGGATTTCGGGTGGTCGTGATCAGGTGAGTGGTTGGTCGGCGACTTGGTGGAGTTGGCTATGGTGGTTGGAGATCGCCGCAGTGCCGATGCATATGCACCGTGCATATTTTGTCTGATGATCTACTTTGGGTATGTGCAGGAGGATGGGCTTGAAGTTTTCTCGGATAGAACGAGTTGTTTACTCTAAGCAATTAGGTTGTGAACTCGGAGCATTTGGGAGAGGTCTCGGGTAAGTGTTAGTTTCAGGTTATAAAACTTGACAGTATGCAGTTTTTAAAATATGAATGAAATTTAATCTTTTATAAGCAGGATTTAAACAGTTTTTTTAAATGCAAGGTTTAAATTTGAATTCAAGTGAACTTTTGAATTCAAAGTTTTAAAAATAATTTTTTTAAATTTAAGTAAGATTTAAATTAAGTTTTAAAATCAAGTTTAAATATTGTTTCAAGATTACTATGAATCCATATTTTTGATTTAGATCAGTTTTGTAAATTTTATAATATTGAACAAGTTTAAAATGTTTTAAAGAAGAATTTAAAAATAAGTTTGTTTTCAAATAAGTTTTAAACCTGATAAAATTCTTTATAAAGGTTTCTTGAGTATTTGAAAAAAATTATGAAGCATGTTTAACTTAAATTTGAAAAGTTAAATAATCAATTTATTTTTTTAAAGCATGTTTCTTTTAAATAAATTAAGTAATTTAATTTTGAACTTTTCTTATATAAATATCTTATATAAGTAATGATGGTACTTTACTTTTATTTTAAGGTTTATAAATTTATTTAAATTTGGACAAATGTTTAAATAGTTAAACATTTTGAATCTTAAATTTTAAAATGGAATTTGAATTTAAATTTAGCAATGTATTGTTTTAGATTCATTTGAATGTTAATGAAGTCATTAATAAGTAAATGAATTATCTTAGAAATATTTAAGATAGTAAAAGAATTTAATTAAGTAATAACTTATTATTTGATTTAAATAATGATTTGGATTAATTTTTAATTAGAGATGATTAATAAGGATTAATCTAAGATAATTTTTCTTAAGTAAGTGATTAAAGAAAATGTTGTTAATTAATAAAGATAATTATCTAAGGATAATTAAGTAATTAATTAATGTGATTAACTTTGATAATTAATTAGATTAATTAATTGAAGAAAATCAATTGTAAATTGTTTTGATAAAAGTAATTAAGGATTAATTACTTATTTTAATTAATTTTGATAATGTGATTTGTTTAAGTTAATTAATTTAGTTTAATTAATTTAAGAAATCATTTGATGATTTAATAAGAGTAATTACTTAATGTAATTAATGGAGCATTATTACTTAGGAAAGTAATAAATGATAATTACTGGAATGTAATTAGTGAAGATGATTTATAATAAAGTAATTTGGATAATTACTTTTGTAATTAATCAAGGGATTAATTAATGAAGATAATTAATTATGGAACAGTTAATTTGTTATGAGTAATTAAGGGTAGTTAATTACTAGATTGATATTAATCAAGGGTGATTAATAATTGTATTTTTTTAATTTAGATTTATTACTAAATGTAATTAATTTTAATAAGTAATTTATTTAAATATAAATTAGAGACCATTAATTAATATGATTAATGATGTAATTAAGAATTTTTTAATTAAGGAATAATTAATAATTAAGTGATTAATTAATGTAATTAATTAAGGATAAACGTAATTAATTATAGTTCATTAATAAATGAAGTAATTAAATGTTAATTACTTATGATTAAGGTTAAATAATTTGTAAGATTATTTAATGGCTAATTACTTATTGTAATTAGAGTATGATAAATCAAAGGTGTTTAATCAAGTTGTATACTTAGGGAATGATTAATTAACTAAGTTAATTAATTAATGGATATGTAAGCAGGATTTATAGATGTGGTAATTAAATTAATTTATTTTAAATTAATTAGAGATAATAGTAATTAATTTAATTTATTTTAAATTAATTATAGATGGTGGTTAATAAATCATTGCTTATGGATGATATTGATATTCCATTGGATGGTTGTGATCTCAATAATGAGATGAGTGGTATCTATATGATATGGATGCTTAGTTAAAGTATGATAATATGGATTATCTGGTTGTGATGATTATCTGTTTGTGATTATGATACGGGTTATCTGTTTGTGATTATGATACGGGTCATCTGTTATGATATGTGAATTATCTATCTGTGTGTAAATAGATAATGATGAATTGAATTTATTGTTCAAACTAAATTCACTTGGACATTAAGATGGCGTTTGGATTTCGATGAGACCGGGATCGGGTTTCGAAATTTGGAATTCCGAAAACCACATCGATCCAAATTAAACGTTAGGTCGTGAATCTCAAGTGAAGAGTGAAGACTCGAGGTGTAAGGACTATTCATGTTAATACTCTGAGGGTGATTCCAATACGAGTTTAACGGGGATAGTACTTTCAGGTTCGAGATGGTAATTCAGAGTGCAAGGGTTATCGTCCTTAACTCTGAGGGTGATTCCAAAATGAGTGTAATGAGATAATGCCTTCGGTTTCGTTCGAACCCGGAACGAACTTGTATGGATTGAATGCTTTCAGAACATCGTCAGGTGGACGATGGGCATTCTAAGATTGATGTGTCCTATAAAGGCAATCGTAGCCTCAAGCCTCATCCACCGGGAATGGCTAAAACAGGAGAGGTGCAGCAAGGCTAAGTGGGTCACGCCCAAGTAGGATGAGATTTACCCCTGTCTAGAGGTCCCTTTTTATTTCGGTTGTGTGGCAGTTGGCGATGGCCAATCTACGGGGTGGTCTTATTCGGGACTGTCCAGTAAGGAATGGTTCCGGCTTTGTGTTGCAGGGGATTGGGAGTGATCCTCGGTACGGTGATCTAGGCCACGTACTGTGACGGGCGGTACCTCGGTAGCCATGCCATTGATGGAATCCAAAATCCAATAAGTGCCTGTACGGTATTGATTGTGCCCAACTATGTTGGTACGTGAGATGTAAGCATTCCAGCTATTTCTGTATTTTATTTTGAAAACCCAAGACACTATTATAATATCACTGGATTTCCTATCAAACGTTTTGGTTAGCGTAAGGTAAATTTTTTTCCATGTTTATGTGTTGGAAGTCTTACGTGATACCTTTTGTTTTCAAAGGATTTTCAAAGTTATGCAACTTTTAAACCCGTTTACTCACACCAGACCCATGTCTGACCCGAGTGTTTATTTTCTGTTTTGTTAAACTCTTGGGTACTCATATTATGTATGAGTAGTCAAGTGATTCGAGATTGCTTTGACGAGTTCTGGAGGAGATATGGAGCATGAGGCTTTAGCCTGTAGATATATATAGAGGTTCCGCTGTGTTTGAGTTGTATCTGTTTTCTCCGATGTACTTGAATTGTAATTGGTAGACAGATGTTTATAACCGTCTAGTTTGTGTTGTATTAGCTGTATAACTCTGATGTATATGATACTATGTAATGTTTTATGTGATATAATATAATTTATTCGTTCCGCTATGAGATTCTGATGTTGTTTGTTTTCTTTCTTTCCTATCTTTTCTCTTTACTATCCCTTTCTTTCTTCTTAATGATGCGTCTTTCTATGGAATGAAAGGCGGATCGTTACAATTTCTTTCAAATACATATCTGTAGTATTTAAATTGAGTAAAACTGTAAGTAACCTGTATATTCAAACACTCTGCTATCAATTGTTTTCAAATACATATCTGTGTGTTATAAGTTTGGTTGTATTTCTGTAACTTTATGGAATTCATTCATGCAACCCAAATCAGATTTTAAGATTTGTTGATTTTTATCACAAATAAATATTTCACTGTTATTCCTATCTTAGAAATTATTTGATAGATTAAAAATCCTGAAATTATTTGTAAAACCATCATCATTCATTAGCAAACAACTTCCATTTGAAACTCGGAGTCAAATGTTGATTAAATTTAAGGATTTGAATTTTTGAAGCCAAAACATAGCCTGTGAAAACAACAGAGAACGGAAAATGTATATACAGGAACCTGATATTCACAATTCAATCTTCATTCACAAATAACATTAATTTAAGCATTTATGCATCATCACACTTCAATCTATAACATGTATTCAGGTTGATCCACAGATCTTTAAATTGTTTATAAATATAAATGTTTACTTACATATAAACAAACACACATTATCACAACACAATTTGTCACACGCATCAAGTTAATCATAGAATTTTAGAATTGTTTTTAGCAGAAAGATTTACTCACAAATTATGGACAGAGGGCAGAGGAGCAGACTCTGTTTCCAGGTTGATGTCTAATTTGAACTCCTTTTGTTTTGTTGAATTTGAATCTTTGCTTGCTGAGTTGATTTTTGCATGTTTGAAACTTTGAAATTGATTTGATCTTGCTTGAATTCTTGCATTTTGTTTTTTACTGGATTTTGTTTTACAGGTAATTGCTCCTGATTTTTCTTAGTCTGTAGATATGAAGATAGAAAAAGGGAATGAAGAGAAAAGTATTTGTTTATATAAGTTTACATTAGGTTTTATTAAAAATTAAAAGAAAATTAAAATAAAAGTGACACTTGTCTTTTTCCTTATTTAATTTGTTAACACATGTTGTTTAAGAGATTTATAACTTAACACATGTAAATTTGCATGTATTAATTGATTTTAATATGTTTTCTTTATTATTATTATTATTATATATATATATATATATATATATATTTAAAAGCCTTTATAAATACATATTTTAGTTTATATAATAAATTCTTTTAAAGGAAAATACTATAAAACAATTTATGTTCTTAATAAAAATCCAATAAAATACATTTTAAAATCAAAGTATAATTTAAAATATATATAACTATCTTTTGAATTTCAATTTAAATATCCAAATTCAAATTAAATTTCAAATCAATCTAAACAAATACAATTTCAACTTGTATATAATAATTCTGTTTTAAAATCTACGTATATATATACAACACAGTTACAAATATAAATATTTATTTGATCAGATTCATTTGTTCAATCTAAAATTTCAGTATTTTTTTATTTATTAACCCAATTATATTATTAATTACAATGCCCAGAAATCCGGGTTATTACATTCCTCCCCCTTAGAATCTTTTCGTCCTAAAAAAGGAACGAAGCCAGAATTTATTAAAATGCTTAAAATTAGATAAATTTTTTTTGATCATTTTAAAACACCTTTAAAAATCTATATAATATTACTAAAATAGCTTTTATAAATATACTTTTATAACTCGATGTTTCAACAAGTCCATCCTTATTCTCATAGAAATTCGGTCATACGTTGATTAGGCGTAAGAATGAAAATCTATAAGTACTTGGTAAACCCGTTTTTCCACACCTAGTGAAAATACTTTAGAAAATAATTTTATTGAAAATATGAAAAACATTTTTGAAAGTAGAGAAAATCTCCTTGGTGAGAATGCTCTGGAAATCATCACCCCCATCCATGGTCGTAGTTACATTTCAGGGTTACGTTGCCATCGCAGCAAAAGTCCATGTAACTGTAGGCTCTCCGCGGCCTCTCGATTACGCCATGTAACCCATGACAGATTGCAGTTACATTCCAGGATTACGTTGCCATCACAGGCAAAGTCCATGTAATTGCAGGCTCTCTGCGACCTCTGATTTTCGCTGTCGAAATGAAACTTCTCCGCTCGTACATAGGTCGCTGTCTACCGATATAAAATCAAACGCAGACTGTTGGCTCTCAGCAGCACACACGACTTTCGCTATGTTACCATAGGTCGCAGTCTACCGATATAAAATCAAACGCAGACTGTTGGCTCTCAACGGCACACACGACTTTCGCTATGGTATACACTACTCATAATTCCCAAGAACTAGTTTTGTCCGGACTCCTCACAGGATCAACTTTAGAACCCCCCTTGGGTCTCAAGGCGGCACCACCCGGTGGCACTCTTGAGAAGTTCATTTCAAGGGAGCGCCTTTTTCTCCAGGGCCATCATCAAAACACTTTATACTATATACATATAGTATCTTTCAAATCATACACCTAGTATGATCTCATATAAGGCTCTTTTACACAAAATCGATTATCCCGAAATCGATAATTCTCAAACTAGGCTTTTCAAATTCAAATATTGATTTTACCCAAAAATCGAAAGCCTTTCCAAATTCAAAGATTCCCAAAACCCTTTTTCCAAAATCCTCATATGATTCTTTATATATAAATAAATATATATAATTTTTAAAACTTTGGATCATTTCAATCTTGTATATAACTCCTTTTGTACTTCAATCATTTTCAAGAATCCTTTCCTTCCAGCAATAGATTCATCAAGGGGAAGATTTATCTTATATAACAAAGATATATAGCTTTGTTTATTCGAAACAAATATTCATAATTTGATTACTCCTTTAAATATCATTTTCATTCAAATTCGTATGATGTACACTTATCATCCGTACGATATACCAATCTATCGCTTGCTCGACACACAATTTCACTTTCGAACTAGTATCGTCCACCCGACTTCCTAGTGCGGACACAGATCAGGTTTCTTGATCAGAAACCGTCATTCTCCTTGCATGGCCATAACTATGATAGAGAATATCCAGAACCAATCAACAATCCATATCCAGGTTCGCCGTCGAAAATCGAGTGAAAAATCCCAACTTGGATCGATATATCTATCTCGAAATTCTATGCTCAAATCTGGATCAAATCGCTATGCGAATAGAATAATATACGTACACCCTACGTATTTAACTTCATTGATTATTAGCCAAACCAATTTCCTTTCTATTCACATTCACTTAAATTTTCACTCACTTATTTACAATGTCCTCAATTCCATTAAATTATCACTTCAATTCTTATCTCGGTTGGGTATTTAATTAATAACAGTTTGAACTCCGACCAGTTTATATTTAAAAAATAGCTTGAAAATTTTAAAAATAGATAAGTAGTTGAAAAATAATTATTAGTTTGCAAAATAGCTGTAAAATAGTTAACTAATTATAAAATAGTTGAAAAATAGTTAAATAGTTATAAAATAGTTAGATAATCACAAAATGGTTCAAAAACAATAATTAGTTTATAAAACAGTTACAAAATAGTTAAATAACTCCAAAAGTAGTTACAAAATAAGTATAAAATAATTTTGAGTTTAATAAGAAAGGTTGTATATATCAAATAGCTTGGAAAAATAAATTTATATTGAAACAATTTATATTGAAAATAGTCCAGAGTCAAACTGTTCACATCCCCAACAATTCAATTTAAATTTCCACTTCCATTTAAATTGACCCAATTCCAATTTGAAAAAAACTCCAATTCCATTGGACTTGATTTATTCCCAATTCAAGTTGAATTAATTCTCAATTTCTTTCCAACTTCAAATCAAATTCCATTTGATTCTTACTTATTCAACTTTATTTACAGTTCCAAATTATTCAAATAAATTTGACTAATTTCATTGAATCCACTTCATTTCGTATCATTTCAATTCCTGCTTGAATTAAATCCCAATTCCCATTCAAATTTTAAACCTTCAGATTAATAACCTTTCCACTTAAGTTTAGAATTTGCTTTACTTTGGGTTTCACATCATACCACATTCCAAAGAAAATTCAAAACTCAATCTTAGAGTTAATTTCATATTTATTTCCTTTGCACACTAGGTCTTTTTAAATTTTTAAACCATCCTTGGTTTTAATTTCAAAACAAATCCCTTAAAAAATCTTCCCAACATTTCTTGTTTTAAAATATGACTATATTCGAAATAGTCTAAACTATATTATTTACTATTCCTTTAACTCTTTGAAACAATTGATTATTTCTTGACTTAGGATTTTAAAACGTCGCAATTTTAAAATCCCACTTTAATTTAGAAGTTACACTCATCTTATAAATGTACTTCATTTGGCTTATCTAATAACAAATATGTCATTATTAAACACAATTAATTAAATTCATTGTGGCAGCGATCAAGTTTTGTTTATGGATAATTGAATGGTATTGAATGTTTTGAATAAGTTTGGATATTGGATATGTTATATGTTATATGTGATTGAAATGTTGGGTATTTCATTTGGATATTGGATTCGAAGAGACCGGGGTCAGGTAATATCCAAAACCACTTCGATTCTCTATAGATTGTGAAATCAATAAGCTGAAATGGAATGATTTAAGTGAATTGGACTATTTAATAAAAAATTTGGTGCTTAGAAATTGATATGAGAAATAAGCGATGTCTATGACAACTTGTGAAATTGTATATTTATGCAAGTTACCTGGGTTATATTTATATAAGTTGTATGTTTTTGTATTCCATATTAGATGAGTTTACTCACGCTGGTTTCCAGCCTGACCCGGGTGTTACTTTGATGTAATGCTCGGGTCAGACCGAGTATTATAGAATTTTCAGGTAAAGACGTTCTGGAGCTCAAGAGGTGAGCTGGATGGCAGGAACGTACGGAATATTTTCACTATGATATATGTAGTTGAATACCGAGGACATGTTGTTTAAACTGTCTAGTGTTGTGAAAATGATGTAACTATGATATACAAAAATGTAAATGTACTGATACAGTTCTTCTTTGTAAACTGTTATTTTATTTTATATTATATTTTTATCCGCTGCGAATGTGAGAATCTGTGTTTTGGTGTTTCTGTTTTCTTATTTTCTTCCTTCTATCTCTTTCTTCTTTTTCTAACTATCTGGAATTTTCGGGTTTGAAATTTCCGGGTCGTTACAAAGTGATTATTTGGAAAATTCATTGTATGTTATATTTTCACTTAACGCCTTTTCGAGGACGAAAAGTTTTGAGTGGAGGAGTATGTAACGACCCGTACTTTTGACTATTGTAGGTTAATAAATATAATGAAATTTTTGAACGAACATGGGTAAAATATAATGATTTGTTAATATTAATTATTGGATAATTTAGATTGTTTAAATTTAATATAGGAGATTATTTTAATAATTAAATTATGGATTTAATATGATTAAAATGGTATCGTAAATTGATTCAAATTTATATAAATATGAACGAAGATGGTAAACATTTAGAATTGGATTTAAATGTGAATAATTTAAAATTTGAAATTTTATATATTAATTGACGAGTAAAAATAGATGATTTGGCCACTGTGTTGGATTTCGACAAAACCAGTTCCATCAAATCCGTAATAGCGAGTTATTGTAGAATTTTAAGTTTCGTAGCGATCAAACTTGTCGTTTGACCGTGCGAGCTTGAAACGCGTACAAAATTATTTTGGAATTTAATTAAAATAATTGATTCTGAAAAGTTATCTTCTGCATACGATCGAATTATCCTCAGAACTAGTTCCATTGCGTTCGGAATGGGGGTAAAACATTACAAACGCCTAGCGTCATGCTTCATTTGGAGTTCGAATCCACGCTGGTTATCGGACGAGATATTTCATATATTTTAATAATAAACGTCTACATCTTTATCTCAACTCGTTCAAACCCATATCCACTTAACCCTTTATTCTTCCCCTTTTTATTTTTCAACTGCAGATTAACAAATTAAAGTAAAAAAAATCGGTAGACATCTAAAATTAAAACAAACGATCAATCGATCTAAAAAAATGTAGCAGCGAATAATTGATGCTCGCAACTGCGAGCATCTAGGGAAGAGGCATGTTCATGTGGCAGGAGCGGCGCCATGCCTGGAGGCATGTTCATGCGAGCATCTATGAATAGATGAAGCTTGCGACCGCGAGCAGCTAAGGGGAAGGCACGTTCGTGCGGCGCGACTGGGCATGCAATGGAGGTCGTCGCAATTTAGGTTTTCACTTGAGTTTTGTTCGAACGGCTGGACAATTGGCACAAGTAGAGGAGTGAGCATGCACGAGCTGGTGGATGAATGGTGGTCGGCGGCATCGTGGCAGAGGCTGGTTTCGAAATAAAGTACGAAGAAGGTAGCATTTGTTTTTTTTTGTATAAATTTTGTTTGTTAATTTTATTGTTAACTAAAATTGTTATAATTACCATTATATTAATTATAACGTACCTTGTTCGTACGTGGTTGATTTTGGACGAAAAAATTGAATTGAAATCGCATCGACTCGATCTACATTATGGAGCTGGATTCGGTCTATTCGAATCTAGAACATTTCTGAGAAAGGTCAGTGTTTTGTACTCACAATTGACTAAGTTAATTTTTTTTGTTAGTTAGATTTATATTCTGAAGTGATGTGAAAATTAATGGCTGTTGTTTGGTACGTATAATTAAAATTTATATTGATATATGAATTAATTGATAAAGTGTAAATCAACCGTTAAAATAAATTTAAAGTTATTGTAATATTATACGCGATATTGATAATTATAAAATTATTGTGAATTTTACTGACTGTATTGATGATTGGTTGTAATGGATGATATTGGTTGTTGATTTGAATGTCTAGTTATTTTGATATTTCATATTATCATCCTGTATATAATTTATAGTATATAAAACTGTAAATTAAATTATTTCGAATAAATTAAGAAATAGGTAGAAATGATATATACCTATGACATCTATTTGGATTGAAATGATATATATCCATTCTTGAAATTAAACTGAAATAATTATCCACTTGGCCACAGGTTAGAAAATTATATACGGACACCAGGTTGATTAAATTAATTATTTTAAAAGTTGTCTTGAAATTATTTAAGTGAATTGATTTTTAGAATAAAATCAAATTTAAGGAAATTGAATTATTTTGAATTGGAGCTCGAAATGTTGGAATTTAAAGTTGGTAAACGAGATTGTTTAATTAATCGACGTTTAAAATTTTAAATTATAAACGAAATACGTCGTAAAGTTCAGAAATGGATTTGGTTTACAGGATTGGCTTTTATTCGAACTTTGAATATTACTAAGTAAAGAGTGATATAAAATGATATTTTAAATTTGAGCTTGGAATTGAATTATACTTGAATTTATTTTAGGAAAATTGGATATTGAAAGTAAATTTGATTTAAGAGTTTAAATCAAAATATTTAAAATAAAATTTGGAATTTAGAATTGGAATTGGAAATTAATTTGAAATTGAAATTTATATTAATTGGAAATTAATTTTAAATTGGGAACTTAAATTAATAAGGAATTGGAAAATAATTTGAAATTGGGATTTAAATTAATTTGGAAATGGAAATTGAAAGTGAAAGGAAATTGTGAATTGAAATCGAAATTTATATGGAATCAAATTTATTCGAGTGAGATGGGAATTGAATCGATTAAACCGAAATGGAATTTTGAATTGATTTGGGTAGGAAATTTGGAAGTTGGCCGGTTTGACTTTGGAATTATTTTAAAATGAATTAGTATCAATGATTTAAAATCCATATTCTTTAAATATTCAAATTATTTTGATTTTTCAAACTATTTTACTAAATAAACCATTTTTATATTCAAATTATTTTCGATTAAACCATTTAAACATTTTCTATTAAACTATTTATACTATTTTCTAAAATTCAAACTGGTTAAAGGGTAAATTGTTTATATTTAAATCTTGTATTTAAATATGAACTAGATTAAAGTGAAGATTGTAAACTAAATTGAATTCGAATCAAATTTTGGAAGCGAAACCGATTTATTGGACAAAATTCATAATTTTGAATATATGATAATTACGAAACAGATTTTATTTTGAAGCGATTATATGATGATTTCAAAATGGATTTGATTTTGAAACGAATATGATATTTTGGTATAAAGTGCAAATTGTTTTTGAAATGTAAAAGAACCTATCGGTGTGAAAAATTAAGATTGGTTGTTAAAGAGACCGGCGCCTCTTATTGAAATACTCTCTATCAATATTGGAACCACTTTGACAACTGTGTATGCGGTGGATGATATCCAGAATGTAGTGGTTGAATTGGCGACGTTTACTGGAATGAAGTAAGAGAACGATATGGATAGCCTTGGCATTCGTGTCATAATTAAAATGACTAAAATATGAGCCTACGTATGGCCATTGAGGTTACCTACCTCTAGCGACGTTAATCCCTCGTATTATGATTTCGGATTCGATGGGTGCACCTTATTTTTCATTTGGATTGATTGTCGCGGTCGGTCACGGATGGGTTACGACCAGCCAGAAAGGGTAAATTGGTAGAATCCTACTTTGGGCATTGCTTTACGTGCCTTGTCATATTTATCCCTATACGAGCCCATTACGATTTTGGTTTAAAACTGTTAATGTGTAAAGGCGAATCAATGTAAAGATTTAATGCTATTTTGATATTTATTTTACTAATAGACATTATCAATTATAGCGTATACTATTATATATAAATAGTTTAACGGATCCTTAGGAGATGGAAAGTCCTGTAACATCTTTTAAGTTATGCACTCATATTTGTGATATTGATTTGACTTACATAAAAGTATTTTAGTCCTGACTCGAGTGTTTTCTCTTTTCATTACGCTCGGGTCGGTGCTGAGTTTTTTTCAGCATATTGAAGACCATTCTCTGGAAGACGAAGATGGGGTTTTGGTATATTACTATTATTGTTATTCCCGCATCATGCTATTCTGCTGTACTGATTTTTTTGTCTCTGATGTATATATATGTAACTCTGACAAATGTGTATAGATTATAATCAAACATATAGTAACAACTTCATGAATTGTTTATTTGACTATTATATTTTATTGCTTCTGCTATGAGATTCTGTGTTTGTTTTCTTCTTTTCTTCCTATTTTTCTTATTTAACCTTATTGATTATCTACGTTTCGGATTATTTATGTAGAACATGTGTGGATTTATTGTTGATTTAACCCTTTCGAAATGTGAGTCGTCACAATAATCATACCTAACTTATCCCTACTTCCAAAGAGTTAGCATATAACATAGTATACGCTATACTACTATTACCGTAGTGTAGGTATACTACACTAAGTATATTGTATGTGTCGAGGTACCTAAATCAAGAATGCCAACATCACAAGACATCCAACAATAGCACCAATCATAAAAATCATGACAAACACAAAGTAAACATGAAACAACAACCGTCCTCGAACTCTCATATCACCGTGTCTATCACCAAGGTATCATCTCTCCACACACTGTAACCATGACTATCATCGTAGTCTTACTTTACCATGAAAATTCTTAAAGTCTCACTTCCCTATGACTTTTCCAAAGTCTCCTTCCACCACGACATTCCCAACGTCGTGCTCCATCATGACTTTCCCAAGGTCTCCGTCACCGCGACTTTCCTAAAATCTACTTCATCCCGACCTCCCAATGTCTTCATCGCTATGAATTTTCCCAAATCTGCTTCACCATGACCTTCCCAAGGTATTTGATTAAATGATAGCACTTTTAACGACCTCCAAGGTCGTCGACACCTTGTGTCACATTTGATTCAGTGTCCATTTTGGAAACCTATCCCATAGGTAATGCCCTCTTAAGGAAGGCTAGAACATCATGTTCGGGGTACAGGGGTGAGCATCCCCACATACCCTTACCTTATGGAATCACCCACCCACATCTAGAGTTATCAATGATCCCTTCTACACATGACTCAATTTGGAACATCCTATGCCCCTTCACATCCATTTGAATTTTTGATCATGTTTCCTCGGACTACCCTATCCCCTGGTATGTACTTCCATCTTGAAATATCCAATGAAATACGTCGCATCATCGAAGTTCAGAACATCTCTATGTGCCTATCTCATGTCGTAGATTAATCTTGTCATAGTTCTAAAGCCATCAGGTCGAAGTGTCACACCTTCACCTCATCATTTAGTCGTCGATCTTCACCGTGTTGCTACCATCGAAAATGAATGTCGAACGATCGAATGAACACACGTACATGAACACGGAGATATCACGTGCACGTCCCCTAAGACTGTGCCCTATTGACCACCCTTCAAGAGTGATCGGTAGTAACTACAAAAATGATCGATACTAATCACTTTAGCCTTCTTCGAAAATTTGCATTAAGTCAAAATCTCCACTTTACTGCCATCCTCCAAGCTAACCCGAAGTAATCTATCCCAAAACCCAAAGCAATCATGGGAAAAGCACCAACCAACAGTGGTCAATACCGAGAACTTTTCCACCTTAAAAACCCGAAGTTGCTTGCACACTGCCCCATAGCAAATGCCTATAAAACACCAAGTAAAAGAGATTAGTGTCGAGCACTTTTTTAATACCTTATAACTTGGCTAAGTCCAAAATTCAACCTTTCCCTTACCGCCTCATGCATGTCCCGAAGTTTTTTGGCCTCTGGACCCAAAACAAACTTCCTTGTGACTCTAAGCATGCCACCACCAATCACTTTTTCCCCAGCACCTATTACTCATGATGATCACTTTTTAGGTCATCAAATCAACTCTACATCACTTGATTATCATTGTAACTCAAAATCAATATGATATCATACAAAACAAACGATAGATAGAAAAGGGACAAAGAAGATTTAATGTGGTTCAGATTTATATCCTCTACGGAGACCTAATAACCCTTTATTAATTCTTCACTTCGAGAGAAGGAGAAAGAGTAAAACATGAGAAAAGTATGAATCACTCAGTAAACTTCACTCATCTTAAAAAAGATACATAAATAGGGATCTTATTGAGAATACTTTGTAGAGAACGCTCTTGTTGGTTTTGTAAGGATAAGTTTGAACAAATGTCTTCATTTATATAGGTGCAAGGATGAAGACCACATGGAGTTAAGGATAAAATATTTTCAGATTTACCTGATTTAATTTCAACACAAATTTAGTATATTGGTGTTTGTTTCCACATATATCCTTATTTGAATGATTTTTCAAATCAATTAGAATATCTTTGATATAATTGATTATCTTGTCAATTTGTTTTCCATACTGGATTGGTTGCGAGAGTCAATTAATATCTTCTCCCTTTTAAATTTGGAATAGATTTAAACTTTCAAAAACCAACACGTCCATGCTAGGTTCTTCACTTCGACTTCATTGTTTAGATTTCTAACATTGAATATACAACCAATGGCACAATCAGGGTTTTCCTAAATGTAGATGATTTTGACATCTTAAAATTGTCAACATAGATTTGATCAAACACAATAATATAGGACCATGACATGTATGTAAAATAGTAAGGTTAAATAAATTACTATTAAAAGGGCCTATAATTCTCGAGTGAAATGCAAACATGTAATATTATAGTGCAGACACGTAAACTGCATGCATGAACCAAGCTTCATTTAATTAAATGCCTTGAGTGAGATTGGTCAATAGTTAGATAACATAAAAATACAAGGCAAGATAAGGTAGTTATTAGTAGCATAGTGCATGCGCAATAGGACAGGGTTATTAACTCAATAATATAAGAATAATTCAACAAGAATGGGAAATAAAATACTAATGTAGCGGGAGGAGATTCAAAGGAAATTCGACATTGAAATTAACTTAATGCAATACTTCCTGCAGTGGCTTGTTACTGCCTGTTGGAACTGACAGGATGGGAGTTCGAATTTAAAAATTTGGGAAGAGTGTGAAATGGCATGGATGGACAAATGTGCATAAAAAGTTCTAGACTGGAGTGGTCGGCAGTTACGCATTATATGTAATACTAATCTCATATTCGCAGCGCCAATGATTAATTGTCACACTTGACCAGTTTTGCGTCCACGACAATGATTAACAAGCAATGAAGATTATTTCTAAAGCAACCAAATGTGGCAATGCTAAAACATCAGAATGTGTTAAGACAAAAGTAAGCTCATTTCTTCTGCACTCCACATTTGCTTTATGGTATCATATATTATTTCTTATGAATGACATTTTCTTTGAATACAAATAAACTCATGGAAATTTGCATAACCATTAAATTTAAGTAGACAATATTAGCTAAATGTGCCAGAAGTCCTAATATTGTTTACTGTCATGAATGCACAACCATTTAAATATAAGTGTATCAATCTTGACATATACCTACATAAAAAATTTGATGTTCACACCTCTGCACTCATTCAGTAAGTTGACATTTAAAGCAGAAGCACCAATACCCATTGAAACAATCATCCCCTCATAATTACCAAACATTTCGTAGCCCACTATCTGAAACAACCCTCTACTCAAATCCACCCCACCCGCAGTAAGACTCGAACAACCACCTACTTCCCCTTCTTGATCAATAAGTTCAGTCATTCCCGAGATTAGTGGTTTCTTAAAAGAAAATATATCCTGACCTTTACTAGCTCCTGATGGTCTCCCCTTCTCAGCTTCAATAATGTTATCCACTTTTTAACTCACCTAAATATTACCCTACTGAGCTCATGCATCTGGTTTCGAGCATTGAAATGATGATTTCAAGAAATAATTTCTTTGCCTCTAGATCATTCAACTTCCATTTCCAACTAGAACATGGTATTGACATGATAGAGCAGCTCGCGCATCTTGTTTCAAGCATATGGTTTCAAGCATTGAAATGATGGTTTCAAGCAATAATTTCTCTGTAGCTGGATCCCTTAACTTTCATTTCCAACTAGAACATGGCATTGAAATGATAGATCAGCTCGTGCATCTGGTTTTAAGCAAGCACAACAATTAAGTGTCGAGTAAGAAACTCGAACCCTAGATCTAAACCGAAGCAGCTAGCGAATCCGAGCAACGGTTACAATCATAAGTAGCAAACTTTAAATCTTGGCACGGCTTCATCACCATGACAAGTGACAACAATTGAAGTTAGGGATTTTGGCATTGATCTGGCACGACTGTCAAAAAGCAGTGAATTGGAATTTGTTTAAAGGATTTTGGGTGTATATTTCATAAGCAGTAAGGATTCATAGGAAGAATGATACACCCTAGGGACAAAGTGTGGTTATAATGAAATTTAAGGGTTGGAGCCAAACGTTTGGGCTTGGAGCCAAAATTGAAGTTAAAAATTTGGGTTTGGAGCCAAAAAATAAAAAATCGTATATTTCAAAGAAGAGAGTTGCAAAAGAATCTTTATTAAATGCATTCGAAAGCAATGTTTTTATTTAATATATTTATTAAAAAATTTAGAAAGAATAGTTGTTAAGTGCTTATTAGTAAAATCGCTTAATAACAATCTTTTCTAAATCAAAATTTACAACTTTTAGGAAATATTTTAGAGTGGAGCCAAAATATTCATTATTTAGAACTAAATAAACTTATATATGTCAAAGAAGATAGTTACGTAAAAACTTATATTAATTATTAATTACTAATTATTAATCATTAGTCTTAATTATTTATAATTGTATTATCAGTTATGTAATACTAGTTATTAATTATCAAATAGTATATATTACTTCTTATTTATTAGTTATTTATTATTATTTATTACTTCTTATTTTTTAGTGATTTATTTTATAAAATTTTAATTTTTTGAAATACTTAGTATCATTTTTAAGTATAATTCTTAAAAAATAAAATACTAAATAATAAATATTACTTACTAATTATTAAATATTAATTAATTATTAGTTACTAAATGCTAAACAGTGATGAGCTATTAAATATAAAATTTTAAAATCATAAATTAATTAAATGTTAAACATTAATTATTAAAATTTAATTCTTAATTATGTAATAGTAATTATTTAATTGTAATTATTAATTATATTTAATAATTATTAAATATAATTAATTGATATTAACTTCAATTTACTAATTATTAATAATGGACTATAATAAATTATTAAATATAAAAATAATTATTAATTATTGATAATAATTATTAGTTATAAATTGTTTATTGGTAATCATCAATTATAATAAATTATAAATAATAATATATGTAAGCTGGTATATGCTGCTAGTTGTAAATTACTAGTTGTAATAGGTAATTTTCTTATAGTGTATATTAATTAAATATATTACTGAATAGTATATTATTTATTATTATTATTAATTATTAAACTTTATTAAATTATTAAATATTAAAATAGTAAATTAATTAAATATTATATATTAAACATTAATTATTATTTTAATTATTTAATCTTAGTTGTTAATTATTAATTAAATTTACTAATTATTAAAAATTAAATGCAACAAATTATTAAATATAAAAAATATTTATTAATTATGAATAATAATTAGTAAATATAGATTATTTATTAATAATTAATTAGTAACTATAATTGGTAACTATAAGTTATTAATTATTACTTACTATTTAATGGTAATTATTAATTAATTACCATTTATTTATTGATTGTCAATTAATTAATTATTTATTATTAGTACGAATTACATCATATTTCAAATTAATTACTAATTATTATGCATTAATTTTTAATTATTATACTTAATTATTATTATTTAATTATTATTATTTGTTTAATTACTATTTTTTTGGAAGATGATTATGTAGTGTGGGACTGCACACTCGATTAGATAATAATGAAACTATAATATAGTTCTGGTCAACATGCTTAACTAGCAGCTAACATGTAGAGTTAAACTAGGTAATGTAGAAATATATACAACACAACATCGACAGACTTAAAATAAAAAGGAGGTAGAAGTAGCAAAATAAAATAGCAGAACCCTAATTCCACGCATGCAATAGTTCCAACAATCGAAACCAAAATGAGCTGCTCGGCCAAGATGACAGAAACCGAAATAGGGGCTTCACCATGGACGAGTAAAAACACAACAGGTGGAGGGGTCAGCCCTATCACTATTGTGACGACCCAGAATTTTTAACAATTTAAATTGGAATAATTAATTTATTTTAAATATTTAAGAGTTGATTTTTAACTTGAATTCAAATATTATTATTTAGAAATTGAGTTATTGGATTTAATGAATTGAAATTGGGTAAATTATTGACTCTTCAGTTTTAAGCTTGTTAAAAATAATTTGAAGACTTGTAAAATTTATATTGATCGTTCTGATGATAATAAATGCTTTTAAATTGAAAATTGAAAGTGATTCGTTCGGTTTTAAAAATTTATCATTTGAATTGATATTTAAAAATAGCCTTCCAAGGCACAGTCTCGGAATTTGACGAAACTAGTTTCATTGAATCCGTAATAGTAAGTCATTATCGGATTTCAATTTTCGTAGCAATCGGAGTTGTCGTTTGACCTTGGCAGCTCAAAACGCTTAGAACTATTTTAATCGATTTAATTTAAAATTGATCGTTTACTTCCGTAACTCGCGCATATGATCGAATTAGATTCCGAAACACGTTCCATTGTGTTCAGAACGTAGGTAACACCTTATAATCGCCTAGCGGCATTCCTTAAGAGGAGTTCGAAATTTTATTAGCAATTAACGGGGCATTTTGGAAGCTTTATAATATAATAAAAATTAAAACCAATACTCGTACTCAAGAAGCCTTCCACTAACCTATATCTTGTTCCCGTCTTCCTCTCAAATCTATAAGCAGAATAATCGAACTCATAAAACGAAAAAAAAGGAAAAAAGAAGCTTATCGGTTGATAATCATACCCTGTTAAAGGAAGAATCGAACTCTAATTAATGGTGGCAGCGTAATCGATCGAGCTTCTTTTTCGCTCGTAGCCGCGCTCCCTCTCCCTCAAGTTCCTTGCGTTCGATAATTAGGGTTTGGTGAGTTTGGGTGATGCTCGCGTGATGCTGGGCTCGAGAATGAGGGCTGCGTCTAGATTTTGGTGTCGTTTTCAAGGTTTATGGGTGGAGTCGAAGGCAGCGATCGAGAGCTGGAGGCGCGTGTAAGCGCGCAAGGAGCGGCAGCACGATCGAGTCACGGGCTCGGCAAAGTCGGTGGTTAGGCCAGGCAACTAGAACAGGGTGGGCTTGGTCGATTGTAGTAGTGAGATAGTTCAAAGAAAAAAAGGGAGGTAGCGTGGCCAAGCGAGCTTCGAGGCAGCATTTGCAATTTATAGTGGAGGTGGGTTTCGGCAATGGTGGTGTTGGCGACTGTCTGGGCACTCGCGACCGAATTTCAGCGAGTAATTTTATTTTATTTTTTCCTTTGAAAGCTTTAAAGTTGGATAATTTCTTTGGTGCATCCAAGTAACTCGAAGGAGTGTTCGAGTGAAAAGGAAGGGAAATTCGAGTTGGGACTGGGTTCGCGTGTAAGAAGCACCTCTATTTTGTTTTTAAACTTAAACTTATAAAAAAAAGATAAAAATATGTATAAACAGGGGAAGGGGAAAATAACTCGAAGCAGGGTCGAGTTATCATCGGGTCTAACCCAAAGTCAGGGAACCAAAATTTAAAACCTGTTAAATAAGTTTTTGGAAATGTAAAAATGGAATTGTTTTAATCATTCATAAATTCTTTTCACTTGTATTCAAAATTATGTAAGTAAATACAACAAGAATCAACAACTGAATACATAATTTTCATAATTTTCAAAACCTGTTAAATTAGTAAGTATTTTTACCATTACTCTGCCGAAATCAACATTGAATCTAACTAAGATCATTTTTGGTTTGATTCTCTATCACTATCTCAACAAGATCTCAATGCTATTTAGAGTTGTAGGCTTCTTTGTAATAAACTAAGGGAGAAAAGGTGTGATTGTAGCCTGTGAAATCAATCAACTGAGAAAAAGTGTGATTGTAGCCTATGAAATCAATTGGGTGGACTTGTTGCCTGTAAAATCAAGTATCTCTACCTAGAGGATTGTGAATCTAGAGTGGTGTACCCGTGGCCTTGAAATCGAAGGTGTAATTGTAAAATTGCTTTTGAAAGGAAATCTGTACTTGTGTGCGGGACTGGATGTGGGGTAACTCCAAACCGGTATAAAATCTGCTGTGTTCTTTCCTTTATTGCTTTTACTTTATTTCTGCATCTGTGTTTGATTCTGTGATCATATCTGTGTCTTAATATTGCATACAATTGTGTTTAAATTAACAAAAAATCAAAAAGATTTAGTAATTCCTTTAAACACTATTCACCCTCCTCTAGTGTTAATCCTAGCCTTAAGATCCGTATTCCGCATTTCTCACAGTATGTACATTTATATACACAGAAGATCCATGTTTATTCATAAACATTAGTATCATAATTATACATGCACATTCTTATACAAATTTAAGTGTAATTATATGTACATAAACCAGTACATTAGTGCAATGAAAAAAGTGATCAGATTCCTTGTTTAACACATTCGCATTAATGGAATGTAAATTTGAGAAAGAAAGGAAGAAACATATGTTAACATGAAAGCTATAAAAGACTCAAAAAATTTACGAAAATATAGCTTTTAGTAAATTTATTATAGTATTATGAAATACATCAAAAAATACATTTGCTTCATGGTTTTGAGTACCAAACATAAACATCATAGAGTAGTTGATAACCATAATAACTATTATAATTTTTACTCAGATATACTAAATCTTTGGTTATATAAATCGTGACTTAATAGAGGTATCCTTAGGTATTCATTACACATAAATACCGAAATCTCCGACACTTTAACCGAAGCCTAAAATCCGTACTCTATGCTTGACCTTCCGTTAGTATTAAATGCCGATAAATACTTTTTATAAAGCCTCACATAGTTACCTTCGGTATATTAGTTCGAAGGTTAAGCACATATGCTGAAGCATAGATAATGTCTAAGGGCTAGATGCCTCTATAAATGACCAAGGTGCCAAAGACTAGATATCATGCCATAATGACCAACTAAATGGTCCACAATACTATGACCTAAGTAACAGGTCCATAATATAACAAAAACCGAGGACCATATATGTCACTCTCCCAAACACGTGGTACATGAATAAGGTTAGGCCACTCCTAAAGTGTACATAATATGGGCTCAACCAAAAGTATTTACCACCAGGTTGATTCCAAATACAAGCCTCTCGGTAGGCTTTAAACACTACAACAAAATATTTATGTTACAACTTTCAGTTTACAATATTCGCAAAATGAAAGTTGTAAAATGGATTTTTTTTATAATAATTGGCTTTTTTGGATAGTTATAATGAATTATTTCTAATAATTACTTCTTTTTTCTAATTGGAATAGAGGTCTATACAAACTTATTAGTTTTGACAGTTGTAAATATTTATTTATAACAACACTTATTTATAGTTGTCTTACTTATAAGTTATAAGTGATTGTGTAACCATCTTCAAGTAAGCGTTGTTAACAACAAACTAAAGTTATAAGCAAACAGAGAGGTTTCTGCTCAGCTATTTTAATGTTCATTGTAACCAATCATGCGAAAAATTGTAAAAGAGTAAAAATTGAGAAAAAGAAGCTTCCTAAATTTTACAAATTGAAATATGTAAATTATTTTTCTAAAATTTCATAGATTTAACTTTTTTTAACAAATTAAACAACCCATAGAATTCCAAGTAACAATAATAAATATTTGTAATAATGATGAATGTTTAACCAATTTAATTGACATAAACTACATTCACTAAGTCGACGCAACGACCATGCTAGATGGTTAATTGATAATAACAATTATAGTCTGTTGAGGGCAATCTTAACCGATCATATTCGATTATGTTAGATGTTGTTAGTGGGTTTAATCGGTCTAGTTAAAGAATTAACAAGTTCATAGGTCTAAAAAATAGTAAAACAAGCCTTAAAATAATGATGGACATTTAACCAATTAAATTGACATAACCGAGTTGAACAACATTAACCCAATCGACTCAGTGGTCTCCATGAATGGTTAAGCGATATTAAATGTTATTCTACCAACCCAATTTGGAGGCTTGAATAATGATATGTTGTTTGATACAACTTTGATTTTCTACCTAATGAATTTGAATTTGTTTCCATTTTGTATATATAGACATGTTCCAATTTACTTTATGAGAACATTAGCAAAATATTTGACTATGCTTAAAGCTACATAATGAAGCATTTTAACTGACAATTTTAACTACTGAAAATGCGAACATGTTTGGTTGCATGGTATAGTTCTCTCATTGTTTTTAATTTTTAATACTGAAAATACAAAGGTAATGTACAAAATACATTCATTGTTTTAACTTATTGCAAAGCAAGATATATCCTTTGTTCCCGCTTACATTTTCCGCATACCATGTTCAATTTTGTAGGTGTTATACAAATTTAATTTACTTTTGATTAATAAACCAACTACACATTGGGTATAATCTTTCTCTTCTTTAATATACAGTGTCGCTGGGGAATACCAGCCTTATTGTCATCAGGCCCGGCCCAACCGGTCACGTTGCCCTAGTCCAAACTTAAAAAAATTTGCCCCAAAAAGTTGAAGCTTCCCATGCTCGAACTTTGGTTACTTGATTTAAATAACAATAACCTAACACTACACTGTCAATTATTTTTGTTATTATATAATCCATTTTTATCTAAATAAATGACCGAACCCATCACCACCACCACGTCGTTGCCCCCGTCAGGTCGGTCGCCCTAGGCGACTGTCTTGCTTGCCTTGCCTTAGGGCCGGCCCTGATTGTCATCATACTACCCATATTATAGGAGGAACACCATACCTAACACTAGAAAATGATGACAAGCCTATTCTGAATGGTACAAAATATACAACAATGCCACCCATAAAGAGATCTAGAGACATGGAATAATTGTCGGGTGGTGAAAAGGCTATCGCTACACTTTCCTTGCTCTTTTATATACACAGGTGTTTTATTATTGTAGCACACATTCCTATTTATTATGCTTTTGCAATATAAATGCTTATTACTATTATTCCATTCATTCATTTTTCTTATTTTTGTATTCTCAAGTAGTGCTAGCTATTGAGGTCCATCCTACAAATCTGGTTTCTTTATAAAAATAAACAATCTTTGATTGACTGTCATGCATGTAATATTTCATGATAGGTAAATAATAAGTGAGCCTGCAAGTTTTTTTTCCTAAAAAAGTTATATTATTTTCTATGTAACCTAACGTTAATATATTCCCTTTAATTTTCCATTAATATTCCCCTTCCATAACCCAATTGCAAGTTCTTTTGATCATCTATGCCGACTACTTATTATTGCCATCTTGAAGTGGTTTTAGAATTTGGTGTGAGGTTTATGAGCCATGTTTGTTTCCTATATGATGTAGCTGATTGGCGCTTAATGTTTTGAATCTTGCACAAGTTTTGCACCTATTTTGTTTTAGCAATATAAGTAAAAAAAATAAAGACGAATTTGTAATTATACATCAGTGAGACTATGTGGTTTTGAAACAACTGGAAAGGTCCATGCAAATGTCATCAACCATGTAGTATTGAATAATTACTAAACCATCTTTTCGTCCATTCAAAATTTTAGTTTATTGTAAGGCATTCATAAATTATAATCTAATAAAATGAAGAAGAGCTTCAACTCTGATAGGATCCTAGAACTATTGTGAGGTATTCAAAACACACACATTGTACCAGAACTTTGGTAGAAAAATTACCATCGCATGTGACTAAAACGATTTTTTTTGTAAACGTAGCTAAGTCATTGAACAATAAAAGAAGTGATAATAGTTTGTGGTGGAAAGAGATTATAGCTAATAGATGTTAATGTACAAAATACATACATGTTTGACTAACATTAGATTATTATTACAGTAGGATGAATGGTTTGTGAAAACCCTTTTTTGAAGTCATACCAGGTGGAGGCAATAACCATGTTGCAGTTCATCGTGTAATGCATAAGAATAAAAACCTATGCATATAAGAGTAGTTGTTGATACTAACTATTTATTATGACTATATCACCAGTATTATCTATGTAATGGAAGATTTGCATATTTGATAGATGTTTATGTACATATTTTGATTACTTTATGATTAGAAATATGATTTTTGTAGTTTATGCATGCGTCACTATTATTACTACAATGGTTTATGAAAATATTTTTCTATGTCTATTTCACAAATATGATGTTTATCTTGGTTTTGCATATTGTGTATTTTGGATGACATGGCTAGAAAACTAGATGGTAAATCGCTAACAAATGTTGCCACGTGATGATGTCTAATATTTAACTCAAAACTCAATTATTATGAGTCTACACATGCTAGTGATTTTTTACAGCAAAAATGAACCATTTCTACCATTTGAACCTTGGTGTAAAAATATATGTTTAATACTATATTTCTACAAGGTACCATTTAGATTAGCCAGTATCTTGTGAGTAAGTGCAATTTTTGTTTATATAGGTATTTTTTGTGTCATATAATTTGTGATACTCTCTTGATTATTTTTTAGAACAAATTCCATTCGAGCCACCTAGTGATCCATGTCCCATAAGGACAACTAACATAGAATTGAATTGTGGGAGGAAGTTCTTTTCATGCCAAAGTCACGAACGCGGTTTCATTTCTATAGTTGCAAATATAGTCAATCCATATGCACATGCATAGGTAATTTACTAATATAGGCAGAATGCAACATTTTTATTACATGTTTATTCTAAGTTTTGGAAAACTATAATGCAATTGTATTGTATTGTATTGTTAGTTTAGGCTTAACGGTTTTTAATTACGTGAAGAATTTATGAACGATGTGAATACAGTATTTGGTTTTTAAATGTGAACCTTTCATGTTATTTTCAGTAAATGTGAATGATTTTGGTTATCAATACAATGTTGGTTTCAATTGTAAAATGATATTAAATCTACAGGTGTGCTTGCATTTTCGACAGCTGGCATAAAAATTCTAAAAGATTTGTTACAAAAGGCAAAAACAGTTGTAAAAGATGAAACGACCCGTAATTTCGCTGCTTCAAAATGAGAGATTTTGTTTGTTTTAAATTTAAAATGGTTTAGAACTTAAATAAATAAGTTATATATAATAAATAATAATAGAGAAATTATTTATTCTTATAGTTAATAGTTTAAAAAGTATAAGTTTGGTTTTTAGAACAAATCAACAAAAGTTTTGTTTGAAATAAATAAATGCTTAAATAAATAGGTTTAAATATTTATTTAAAAAGATAAATCTTATTGAAAACATCTAATAAAGCTAATAAAAGTATATTAAAATATTTCAAAGTATGTTAATAATCGTTTTATAAAAATAACAAAATTTTGTCGCATTTTGTCGGTTTTACATACACTGTAAAATTAGAGATTTTGATATTATTTAAATATGATTTTAAAATATAAAGAGACATGTTTTAATTTATTTAATGAAGTAAAATGTTCATGTTTAAATTTGGTTTAAATAAATAAATAGTTTAATTAAAACGTTAAAATTAATCGTAAAACATTTTGTCGAAAAATAATGTTTTGTCAATTAAAAGTTGTCGCAGCATCGCCGCACCTATATTTTCTTATATAGCAACATATATTCAAATAGTATAAGTATTAATTGATTCACTGATCAAGTTTATTTTTACTAAATATGGTTATTAAACTTCTAGAAAATAATTAAGAAAAGAGCACAAAAGACAAAAATTTCATGTCAAAGCAAAACGTAAAACATCAAATCAAAGAAACATAATTATTACTTACTTTACTTAATATCTAAGTGAAAATGACATAAAGGAACGATTTGAAATATGATGTTAAGTGTTGAAAAAAAATAAGATTACTTTATAAGTAAGTAAGGATATTTTGGTCTCTTTACAAAGTATTATTTTAATCCAAAACTTTTCTATAAATAAGACCACATTCTTCCACTTTCTTTCACACATTTCTACCTTCTTCTTCTTCCTTGAAGCTCTCTTTAATGGTTTTTTCTTCTCTTCCAAATCCTTACTAACTTTTTGAAAACCATATCAAATCAACTCCAAACACCACCAAACTTTGCCAAAGACCTGAGAATACCATTAAAACATGTTTAGCATCTAAGAAATGAAGAAATTATGGAGGAAGGGGGAAATAGCTTGAAGCCGAACATATGTAAGAGAAGGAGTAAGTTGTGAAGCTCCGGAGCAAGAAAAAGAGAAGAAAGTGCCACCGATTTCATTCCAAGAAGTTAGGAGCAAATTCAAGGGGCTGTAGAAGCTTTGCTGGATTTTCAGGAGTTTGAGAGATGAGGCAATGGAATAAAGAAAAAGAAATGGAGTGGAAATTGATTGGTTGAAGTTTAAGTGAAGTGTTGTTGCATATGAATGTTGGTAGGAAGAATTGGTTAAGTTTAAGGTGAGTACTGTTATTTACTAATTAATCCACAACTTATTTCAAGTATAATGATTTGAAAGTTTAAATATGTTGAACGATTTAATATTTGATAAATTGGTTGCAAAATTGGTGGATTATATGTTTGTGATATGAATGATAACTTGGTTTGATAAATGATAAGAGAAATGGTTAGTAAGTATAGTTAATTAAATGAGAATTAAATTTATATAAACGTGTGTATGGAAATTATTTAGCCTCTTAATGATATTAAATAAGTTAAAATAGTTTAAATATGGTTTAAAACAAATTTGAAGTGTTTCGGATATGTTCCGAAGCAATTCACGAAATTGGTCAAAATCGAGCTCGTCGCATAGCGGCAGTTCGTAAATTTCGATCCGTAACTTCAAATTAACGTGTGAATGATTTATAAGTCGGATTTCTTCGAAACAAAAATGATTTGTCCCAAAATGATAATAGTTTTCAAAGGAAGAAAGGAAATTAAGATTTTATTAAGTTGATTTTGAAATATGTCCAAAACAATTTTCTAAAAACATCACGGTTTTACAGTTCAGAATCAAAAAGGAGATTTCTTTATAAATGATATTTTTAAATGATTACAAATATGAAATAAAATTGATAAATCTATTAAAATGATTTAAAAGAGTTTTGGAATGGAAAATATGAATTTTCAAATGTTAAAAAGTTGTTTAAATCAAATAAACTTATATAGCACTTTCTTTTATGCTGCGACTTTTATAACATTTTGGATATGAGTTTAAACGTAACGATATTTTTTAGAATCAGTTATGAATGTTTTTAGAAGAATAATTGAGTGTTTTAAATGATTATTTGGAAGTTTAATAAATCATTTCTAAAATGAAGATTAATAACCGAGTATGCGAAAACGACTAGTATATTTGTCCCGTCTGTGGGATCTGGGAAGATAAAACAAGGTGTTTAACTAAGGTTAGAGATGGAGCAAGCAGTGCCCTGAACTTACCTGGCCTATGTTTTCTCTTTTTAGGCAAGGGGTGGAATAGATCGAAAGGAAAGCCCGGATGCTCTAAATGATCGTATTTAAGTTTTTCCAAGATAAAAGAAAAGAAACAAATTCTTTGAATGTTAAATAACCACTTAACATATTTATTCGATGGTTTGTACATAGGAACCGATATCGGATTTGGGTGATTCCTATCCGAAAATCCCTTCAAACTAATTTTCGAAATAAAATATATTGAAGACAAAGATCGTTAAAGACAAAGATATTCATAATGTAGGATTACTTGCCATTAGTCCCTGGAGGTGAAACTTGCCATTAGTCCCTGGAGGTGAAACTTACCATATTTAAGGTGGCGGTAGTGCTATGTTATGAAAATCTTCGATTTGCAAGAATACGATTTGAATTTAAGAAAGAAAACTTTGATTAAGATTTAATAAATGATTTAGAAATATTGTCCCTAAGTTAAAAGTTATAACTTCAATATAAGAAATCTTTGATTAAGATTTAATGAATGATTTAGAAAAGTTTTCCTAAGTAAAAGAGAAATTGACTTGGAATTATTCCAAGATTTAAACCAAATTGATAAATAAGGTTAATGATTCCATATACATTTGAAAATGAAATGAAATAAATAGAAATGAATATATATCTAGAAAGATATTTGATTTAAGTAGAAGATGAAGTAATTGATGATTGATATCCACATATGAACTTAACATCTTTTTAAATTGATGATTGGCTTTGAAAGAAATAGAGTCAGATTTGGATGATTCCTATCCGAAAACCACTTCGAACTAATGTATACGTTCGAAAGTGAAAATATATCGAAGATGATGATTTTTGACGATCGAGGATCTTCATAGTATGAAGACTGCTTGTTGAAAATACTCTGAGTAGCTCCCATTATAGAGTTATTTTCAGCAGTGGTCTTCTCATTGTGGAGATTTTTTTGGATTGCAAGAGCTTCTCGCATAGTAATGGCCGAGGAAAGTGCCTTCGGTTTCGTTCAGTCCTATAACGAACTTGTATGGACGAATGTTTGACATTGCATTTATGAGACACAGCGTTTGACTTTTACAAATGTATATCATTAGTGGTGGAGAAGCAACTTCTCTTAGCTTAACACCCTCCTTGAGACGTACGAGCTCAGGGGTTCTATTTTTATGGAAGGCAAATAGTGATCAAAGGAATGGTAGTGTGGTATTCAAAGTAGAACCTGTTATGATCAAAGCGTGATTTTGTATAAAAAGCATGGCTTTGAAGAAATTGAGCATAGGTTCGCAAGCCTCACACCCCGGTTATGATGGGATGCTATGTCGTCTAACAGGCGCAAATTCGAAATAAGTGAGTATGTGTGGTGGTGTCAAGTACGTTTGGCCCTTTGAGGGGTACGTCCCTCGAGGCATTTATTGCCCCATTTGTATAAAGTGGATAGCTTGAGAAAAGTAGGGAACTAACGGTTATCAGTTATAGTATAGCAAGTTTAGCTCCAAGTGACTAGTTTGAGAAAAGCAATTAAGGCAACGTGGGAACTATATTTGTTATGCGTGATTCGGAGAAAAAGGTCATTAGTGCCCTATCATGTTGGAAATCCAATCCCAATCGGAGATTTACGGTTTTGATTATATTCCTCATATAGCTGTAATGACTTACAAACATTTCAGCTACCCCCTTTCTGGTATCATATATTCCTTTGGTATATTCAATTGACCTAGTCTGAATATATTACCTTAGACTTATTCTTGATATCTTATTTAAATAAGTTTATTTGAAAAGTGTTTTTAAAAGAATGTCATTAAAAATAAAATCAAGTGTATTTGGCATAAAGTATTTTGGTTATCATAAGATAAAACACATTCGTGTTTATGTGTTGGCGTGGTCTTATGAGATACCCTTCTTTTCAAAGGTTTTGATAACATCGTCATGATCTGTACATTTTAAATTTCGAATATCTCACGCTAATTTATCAAGCCTGATCCGGATATTTTTAATACTCGGCTCAATCCGAGTAATTTCAGATTGAGTTAAAGACTGTTGGAGTTTCCATAGGAGAGCTGGAGATCTTCATCATCGTATGGACGTATTATATTATCCGCTACATCTATTATATTTGTTTTGTTGTTTGCCAGCAATTATAAGGGCAGGTGTTATAACTGTCTAAGCTGAATCTAGGTTAAACTCTGATATTGTATTTAAATTTTTTCGCTGTAAAGATTATTATTAAAATAATATACGTTATTCCAGTTGTGTGAGATTTTGTTCTGTCTTTATTTTCTTTCTACCCTTAATAATCCACTTATTCATGCAATTTGAGTTGGACATGTGTGGTTTATTGTTGATTCAAAGGGTACGGAAAAATGGGTCATTCCAAAAGACCTATTACAATAGGCAAAAACGATTATAAAAGACTTTATTACAACGGTACCCTACAATGGTTGAAATTATTAATATATTAAAATGGTTTACATGAGAAAATTAGTGTATACGTTAAAGGAGTTTATATCGGAAATAGTTTAAATTAGAACTGTTTCTTTCAATTCCACAAATCAATACAAATCAACTTTAGTTCCAAAATTCGATTTAAATCAATCTCAGTTCAATGATTCCAATTCAAAAGGCTAAAGTTTCAATTCTTATTTAAATCATTTCAATTCATATCTATTTCAAATCCATATTTGAACTACAAATTTAAACCACTTCAATTCAATAAGTTTCAAAGTTTAAATATTCAAATATTTACAATAACTCAATTTTTATACATTTCCTTTATATTTCAAAATTAAACTTTAATATTTTAAATTTAAATTCTTGAAATAATCCATTTAAATCACTTTCAATTTCAATTTCAACATTTTAAAGCTTGGATTTTGAAAATAATCCAGTTCATCTTATTCTAATTTTATTTCATAATATTCAAAATTAAGGATTTAAAATCATTTAATTTAACCAATCCGATGTTCGTATATAATTTTCAACCCTATGGTCAAGTGATACAAAAATATATCATTTCAACCCATAATAAATTTAAATTTATGGGTATATATCATTTCAACCCGCAATCCTGAGTAGAATTCAAAATCCATAAAATCGCTTGAGTTTATCGTCTCAACCCATAACGATTTTTCCCCAATCTATAAGACCGTTCGAATATGTATCATTTCAACCCATAGTAATTTTCCTAACAATAACTGAGGGAACTTGCACTGTGACAACAACATATAAAATAAATATAATATCCAACCATCCAAATATCAACAATTAAACATCCATCACAATCATCGTTCAAATAATCTAATAAATCACAATAATTAACCGGTTATCATTACCGGGTATTTAATTGGCAATTAGATTCAATATAAATTCAAATTTAACTGGAATGACAATTTAAATATACCAAACAACAATCAATAAATTTCTAATCACATCATAAATTTAATTTAACCAACATAAGATTGTTTAGTAGTTCTGAGTGGGTTAACACCCACCTTTGGTTATCAATTGATTTAAAATCCAAATTAGACCTAAAATTATAACAGTCTCAGAATGCATCCAAACTAGTTCTAAAATGTCCGGAATTTCGATACGATCGCAACGGAAAAAGCTGCGCATGAATCCGAGTTTGTATGAAAAAGTTATATAAGTTAGAACGTTTGAATTTAAAAATTAAAATATAATAAATCAAGGGTATAATGGTAAATATTATCACCTTCCTAACCCTAGCAGCACATTCATAGTAACGAACCCAAAATGCATGAGATAATCGCCGCCTCTTCAATGCTGCATGCTGTTGCTTAGTGCCAGTCGTGGCCAACCAGAGCCCCACGTAGACGCGCCGACCTCGCTCAGCCACTCACAACCCCTCGAAACTCCCTCCGATCGCCACCAAAATTGAGCCGTCGCCACTATAGTTTAAACCCTAATCGAATTATTGACAACGACCCAACATCATCTCTCCAAATGAACAAGTCCGACGAACTCCCCATGCAAATCTTCACAGGATTGTACCCCCGAATCGAAACATCGTCGCCATTGGTCAACCACCAAAATTGATAGCCAAGAATATTTTGGTCATTCTGGACAAACCAAAACTCAATCGCAAAAACGAACAATGGATGGAGATTACACTCATCGAGAGCTTTCCAACGATATATAATTTACTATAATTTGAGGAGTTTGAATTTTGAAATTGATTTTGATTTGAAAATGAATTTGGGAATCAGGGTATCTGCCATTAGGAAGGAAGGAAGGAGCAGATACTGATAAGCAGTACATACAGAAATCAGAAATGAGAAACAACTAGGGTTATAACAGCATATATATAGGCAAAGGTAGATAAGAAAGAATGGACATATCAAATTGGTTCGAAATGATAACACGACTCGAAAAGCCCGTTCCGTTTTCGAAATAGAAGGAGATAATACAATATATTAAAGTAGATGTTTTCATATTTTTAAACTCAATGAAACTATTTTCAAACCCTAATTCCATTGTATACAGAAGTTAGCTTTAAAATCAGATCATTTTAATTGAATTCATTAAAATGATTTCTACGCGTTTTGAGCCCGCACGATCAAATGACATGTCCGATCGCTACGAAACTTGAAATCTTACAATAATTCACTATTACGGATCCGATGAAACTAGTTTCATTGAAATCTGAGACAGTGGTCATGATGGCTATTTTCATGTTAATTAAATTAAAAAATTATTATTAATTGGTTTAATCACTTTTAAATTTAAATTAAAGTTAACAACTTTATCATTCTTGGTTACAAAGAAATTAATAACTTATTAAATAAAATTTCCATATTAAATCCATTATTTAAATATTACATTAATTCCAGAGTTTAATTGCAACTGTAATAAAATCCCATTTAATTATATTTTAAATTCAATCAAATTCTTTTGTTTCGATTTACACTCTAATTATTGAATCAATTATTACCTTATGAATAAAATTAATATCAATTCATATTTTATTACATTCGTATTCTACAGTTAACACCTTAACTCATATTAACTGCGATATTTAATTATATTAATTTCAGTTGATTTATAATTAATTTCAAACGAATTAAATATCGAGATGATAATGACTCAATTGTTATACTTTAATAATTCTTCTTTATTAACCTATTGTTTACCGACAAAGGTTGATTAATTACTTACCAAATATTGACTCCATTCTATATTAACCTATTTCAATTAATTACATATTATTTCAACATTAAATCCAATATTTAATTTATTTCCTTATTTAAAATTATAGCTAAATCAATTTTACAATAATTCCAATTGATTTAAATTACATTAAAATAGTTATTAATTAAATTAAATCAGCATTATTGAATTACATTCTAATTATTTTTCTCATTAATAAATTACGAAATATAATTTCTTTCAATTTTAAATTCTAAATCTTATTTAATTTAACATTTTAAATATTAAAAAATACAGGTCGTTACATAGTGCTTGAAAGGTATCAAGGAAATCCTAGTATTGAAGAGAAAATGCTCGAACCAAGGAAAGAACTATCAGTTTAACTAGATCCCAAGCCCTAATATATGAAAAAGAAGAAAGAGAAATTAATGTAGAAATTTCATATAAAGATCCCATTCATCCAAAGGGAAACTATTTACTATAATAACACTTGGATGACCCCTGTTGTGGAATATCTTACTAATGAACATTATCATCTAACAAACAGAAGCTAGGAGAATCAAACGACATGCTCCAACCTTCACTATGATAGATGAAATTCTTTATAAGAAAGGATATGCTTTTCCTTACCTAAGATGTGTGAATTCTGAAGATGGGTTGAAGTTACTAAAGGAAGTGCATGGTGGATTTTGTGGAGATCGTTCCAATGGGATAAAATTGGCTAAGAAAATAATTAGACAAGGTTTCTATTGGCTTCAAATGACTAGTCAAGCTATAGAACATGTAAAGAAATGTGAAGGGTGCCAAAAGACTCAAAGATTTCCCATTTACCACCAAGCTAATTAACCTCGATCGCCAGTCCATGGCCCTTTGATGTATGGTGAATTGATTTAGTCAAACCATTGCCAATTTCCAAAGGAGGGAAAAAATATGTTGTAGTTGCTATTTATTACTTTATCGAAGCAGAGCCACTTCCCAAATTCATTTCTGGAAAAGTACTTAGATTTGTTATTAAGAACATCATCACTAGATTCAAGATCCATTACAAGATTATATCCGATAATGAAACCAATTTGAAAGTGAAGAGTTTTCTCGATTTTTCCATAACAATGGAATTTTCAAAAGCTTTTCTTCCGTAGCACATCCTAGGGCTAATGGAGCCATCGAGGAAGCCAAAAAGACTATTAAGACCGTCTTGAAAAAAGGATTAATCAAGGCCAAAGGAAATTGGATGAAATAATTACTACTTGTACTTAGGCATATCGTACATCCACCAAAACTACTATAGGTCATACCCCTTACTCTCTAATATATGGGTGCGAAGCAATGTTACCAGTCAAAACTGAAATACCTTCACATCGAAGAATCGCATATGTGTTTGATCTAAACTAAGAGTTAAAGAAAGAGTCATTGGATTTGATTCATGAGTAGAGAGATGAAGCAGCTATTCGAAATACTAAATATCAAAGAAGAATCTCAAAATATTACAACTTGAAAGTAAAAACGAGATAATTTAAGGAAGAATATTTGGTGCTCCAAAGAGTAATGGTAAACACTACAAATCCTGCAAATGAACCACTAGTGCCAAACTGGGAGAGTCCTCTAAATGTGTGCAAAGTAATTCCTCTAGGAGCTTACAAATTATGTCGTCCAAATGGCAATATGGTTATGAGGACATGGAAGGCGGAACATTTGCGACCGTATTTTCTAAATTGCATGAATAAAGCGCCTTTTTTAAGAAAAATCTACATGTTCGGGAATAGAATTTTCCTTAAACTTGGAAACTACCCTGAACGATCATAAGCCTTTGTTCATGCCAAGATGGCTAGGTCAAAGTGCCTCCTGGTTGAAGGTAAGAGTAATCCTTTATTCGCACCACGCTATGGCTGGTTTAAATATCTAAAAGCCCTTGATTACGCCATGCTATAGCCAGATCAAGGCGCGCCCTAGGGGGAATGGAATAAACACTTAAATGCGCCATGCTATGGCCATGTCGAGGCACCGACTAGCCTTCAGTCCCGCCTATAAGGCCTGGTTGGAGCACTTCCTGCAGCGAGGACGGAGTAAGCCCTTGATCGCGACATGGCTTGGGGTAGGCACCGAACAAGCCTTCAGTCCCACCTATAAGGTTTGGCTGGAGCACCTTCTGGAGGGAGGTCAGGTAAGTCCTTGGGTCCTGCTTGTGGATAAGCTAACCAAGCGCATCGGACAACGATAGACTAAGACCTCTAAGACTACGAAGTGAAACTCAAAACAGTAATAATTTACAAAGCCTAAAGGGTGGCACATGCCGAAAGAACCAAAAAGCAGAGTGCCGACACAAAGAAAATGATTCGAACAATCAAAGTCCAAAGAGTGGTGCAAAACAAAAGACCCGGATAAGAATTTTTGAACCTCCATTATTCAAATAATGTTTTCCAAACGATCCTTCTTATTACCAAGAATAGATTTCTAGTCTTCTACTACTTCCGGAAGATACTTCCCGGACTACTTTCATATGAATCGATGGCCTTTGGCTATTTTCTAGAAGATGATTTCTAGACTTCACTCATTGATGCCCGAATCTGGGTTTCGGGTCTCCTGTTATTATTTCAAGTCTTCTGTTATAGACTTCTGGTCTTCTACTAATTTCAGATAATAATTTGTAGATCTCTTTTAATACCTTAATCTGGGTCTTGGGTCCTCAACTATTACCTTATGGACTATACTTATCAAAATATTACCCAAATCTGAGTTTTGGAACTTCTATCATTATTATTTCCAGATAAGAGTTTCTGCACTCCTATTATTTATTCTCAATAAGAATTCCGGGTCTTTTGCGATTTATTTCCAAAGAACGTTTCTTGGAATTTTATTACTACCAGACAATTGTTCTAGGTCTTCTATCAATTATTACCAAAAGATGGCTTCTATAATTCTATTATTGTTATTTCCAGAAGAAAATTTCTAAACGTCTATTATTAATGCCAGATCTAAATTTGCGATCCTCTATTATTAACTCCGTGATTAGATTTCTGGTCTTCTACTAATATAACTGGAATTTAATTCCGACACTTCTCTCATTATTGTCAAAGTTGGATATTTGGGACTTCCGTTATTGCCGGACAGGAATTTACGATCTTCAATCATTCTCAACTGTGGATTTCTCATCACTTATTAACTCCAGATGAAGATCTATTAATTTCCATTGTTCCTAGATTTAGAAATCTAGAATCTAGTACTAAAAATTCTAATATTATCTTCAATAATATTATGAACAAACTACTGAACATATTCTTACATGAATTTCGAATTAACCATAAGAAATGTTGTCTACTAAGTAGCTTTGCTAGAAAATAAGGTTGACAGAGAGGATCATTAAGGATCAAATAATGTTGTCTTCACTAAAAGCCATTTCAACTTTTTCGAAACCATAGAGAATACAAAAAAGGATTCACAAAGAATGATAGAAATAACAAGACCTTTCAAAAGAGTTAAAGGGATGCTTTTGCAAAATGTTGGATGAGCAATGGACTTACCCAGAAGTCAGAAGGGGAAGAGGCCACCCTTGCGCTTTAGTTAACTCCTTTTGAGACAGTTGGTTCCGCATGCGTAAGGGGTTTCCTATGAGTTAAAAGCACCTTTCGAAGGTATTAGTTAACAAGCTTCCACATATGTGCCAAACCTTCTGAATCAGTTGGTTTCACCATTGTGTACTTTCCATAGAAGAACAATTGGCCAAAGCGATCCCTTCGAAAGCATAAATTAGCCTTTTGAATTGGTTGAAACCTTCCACGAATAAGAAGAAGATTTCACATATGACCAATATCGCTTCCTCAAATACTAAAAGATAGATGTTTCACATTAATCAACGGTATGCTTTCGAAAGCTGCCTTTTGCAACTAAGCTTTCTACTATGCCTTAAGTCATTCGAAGCCCCGAAGATGCCCCTTTTGGCAGTGTTGAAAGCCAACATCCTTTCCAATTCACACAACACACCAACAATAAGGTGAGGGAAACCTTTTGATGGAGTTGAAAGCACCCAAGCTTTATTCAAAGTAGAGTTAGGAGGGCACCCTGAATTCAACAACGAAGAAAGGTCTTCACGGTACCCTTTCGACTAAGTTGAAAGGACTGATGTGAAAGGTTCTAACTTAGGCCTATAAATAAGACCCAAGGGGTATTGAAAAGGGGTCGAATTCATTCATTCGATACTTGTTCTATTTTTGAGCTTGTAAATCCTAATTCTTAAATAAAACTGAGGAATTTATTTCATTGTAACACTTAAGCTTCTAGTATTTAAGAAAATTATTAATAAAGCAAGTACATGCCATTTCCAAATACATTGAGTCCAATCTGTTGCTTCTATATGGTTCTACTTATGGATTACTTGTATCAATGCCAATCGAACGGTTGCCTTTCGAAGGATTATTAACCTACTGATTCAATTAAAACCCTTAGATCCATTAGGTCCCAACCTTTAGTTACCTCAATCTCTTCAAAAGGAGGTTTCAAAGGGGTCTTAAGCCATTTCAAATAATTCGAAAGGTGGTTTCGAAGAAGTTCCAATCGCCTTGACCATTTCAATAGGTGTTTCAAAGGGGTTTAAATTACCTTGATTGATTCAAAAGGTGGTTTCAAAGAGATCGTTCACACTTTTAGTCGTAATTTAGGGTGTTGATAAGTTTTCTTGTTAATATTTTTTGCGCTAGAAGTAGTGCCTGAATCTATGACTTTGTTGGATTCTCAGTCATACTTTCTTCTGTCCCTATTTCGTTCCAAGTTAATATTAGATCCTACAACATAATTCTTAGCAAAGTCAAAAAATCCAAGCAAGGATCCTCAGAGCCACACATGGCTAGGTCTTCTAATAAAATTGTAGAAGGTTCAAGGCTATATGAAGAACAAATTTTTAGATTGGAAGCTATAAGAGTCATGAAAAAAAGACGAATGTTGTGATCCAAACAATTGGAGCCTAAAAACATTCCACATCAGCCCAACACTATCTTTTGTTTAGGAGAAGCAAGATGTAAAGGTGATAATTTGTTTATTCAAATGAAGAAGGTTACCTAGTGCTATGTAAAAGGGGCTTTCTTTGAAGAAGGGACGATGACTTATTATTACACCTTTGCTAAAAAATTGCATCCAACAACAAGTGGATCATTACCTACATTCAAGCTTCGAAAGGTTTTGAAAAATGAATTAGTCACTGGGAATGACGTTCTCGAATCAAGCAATTAAATGGTTAGGAATCAACCTCAAAAGTCAAGCTTCAAATCAAGACTCCTTAAGGAATGCAACTTAACTACATCAATTGAGAACATCTACATACCAATAAGGGAGAAACTCAACTTATGGCCATCCAAAAATAAAAAGCCCAAATATGAAAGGAATCTGGGAGGATCTTACTGTCACTATCACATGATGAATGGGCATGAAATAAATCAATGTAGTGCTCTTGAAGGAATGGTCATCAACTTTTTCAAACAAGGAAAGATCAACAGATTTGTAAAGCAACCCTTGAGAAATTCAACAAAGTAGCAATTTTTTTTAAGAAAATCTACATGGTTGGGAATAGAATTCTACTAAAAATCAGAATTATCCTAAACGGTAATTGGCCTTTGTCCACACCGAGTTGGCTAGGTCAAAGCGCCTTCTGGAGGGAGGTTGGAGTAAACCTTTATCTATGCCATGGTATGGCCATGTTAAAATATCTACAAGTCTTTGATCGAGCCATGTTATGGCCAGATCAAGGCGTCCCTAGAGAGGGGATGCAGTAAGCCCTTGAACGCGTCACTCAATGACCAGGTCAAGGCACCGATCAGCCTTCAGTCCCGCCTACAAGGCCTGGCTAGAGCACCTCCTTGAGGGAGGATGGAGTAAGCCCTAGATCCCACCATGCTATGGCCTGGTCAAGGCACGGAACAAGCCTTTAGTCCCATCTACAAGGCCTGGCCAGAGCGCTTCAAGAAGGGAGGTTGTGCAAGTCCTTGGGTCTTGGTTGTAGATAAGCTAACCAAGCGCACCAAACAACAATGGACTAAAACGTCCAAGCCTGAGAAATGGCACACAAAATAGCAACATCATACAAAGACTAATGTATGGCACATGTCGAAGGAATCAAAAGGCAAAGAGGTGACATGAAGCAAAAGAATCAAACAATCAGAGTCCAAAGAGAAGTACAAAATAAAAGGCTTAAATAAGAATTTACAACCATCAGCTTATTTCCAAAAGATGATTTCCGGACTTTACTTATTAATACCCAAATCTGGGTTTTGGGTCTTTTACTATTAATTTCTAGACTTCACTCATTAATGCCTGAATTTGGATTTCGGGACCACTATTATTGAGATCTTTACTATGGGTATCTAGTCTTGTACTACTAAATTTGGGACTACACTTATTAATACCCAAATTTGGATTTTAGGTCTTCTATTATTTCCAGGTAGCTTCTGGACTCTTATTATTTGTTCCCAAAAAAGGATTCTTAGTCTTCTATGACTTATTTCCAGATGAAGAACTGTGGACTTTCATTATTAAACAATTATTCTTGGTCTTTTATCAATTATTTCCAAAAGAGGATTTCTAAACTTCTATTAATGCCAGATATGGTTTTCTAGTTCTCCACTATTAAATTTCTGGCCTTCACTCATCATTATCAAAGTTGGATCTTAGGACATCAATTATTATCAGACAAGAATTTTAAGTCTTCAATCGCTCCCAATTATTGGTTTTCTCATCACTTATAATCTTAAGATGAGGATCTATTAATTTTCATTATTTAGATTCTATTTTTAGGAATCCCTATACTATCTTCAATGATATAGACAAACTATTGAAACATATTTCAAACTAATGATAAAACATGTTGTTTACCTTGTAGTTTATAGAAAAATAAGATTAAGAAGACCGAATGATTCAACAGATACAAAAGCCTTAGTCAAAGCTATCAAGAGGTAGACTCAGAAATAATATTTCAAGTACGGAAGGCTATGAACTAGTGATATTTAATTGATTTACACAATTTTCAAATTTTCACAAGTCTATTATATAATAAAAGTGCATGTTTCAAAGATACAGGATAGCCTTATCTAAATTCTTAGTAATCAAAGGATCAACAATATGGTGTATTGCTATACAAAGAATTTCTTTGAGCTTCTTTTCGTTCTATTTAATCTCATCGACTTTGTTAATAGATCCAATACGAGTTTTCAAAGCATGATTGAAAGCGTTTTTAGCACCTTTAAGGGTCTTGTTTTTCTTTCTAAATCGATGATACGCTTTTGAAGAAGATATTTTTTCATATTCAAGCCTTTGAATTTTAATTGCGTATTCATTAATCCGTTGCGAGTATCTCTTTTTCTGTTGATCCTCAAAATATCTCATCATTTGAAATTTAACCTTTCTACACTAACCGTTTGTCGCCTTCCTGTCTGAACCTGGGGGAGGGTTTGTTGTAGCAGGAAATTTTTAAATAGCTAAGCACGAACAACTTGTCGATTTCATAACAGATGCAGTTATCGAAGAGGTTGGTAAACTAATATTTAAAATGTCACCTTCCATGATAACATCCAAGGATTAAACTAAGCTTGGCTATCTTTTAATTTTATCTCCAAATTGCTTATCTGTTAGAGAAGCTTAAACACCTCATGATCAAAGTCGATCAAAGGGTTTGCTTTAATTTGGTGTTTCGATTGGGAAATTATTTTATCCTTATTCTTTATATCCACTTCGAGACTAGTGATAGGGTCGTTAAGGTCTCTAATAATCGCCTTCTGAAGCAAAAATCTCCTACGCCATTCCAATGCTTCAGTGTTACCTTGAAGCTGGGCAGACAAAGGATCTTTAAGCAGGCCTCTCTTTTCAAGATCTGCCACCAACCTATCTCTAATATCGATGAAGCGAGAAAACTGACCTAGTGAGAGTGGAGTGGTAGTTAACTGTAATTCCTATTCAAATAAACAAAATAAAAATTAATACCTAGAGAGAAAATTTCTTTTATTATAATAGTAGAATTTGTAAACAAAAAAGAAATAAAATAAAAGGTACAATAGCAATGTTATAGTCAAATACTCGCTGTGCCTTATCATACATAAAGTTTATAAATAGCATTTTTAACTTTATTCAAAGAGTAAGTCGGAAGAGCGATTGTCGATTCAAAGATGGCATTAAATCCTTCTGAGGTAATAACTGGGGGACATTTGTTGTAATCTTCTTCTCCAGCAGGAGGACTATTATGATCGCAATCAATATTGTATGATATGTTCGAATCTCCATAAGGAGTTTCTCCCTTTCTTCGCCTTGAAAATCAAACTGAAAGAAGGGATTTGCTTATAAAGATCTGTAGATCCCTAAGAAAGCAATATCTAGCCAACTTTGAGGATTTCAAGGGAGAGGCCTTTTCTAAGTGATCTCTTTTTATTTTGACATATTTGCCTAAGTAATCTCTAGAAACAAGGCTGGTTGAGAGACATTTATTCTGTAACAACATAATAACTTACGACTAGGTATAAAAGAAAACTAATAGAGGAAATTCATAAATCAAAATTATTACATGATTATAAATTTTCACATGGTTCATACAAAACTGATTTTTTAAACAACTTGGTAACGAATTTATGCTTATAATATTTGAGTTTTTATGAAGGCAATTCATGAAGGATTGAATTGACTTGCAATAAATTCCAGGAAGCCCCCAGATGAGGATCAAAACCAAATTCGTCCAAGTACCTCCTATGTAGATATCTAAGTAGACCCTCACTTAAATCAATCGATATGAAAACTTAACAATTGGAAGTCTGCAATAAGCTTTATATAGGAAGCCTACTAGGATATCTTTGTCTTCAATCAACATCCAAAAGAGTGTTATCAATTCCCTATTCTCTTCTAGGAGCTTGTCATGACGAAGGCACGCCCTCTTCAGTCAAGGGGTTGCTTTCAGATCTTTAAAAGACGCTAATACTGCAATTCTTTTATTAAGCTTATAATACTTGTCAGAGAGTGAGTTATATTCTTTTAGTAGTTTATCTAACTCCCTATACAGGATATTTATTTCTGCCTATTCTCTTTCTGCCTATTTTCTTTCAAGCTTCATTTTACAAATATGAATGGATTTCTTCTTTATCTAAAATGGGAAAATATCAGCTATTGTTACGTTGGAAGTGAGATCCATTTAGACAAAGAATTTCATACCTGAGAAACATGGATTGAAGTTTGTAGGATCTGCTTTTTTACCCTCTTGTTCTCCAACATCAATATTGGTGTTTTTTCATAGAGATCGGTGGTTTCAGGAAGTTAAGTTTGACTCGCTTCATGGGCATTTGGATAAGGGTTGACTTTCTATAAAACCCTTGAAGTATCATCGTCGCCTCCTTCTTGATAACCATCATGATCACCTACATTACTACCAAAACCCTGACCTCTATCATCATCAGGGTTGTTGTCGTCCATGTTATCATCGTTGCCGCCTTCTTCAACAATGGCTTCATCATCGCCATCGTCCTCCTCCTCGTCAGAACTAGAATATCCTTCTACAAAAGGAACATCTAAAGATAGCAGCTTTGAGGCATTAATTTCTTCCCTCTCAAGGATCTCGATCCCTTGCTTCATTTTTTTTATTTTGTCCATGAACCTTTTGAACAATACAAGATCGAGTGAGGGAAAGCTTAGGTCATGGCCCTTCTCTATATTATTAGAGTAAGCCAGCATAGGTGCATCTTGGTAAGAATTTACAATGATATCATTTAGATAAGTACCCAAAAATTGAGACACTTTTCGCTTAGCATCGAAAATGGTATTAATGGCCATACCTAAGGAATTAATTTTCTTCTCCAATTTCTTTTTGAATGATGTACATTTCTTTTTGAGAGAAAAATGTTTAGTGCTTATCCTGGCCTTTTCATCCTCCGACTCTTTCAGAGTCATTTTCAAAGCCAAAATCTCATCGGCTAAGATTTGTTTCGCCTTCCTCACCTCGAAAATTGCAGATTCCGCCTGAGAAAGGGAAGCACTAAACATTTCTTATTCCCTCACTATGTTACCTTTAGCAGAGTGGGAAGTAATCTGGTTACTTAGAGTTTATACTTCTTCGTTAAGCTTAGATGCCTCGGCGGAAGACTAGAAATGTTTTCATAGAGGGAATACCAAATTTTAGAGATCTAAAAGGAAAAGTAAAAAAAGTCAAGATTTAATATAAAATGGTAATAAGAAAATCAAATAGTATAGAACTACCAGAAGTTGTTGTTCAATAAGGGATCAATAATGACTTATCGGATCGGATATAGAGGAAGGCAGTTGAATAGAGGTGAATAATGGAGAATTCATAATTGATTGTACAATCTTCTTAAAGTCATTAGGAGAAACTTGTGATGGGGGTCTAGTGAGGTTCAACTCGTAAGAGGGAGTTGAAGTTCTTAAATCCTTTTGCATCTGTTCAATGATAATGGGAGAATCGGACATATCAATGTGAGAGATGAAGTCGTCCTTTGAAAGAGTTCATTTGGATTGGTCAGTAGTAGCATCAAGAGTAGGACCCTCTAGAGATTTTCCTACATCAATAGATTCACCCTCTTTTGGAGGAAGAGAAGACTGGACATCAATAGTTTTAATTTTCTTGGAAAAGGGACCAGCTGTTGTCACTCCACTCAATTTTCTTTTAGCGAGCATTCTCGACCTGGCAATGGCCTAGGTTAAAGCTAAAGCTCTAGATTCAGAAGGTAAAGGAAGTGGATCTCTTGTGGATGGTTTAGACGAAGGAGCAGCTGTTTAAATTAAAAAGCATAGATTTCCAATGCAATCTAAAGAATGAATCAATGGTAAGTTACAAATGGTACACTTAAGTTTACCAAGTTGATCGGAACAAATCAGAGACGAAGATGAGAAATTTGTAGGATCACCCAAGAATATGTAGGGTTTGCTCTTAGAGGTATGTAGGACAAGAGGAGGTTGTCCAACAATCCTCTAGCCTTCTGGAAGGAGAGAATATTTCCAAAGGTTGCTCGAGATCAACAATATGAGCCTATTCTCGATATTTTTTTGAGGCAGCGGTTAATAGCTTCACAGTTCTTTTACCTTCGTCGTCAAGATCCTTGGGGGTTAGGCCTAATAAGAAATCGTAATTCAGCAAAAGAAAATAATTTAATAGACAACAATGGTAATGATCTACTAACGAGGAGAATAGCAAGCTCCACTAATATATGAAAAACATTTAACATAAAAGAATTGCATCTCCCAATCTTTAAACTTGTTTACTCCCTTTCAAATTAGCTTCTTGTGAGGGTTAGCCCTGAAAATTTAGCTATTCAGATTGCTAATCTTGACTGGACGCACCAAGTAATTGAGAACTTCAGCGCTTAGAGAGGGAAAGCTTATTTCTAAGGCAATGAGCTCTAAGGAGATGAGATATGTATATACATTTGGCGGTAATCGAATAGGTGCTATGCCAAGGTGACTCAAGAATCTTGACAAAAACTCGAGAAATGGAATGAAACCTCCATGCCAAATGTGGATGGCGGTATAAGGGAAATACCCCTCGGGAGGATTTTGTATAGTGTCGTTGTCGCTAGGGGAATAGCTTCTACTCCTGTAATTCCGAAGTCGATAAGGATTGCATCAACTTTTTCTTAAAAAGATATAAAGGAATGTCTTGAAATTGCTTCAATCTTTTTTAGGGAAGATTCTGGTTCTGAAGCTATATCCTTTTCTGATTTCTTGGAAGCTCTTTTTAAACTCATAATCCTGCCAGGTGAGATAGTTTTATTAAAATTGTAATTTGTTTCACTTTTAACGCCTTTCGAAGGTGTCGAAACCCTATTAGAATGATTCAAGTATCCATAAACGCATGTAGTTCCATACCTTTGAAAGGGTGTTAGTGTTAATGAGAATTATGAGATTTATCGAGCTTTCGACAGTGACGAAAGGGAGTATGGAATACTGACACCGGAACACACCCTTAGACGATGTCGAAAGCCTAGAATTTTTTTACTATTAATAGGTGCAACTATCCCCATAATACTAATCTGAATATGTACATTGTCGAGATCATTAACAATATTCCCCAATCAAGTCAAATATACCTTTCGACAACATTGAAACCCACAAATTTTGTTCTACTTAAAATATTAATATTGCCGAAATGCCATACTCTCACTAAGTCGAAAGACTCGGAGCAAGGTGGTTTTAATATAAATGAAAGGGCCTTAGAACGTTTTGACAATGTTTATATTAAGAAAATGATAGTTATATTTATGTTGACTATTATGGGTTTCAAACAAGTCAAAAGGGCAAGATGGAACTTCGAAAGCATTCAAACGTCTAGGCTTATCTCAATTTTGGGGGGTTTGATCAAGTCGAAAGGCTAGATAAGGTTTTCGACTGTAACAAAAATGTATTATTCTCAATCCAATTGTAGAAGACATGAATTTCTAACTTTTAATACCTTCCAAAGTAAATTAAAATTGGTCATTGATTATCCAAAGTGAAGTTCCATAGCATATCACATCCACTTTTACACACATTAAGTTTTGAATCCTTTTGAAGAGAATTGGGCCTTCGAAGAGATATACTGTGTAGTCAATGAATCGAATCCGTTAAGTGGATTTCTTTGAAAGATGTCAGAATGCATTGGAACATACTTTTTCTTTCGAAGAGGTCCATCTCATGACATAAACATCAACACTTCGAGTGGATTCATATAAAGTGGATACTATACTTCCTTTCGACCCCTTCGAAAGGGGTTGGGAAGATAAAGCTGAGTTAGCTGAACCGACACCCTTAGAAAGGTTTGGAAAATCAAGTTTCAATATTGGTTTTACTAATTTACAAAAACTAAACCTTCTCTTCGAAGTTCCCAGAAAGGAATTTATTTCTGATTCACTTCAACCCAATGCTTCTTAGATGTTGACAATTATATTGAATCGAGCTTAATTTGCATCTAACAGCGGCGAAAACCCCAAATTTGGAAAATTCAAGCTTGAACCATAATTGATGCTATAGATTATTTAAAATCGAAAAAAGAAAAAGAAAAAACAAATTCTATGCTTAGAATTTTATGAACGACAAGCCTGAATCGAATTCGAAATTAAAATGATAACATGAACTCAAATCCTAAGAGATTTGAAATCAAAATTAAACATGGAAAATTGATTTTTAATGTAAGACGATGAATACTCACCTTAAACTCGAAGTTGTGACACCTGAAATTATGAATTTAGTGAGAAAATGAAATATTTGATTCTTGCTCCATGGTTTTTAATCACAGGTAAATGAAAGAGGGTAGAAGGAAGTGTAATTTATATGGAAGGCAAATGCAAGGAAAGCTATTCAATTAGATTCAAATCAATGGTCAAGATTCATTCAGGAATATCAAAAGGCGGGGAACTTCATGCTGAAATAATGGCGGTATCAAGGCAGTTGACTTGAAAAGTCAAGAGCATCCCTTCGTTAGGGGAGGGGCAAATGTTATCACCAAAACCATTTTAACTTTGTCGAAACCATGAAGAATACAAAAAAAGGATTCACAAAGAATGATAGCAAAAACAAGACATTTCGAAAGGCTTGCTTTGGCACATATGTGGAAGCTTGTTATCTAATACTTTCAAAAGGTGCTTTTAACTCATATGGAAAGGGTTTCTTTGGCACATAGTTGAAGGGTTCTGAATCATGCGGAAGAACATTTGGCAAAGCAACCCCTTCGAAAGCATAGATCAGCCTTTCGAATTGGTTGAAACCTTCCACGAATAAGAAGGAGATTTCGCATATGACCAATATTGCTCCCTTAAATACCAAAAGATGGAGGTTTCGCATCAATCAATGGGGATGCTTTCGAAAGCTACCTTTCGCAACATAGCTTTCTACTATGCCTTAAGTCATTGAAGCCTCGAAGATACCCTTTTCGATATTGTCGAATGCCAACATCCTTTCCAACTCACACAGCACACTAACAATAAGGTGAATGATGCTTTTAAACCTTTCAATGTAGTCGAAAGCACCCAAATTTTATACAAAGCAGAGTTAGGAGCGAAGCCTGAATCCAATAGCAATGACAGGTCTTCATGGTACCCATTCGACTAAGTTGAAAGGATCGATGTGAAAGGTTCTAACCTGAACCTATAAAGAAGACCCAAGCGGTATTGAAAAGTGGGCCAAATGAAAGTCTATAGAGTGGATCGTGTAGTGTATATGCAAGTATATGTGACTAACTGTATGATGCAACTAAGATAAAATTAATCTAGGTAAATAAGCACACCAGGATTTTATACTGGTTCAGACCTCTCTTCCTACGTCCCGTCCCCAAGCTCCCCTTCGGAATTCGACCATCAAACACCCTCACTTCGCCTGGAGGAATAGACTTGGTTATAATAGCTTGTTCTTGTTAAGTATATGTTCTATAACACAGATATTAACTATTAAGTATAAATGCTTTCAATATATATATCTAGAGAGTACTGATTAAGGAGATCTGAATATAGGTGGAAGAGTAAAATACAACTGTAGATTGCTAGAGATCAAGAATATAATAGAGTACATGAGTAAAGAGCGCAAGTAAGTAAGGTGAGTTCTTCTCTTTGATTCTTGATGTTATATATAGTGGTAGAGAGATTCCTTGAGTAGTTGCATCCATTAGCAAGTTCTCTATAGTTGCTTCTAATTGTGATGAAGAGTTGTAGCGAAGAGAAGTGAAGATATCTTTTCAAATATGGCAATTGTAATTTGAATTTTAAATTTCGAGTTCAGCATAAGACATTTGGTATTTGTTTCAAACGTCTGGATATATATATTTTTTGTACATAGTAGCCTTTCAGACGTCTGAGTGCATTAACCAGACGTTTAAGTGCATTAACCAGACGTTTGATCCTATCTGATTTGAATTCCAGAGGATTTCTTCAGACGTCTGGTTAGTGCACCAAGACGTCTGAAACCTATGCATGTTTACTTTGTGCATCTGTCTTGTTGCCCTATTGATACAATCAACTTGTAGTCTTTTGTAACGTTCTTTGAGCCTTGTTTCTGTCTTTCTAGTGATGTAACTCTAGCAAGTACCTGTAAATAGAAATATATATATATATGCATATTCGATTTCCATTGTATAATTGTTGTCATCGAGACCATAGATTTGATTTCCTAACAATCTCCCCCTTTTTGATGATGACAACTATACAATGTACTTATATACAATTTATAAATCTCCCTCTGAAAATGTGCTTATTTATAGTTTTTATATATTTACATTTCTCCCCCTTTGGCATTATAAAAAAGAATTCTAAAATTTTAGCCAATCGTCAAAGATAACACAAAAAGAGAATTTCCTTAATAATTTGAAATTGAGTACATTCATAGATATTGTCAAGTGTACATAAGTTGAAATCCTAAAATCTATGAGTCTTTCAGAGAAGCTTTTTTTTGATCATCTCCTTTATCTTCTTTTTGGGAAGAGCTAGGTTGCTTTGTAGGAGATGTCAAAGCTTGTTTTAGCAGTTCCTCCTCAAAAAGTTTGGAATGTTTCAAAGGAGGAGAAGGCACTGGGGTTGGCCAATCTTCAGAAGGAGGTGTCAGACCGTGAACCCGTTGAAGAACCTCTTTGAGAACCGATAATACAGTTGAAAGTGATGTTTCAACTGTTGTTAGGCAGGTGGCAAAGGATGTTTCAAAGCTGTCAACAAGCTTAGCCAAAACTTTTTGATTTTGAGACAATATATGTTGATTTTTAAGAGTAAGACCTTGAACGCTTTCATTTGGAGTTGTTTCTGTTCGAGTTTCCAAAATCTCATCATGGCTTGTACAATCAAATGGTGCAGGAGGAGGAGAAGTTGTCTCACGATGTTGTTCCTCCTCTTGTGATGGTTCATTGTGTGGTTGAGGTGGAGGCCCAACTTGTCTAGCTTGACGATTGTGCGTCCAATCATTAAAAGATATAAATTCCAGAGTAATTTCTGGTAGGTGCATTAGTGTGAAAAACTTTACGGAAGAATATTTTGGAGAGATTTCTTCAAAAGTTGATAAGTATTAAGGGATGTTGTGCGCATGTAGAAGTCCCATATGTATGTGGGGTAGATAATTGATGGGCCGTGATCAAGTCCAAAAATGTTTGAGCTCATAAAAAATAAATTTGGCCCAATTTACCCTTGTTCCACTAAATAGAGCATATAAAGCTTTGTGTTCTAACTCAGTTATCTGCTCATGACTTCCCAGATGGGGAATGATGGTATTGATGATCATTCGAATAAGAAAACTTGCCTTTGGTCGTAGATATTTGGATGCAAATTTAGGAATTTCATCCTCCCATATTTGATGTGTTATATTGTTCCTTGGTTTGAAACACATATCGGGAATATTATATAGATCTTCGCCCGTGACGGAACATCGTAGAGTTCTTCCTATTATTTCTAGAGCGAGTCTAATTGTGTTGACATAAAAACTAGACCATAACCAATTGTCTTCATTTTCAGTATTCCATACCGTTGTGCTATCCAAATTTGCATAAAAGAGAAATATAGCTAATTGATCGGTTTGGATGTCATTGGGAGTAAATGATATCAATGTTTCTAGACCGGCATTCTCACACAATTCATCTAAATCATACACTGAAAACTTAAATAAGTTATAAAATGGACCCGTGTGAAGTTTCTTCTTTTGTATATCCTCATATCTCTTAAGACAGTGTGGTGCTCGATTCATCCATCTTTCGATTTGATCATCTAAGCAAACTAGATGATTTGAGGAAGTTGGTTGATCTTGTTTTCTTTTGAATATCTTAGGGTTTTTAGTTCTAGGAGGCATTGTAATCGAGCAGTTGTAAAAAGGAAAATATGGTTTTGAGTAAAAAAATCATCGATGAAGTATAATCGGTTGAAAATAGAAGTGAAATTAGAAAAACAAAAGACGTTGCCTGGGTATTTTAAAGTGTCGATTGAATTTCAAACGTTTGGAAGCGAATTCAAACGTCTGATTTACCCTAATTCGAACACAGTAAATAATTTAAGATGTCTGGTTTAATTGTTAGACGTCTAGTTTGGTCGAGTTTTTAAAAAATTGATAGTCAGAGAGATTTTTCAGACATCTGGTTAAAATATTAGATGTCTAAAATAGGTCAATTTTTATAAATTGGTGGCAGAGACATAATTCAGACGTCTGGTTCAAAGTTCAGACGTCTGAAATAGTCTGGTATCAATTTCAAGAAGGCAGAGTAAATTTTCAGACGTCTGGAGGGTTATAACAGACATCCGACATATGCACAGTGATGAAAAATTCATGGTATATCAGAATGTCAAAAGTTTGAGGTCACTATCCAGACGTCTGAAATTACCAATTTTCCAACAATAGACTAATTCTAAAGGGTGTTGCTTATTTCTCGACCTTCGATTGTTTGAAACAACATGTATTATTATTTTTGTGAAACAAAATTACAAATATACATGGATACAATTACAACAAAAAAATATAATCTATTTAGATGGCGATGGAGTTTTGCGATCATCTGACTTGTCATCCCTTCATGGTTCGAGTGGAGACCATATATTTCCTCGTTCGTGGGTTCTCAGGGAACCAGAGAATCGCCTTGGTGAAGGATCCAAAGATGTACGATACGAGGAAGAGGGTTCCAAGGAACTATAAGGCATCGAAAGTGGTTCGTGGACGTCTTTCTTCCATAAAGTACAAAACTTCATTGCTACTTGCTCCAAAAAGCTTAGGAGACATGCCGTGGCTTTTTGTTCAAAATATAATTCTCGTTGTAGATCTATTTCTTGTTTTTGATAGTGATGTATCTCATCAATTTTCTCCTTTGTGTTAGGAGAGATAAATAAAGATTGTTTGGACTTCTTGTTATCGGCAATGAATCCCGTGTAATAGGAGGACCACCTATATGTCGGTTCCTGATTTGGTGTGGGTCTAGGAAGTCGTTGTGGTGTATCCGCCGAGCTATCCGTTGTAGGTGTTGAGATGGATAGATAAGAATTTTTAGAAGCCATGATTATATTTTGTTAAAAAAGAGTATGAATTGTGTATTTATTTTTTTCTTTCTTGTTGTATGAATATTTATATATAAGTTTAAAAAATTATTTATAGATAATTTTCAGAAACTAACTAACTAAAAAAACTAAAGGTGAAGGATTTATCAATTATAATTTATGGATAGAAGATTGTTTGCTAATCATAGCATAATTGAAGGAGTGGTTATTAATTTAGGATATCACTAAAAGAGCATATCCTTAGATCGCGTCGGAGTTTAATAAAACTTTGTTCATTTAGTGGTTTTGTGAAAATATCTACTATTTGATTTTTGGTATTTACGTATTCTAATGAAATAATTCCATTTTCTACATTATCACGTAAAAAATAATGTCGTATATCTGTATGTTTAGTTCGCGAGTGATTTACGGGGTTTTTTTATAAATTTATTGCACTCGTGTTATCACAATATATTGAGGATTTATTGATAATTTGCCAAAATCCGTAAGTGTTTGTTGCACGTATATCAGTTGTGCACACACTGAAGCCGCTGAAATATATTCGGCTTCACAAGTAGATAAGGAAACACAATTTTGCTTTTTGCTAAACCATGAAACTAATGATTGTCCGATAAAGTGACATGTTCCACAAGCACTCTTATGATCTGTTCTACATCCACCGAAATCCACATCACTATATGAAACTAGTTCAAACGATGATCCTATAGGGTAAAAAAAACCGTAATCTCTAGTACTAGATAAAAATCGTAAGATACATTTAATAGCTCTTAGATGAGATTCTTTTGGTTTTTCTTAAAATCGAGCACAGAGACATACACTCATCATAATGTCGGGTCGACTAGCCGTCAAATAGAGTAAGGAACCAATCATGCTACGATATAATTTTTCATCAAAATCTTTTCCGTTATCATCCTTTCTAAGTGAACAGCAGTACTCATTAGTGTTGGTTTGCTTGAAGTTTTATCCATTTCAAAACGACGTAATACATCATTACAATATTTTTCTTGATGAATAAAAAATACCGTTTTCATGTTGTTTTATTTGTAAACCTAAGAAGAATTTTAGTTCTCCCATGTGAGGCATTTCATATTCATTTTTCATAATATTTGAAAATTGATTACAGAGATTTTCATTGGTTAAACCAAAAATAATATCGTCAATGTAAATTTGTACAACTAAAATATTGCTATTTTCTCGTTTAATAAATAAAGTTGTATCGATTTTGCCTATTTGAAAACTAGATGTAATTAAGTGATTTTTAAGACGTTTGTACCATGCACAAGGAGCTTGTTTTAATCCATATTATGCTTTTTGTAATTTATAAACATGGTCGGGATATTTTTCATGAACAAATAATGGGGCTTGTTCAACACATACGTTTTCTTTAATAAAACCATTTAAAAAGGCACTATTGACATACATTTAAAATAGTTTAAAATTTTGATGATTTGCAAAAGCGAGTAATATACGAGTGGCCTCTAATCTTGCTACTAGAGCAAAGGTTTCGTCATAATCGATACCTTCTTCTTGATTATAGCCTTGAGCCACTAAACGTGCTTTATTTCTAACAATATTTCCATTTTCATCTGCTTTGTTTTTAAACACCTATTTTGTTCCTATAACTGATTGATCTTCTGGTCTTGGTACTAATTCCCAAACGTTATTACGTTCAAATTGATTAATTCTTCTTGCATAGCTATTATCCAAAAATTACCATTTGAAGCTTCTTTATAATTTTTTGGTTCAAAATTTGACACGAATACTATATGGCTTATTTGATTAAGTTGATTTCTAGTCACTCTAAAATTGAGATTGATGTGCACGTAAATGTGCATATTTTTACCACTATATTTATTCTTTTTAAATTAAATAAATGATCATATTGGGTATTTTAATTGTTTTAACCAAAATCCATATTAATTCCAAGTTGTCACGTATCCATCTTCATATAGGGGCAAACCAGTCATTTATGTGCATATATTTCTTTGAGAAAAATTAATTAGAAATATATATATATTTTTGTAGGAATTTGGTCTCAAATAGGAGTAGTTTCATGAAGGAATATGCATGCACAAAGAATATAAAGGAATGAAGATGGAAATAATTCAAAGTGAAGATCATGGAGGACCCCACCTACCCACCACCTTAATGTATAAATTAGAGGCTAATGCACATGCTTATGGAATTAATGGCTTCACGTACACTTAAATAATGATTAATAGAAGCTAATGATTACTCGGCCTCCACACTTTCTCAAGGGTACTTTGGTCATCCCCAAATTATGGATTAGGGTTTCATGCATGTATGAATAACCCCTTATGTTTCATGTAACCTCTCTCCCCTCTTAGTTAGTCCCTCTTCCTCTTCATTAGTTTAGGCTCAAAATAATAGAAAAGCTTCTCTTTCTTTTCATGGCTACTTAGCCATTTTTTATTTTATGTAATTTCCTTTTCATTTTATGCAATGTTAATTATTGTTTCATTTTAATTCCATGTTCATTTCCTTTTATGGAAGTAGTGTAGATCTCCCTTATTTCATGCAAATAGAATAGTTTTTCCTTATCTTGCTTTCTTTTTCCTTTTCTTTTTCTCTCATGTTGCAAGCTACGTTTGATGTTTTAATGAAATATATGAGTTGCTAAACCCCTTCAGTTTAGGGGGTAATGAACCTCTCTAATTTTGTAGCTCCAACTATTTGTTAATTCATGCTCTCTTTTTGTGCTTAATGATGATCAATGAAGTGTTTTATTTGTTGTTTTTGCTTTGAATTTGATAGCCTATATTGTTGACACCAAATAGGCTATGCTGAAACAATCACTAACACAAATGTCTCTTCATCAAAATATGATTATGGCATAAGAAAATGATTTGAAATTAAAATTTGATGGTCTATATTTCTAATCAATAGTTAATACGTCATACTTAAAAATAGATTTAATTTTCATTTTCTTTGTCAAGTTTCATGAAAGTTATTAAGTGCTTTAAGGGATGTGTTATTGTTTGATGGCTTATGTCGGCTAATCAATAGCATAAATATGCCATACTTATGATAAGCATATCAATTAAAGCACTAATGACCATAAAAGAGAGATCATGATTTCATATGTGTTGAACTACATGATCTAGAGAGTGGATTTATTCTCTAAATTGTCATTTAACTCTTATCTTTGCTTCCTTTTCTTTTAGTTAGTTAGTTAATTCTCTAGCTAAACTTTCCATCGACTTTGGTTTAATTTGATTGAATAGAATTTTAAAATTATCAATTTCCCGTGGATCGACCCATATTCGCCACGTGCTACATTCGTACACGTGTGCTTGTGGTTATTTTTATTTCTAAATTTTTTGACGGTTTTCTAATTCGATAGATTTTCTTTCGGTTAACAAGTTTTAGAATAAATCCGCTTTCGTCCTCGAATAAAAAAAACTAAGATAAATCCGTTTTAGTAGGGAGCATGATTGTATTGAGCGTACGCAACAAGCCGTTAAACCTCTGGGTGTCCCCAGTAGGACGAGTGTTGTCTTGTGGGGATTTCAGCGGATATTACCCATAAAATCCAAATGCAGGATGAAAATATTTACAAAATGCAAGATTTATTTACAAAGAGATGAATGCGAGTTTTTGAAAATATTTACAAATGAAGGATTTATTTTTAAATTGACACGAATAAGTTAAATATAGGTTTTGGTCATTATCTTGAAATTTAAGTTATTTACTCGTCTATATTTCCAATAAAAACGAAGTTATCATAACAAATGAACTATAGTTCAACTCGTTGTTTTGGTTAACAACACCGTGTAACTATGAAATGGATCCTTAGTTGATTATCAAAGTTTATCAAAGTGGTACTTTTATTTCTTTTCAACAACAAATCAAATCAAATAACCAAAAATAGTGATAGGATTTCAATTGCTTGCTTGCTCATTATTTGCAAGAAAAATTACACACCTAGCTTAGGTAAACTAAGGCCAGATATACCATCCATGCACGACCTTTCGGGCTTATGTGAGGGGAGTACAGAGCATGGCGAGTGCACACACTTTCGTGCATACACCTATCGACCATAGGTAGTTTTCATTAAGTCTGTTCTTTTTTTTACATGTGTTCCATACATGCATAACCACGAGGACATTTAAATGAGTATGAAAGCACATAATCAAATATTCCAAGTAATTCGCCTATGCATAACCGTGAGGACTTTTAAATGAGAGTGAATACTTTGGATGTTATTTTTTTTATTTTTTAAGAGAGAGAGAGAGTTTTGCAAAATCATCTTAGCACCATTTAACTTAAAAGACAAAAAAATGTTACATCCTTTACTTTAAAGTCACCACTTTTAAAACAAAGATTTTCAATTAGGATGTATTTCATAATTAACACGTATGAATCTTCTGATATACTAGTTAAACCATTGTTACTTATAATCAAACTTCATTTTTATTTTTATTAAGGCAAATAAATTTTCAATAATTTCAATTTAATAAGCCAAAACCAAATAATTTATCCTATAGTGTTTCTTTAAAAATAAATCAAAAATGATATAAAAAAAATTCTTCTTTTGTTTTTGGATTTTTTTTTTGAGTTTTTGGAAGAAAAATGAAAAATTAATCCTGAAAAATCAAGAAGAAGACGAGTCTCCCCCCACACTTGATTTTGACTGTCCCCACAATCAACACAAGTGAAAGGAACGTTTATAATTATTTACATGAAAATGAAATGTATTTACACGGCATCAGAAAGTATATCGCCAAAAAGTAAATGTAACGGTCTTCCAAAGACCGATTCATTTGTCTCGTCAAGGATACGAGACACAGCTTAAGCGCAGAAAACCAAATCGTAAAAGATTTCAAAGTAAAGTGTTGATTTGGAAAAACGAATGTCGTTTTATTGAAAATTGTACGAGTTGTTTTATTTTCGATGATTTTAAGGGTAGATAAAACAATTGGTTGAAATTCAAGTTTATTTTCACCAAGTTGAAGTTTAAACTTATTATTGAAAACTTTTTCAAAATTATCGATTTCAAAATCAAAGTGGTGATTTAAACCTTCCCCGTCGGTATTTAACAACTCGTCTTCGAAAATTCCATAAAATTCGTGTTCATTAAATTTGTCTTCCTTTATTGGATTATCAACAACTTTATTACATGTCTCAAGTTCATAATCCAAAGTTGTTGTATTCAAATTTTCGAAATCGAGAAAAGAAAGATCGAATTTTACATTTGGTTCCACACTCTCAAAAGAATTGAAATCCAACTCAGTTACTGTGTTTTCAACAACTTTATTAAGATTGTTATTTTCAGTTTCAAAAGTTGTTGTTTGAAAATCATCGATTTGGGTAAAAGATGGATTATCATTTAACTCGTCACATGTTGAGATTTGATTTTGTTTATTACGTTGTTTCATATATGTTTCGAACAACAAATTTGTGTGATCATCGTAAATTTCATTCATTTGCTCAACAAAGTCAAATTTGTAATTATTAACTTGAAAATTTTCAATTTGGACCTGTTGAGAACAAGAATTGTCAATTTCGATAAACGGTAGATTATTATTTGATTCTTTACAAGTTGAGATTTGATTATGATTTTCACGAAATTTTTTGTATTTTTCAAGTAATAAATCCCCGTTATCTTTTTCCATTTGGTCAACAAAACCAAATTCATGATTGTTAATTTGAAAACTTTCATTTTGAATTTGTTGATAACCAAAGTTTTCAATCGTATCATTATTGAAACTATTCCCATTGCCAAAATTATTTTTGAAAATTGGTTCACATTTTCGTCTTGATTTTGAAATTCATCTTGAAACTTGAAATTGAATTGGCATGGGTTACACTCGAAATCATTTGAATTTTGAAGTGAATTTGAATTTTGAAATCCTTGAAATATTTGACTCGAGTTATCGCAGAAATATGAATTACACAAATTATTTATCATTTGATTTTGTTGTGTAGAGATTTCAAGTAAAGACGAAATGCTATTTTCAAGATTTGAGGAGTGCTCGTTATTTTGAAAATTTTGTGGTTCGAAATTTGAATCATTTAAACAATAGTCGGTGTTAAAATATCCATATGAATTTTGAGTGAAATTATATGGATTATATTGCTTTTCACAACTATCGTAAAATTCATGTGAATATGAAAATCCAGACATTTTCAAGAATTTTTTTCTGTTTTTTATAAAGAAAAATATTTACAAATTAAATCTATTTTTCAAAAGGGAAATTGATTTTTGTTTTTTTTGGTTTTTCAAATTTTTTCTTTGTTTTTGAAAAGGTTTTATATTTTTTTTTGAAATTTCAAAGAAAAAGGATTTAAAAATATCAAAGGAAAAGGAATATTCACAATTTTTTTTAGTGTTGGATTTTGAATTTTTTTTTAAATATGCTTGAACTAATGCAACTAAATGAATGCAAGGTCTAATTACAAATTATTTATCCTAAGTTAACCCAAAATTGTATTTCACAAAGTGTCTTAAATAAACAAGATAGTTCTCAGCCAGGTAATAGACAGGATTTATCGGTGCACCATGAATCACCGTAGTAATGCAGCCGAAGGTTTAAGTACCTTAAGAGGAACAACCACTATAATATTTACGAATCACCGTAATATTTATAAATGGTTATTACTCTGCCGTAGCCTAGACACCAAGAAATTAAATTGTTCAAAGAAGACAACTTGTCAATATACAATTAAGAGCTATCGTTATTATTAATCAAGATTCGAAGATGAAATGCAAAGCATAAAATAAACGTGTATTAACAATGCAACTACGAATGGATTTTTGTTTTTGAATTTTTGAATTTTTTTTTCAAATTCAAATAAACAAAAATGCAAGACAAACAAAAACAATAGATACATACAAAGCAAGGCAAATAAAAAGAAAACTATAGTTAAGAAAGCAGTTTTTTTTTTTTTTGATTCAAGCTGAGCAAAGTAATCAATTTATTTTTTTGGCAAGCTAAGCAAGGCTAGCAGCTTGTTCTTCCTTATCTGCTTCTGCAACCTGAAAATAAAACAAGATATATATACAATATATTTTTTGTTTTTTTGAAAAGTTACACAAAACAAGAACCAAAAGAAAAACCACAAATCAAAAAAAACAAAGCAACTTTCTTCCTTCCTTCTTTTTCTTATTGTTTTAAAAAGTAGAAAAGACTAAACTAATCAATAAACTAAAACAACTAGTAAAAAACGAAAAGAAAGTAAAATTAACCTAGAACACTCTTTAAAAAAAACTACATCAGGGCCCGGCCCATACAAGATAATTCACCGGCCCAAACTATCCACAGTTCAAAATCACAATGTAATTCCTCTTCACAAAACCCACTGAAATTCACAAAGTCAATTAACAATTTCGATTAACACAGAAACCACAAAATCAATTCACAAAATTCACACACTTAATTCACAAAATCATATTCACGAAGCTCAATTCACGAAAATAATCGCAGTTTGAATTGCGACTACGGTGGCTGAAGAGGTTGAGTTGGCGCCTGGGTTCGCAAGTTCGTGGCAGTGATGTATTGGTGTGGAAGGAACAAGGGTGGTCGATTGTTTGAAATAGTGACACGGGGTTGTTCGGTGACCGCTATGGCAATTTGTAGTCGCTGCTGTTTTCTGATGGGTCAGAGGCAGTTGATTGTTGGAGGTAAGTAAGGAGTTATGGTGGTTTGAAGGAACTGTAATGGTTCAGGTGGTCGAAGTTTTTGAAGAAGGAAGAATGACTGGAGAGTGTATGTTGTATGGTCTGGTCGTGTTGTACTCGCCTTGTATTCAACTGGAAGGCAGTGGTTCATGACGGTTCTGTGATTGGTCAAGAAGAGTAAGTGATAAGTTGATGTTTGAGGTTTTTTGTGCTATTACGTGGACTCGCAGGCGAATGATGATGCCGCAGTTTGATGTCAGATGGATGGACTGTTGTAATTTGTCCACTTTGTTGACAGGCAAGCAATGTAGTGGAATGTGCAGAGTTTTGTATGGAGAGGAAGTTGAAGTGGTTGTTGCAATTTTGGTGGTCAGTAAGGTGATGGAAGAGGACTGTAGAGGCAATGAAGGGAAGACAGAGGGTGTTTGTAAATCAGGCAAAGGTATGGTGTGGTAATGGCAACTGGAATGTTTGGTGATTATAGCTTTGGAAGAAGTTTGGTTGTATGAGAAGCGATGAAGTTGGAACAACAATGAGCAGAGGAGTGGATAGATGAAGCTGTGGTCAGAGAAGTTTGTAACAGAAGTATAGAACTGTTGTTTTGTGAAAATATGTAAAGAGGCACAGTTAGGATTTACACAGAGAAGAGATGCGCAGAACAGTAGAAAGTGTGAGAGAGCAGTTTTTTTGAAATTGTAAACTGAAAATTGTAAATGAAAAAAAAACAATGAAATGAAAATTTTTTTTTCTTCTTTTTCAAATGGGATTGTGCACTAGTTGCTTTTTAAAAAAAATGAAATGCAAATGAAAATACATCTAAACAAAAACAACATGCACTCAAACAAAATGCAAACACACAAATACAATTTTTTTAAATGCAACACACACAAAAAAACTAAAACACGCAAAAATTAAACAATAATAGTTCGAAGAATAGAAATCAAAATCGAAACAACTCCCCGGCAACAGTGCCAAAAACTTGTTAACCGACGGAAAATCTATCGAATTAGAAAACCGTCGAAAAATTTAGAAATAAAAACAACCGCAAGCGCACGGTGTACGAATGCAGCACGTGGCGAATACGGATCGATCCACAGGGAATTGATGATTTTGAAATTCTATTCAATCAAATTAAATCAAAGTCGATGGAAAGTTTAGCAAGAGAATTAACTAACTAACTAAAATAAAAATGAAGCAAATATAAGAGTTAAGTGACAATTTAAAGAATAAATCCACTATCTAGATCATGTAGTTCAACACATATGAATTCATGATCTCTCTTTTATGGTCATTAGTGCTTTAATTGACATGGTTATCATAAGTATGGCATATTTGTGCTATTGATTAGCCAACATAAGCCATCAAACTATAACACATCCCTTAAAGCACTTACTAACTCTCATGAAATTGACAAAGAAAATGAAAATGAAATCTATTTTAAGTATGACCTATTAACTATTGATTAGAAATGTAGACCATCAAATTTTAATTTCAAATCACTTTCTTATGCCATAATCATATTTTGATGAAGAGACATTTGTGTTAGTGATTGTTTAAGCATAGCCTATTTGGTGTCAACAATATAGGCTATCAAATTCAAAGCAAAAACAACAAATAAAACACTTGATTGATCATCATTAAGCACAAAAAGAGAGCATGAATTAACAAATAGTTGGAGCTACATAATTAGAGAGTTTCATTATCCCTTAAATTGAAGGGGTTTAGACTTTCATATTTTTCATTAAAACATCAAATGTAGCTTGCAACATGAGAAAAAAAGAAAAGAAAAAAGAAAGCAAGATAAGGAAAAACTATTCTATTTGCATGAAATAAGAGAGATCTACATTACTCGCATAAAAGGAAATGAACATGGAATTAAAAAGAAACAATAATTAACATTGCATAAAATGAAAATGAAATTACATAAAATAAAAAATGGCTAAGTAGCCATGAAAATAAAGAGAAGCTTTTCTTTTATTTTTAGCCTAAACTAATGAAGAGGAAGAGGGACTAACTAAGAGGGGAGAGAGGTTACATGAAACATAAGGGTTTATTTATACATGCATGAAACCCTAATCCATAATTTGGGGAACGACCAAACTACCGTTGAGAAAGTGTGGAGGCCAAGTAATCATTAGCTTCTACTAATCATTATTTAAGTGTACATGAAGCCATTAATTGTTAGGAACTAAGTTGATGATGTTTTAATGACAACAACCTTATATAGTTATTATACTTTACTTTATAAAATATATACTAACATTTCTATATAGATATATATATATATATATGTATGTATGTATGTATGTATGTATGTATGTATGTATATAAGAAGTATATGCAGGTATTATCGAAGACTGATCAGTATAAAGACTCAAGCATCAAGATGAAGATTAGAGATTCAAGAATCAAGACTCTACAGAATCAAGATTTCAAGATCTCAAGATAAGTGTCTAGTATTTTGTTAAAACTTCATAACAGCACTCTCATCTTTCTTCCAATTTTCTTTTGGGATGGAACCTAATTTCTATTGAAACCAGTGGCTTACAAACCCACGACAAGTAGCTTACAAACCTACGACAAGTGGCTTACAAACCCACGAAAATCAAAATCATTTAAACTACTTTGTACAAGTTCTCGAGTCCTATGGAGGAGCTCTGTAGGAAGGTTCTTGCAATTTCAGTTTGAATAGATTTTTCAAATTGTTTTTAAATCTGTTTTCAAAATGTTTTAGCTTTCAAAATCATGTTTTCAAACTTTGTTTTAGCCTTGAAATATTCCTCCATTCTGGTTTTAAAAAAACTTCTATTTTTAAAACATCAAAACTTATTCTGATTTTAAATATTACTTATATAATTGTCGGTCTATATCAATTATATATATATTTAAAATAATGTTTTATATTCATTCTCTATCTCAAAATATTGTTTAAACACTTTATTTTACTTCAGAGAAGTTTCAACTTGTTTTAAATTCAAATGCTTTTACAAAACAACATCTCTACAATTTTGAACTGAGGGATGTCGACATATGGGATACCCCATGTCGACATGGTGACAGTTGGATTCAAAATTCAAATTTCAAAAGAAGTGTCCATTCGTTCAAAAACCTTTCGCCAATGGTTATGACTTTTGTGCATCTATATAAAGGCTTCCAAAACGAATTTTTTAACAACTAATTTTATTTTTTTCTTCACTCTTTCTTCTCCACTATTCCATATCCATAAAACTTCATATTTTCAAGATAGTGCCATCATTCTGCCAAATTCTCAATAGGAAATCATTTAGATACTCTCTCTATTTGATTTTCCATCATTCTACTAAAGATCAAAGTGCTATCAGAGTTATAGGATTAATTTGTATTCAAAAAGTCAATAGAGTCTATCCATTCAAAAGGATTGTTATTAAGAAGTATAAGGGTGATCTTGTGTCCCGTAAATCAAGAGGGTTTACCCCAGACTCAGAGATAGGAGGGTTCCTCAAGGCCTTAGAAATTGAGGGTTGTAATTTGGATATTGGATTATAAAAATATGTACAAGGATATTGCCTTGGTGCAGGACTGGATGTAGGAGGATTCCGAACCAGTATAAAATCCGGTGTGTTCTTTCCTTTTACTTGCTTTACTTTACTATTTGCATTTGTTATATGTTCTGTGATCATTCTGTGTTAGAATTCTGTTTAGATTTGTGTTGAAAGTTTTAATTTAGTCATATAGTTCATATATTCTTTAAAACACTATTCATCCCCCCTCTAGTGTTATTTCTGCCTTAAGATCCTTAATCCGCATCCCCAACAATTGGTATCAGAGCATTAGTTTTCATTGTTTTCATAATCTGAAACTTGAAAAATATAAAAATGGCATTTTTGGAAAATTGTGTTAAAACTGTTTTGAATATATGCATTTCATCAAAGTTTCATAGGTCTGCATATAGTTATTTTGAAAAATCAAGTTATCTACCGAATTGGTGTGTTATGCAGGAACAGACATGTTATATGGCTTTTGACGAATCAACACCTAGTGGACAAACTGTGCAAATTGAGAAAGATAAATGGATACTTGATAGTGGCTGTTCAAGGCACATGACTGGAAATCCCGAGATACTCAAGGACATTACTTATCAAGATGGTGGATTAGTCAATTTTGGTGACAACTCTAAAGGATATGTGGTTGGCGTCGGCAATGTCGGTAACTCTAAAACTTTACTTATTTCTGATGTTTTATTAGTTAGGAACTTAAAACATAATCTGCTTAGTATAAGTCAACTTTGCGATAAAGGTTTCAAAATTAACTTTGGAAAAGATAAATGTCACATTGAAGATGATAAGTCTAATATAATTTTTGAAGGTATTAGGAAGAAAAATATGTATATCCTTAGTATGAAAATTTCAAATGATAACCTATGTCTTTTGGCTAATACAAGTGACCCTTGGATTTGGCATAAAAGATTTGTCCATTTGAGTTTCAAATTATTATCTAGGTTGTCAAAACTTGAATTAGTTAGAGGTCTACCCAAGTTAAACTTTAAAGTAGATAGTATTTGTGATGCTAGTCAATTAGGAAAACTTAAGAAAAGTTCATTTAAATTAAAAGATGCTATTTCTACCTCTAGTCCTCTAGAATTACTTCATTTAGATTTATTTGGTCCATCTCAAGTTCAATCAATTAACCATAGTAAATATGTTTTGTTATAGTAGATGATTATTCAAGATATACTTGGACAATCTTTTTAAAACATAAAAGTGATGCTTTTGAAATATTTAAAAACTTTTCTAAAAGAATTCAAAAAAACAACATTCTTTCAAAATTAAAACTATTCGAAGTGTTCACGGTGGTGAATTTGAAAATGAAAATTTTGAGAATTTCTATACTCAGAAGGGAATTACTCACAACTTTTCATTTTCAAGAACTCCACAACAAAACGGAGTAGTAGAACGTAAGAATAGGACGATTCAAGAGTGTGCTCGTACAATGCTTTCTGATAGTAATTTACCTAAATATTTTTGGGCTGCAGCAGTTGCTACAGCTTGTTATATATTAAATAGAATTTTAGTTAGACCATTAACAAATAAAACTCCATATGAATTACTTTATAATAAGAAACCTATAGTTGCTTATTTCAAAGTCTTTGGGAGTAAATGTTTTATACTTAATACAAAAAATAATTTAGATAAATTTGAACCAAAGGCTGATAAAGGATTCTTTATTGGTTATTCTAATAGAAGCAAAGCATTTAGAGTTTTTAATTTAAAAACTAATACTATTGAAGAAACTATGCATGTATCTTTTGATGAAAATCTTAAAGATATTGTACAAATAGATGATGAAGAAGATTTTATAAATTTAAATCAATCTAATGAAACTATTAGTGAAATAAATCAACCTAATAAGAGATTTAAAATATCAAAAGATCATCCTATAGAAAATGTTTTAGGAAATATTGAATCTGTAGTAAGAACTAGAAATCAATTAAGTAGTATGAGTAATGTAGCCTTTATATCAACAATTGAACCTAAAAATCCAAAGGAAGCATCGTCTGATGATTCATGGATTCTTGCTATGCAAGAAGAATTGAATCAATTTACCAGAAATGATGTATGGGAACTTGTTCCTAAACCTGAGGATAAAAGTATAATTGGAACAAAATGGGTTTATAAAAATAAAATGAATGAACTCGGTGAGGTCGTAAGAAATAAAGCTCGTTTAGTCGCGCAAGGTTATTGTCAAGAAGAAGGAATTGACTATGATGAAACCTTTGCCCCCGTAGCAAGATTAGAAGCTATAAGAATTCTACTTGCTTTCGCTAATTATAATAATTTCAAATTATATCAAATGGATGTTAAAAGTGCTTTTTAAATGGTTTTGTAAAAGAAGATGTTTATGTTGAACAGCCTCCACTTTTTGAAGATAATAAATTTCCAAACCATGTATACATGTTAAAGAAAGCTCTATATGGTCTAAAACAAGCTCCTAGAGTCTGGTATGAAAGACTAAGATCTTATTTACTTCAATCTGGTTTTGAAATTGGCAAAGTAGATACAACACTCTTTATTAAAAGAAATAATCAAGATATTCAACTGGTTCAAATATATGTAGATGATATAATCTTCGGATCAACTAATAACATAATGAATAAAGAACTTTCAGATATAATGACTAAAGAATTTGAAATGAGTCACATGGGAGAATTAAGTTTCTTCTTAGGGCTTCAAATTAAACAACTAGAAAATGGAATCTTCATAAGTCAAGAAAAATATGCTAAAGACTTAATCAATAAATTTGGTTTAAGCACCTCTAGTGGGAAACCAAATCCAATGTCAACAAATGTAGGTTTAAGTAAAGAAGATAAATCAAAAGATATTGATCAAACTTTATATAGGGGAATGATTGGTTCGCTACTCTATATAACAGCGAGTCGTCCTGATATTATGCATAGTGTTTGTCTCTGTGCAAGATACCAATCACAACCTAAAGAAACTCACTTAAAAGCTGTTAAAAGAATTTTAAGATATGTAAAATACACTTTAGATTATGGTTTATTTTATCCTAAAAATAATACTTTTGATTTAATATCATATTGTGATGCTGATTATGCTGGTTGTAAATCAGACCAAAAAAGTACAAGTGGAACTTGTCACTTTCTAGGACATTCACTGGTTTCGTGGTTCAGCAAGAAACAAAATACTGTTTCCTTGTCAACAACTGAAGCAGAGTATATATCTGATGCTCTGGCCTGTTCACAAGTCATATATATGCAACAAACTTTAAAGGATTTTGGAATTAACATAAGTAAATCACCAATATATAGTGATAATACTAGTGCAATAAATCTATCTAAAAATCCAACTCATCATGCTAGAACTAAACATATTGATATAAGACATCATTTTCTTAGAGATAATATAACTAAAGAAATAATAACTCTAGATTATATAAATACTGAAAAACAAATTGCTGATATATTATCTAAATCGTTAACCGAACAGAATTTTACTAAATTTAGAAGAGAATTAGGTATTTGTTCAAAATCTGAAATATAAAATAATATAATATAATAATCAATAAAAATTCAAAATAAAAATTAAACTTTTTCTGAAAGACATGTCGACATGCCGCATCCCCTGATGTCGACATACCCGACAAAAATTTGAAAATAGAATTTCCTTCCAAAGTTAGTTATTTGGTTATTTATCTATTTATTTCGTTTTCTCTCCTCTTTCTTCACTATATTCTCTGTAAATAACTTCTGAAACAATAAAATAATGTCCTCCTCTTCTACTAATGAACCCACTTCACCCACATCTCCTCATTCTGGTCCATTTCAACGATCTACGCACGCTCGACTGATCAAATTGCAAGAGAAGATGAAAGATATCCTTCAATTGTTGACTGAAATTCAAGTAAGTCAACTTAGGATAGCTAGAGAACAACAAAGGCAAGAGATTATTATTAGGAATGTACAAAAATTCCTTATGGATAACCGTACAAATCCTATTAATATTGAAGACTCTTCACAAGCCATGGAATCAGAGGAAGAAGAACCTATGGAAGAGCCACAAGAAGGCCAAGAGGAAGATCAATTTTTTTCTCAACCCGAAGTCCCTATAAATGAGGACGAGAGCGTTATTTGCGTTGGTGAGATCCTTGTTGATACTAATGGAAACATAATTGAACAACGTGGAAACTTTTGTCTCCACTACCCCAATTGTTCGATTCATAAGTCTCCTATAGTTAAGGATCGCCATTAAAGCGTACTTTCTTTTTATTCTTTGTTTTACATTGTTCTGTTTGTTCGTGTTTATGTATGTTCTTATATATGTCGTAATAACTAAAATGTGTTCACTTATACTCATTGTTTCATGCTTGTTCTATATATATTATTTGTTCATACTAATCATTCATGAATTCTTACGTAGTTAATTGTTTTTTTTGATGACAAAGGGGGAGAAAGTTATAAAAATATATGTGCTTGGTGTAAGGGGGAGTCATGGAATAAAGGGGAGTTGTAGTTTTAAGAAGAAGTCGCGGAGTAAGGGGGAGTTATGGGGAGTTATGGTATGGTAAGAATATTTTATAAATAAAGGTTGTCATCATCAAAAAGGGGGAGATTGTTAGGAACTGAGTTGATGATGTTTTGATGACAACAACCTTATATAGTTATTATACTTTACTTTATAAAATATATACTAAAATTTCTATATATATATATATATGTATATAAGAAGTATATGCAGGTATTATCGAAGACTGATCAGTATAAAGACTCAAGCATCAAGATGAAGATTAGAGATTCAAGACTCTAGAGAATCAAGATTTCAAGATCTCAAGATAAGTGTCTAGTATTTTGTTAAAACTTCATAATAGCACTCTCATCTTTCTTCCAATTTTCTTTTGGGATGGAACCCAATTTCTATCGAAACCAGTGGCTTACAAACCCACGACAAGTAGCTTACAAATCTACGACAAGTGGCTTACAAACCCACGAAAATCAAAATCATTTAAACTACATTGTACAAGTTCTCGAGTCCTATGGAGGAGCTCTGTAGGAAGGTTCTTGCAATTTCAGTTTGAATAGATTTTTCAAAATGTTTTTAAATCTGTTTTCAAAATGTTTTAGCTTTCAAAATCATGTTTTCAAAAATGTTTTCAAACTTTGTTTTAGCCTTGAAATATTCCTCCATTCTGATTTTTAAAAAACTTCTATTTTTAAAACATCAAAACTTATTCCGATTTTAAATATTACTTATATAATTGACGGTCTATATCAATTATATATATATATATATATATATATTTAATAATGTTTTATATTCATTATCTATCTCAAAATATTGTTTAAACACTTTATTTTGCTTCAGAGAAGTTTCAACTTGTTTTAAATTCAAATGCTTTTACAAAACAACATCTCTACCATTTTGAACTGAGGGATGTCGACATATGGGGATACCCTATGTCGACATGGTGACAGTTGGATTCAAAATTCAAAATTCAAAAGAAGTGTCCATTCGTTCAAAAACCTTTCGCCAATGGTTATGACTGTTGTGCATCTATATAAAGGCTTCCAAAACGAATTTTTTAACAACTAATTAATTTTTTTCTTCACTCTTTCTTCTCCACTATTCCATACCCATAAAACTTCATATTTTCAAGATCGTGCCATCATTCTACCAAATTCTCAATAGGAAATCATTTAGATACTCTCTCTATTTGATTCTCCATCATTCTACTAAAGATCAAAGTGCTATTCAGAGTTATAGGATTAATTTGTATTCAAAAAGTCCATAGAGTCTATCCATTCAAAAGGATTGTTATTAAGAAGTATAAGGGTGATCTTGTGTCCCGTAAATCAAGAGAGTTTACCCCAGACTCGGAGATAGGAGGGTTCCTCAAGGCCTTAGAAATTGAGGGTTGTAATTTGGATATTGGCTTATAAAAATCTGTACAAGGATATTGCCTTGGTGCAGGACTGGATGTAGGAGGATTCCGAACCAGTATAAAATCCGGTGTGTTCTTTCCTTTTACTTGCTTTACTTTACTATTTGCATTTGTTATATGTTCTGTGATCATTCTGTGTTAGAATTCTGTTTAGATTTGTGTTGAAAGTTTTAATTTAGTCATATAGTTCATATATTCTTTAAAACACTATTCACCCCCCTCTAGTGTTATTTCTGCCTTAAGATCCTTAATCCGCATCCCCAACATTAATTCCATAAGCATGTGCATTAGCCTCTAATTTGTACATTAAGGTGGTGGGTAGGTGGGGTCCTCCATGATCTTCACTTTGAATTATTTCCATCTTCATTCCTTTACATTCTTTGTGCATGCATATTCCTCCATGAAACCACTCCTATTTGAGACCAAATTCCTACAAAAATATATATAAATTTCCAATTAATTTTTCTCAAAGAAATATATGCACACAAATGACCGTTTTGCCCCTATATGAAGATGGATATGTGACAATTTGGAATTAATATGGATTTTGATTAAAACATGTTAAAATACCCAATATGGTCATTTATTTAATTTATAAAGAATAAATATGGTGGTAAAAATATGCACATTTTCGTGCACATCAGAGATCTCCAATGATATTGTCTTTTGGATGATCCTTAACAATTCTAGGAGATGATATCAAAGTATTATTTTGCACATTTATCTCATTATTAATAGAACTTGTTGTATTTGTTATTGGAATTATTTCTTCATCATCATTAGTATGATGGTTAAGAAAAATTTCGTCGAACGAAACATGTAAACTTTCTTCAATAGTGTTATTTTGTTTATTAAAAATTCTATATGCTTTTCTGCGATCCGAATATCCAACAAAGATTCCTTCATCGGCCTTCGGTCAAATTTTCCAAAATTATCTTTTGTATTTAATGTAAAACATTTTGATCCGAAAGTTTTAAAGTATGATACTTTAGGTTTTCTTCCAAAAAATATTCCAAAACAAGTTTGTTTAGTCATAGGATGTATGGTTACTCTATTCAACACATAACAAGCTGTGGCCATAGCTTCAGCCCAAAAATATTTTGGTAAACCACCACTATTTTTATGTATATTTTAATGTATATTTTAATTTCGACTTTATTTCATTTTGAAATTATTTTAAACTTGTTTCATTTCAAACATTTCATTTTAAACATAAACTTTGATTATTATGTGAATTATAATTTCAAACTGGTATAAATTGAATAATTTCCTGAAATGTTGATTTTGGTCAATTTGGGTCAAACTTTGATTTTTAAAATTCAAATTTAAATATTAAATTCTTAAATTTTATCCTTTATTATAAAAATAGATTTAATAACTTGAATATTGCTTTTCATTTCTTTGGAAACAGAGATAAATTGTGAAAGTTATGTTTTTACAATATTGTACGTAAATTGGTTTATTTAATAAAATTATCTATTTTAATTTACATAATAATATTTTATTTGTCAAGTCATGTTCTAATACGTGTTATATGACATGTTAGGTATATATTTTATTTTAAAACATTTTAAAGTGATGTTATAATTTTTCCAAAATTTAATGTACTTATTTCCTATTTTTAAAGGTTGTTTTCTATTTTTCTGCTATTTTCTTCATTTAAATTATATTTAATTAAAATTTATATATTTATTTTGTGAATGCATTTTTATATTATGTTATTGTCTTTGTTATAAATATTTTTACAAGTCCATATAAATTTTTCAAAGTTCATTCTGTTTATTTTCCATTTTTCTAGATTAGTTTGCAATTTTATGCTATTTTCTTATTTTAACCTTATATAATTAATTAATATGTATATGTATATGTATATGTATATATTATATTTTGTTATATTTTCGAATCTGTGACTGAAATTATTATTATTTTCAGTAATATAAACTTATACAAATAAATTAAAGGTAATTTGAAAAGGTTTTGACTTTTGGTTTCCAATGGCTCTTTATTTTCCAACCTATCACATTTGTAACTTAATTTGTCATCAATTAACCATTACTTCTCAATCCTTTCAGCTGCATACTTTCTTTATCATTCACGTATATGCATTTTTCTCTTGTACTGAAAAAAATCTTGGCCATCATCTCCTAGGAAAGCTTGGTAAACTCTCATTCTTTTTCCATGTTTTTTTGTTGTTGTGATATTAGCACTTGCCTTCATCTCTATTTGGCTCGACCCCTCCTTCCTCCTTCACCATGGCTACCTCCTCCACCACCACATCAGGCCAACACCTCCTCCAGCCCTCTGCCAATCCATGGCCGTGCACCACTTGTAGCCAAATCCACCAAAATATGAGCAAAACTCCACCTAAACCCCATAATCGAGCTCTCCACTTGCTCCACCACCTCAAACACCACCATGGCCGCCACTTGCACCATCATCTCCAGCCCCTACCTGACCTAATACCATTTCCACACCATTCTCCAGTCCACTACAGACCTGCCTGTGCCCATATTTGCTTGTGGCTGTGATTTTAGTTGCATAGAAACCATGTTGTGTTGCTTTGACTTGTATTTCATCCATTACCACTTCCACACCATCTTTTCCCATGCTAGGCCAACCCTATTGACCCCAAACCTGATCCAAACTCTCACCTTAGTCGTTTATTTTAATCTATGGCTGAGCCTAGAAGTGGTTGAAGGCAAGTGCAAGAGATTTGGTGACTTTTGTGCATGTATTCCTTGTGTTGTTTGATTTTATTCAAGTGTATATTCATGTGTTATATATTTGTGTTGTTTCATATGTTCGAAGCAATTAGATTTGGCTCTCCTCACTTGAATCTTAGTCGTGCTTTCGTGCCTTTTGGATCTCTGTTTTGTGTCTGAATTGGTTATCTCCAACTTGAACAGGTGAGTTATTCTCACCAGATAAGTGTGCCTATATAACTGATAAGCCGACACCACTTGAATCTATAAATGTATTTCATCCTGTTATAACTGCTATATTATGATCATATGATGTTTACACCTGTTATTTCACCTGCTATATCACATGTTACTATTATATTATACTATTATGTTATTTATATCAGTTATCACCATTGCAAGTTCCCTGTAGACTAGAATCACCATGGGTTGAAGTGATACATACCCGAACGGACTTTAGAATAAGAAGAAAACGTTATGGGCTGAAATGATAGGCCTAAATGATTTTAATTTATTTCATTCTTACTTGGGATTTGCGGGTTTGAAATGATCAAACCTGGATTTTCATTGTAAATTTCGGATTGAAATGATATAGTATCCGTATCACTTTACCTAGGCTAAGAAATGAAATACAGACCCGTTGTTAAAATATATTTTTCTAAAAATTTTAAATTTTTTTAGAAATGTAAATATTATAATATTTTGATTTAAATTTGACTAAAAATGATTTTTGTAAAGCTTTATTGATTTTCTGAAAATTTATAAGTGAAATAAATAAATGGTAAAGTTAGAAAATCTGAAATGTAAGTTATTTTGGAAATTATAATTTGGTGATAAATGGAATTTAAATTAAATATGAAAATATGATAAATTTATGATATTTTGAATTAAATGAATTTAAAATGATTTTATAATATATTAATGATTTTTCGAATAAAGTTAAAATGTGAAATGAATATTTAAGTTGAAATTTTGAAATATAACTAAAATTGAAAATTTGTGAATTTGGCTTAAAAGTGAATTTTAAGTTATCAAAATGAAATTAAGTTATATTTGAAAACTTCAAACTTAAGTGTTAATTTAAATTTAATTTAATGAATTTAACATTTAATGTTGGAATTTAATAGGTGAATTATTATTAAATTTTGATTTTTGAATGGAGATTTAACTTTATAAAATCATGAATATAAGGGTATTTGAATGATTGTTTTAAAAGTGATATTATATGATTTTATAAGATAAAAATGATTTAAATAAAAATATAATTGTTTGTGACATTATACTGAATATTTGAAGTTAATTAACTGCATTTCTGAAATGCTATTAATTCTAATGTAAGTGATAACACAACATTTGTAAATGCTGTAGTTGACAATAATGAACCAAATGGCTAAGTTTAATTAAAGGCTATTATAGCATTTTTGTAAATGTTATAATTGTTGAATTTAACTAAGTTTTATTCGAAACTAATGTAACCCTATTACAGCATTTTTAAATGCTATCTTTTGTTAAATTGAACTGTTTTGAACGTAACTTTCTGTAGCAATTTCTAAATGCTGCGAACATTGAATTTTCATCTGTTTTAATAAATTAAGTGAATAAATGAATTTTTAAAGACTAAAATTTTGGAAATTTAATTATTAAATATAATAACTTCATTTTTTGATTTGAAATGAAGTAATTTGTTTTGAAATATAAACTATTTTGAAATGTGTTTTGTAATGGTATTTAAATTAAATAAAAATGAATGTGGTTTGGAAGATATGATATTTTGATATTTTGAAATGGATTTTGAATGATATTGTATTTTGAAATGATATTTGATTTTGAAGTATAAAATACCATTTTGAAATTTTAACCACGGGATGTATTTAATTTATAGTTTAACCGATTCTTAAAGGATGGACGATCCCAAGCATCCTTTAAGTTATTTTGCATTTCTACTACAGTTGACTTGAGTTGGTTTACATTATATAAGTATATGTTGTCCTGACTCGAGTGTTTTGTGTTTTACTTTACGCTCGGGTCAGCCTGAGTATTCACAGCTTTGGATTCTCTTTCTGGAGCTGGTCTTTGCTGGAGTTTCTGCTTATCTACATTTATATCTACTTTCTGTTTTAGCTGTTCTAGTTTATCTCATGTATTAGTGAACTTCTATGTATTTGGGATTTCTATTATGTTGTTTTCAGACTGTATTATGTATTTGGTTGGAGACTCTGCCGTAGTAGCTTCATGAACTACTATGTATTTTATATCCCGCTACGAGTTATTCTGATATTTCTATGTCTGTGATTCTGTTATTATATTTCATTTGCACCAAATTTATTTACAATACAATATTTTGAGCAATTCAAGTCCGACATGTGTGGATGTGAATGGCTGAAAATATCTAGCTGTTACAGTTGGTATCAAAGCTTTGGTTTTTGGCAAACCTTAGCCTACGGAGCAAAAACTCATTAGAGATAGGATAGAAATACCCTAGAATGAGTGAAATCAATCTCAGAATCCTTTCTTTGTGAGAGAATGTATTTTCGAAGTATAAAATGATTTCCAAATGATTTTTTTAAAGTATTTTCAAAGATTATTTTGGTATAAAATTTTTCTTACTTTGAAATCAGGATTTTCTAAACTTTATCTCTTCGGTATCCATCTTATTAGAAATCTCTTGGTTAGGATTCTTATTGATTAGGATTCCTTGAACTTTGGAACGCTCCCACTTGTTCTGAAATCCAATTGTCTTTCCTATTTTATCCTTTTGATTTCTGGGATATTCCATAACCCTAATTTGGAATGACCTCTCTAAAGATCGGTGGTTCCGTAAATCTTTGAATGATTTGTAAAGGGGTGAAACTCCTTTGCAATTGGCATTGATTAACCGGAGATTTGTGTATCTTCAGTTTACGATGCTATCTACATTTTGCTATACCCGGATTCTATCTCTGGCGATTGAATGACGATTTGCCTTAGATTTCCGAATTGATTATATTCCTGAAGTCTCGGTTGACCAGTTAAGGTCGCCCGTGATTTATAAAGGCTTATCCATCTCCTATTTGGTAATTAAATTATCTTATCTTCGTTCGAGCTTATCTTCAAATTAGAATTCTATTTGATTAGAGTTCCTCTAAATTGAATACCTGTTTTTTGGAAATCCATCCTTGAATCATCCTTTGGAAATTTGTGTTTGGTTGTATTTTGAAATTGTGCATTCATCAAAATTATTATTTTGATAAGGATGACCCTATTATATATAAAAGTGAAATGTTTTCAATAAGGATTTTTATATCTTTAGAAAATGGAAGTTTGAAAACTTTGAAAGGATTTGAAATTTTGAAAATTTATAAGAATTTGACTTATATAAAATGATTTATAACTAAAGGATTTTGAACTTGAATTTCGAGGAATCAAACTCCGGTGTTTTGAAATCGGTTTTAAGATTTTGGAAAATATATAATAATAATATGATTTAAAGGTATTTCTCCGAATAAAATGTTTACAATGTATTCGAATGAATTCCAAAGATTTCGAAGAGATTTCATAGAAGTTTCAAGAAAATAAAGTCTAGAACTCACTTATGTCGCTGGAAAATAATTTCGTTGATGAATGCATGCATCACCGACATTGGTTTTCGAGTTTCTGAGTGGGGGAGAGGTCACTCTAGTATCTTTGATATGCGAGTGATTTTGTGAAACCAGTTTTGGTTTCAGATTTCAAGGTATGATTTGATTTTCGAAAAATATATGTATGTATATTTGAAATGATTTAAAGTAAGCCGGTGTTCAGTCCCCGAGTTTCGGATTTGAAACCTATCTTTTTAAATTTTATTTACTGATTTGTTGTTGATTTCCAACTCTTGGATTGAAAATATGATTTCTTCGACTATTTTGAACGCTCGAGCACTTCTAAATCAAGGTTAACTTTTCAAAGCTAAGAAATTTTGAAAGGTATAAGGTATTTGATAAAGAATATAAGTTTAGTTTGTATGTTTCAAGTATGAAATAATATGATTTGTATAAGTTGAAACTGTTTTGTTAAGTAAATAAATAAGACTATTTGGAATTATACTAATATGAAATTTAGTTTTGAAATGTTTGGATGAAAATTCGACTTCAAATGTTTGAGAAAAATTTGGTTTTAAATGTTTTAACTTAGTAACAACTTTATGAAACTATTTATTTAACAAGTTGGAATAGATACATAAGTTGTATGTATGCTGTTTTATTCGCATAATTAATTTGATCCAAGTTTGAGTACACAGGTTCGAGGTGAATTACACCATTTCGTGTTAGGATTTTTCATTGGATTTTTGAAGGCTAATATTTGATATGGATTTTGGGCTTGATTCTAGAATTCTCTATCATAGTATACGGCTATGCAAGGAGACTGATGGCTTCTACTCGAGAAACCATATCGAAATCCGCATTAGGGAAGTCGAATGGACAATACTAGTTCGAAAGCAAACTTGTGTGATCGAGCAAGCGATCGAATGTAATGTTGCGAAATGATGACATATGTACATCTTATATCCTAATATCATTGGTATACTTGACGCTGAAATTGAAAGTTGTTGGGTTGGATATCTTTGTAATTTAATTTGAATTTTTTCTTTTATGAAAAACTACTTTTAAATTTAAAACCATTTTTCAAAACTATTTTTCTTTTATTCTTCTTAAACTAACTATTTTATTCTATTTTTCATACAAATTATTTTATATACAAAACTACTCTTAATAAAAAAATCTTTTAGTAAGCAAAGATGTTCAATCCCATATGGCTTTTCATGCAGCGAAATTTATTTTTGAAAATTTTGATCCTTATATAAGATAAACTTTATGTAAGTACAAGATGATTTTGAAAACCATTGATTTTGTTAAATGAATAATTGAAGCTTATATTAGTATGAAAGGATATTTGATTTACCTGTAATTTAAGTTTATTTAAAAATAATGGATATATGAAATAAATATTTCAATACTAAGTAATAATGAAGTAAAATTTGAGATATATGAAATTATAAACTTTAGTTTTGAAATATGGTATATTTAAGCCTTGAATATATTAAAGGTTGAATAGTTTATTTTGGATCAAATCTTTATTTGAAATTTGATAATATTTGAAATGGTTTTGTTGGAAAACTAAATTGAATTGAAATTGATGGTTTGAATTGAACTAAAATTGAAAATTTTAGATTTGAGTTTAATTGAATAAATTTGTGAAATGTAAAGAATTAAAGGAATGTTTTATGATTCCAAATGTATGATTTCAAAAGGTTATGACTTTCAAAGTGTAATGATTTCAAGTATTTTGGTTTCGAAAGATTTACAACTTTGAAAGTATTATGATTTTTGATAGTGAATATATGTTTGAAATAGAAATGAATTTGTTTGACATAAATGTTGTTGATTTGGAAGTTTGGATTATCTTCTAAATCTATTGTTTTAAGAAACTTTGAAACTGAATATATATAATTAGGAAGAAATGATTTGGTGAAATTATATATATATATATATATATATATTTTGAAACTGAATTGATATTGAAATGGTTTGAAATTGAGAACCTTCTTTATTTAAATACTTTGATTTGGGAGTAATCGAACTTATATAAAAGTGATTTGTATAAGTATGAAGTGATTTGAAAACTATTGATCTGTAAAGGTACTAAATTTGTAAATTGAGATCTTATATAATCGAAATCTATATAAGTGTTATTTGATTTACTTTTTATTTTGGAAAGTATTCGATTTGAAATGAAATCTTATATATAATGGACTTTATATATGTATGATATTTGAAAGTGATTTTGAAAGATACTATATGATGCATATTTTCGAAGTAAAGATATGGAAAGTGCCTTCTGCTTGATATCCGCTTTGTGGCCACATTGTGGATTCATTCTATCGATATTATTCTCTCTCTTTGATTTCGGTTTTCCGGATATGATACTCGAGTGTCCATTGAATTTGATGGCGACCTCCATGGTCTTATGATCGCGACTGCATAGCGCAACTGCCTGGCTGAGCTGGCCTGGGGGTACGAATTGTTTCCTGGGGAATCCAGGCGTAACCATTGTGTATCCTGCACTCTATGTAGGTCGCATTAGTAGCGAAACTGCCTGGCTGAGACGGCCTAGGGGTACAGATTGTTTCTTGGGGGATCCAGGCATTACAGTTGTGTATCCTACACTCTACTAGTCATCATGGCGTAACTCGTAGGGCGGAGAAAGCTTACGGATACGGATTGTTTCCTGGGGGATCCAGGCGTAACCATTGTGTATCTGCGATCCATGGTCAGACAGCTGTTCGGTTTGGTTGATTTGTTTGGATTGTACTTACCATATCTGTTTTAAATGGGTTTTCCAGTATTTTCACTGGGTGTTGAAACAAGTCTATTAAGTCCCTGAAGAATTCTAGCTTTGGGCCCGATCAACACATGGCCAGAGTCTGCAGGAATGAAAGTAAACATCGAGTTATAAAAGTATTTTGGTAAAGTATTGTATAAAGGATATTTTAATCATGATTTAAATTGTTTTAAATATTGTTTAGTTCGAACTATCAAATTTGAATTAAATAATTATTTATCATATTGAATGTTTAACATGTTAAAAAAATTTAAATAATGGTTCATCCATGTCTTTCAACCTGCTTTCCCTCCTAGCTACTTTTTCCCTACCTTCTTTTAGGATGTCTTCCAACCTATTGTTCTTTCTAGTTGTTTCTCTACTTCCTTCCTTTTCGAGGACGAAAAGATTTGAGTGGGGGAGAGTGTAATAACCCTAGATTTTTATGTATATTTTAATTTCGACTTTATTTTATTTTGAAATTATTTTAAACTTGTTTCATTTCAAACATTTCATTTTAAATATAAACATTGATTATTATGTGAATTATAATTTCAAACTGGTATAAATTGAATATTTTCCTGAAATGTTGATTTTGGTCAATTTGGGTCAAACTTTGATTTTTAAAATTCAAATTTAAGTATTTAAAGTCTTAAATTTTATCTTTTATTATAAAAATATATTTAATAATTTGAATACTGCTTTTCATTTCGTTGGAAACAGACATAAATTGTTAAAGTTATGCTTTTTACAATATTGTACGTAAATTGGTTTATTTAATAAAATTATCTATTTTAATTTATATAACAATATTTTATTTGTCAATTCATGTTCTAATATGTGTTATATGACATGTTAGGTATATATTTTATTTTAAAACATTTTAAAGTAATGTTATAATTTTTCCAAAATTTACTGTATTTATTTCCTATTTTTAAAGGTTGTTTTCTATTTTTCTGCTATTTTCTTCATTTAAATTATATTTAATTAAAATTTATATATTTATTTTTTGAATGTATTTTTTTATGTTATTATCATTGTTATAAATATTTTTACAAGTCCATATAAATTTTTCAAAGTTCATTCTGTTTATTAACCATTTTTCTAGACTAGTTTGCAATTTTGTGCTATTTTCTTATTTTAACCTTATATAATTGATATATATATATATTATATTTTTTTATATTTTCGAATTTGTGACTGAAATTATTATTATTTACAGTAATATAGACTTATACAAATAAATTAAAGGTAATTTGAAAAGGTTTTGACTTTTGGTTTCCAATGGCTCTTTATTTTCCAACCTCACATTTGTAACTTAATTTGTCATCAATTAACCATTACTTCTCAATCCTTTTAGCAATGTACTTTCTTTATCATTCACGTACATGCATTTTTCTCTTCTATTGAAAAAAATCTCGGCCATCATCTCCTAGGAAAGCTTGGTAAACTTTCATTCTTTTTCCATGTTTTTCTCTTTTTTTGTTGTGATTTTAGGACTTGCCTTCATCTCTATTTGGCTCGGCCCCTCCTTCCTCCTTCACCATGGCTTCCTCCACCACCACCACATCAGGCCAACACCTCCTCCAGCCCTCTGCCCATCCATGGCCGTGCACCACTTGTAGCAAAATCCACCAAAATATGAGCAAAACTCCACCTAAACCCCATAACCGAGCTCTCCACTTGCTTCACCACCTCAAACACCACCATGGCCACCACTTGCACCATCATCTCCTGCCCCTACCTGACCTGAGACCATTTCCACACCATTCTCCAGTCCACTACAGACCTATCCGTGCCCATATTTGCTTGTGGTCGTGACTTTATTTGCATAGAAACCATGTTGTGTTGCTTTGACTTGTATTTCATCCATTACCACTTCCACACCATCTTTTCCCATGCTAGGCCGACCCTATTGATCCCAAATCCGATCCAAACTCTCACCTTAGTCGTGTATTTTAATCTATGGCCGAGCCTAGAAGTGGTTGAAGGCAAGTGCAAGAGATTTGGTGACTTTTGTGCATGTATTCCTTGTGTTGTTTGATTTTATTTAAGTGTATATTCATGTGTTATATATTTGTGTTGTTTCATATGTTCGAAGCGATTAGCTTTGGCTCTCCTCACTTGAATCATAGTCGTGCTTTCGTGCCTTTTGGATCTCTGTTGTGTGTCTGAATTGGTTATCTCCAGCTTTAACAGGTGAGTTATTCTCACCAGACAATCTGTACCTATATAATTGATAAACCGACACCACTTGAATCTGTAAATGTATTTCATCCTGTTATAACTGCTATATTATGACATATGATGTTTACACCTGTTATTGCACCTGTTATATCACATGTTACTACGATATTATACTATTATGTTATTTATATTAGTTATCACCATTGCAAGTTCCCTGTAGACTAGAATCATTATGGGTTGAAATGATACATACCAGAACGGACTTTAGAATAAGGAAAAATCGTTATGGGCTGAAATGATAGGCCTAAACGATTTTTATTTATTTCATTCTTACTTGGGATTTGCGGGTTTGAAATGATCAAACCCATATTTTCATTGTAAATTACGGATTGAAATGATATAGTATCCGTATCACTTTACCTAGGCTAGGAAATGAAATACAGACCAGTTGTTAAAATATGTTTTTCTAAAAAATTTAAAATATTTTAGAAATGTAATATTATAATATTTTGATTTAAATTTGATTAAAAATGATTTTTGTAAAGCATTATTGATTTTCTGAAAATTTATAAGTGAAATAAATAAATGGTAAAATTAGAAAATCGGAAATGTAAGTTATTTTGGAAATTATAGTTTAGTGATAAACAGAATTTAAATTAGATATGAAAATATGATAAATTTATGATATTTTGAATTAAATGAATTTAAAATAATTTTATAATATATTAATGATTTTTGGAATAAAGTTAAAATGTGAAATGAATGAATATTTAAGTTGAAATTTTGAAATATAACTAAAATTGAAAATTTGTGAATTTGGCTTAAAAGTGAATTTTAAGTTAAGTAAATAAAAATGAAACTAAGTTATATTTGAAAATTTTAAACTTAAGTGTTAAGTTAAATTTAATTTAATGAATTTAAAATTTAATGTTGGAATTTAATAAGTGAATTATTATTAAATTTTGATTTTTGAATGGAGATTTAACTTTATAAAATCATGAATATAAGGGTATTTGAATGATTGTTTTAAAAGTGAGATTATATGATTTTATAAGATAAAAATGATTTAAATAAAAATATAATTGTTTGTGAAATTATACTGAATATTTGAAGTTAATTAACTGCATTTCTGAAATGCTATTAATTCTAATGTAAATGATAATACAGCATTTGTAAATGCTGTAGTTAATAATGAACCGAATGGCTAAGTTTAATTAAAGGCTATTATAGCATTTTTGTAAATGTTATAATTGTTGAATTTAATTAAGTTTTATTTGAAACTAACGTAACCCTATTACAGCATTTTTAAATGCTAGCTTTTGTTAGATTGAACAGTTTTGAATGTAACTTTCTATAGCAATTTCTAAATGCTACGAAAGTTGAATTTTCATCTGTTTTAATAAATTAAGTGAATAAATGAATTTTGAAAGACTATAATTTTGGAAATTTAATAATTTAATTATTAAATATAATAACTTCATTTTTTGATTTAAAATGAAGTAATTTGTTTCGAAATATAAACTATTTTGAAATGTGTTTTGTAATGGTATTTAAATTAAATAAAAATGAAGGTGGTTTGGAAGATATGATATTTTGATATTTTGAAATGGATTTTGAATGATATTGAATTTTGAAATGATATTTGATTTTGAAGTATAAAATACCATTTTGAAATTTTAACCACGGGATGTATTTAATTTATAGTTTAACTAGTTCTTAAAGGATGGGCGATCCCAAGTATCCTTTAAGTTATTTTGCATTTCTACAACAGTTCACTTGAGTTGGTTTACATTATATAAGTATATGTTGTCCTGACTCGAGTGTTTTGTGTTTAGTTTACGCTCGGGTCAGCCTGAGTATTCATAGCTTTGGATTCTCTTTCTGGAGCTGGTCTTTGCTGGAGTTTCTGCTTATCTACATTTATATCTACTTTCTGTTTCATCTGTTCTAGTTTATCTCATGTATTAGTGAACTTCTATGTATTTGGGATTTCTATTATGTTGTTTTCAGACCGCATTATGTATTTGGTTTGAGACTCTGCCGTAGTAGCTTCATGAGCTACTATGTATTTTATATTCCGCTGCGAGTTATTCTGATATTTCTATGTCTGTGATTCTGTGATTGTATTTCATTTGCTCCAAATTTAATTACAATGCGATATTTGAGCAATTCAAGTCCGACATGTGTGGATGTGAATGCATGAAAATATCTGGCTGTTACATTCTTGTAACGTACGATTTTTTATTTCTACTACACCATTCTGTTGAGGTGTGCGGGGAAAATAAAATTTATGACTTATTCCTTTCTTATTACAAAAATTTGTAAAAAGATCATTTTCTTCTCCACCGTGATCACTTCGAATAATTATAATTTTCAAATCCATTTGTGTTTTAATTCTTTTAGCATATATTTTAAACATACCAAAGGTATCACTTGTATGTTTTAAAAATAAAGTCCATGTATATCTCGAAAAATCATCAACTATTACGAAAACATATATGTTGTGATTTATAGATTGTACTGGCGTTGGACCAAATAAATCTAAATGTAATAATTCTAATGGTTGTTTTTTAGAAATATTATTTTTAGATTTAAAAGAATTTTTCTTTAGTTTTCCAATTCGACAATCATCACATAAATTTTCTACTTTGTAATTTATTTTAGGCAAACCTCTAACTAGCTCATATTTTGCTGATTTATTAATATATTTAAATTGATATGACAAAATCATTTATGCCATTACCATAGATCGTCATGTTTGGAGGTTAAACACAAATTTGAATTTTTATTTGTATTCATGTTGAAGACATAAATATTTTTGTTTCTAAAACCTTCAAATATTAGGTGTTTGTTATTATCGAAAATATTACGTCTATCCTTTTCAAAATTGATTTGAAAACCTTTATCGCATAATTGACTAATACTTAGTAGGTTGTGTTTTCGATTTTCTACTGACACAACATTTGTAATAATATAAGAGTTAGAAATACCAGAGTTGATGACTTCTTCAATGCCCATGACATACCCTTTGAGTTATCTCCAAAGGTTACCGTTCCACCACCGATGTATGTTATATTTGATAACATTTTTGAATCTCCGGTCATATGCTTGGAGCATCCGCTATCTAGCATCCATTTCTCCTTATTTTTTATTTTAGATACTTGCAAAATAAAAGATGTTTTAATTAGTGTCCATATACTTTGTTAGGGTCCTAGAGGTTAGAAGAAGTAGGTAGCCATACCAAGATTGTTTGGTATCTTTGTGAATATATTCTTCATTATAGACTACATTCTCAAAGGAATTATTAATATGTTTTTGTCTAATCAAATTATTATTTGTCATAGGAATCCAAATTTTCATATTTTTGTGTTCATACTAGACTTAGGTGAACTTTTAGTCTTTTTATAACTATATTTCTTAATATCATTTCCTCTTTGTTTAGGAGTATTTTTAAATCCTATTTCATTTCTATTTCTTGATGATTTTGAAGTTTTGATAAGATTTTCCAAATCTTGTTTTCCTTTATTAAATTTTGAAACATTATTTGTAATTTAATCTAATTTTTCTTTTAATTCTAAATTTTCAATATTTCAATATTACTCTTCAAGTTGACATTTTCTTTTAACGAATTATCCTTTATTATTTTAGTTTTATCAAAATCAATAGCAATAACCTCATTTTTTACCAAATTATTTTTAATTTTTTCTTAAGATAATTTTAGTTCCTCTTCTAAATAATTTTTTCATCTCTTAACATTCCTACTTCAAGTTATAATCTATTTATTTTGGCTACATGTTCTTTGTTCGATTTTTTAATTTATCTAAATTTATTATCTAATTCCATGCTAAGTTCTAATAATTCGTTATAGCTAAGTTCAAGATATACCTCATCAGTTTGTGCCATAAAACACACATTAGCTTGTTCTCCATCACTATTGCTACCACTATCAGATGATGAAGAATCTGGGTCGTCCTATGTTACTTTGAAAGCCTTCTTCTTTTTGAACTTTTCAAATTTGTTCTTCTTTTTTATCATTATTGAGCTTGGGACATTCTTTCTTCATATGTCCAAATTGATCACATTCATAGCATTTGATTGATGTTTGGTTTATTGAGCTTGATTTTCCTTCTTTCTGAAATTTAGTCATTTTCCTAAACTTCTTGAATTTGTTGTAATTTTTGGCAATATATACAATTTCTTCTTCATCTAAGTCAGAGTCTTCATTTGTTGCTGGGAATGCTATGTTCTTCTTTTCCGAATTTATTTCTTTTCGTGCCTGCAAATTAGCTTTATAGTACATTAAATTTTCTATAAACTCTTCAACTAAGAGTGCTGAGAGATTAATAGCTTCTTTGATAGCTAATACTTTTCTTTCCCACTCTAGAGTTAAAGAATTGAGTATTCTAGATACTAAATCAAAATTTGTGAATTCTGCTACAAGTGCCATTAAATCATATTGAATGGTTTGGAATCTAGAGTATATATCTACTATACATTCATTTTGTTTCATTTTAAATGATGAGAATTGATTTTGTAAAATTGGAATCTTAGGTTATTTAACTTTGTATGTGCCTTTGTGTGTAACTTGTAAGGTAGGCCAAATATCAAATGCAGTGTTACATAACATGACACGTGAAAATTCATTTTTATCTAGTGAGAAAAATAAAACATTCATAGCTTTGGCATTATTAGAGGCTGCCAATTTTTTGCACCGGTCAATGTGTACATAGCAGTAGTAGGTGTTTCATATTTATCTTGAGTGCCTGACCAAATTTCTAGACCATTAGCTTCCATAAAATTCTCATACGTGTTTACCAATATGCATAGTTAGAGCCATTAAAAAGTGAGGGTCGTGCTGCGGATTGTCCTTCTTGAAAAATACTTTCCATATTAAAGTGATTCAAAAATGTGTTACTGTACTTTGATCAAACCTTGCTCTGATACCAAACGAAAGTCTATAGAGTGGATCGTGTAGTGTATATGCAAGTATATGTGACTAACTATATGATGCAACTAAGATAAAATTAATCTAGGTAAATAAGCACACTATGATTTATACTGGTTAAGCTTCTTGTCCTACGTCCAGTCCCAAAGCTCCCCTTCGAAATTCGAGTATCAAACACTCTCACTTCAAACGGAGGAATAGGTACAATAGCTTGTTCGTGTCAAGTATGCGTTCTATAACACAGGTATTGACTATTAAGTACAAATGCTTCCAATATATATCTAGAGAGTATTGATTGAGGAGATCTGAATATATATGGAAGAGTGAAATACAAGTGTATATTGCTAAAGATCAAGAATGTAACCGAGTATATGAGTAAAGAGCGCAAGTAAGTAAGGTGAGTTCTTCTCTTTGATTCTTTATGTTATATATAGCGGTAGAGAGATTTCTTGAGTAGTTGCATCCATTAACAAGTGCTCTATAGTTGCTCCTAATGGTGATGAAGAGTTGCAGCGAAGAGAATCGAAGATGTCTTTTAAAATGTGGCAGTTGTAATTTGAATTTTAAATTTCGAGTTCAGCATTAGATGTCTGGTATTTGTTTCATACGTCTGGATATATATTTTTTGTATACAGTAGCCTGTCAGACGTCTGAGTGTATTAACCAGACGTCTGATCCTGTTTGATTTGAATTCCAGAGGATTTCTTCAGATGTCTGGCTAGTGCACCCAAACGTCTGAAACCTGTGCATGCTTACTTTGTGCATATGTCTTGTTGCTCTATTGATCCTATCGACTTGTAGTCTCTTGTAACGTTCTTTGAGCCTTGTTTTAGTCTTTCTAGTGATAGTACCTGTAAATAGAAATATATATACGCATATTCGATTGCCATTGTATAGTTGTTGTCATCGAAACCATATATTTGATTTCCGAACACCAAATTCATTCATTCGAAACCTGTTCTATTCTTGAATTTGTAAACCCTTATTCTTACGTAAAATTGGGAATTTTATTTCTTTGTAATACTTAAGCTTGTTGCATTCAAGAAAATTATTAATAAAGCAAGTTCATGGCATTGGAATATATTGATTTTGATCTATTGCTTCTATATGGTTCTGGTTATGGATTACATGTATCAATGCCAATCGAAAGGTTAACTTTCCAAAGAGTAGAAACCTATTGATTCAATTAAAACCCGTAGATCCAATACGTACGAACCTTTAGTTAACTCAACCACTTCGAAAGGCGGTTTCAAAGGAGTCTTAAGCCATTTTAACTAATTCGAAAGGTGGTATCGAAGAAGTTCCATTTGCATCGATCATTTCAAAAAGTGGTTTCAAAGGAGTTTTAAATTACCTTGATTGATTCAAAAGGTGGTTTCGAAGAGGTCTTTCACACTTTTAATCAAACTTTAGGGTGTTGAAAAGTTTTCTTATTAATAAATGCAAAAGGAGAATTGTTGGATTTTTGTCCTAAAGAACAAAAGCTTCTTTCATACAATGGGGGAGGCAAAATGTTGACCATAGAATTCACTAAAGAATATAGATATGAAAGAAGGCTTATGAAGGCATTATCGAAGCTTCACAAGAATTAAAAAGAAGGGTTTCACCATGGTTCAAAAGCAGGGTTTCAAATGCATTGGAGTAGTTTTGAAAGTGGTTGGATTGGTCCCGCAAGTACCTGAATCATCTGCAAATATTAAATGGAGTGTAGGCTTCCAAAGGAGTCAAAAAGGGGTAAGACAACCCTTCCACTTCAGTTGATCCTTTTGAAATAGTTTATTCCGCATGCATAAAGGAGTTTTGAATGTGTTAAAAATAACTTTTGAAGGTATCAAATAGCAAGCTTCTATACATATATTAGATCCTTGAAATGATTAGAGAAGATCCTACCAAAATAAGTCTTTCAAAAGCAAAGACTAGCCTTTCGAATCGGTTGAACCCTTCCATAAATATTAGGGGGGTTTGGCAAGCGACCAGTATTGCCTCCATAAAAATCAAACGATAAGCTTCCACAGTAATCAAGGGATACTTTCAAAAGCCACCTTCCACAACTATCATCTGTCTACCAAGAAGCCTCCTCCATTACAGTTGATCTTTCACAATGATCCTTCCGTCACCTTTTCAACCCTTTCAAAACCATCAAAATGCCCTTCTTCACTCATTCAAGAAGCAATCCATCATGTTAGCACCAGATCTTAATAACAATGAAAAGGTTTCAAGGGTTTTGAAAAGGTCAGAAGTGCTTCTGCTTATACTCAAAAAGAACAATGAGATACCTTGGTTCATTTGCTACCAAAAGAAGCATTGATGGTGTTGAAAGGCTCTAAAGGTACTCAAAAGCAGTATTGATGAGCATCGGATCAATATCCATTATTAACATGCTTTCAATAGTAATGTAAGGGAAAATTCAAGCATAACAAAAGACCAAAATACCTACCCACAACTTCGAAACCGCGAAGACAGAAGGACGAAGGCAAAAGGATAGATGTGAAAGGTCAGAAAAGAGACCTTTCAATAGCTTCGAAGGGATGGATGCAGAAGGGTCCAACACGTATCTATAAATATAACTCCAGAGGTACAAGTTCGAGAGGAATTTTCATTTTTCACATTTCTTTGCCAAATCAAATTCTTGTAACCATAAATCTAATTAGGGACAAATTCCATTACTTATAATCCATTTTTGAGAAATAAAAAGAGAGAATGCATGGATCTGATACTAATTTCGAATATGGGAATGATCATTTTGGCCATTAGCTTGTCTAATGACATATTGCACACGATACACACTTATCTTCTTAACCCTTTATTGGCGTATGCTATGAAATAGAGCACAATTGGATATCTTGACTTTAAATCATATTATCATCACATACAAAGCCCATGGAGCACTAAAATGATATGATGATGATACTTTAATATCATCGAATCCATTGGACTTACGTTATTTATCCAAAACAAGGCAATATGGCATCTTGAATTCACTTATTATTTCAATGTATACACATTGGGTTTCGAACCTTTTTGAAGGGGTATGCATTGGGTTTTGAATCCTTTCAAAGGGGTATACACTAGGTTCTGAATTCTTTCGAAGGTAACTGGACCATCGAAGGGATTTTCGTTGAAGCCATTGAATCAAACCCTTTAGAGGACTTCTTCGAAAGGTGTGTAAACACTTTGGAACATATCCATACTTTCGAAGGGTTCCACCCTATGACAGTAGCATTCTTTATGTAATTTCAATTTTAAGGAGAATATTACTCCCAACCATATAGGTTCTTATTCGAACGAGTCTTTATTGAATTCATATAGGACTGCTTTACAAATCTATCGATCTTTCCTTATTTGAAAAAATTGATGATCGTCCCTTTAAGAGCTCTGCATTGATTTGTTTCGTATCTGTTCGTCATCAGATAATGGTAGTAAGGTCCTCCTAGATTTCTTTCATACTTGGGCTCTTTTTTTTAGATGGTTAGTAATTGTGTTCCTCTTTCGTTAGTATGTATATATTCTCCATTGATGTAGTCAAGTTGCATTCTTTAGGGAGTCTTGATTTGAAACTTGTCTTTTGAGGTTGGTTTCAAGATCTTCTGTTGCTTGACTCAGCTTTACCCTCGATAGCCAACTTCCTTTTTAGAATATTTCGAAGCTCATATAGAGGTAATGGTTCACATTTTGCTTTATGACATTCTGAGCAAATGCGTAGTAATTGGCCATCATCTCCTTTTCAAATATATGTCCTTTAGCGTAGAATTGAATGGCATTTCATCTGGAAATAAAAATTATCACCGCTAGATCTTGTTTCCCATAAATCAAAGATGGGTGTGGGTCCAACAAGAAATGGGTTGATGCACCAATTATCGAGATCATATAAATCTGCATGCTCTTTCTCATTTACAGTCCTTAGTGCTTCCATCCTAAGCACTTGCTCTTGATAACTTCGAGAGTCATTACTGATTTGACAAGTTGACCTTGCTACTTGCTATTTTGAAGACCCTTGTTGTGATCTTTTACACCCATAGTTCATTGTAGTAGCCAAGGATAGGTGTAGAATAGCTTGAGGTAGGGAAAGATGGTGTTGGTAATTCAACAAGGTCAGAGTTTCAAGCCCTTCTTCTAGCATAAAAAATGTTGACATGAAATCTTTTCAACACACCAAAGTAAGGTTGAAAGAGCGAATGACCCCTTCGAATCTCCTTTTTAATTAGTTGGACTAATCTAAAGTCGTAACCTAGTGGGAACAAAAGTTACTAACTAAGTCGATAGGATCTTATTCCTTCCAAAGGAACCCCTTCGAAAAGTATATATGTGCGGTTTCCATAGATGAAACCATATATAAGCAGGGTACCAGACTCCATGCATTCGAAAGTGCCATGTATTTTCTTTATTGATAATTTTTATGAATATAAGGGCTTAGGTATTACAATGAAGTGAAATCCCCAATTCAATTTAGAAACTAGGGTTTACAAATTCAAGTAAAGTACAAGCATGGAAGCATTGAATTCATATCCCTTAAACAACACCCCTAGAGTCTTATTTATAGGCAAAGGTTGGACCCTTTCGCATTCGTCCTTTCAACTCGGTTGAAAGGATGCCATTATGACCTCCACCGCTGTTGACTCCTAAGTGCTTCTCTAATGTTTCTTTCGCATAGATCTGGAAGCCTTCGACTCTATCGATAGATATAGAAGCAGTACTTATATTGATGTACATGTCTTGGATAAGCACGAAATGGTGTTCCAACATATGCGGAAGGTATATAAACAATATTTGTGAAAGATGATGATGTTTTTGAGAGCTTTTATTCCGATGGTTGCGGAAGCATTCATTGAGAATGGAATGGTAAATGATGACGTAACCCCCGTGGAAGAGTCGAAAGCATCACTTGATTGGTTGTGGAAGATAGCTTTTGAAGGCAATCCACTTGATTAATGCGGAAGTCCATCTTTTGACGCTTGCGGTTGCATTACTGACATAAGTGAAATCTCCCTAATACTTGTTTAAGGGTTCAATCGATTCGAAAGGCTAGCCTTTTCAAAACCATGTTTTCGAAAGGGGAGTTTTGGTAGAATCTTCTACTATGGAAGGTAGAATATGACGGAACCAATTGTTTCGAAAGGTCTGATATATGAAAAAGAGTTAATGTCAAAGGAAGCCCGTACTTTCATCTCTTGTGGAAGGTATGAACTAAAGCAGAAGGTTGGCCTTAACCCGTTTCGATCCCTTTGAAAGCCCATAATTCATTTAACACTTGTGGAAGCATTCCTTCGACTCTTTCGAAAGGCCTTGCAATCACTATTGTTCTTCATGAACATCTCCTTCATAATCTTTTGAGCTTCAATAAGGTTGAAGTGATTTTTGATAGTAACACGTACTAACATCAATTTGAAATAACAAAAGGCAAGACATAATTCGTAGTTAAAGTCTACAAATGCCAAATACGAAACTCCAACCATATGGTAAAGTCTCCATCTAAAATTTCACATAATTTGCACTGCTGCAATTGGGTCATTTTCAAAGTAAATACCATTAGAGTTGAAGTTCAAACTTACCTAAATCAGGCTTCCATCTTTTATGGCCTTCCCTGCCGTTCATATTCTTAGATCTTGTTCTTAAAGAAAAGAAGCATAAAACCAAAATAATATTTTAAATGCTAACCAATTAATATGAAAATTTAAACATTAGTTTTAAGACTCATGCTTTAAAACATTGGAACTTCATATAAACATTCGTTCAACTCAGTGCACACAGAACTGCCATGTGCACTGAGTGCAACCCAGTGCAGTTTGCACTAATTCGAAAACTCCGTGCATTGCACTGAGTCGAAAACTATTACTAACAACTTTATAGTTGTAGGCAGGATCTTTTCAATGATATGTGATATTCTATTGCCATCCGGTAGGCATAGGAAGTTAATGCTTCAAGAGTTATTACAAAGAACGCAGCTATTACAGCAATTCCACAATTTCATTTTTGTTAGAGAGTTCCTTTCAATTGCTTTATAAACAATAAATCTTTCCAACAAAACGAACATGTCAAAATTGTTTCACTAGTGCCAGTTATGAATGAAATAAAAATGCAATAATAACATTGTTTCTATATAAATGTCCATATGATTTAGGTACTGACATGTCGCATTTATAGTGAAGTAAAATACAAGCTGCAAAAGTAAATAATTTTTGGTATTGATATTGTCCTTATTCCATTGGATGCAAATATAAACGTTCTCACCACAATACACTACTGTTAATTAAACATAAACATAGTAACTTTACCAGCATCATAGCTTGAATGATACAGGAAAATATTCAACTGGCTAAGTTAATAGAGGCTGTTGAACTATACCTATTAAGGGATGCTAGAAAAAGTGACAGCCCGACTATTCTTACTTAGCAATAAAATTAACAACAAAGGCGACAGAATGACTATTATAAATATTCAACCACAAAAAAGGATCCATCCTGCAATCCAAATTTAGTCCTAAATGTCATCATAATCCATCAGGTTATTTGTCAAATGAAGATAAGTAAACGGCGTTTGTAATTTATGTACAGGTCAGAACTTTTCTGTAGTAAATGCTACTTAAGTTTGAAAAAATGCTCCAAGGATGCTCCTAGTTTAACGGAAGATAAGAAAACAGAAATACAAACTGTAGTATTTTACTTGAAGTAGAAATATAATGCAAACTACAACAATTGCTAAAAATAAAAAATTGTTACATGTCATTATCGTTCAAACACATGTTTCATGCATGTTATTCTTCACTATGGTACACATTTATATACATACAAAAATTGGGTATTATTTGCGCAACCGACAGAGAACAAAAAAGTTTTAGTACTTCCATTGCAATGGAAGGCTTCTATTCATATACAAAGCTAAATCAAATAATATTGTTTGTTATGTAGCCTGAATAACTGAAATACAAGTACAAAGATGGTTTATTAACTATCTAAGTTTAATTAAAAGAAAAACCATTTGAATAAGTACTAATTTTTTAAGAAGACTGTTATTTATATTATTTTTAAATATTAATATACAATGATAAGCTAAATAAAATTTATATTCAAGATGATTTATGATAGATACTTTATACCAAGTTCGTCTTTGTGTGCGTGTTAGTATGCTGTCAAGTTTGTTCTCCGCAACTATCGCAAAGTGTTACGAAACCAACTGTAACTTCAATAACAGTTACAGAGTAATACAGAAGTAGTAATGGCAAAAACTGTCACTAATTTTGATAAATTGTAACACAAAAATGTCTGACTAGATCCGTATGAAAAACATTACCGATTAAAGAGTCCGAATCCAGTAGAAACTGTTTCCTTGAAACAATATTGCCGCCGTATTGTGGGTATCCCATTATGCAAACTAAACCTTAACAATCCCACAAAGAATCAAAACATCACAATTAAGACAATTACAAGTTATTGCTTACAACTGCTTCAAACACAAACTAAACTTGAAAAAAAGAAACTTAAAACGGTTAATAACCTCCTTGCATCTCAAACATATTGCAAATCGAGTTTGCGGCGGCAGCACATTCTATCTAATCGAATTTATCATTTTTCTGAATTTGTTGTAATAGCAAACTCAAATTTCCACTAATTTTTGTTGCACCAGCAAACTAAGTTGGAAACTGAGTTTGCTACTGCAACAAACTCAAATAGCAAACTGAGTAATCACTGGGTTTAAGTAGAATAAATCCTGAGCGTTAGAGAATTAAGTATCTCCTATTATCGACTATTAGTATGCAGGTCTACACGTTTCTACCTATTCAATTTCTAAAATTCTACTTCCAGGGTTTGGTTAACTATTGCCCACGAGCTCAAATTTATAGTTGAGTTTTTCTGATGCCCCAGAAAGACATCATAATTATCACTGTATTATCATATATGCACCCTTATGATTATCATGAGTATGCTGAATATGTTGAGCATGATATGATTTTCATACCTGTGTATTTTATGTAAATTGGGCATGACCACCATTCAAGTTCCTATTTGTTTGTTTCCAGCCACACAATTTACGTGTATAAACAAATAAGTGCATAAAAAATACAGTGACAAAAGACATAAATGTTATGAATAGAAATAACTAATTGAATTTTGAATTCATATGATCTCTTATGGACATTGTTAACAAGAAAACTTGCTAACACCCCAAAATATGTTAAAGGGAAAATTTATCTCTTCTTAGGTTGCTCTTAGTCGAGTGAAATTTGATTGGATGGGAGTATTCCTTTTGATCTACCCTTTCGAATTGAATTCTGTTATCAAAACCTTTTCATATTGTACTTTCGGCCCAGTTGATACATTCAAATTTCTTTCTTTATAGCCTTTCGAGCTTACTGGAGTAGTTTTATTATCCCTTCGAAATCTTCCTTTTGAAACAGATGCAAAACGCTGGAGGAAGTTTCTAAGGACGCATGGGTATGATTTGTATTGAATGGTTTCGACCTTATCGAAAGCTAGAATATTAAGTGGCTTGGGTTAAGGTCTAGGATCTGAGATGAAACAGGTTGGAGTTATGGTTTCGATCCACTAGAAGGAAGAAACTTTGTGAATGATAGCCTGGAATAAAAGACCAAGATTATTTGAAAGGTCAGAGGTTTCAACTAAGTCGGAAGATGCCTTTCGTTGGGGTTGAAACCGTGAAAACAAAATTAAAACTAATAAAAACCTTCACGAAAGCCATGTAATCAAAAATATTGAAGTCTTCCCTTTATTAATCCAGCAAAGTCTTTATTGATCAATTTTCTCTAATTTGATTTACAAATTAGGGTTTATAGCCTAGTAGAATTAAGAAAATACAAGTATGGAATGAGTGAAATCGATTCCCCAAAAATAGACCCTTTGAGTCTTATTTATAGATGCGGCTTGATGCCTTTCAACCCAGTGCTTTCGACCTGGTCGAAAGGTGGCTTTAGATGCCTTTCGACTCCTTTAACATTCATGTATTTCTCTGCAATGCTTTCGAATGGGCTTGGATGCTTTCGTCTTTGTCGAAAAGGATGGTTGCACCCTTCCTCTTTATGTTGCTTTGTAGGAGCTTTCAACCCTATCGATGGGTTGTTTCCAGGGGTTCTGAAAGTGTTGAAATGATGATGGTTTTGATGCTGTTAATAGCTTCCAAACATATGCTTGCGACTTGATGCGGAACCTTCCTTCGATATAAAATGCTTCGACCGGTTCAAAAGGATTGAATTTGCTTCTGAAAGGGTTGTTCTAACCAATTTGTGCTTCTAAGTGATTTTAGTGAAGGCGAAACCTTTTGTTTCGAAAGGTTTGGCACGCATATTAAGGGTTGTCATGCATTGTCTTCGAAAGTTGTTTCTTTAACTCATTCGAAAGGTCTTCATGCATACGGGAGCACCAGCTTTGAAAGTTATTTACTGAAGCGGAAGCATTCTTCTGACCCTTTCTGTAACAGCCCATAGTTCCGTACCCCTTGAGTCGACACTATTCTCCATCAGTCAACTCAAGATGAATGGAAATACGAACCATTTGGGTTAAAAAAGAAAGAGGTAGAAGAAGAAAATAAAAAACAACATCAGAATCTGACCATCGCAGCGGAATAAAATATAATAGATAATAACTGATCTTTACACAAAATAAAGCTATATCTGTTCTATTCATACATCATCAGAATTCAACAACATCAATAACATACAACTGGACAGTCATATAAACTTGTCCTCAAAACTAAATACACAACGGAATAAAAATCAAGTACGGAAGTACGTATCGCCATCCAGCTCGTCTCCTGAGCTCCACAACATCCTTTCCTGTATCCTATAATACTCGGTCTGACCCGAGCATTATAGTTAAATAACACTCGAGTTAGTCAGGAATACCAGCGTGAGAAAACCACACTCAATTTGATTATTAAAGTTCAAAAATCCTTTTGAAAACAAAAGCATCTCGTAAGACCATGCCACAAATAAACGTGTCAGGTTTTTACCTTACGATAGATAAAACACTTTTTATTAAAATCCTCTGATATTATGATAGGGTCTATCTACAAATACTTATTAAAATAGCCAAAATTGTTACATTCACACTACTACAAAACAGGCCATTTGCATCGGTTGTTCACCCCCCGTTGCATCAGTTCTACAACCGATGCACATGCAACCGATGCAACAGGCTTAACAGTTTTGCATCAGTTCTAAAACCAATGCAAAACGGTCCTTTTTGCATCGATTGTTACTAACAACTTATGCAAAATACGGTTGCAACATCTCCACATCTCCACTGACAACAAACCACCCACCACAACAACATTTCATTACATTCTCCTCCTGTAACCTTGCCATTTCTCTAATGACAACTGCTGCAACAAAATACATCTTCATAACTTCCTTCACCAACCTCTCACAGCAACTACCCAGTGGAACAAAACTGCTGCTCATCCATCAAACCCCATACCACCACTGCCTATTCCCCTCCACCAACCACTCACTGTTGCATCTTCTTCAAACATACCCAGTCAAAACACTGTCGAAACTGCCTCTTCTTCTAACTCCTTCAATCAAACACTTACTAAAACAATCCACCCAAACACAATGAAACACCCCAACCACCTCTCAACATCACCTCTGCCTGTTAACTACAGCAGCCACAGCCACAGCCACAGTTCACCACAACATTTCATTACATTCTCCTCCTTGACCATCACTGTAAGACTTAAGTTCCATAGTTGTCCCATAAATCTAATAATTTCTCTAGAAGACTCAATCACACCATCAGGACCTAATTGTAGTTCACCTGGGTCCACTACTTCGGATGTGAAGTTTGTATCAAGTGACAAATCAGCTGGTGGAAAAGGAAAGTAATTATTCGATGCCACTGATGCAGGACTCACAGCATCTCTGACATGGAAGACATGGCATTGGACTGGGGGACTTGTCCAGTTGTTGCTTCTGCCGTAGTATTATCCATCATGGTACTGGAGAAAGAATAAAACAGAGATATTCTATGAACATAAATGACAGCATACATTTTGATAGAATCTAATTTGTACCACATTTGTATTATGTTCAATATGCATGCTAGGATCGCCCATTCGAAAATTAAGGGTGTTTTGGGACAAAAGATCTAGTATGCTCTTATATTTAAGCGAAGTCATTGATCAAAGAATATGCATTTTAGCAAACCTGTACACTGTTAAACAACTGCGAAGAGTTATAAACCCCTTCTCATCAAATTTACAGCATTTGTGCCAACAGACATTCCTTGTACCAATCAAATGAAAAAGAGGAATGTACTTTACACAGAAACTAATAAGTAAACTAACTGCCTTTGTTAGAGTTGCTCAGTTAAGTACATCACAAATGAAGTACTTGCTCATTTCCAGTATTAACACGCACAGGATGAAACAGTCCATGAGCATGAGCAGGAATTCCGTTAACAGCTGCAAAGAGGTATAAACATCTTCTCATCAAAATTTCCGCCTTTGTGCTACAGACATTCCTTGTACCAATCCAATAAAAAAGAGGAATGCGCGTTGCATAGAAACTAATAAGTAAACTGTCATTGTTAGAGTTGCTCAGTTAAGAAAGCATCACAAAAGAAGTACTTACTCATTTCCAGTATTAACATGCATTGGATGAAACAATCCATGAGCATGAGCAGGAATTCCGTTAACAACATGAGCATTTGGCATTCCCAATGCATCCATATGAGGTTGAGCTGGAGCTGGCATTGATGCTATGGCATAACTGGGTATCCCATTGGTAAGTTGTTGACTGCACTGAATGCAATCATGTATAAGTTGAATAAATAATTATGGTACATTATAATAGTTGATTTAATGTTTTTTATGAAGTAGGGTTGAAAGTTATTTTACACAAGGTCTCTTTTTAGAAAGCAAAAGAAAGAAGAGTTTTTTTTTTGCGCTGGATGCACCCTTATCCTTTTATGATATAAAAAATGCTAATATTAATATATAAGGAAAAATGTAAAGTACCACAAATCGCAGGTTCTTATTATGTCAACTCCACAGTTCATCAATTCAAGAGGTAACTAATGTGTGAAATTACAACTATCTATAGTAATATTCTGAGGCAATAATCTCAACTAGAATTACAATAGATGGGAGTACCAATAAACTATCAAATGGTGCCTGTAATTCATATGAGATGTCGTCTTACGAAGGGGCACATAAATTTCAAATACCAAACCAATGTGAGAGGGAAACAAAAAGAAGAAGCTTAAACTAAGATAAGATCAATTTCAAATTTGAAACAATGAGAAGATTGATTTTCACTGATTTACGAACTTATTGTTAACTGCAGTATGCGAACTTTTTCTTTATACCTCTGTACAACGGAAGAAGCAATTTAAACCTTATCTCCTTTACCATCACTGTCATTCATACAATCAGTTTCAAAGCACCACCCTTAACCACACATCATCTTCAATTTGCAGTTGGAAAATTACTTAATTATTTAATTATTTCAAATTACTTAATTATTTCAACTATGCATTCAGCAACGCAAAAATGAACAGCAATTTGCAGTTGGAAAATTCAAATGTTTAGATGACAACAGACGAGGGCAGAAATCACAACCACATACTCTTTATTTTTCTCACACATATATTAATCTACAACTACTAAATTTCCAAGCAATCAATAATAACCGAGGAATCAAACATCAAATCCAATCAACACTTAACATTACCAGGCTCACCGTTCTGGCCAACGGAACCTTTAAACAAAATGCCGGTACCGAAAAGAAAAAACCCAATCGCATGCCCTAAAACAGTGACAATCAACGCGCCGATGTTAAATGACATCACGGAAAGCATCACCGTGTAAAATAGCAGCTGAACTAAGACTAACTGTAATTTGATTACAGTGAACTAAGATTTGGGATTTGGAAGCATGTGAATCTGGAGGTGAAGTATGAGGAGTTGTGTATGTTGATTAGTGGTTGGATTTGTAATTTAGGCTTAAGGAAAGATGGGAAGTGGGAAAAGAAAATAAGAGGGCGGCAAACAACCATTAGCATCGGCTTAAAAAAATTAATGCAAATAAAGATAGTTGCGCCGGTTGTAAATAAAGCTGATGCAATTAACACTATTTGCATTGGTGTATTTTCTTCGGTTGTTGATGATAACCGATGCAAATTGTATTTTTGTACTATCTACTGCTTTCCACATACCAAATGCATTAAAACGTAATCGATGCAAATACTTCTATTTGCATTGGTTGTGGTAACAACCGACACTACTACAAAACATGCCATTTGCATCGGTTGTTCACCCTTTGTTGCATCAGTTCTACAATCGATGCACATGCAACCGATGCAACAGGCTTAACAATTTTGCATAAGTTCTAAAACCGATGCAAAATGGTCCTTTTTGCATCGGTTGTTACTAACAATTGATGTAAAATACGGTTGCAACAAAGGAACATGTTGCATCGGTTCTAATGAAAACCGATGCAACAAAGGAACTTGTTGCGCAACACTCAAATAGACTATATATATTATTGATTATAACAAACAATTATTGCATGCAATATTACAATCATTCAAACTTAAATTTGATGGAAAATACAAACTGAATAACATAATATCAAAATAAACATATATCAATTAAAATGTCATTACTTGCCTCAACTAAACAACTTGTCATTCCTCTACAAAACAAGCACTGCACTGCCTCGGCTTCATCTACCCACAGCTGCTCCAACATACCATCAACGTATCCATATTCAACCCCTAACAATATTGCATCCAGCACTTACATCACCCCCCTGTACGAACCATTTCCAGCAAAACATCACAGCATCACACTGACCAACTACTATTGAATTCCAACCCCACAGCCTTACCACTTCTCCATCAAAACTACTTCATCATCATATACACTTGTGTGCCTATATACAACAAACAACCACATACAACCATTCCTCCTCACACACTTCAATCTCCTCTGCAACCCACCCAAATCACCACTATCCTACCCAACCCCAATTCGCCAAACATTCTCACTGCATTACAAGCCACAGTCAGTACTTCATACACATTCCAACCTGCCACCATCCCATCAGCAACACCTTATAAACTGCAATTCACTTCTCACATTGCTCACCGCCATACATCATCCAATCATCTCTTCTTATTTCCCACAATTCACCAGCCTCATCATTTCCACTGTCTGCACCATAGCAACATTTACAACACAACATACTGCTGCTACACTATCATTCCTTACTCGACTGCCTATTCACTTCTAGAAACTGCACCGCAACAAATTTCCACTCCTCTGCAACATTTTACATTCAACAGCACACAACTGTGTCCTCATTTCTACCACTGCCTTGCCTCATCGCTACTGTGCTTTCATTTCTACTGTGCTTTCATTGCTGCAGTCATTTCTACCATTGTGCTTTCGTATACACTGCCTTGCTTTGCACCATCGCCAACCCAAAGCAGACTACAAATTCATCGCCTTAGCCAATCGCTTGAATCACTAAACTCGACCACCTCAAATCGACTATCTCAAATTCATAAATAAAACACACAACTAGAATAATGGATGCAACCTGCCTATTCAAGCCTTCTGATCGCTCTGATGTTTACAATGCCTTCTTGCCAACTATAGTCCATACCATATCCAGTTCAGTCCATCACCTGTAGGAATTTGACAAATATAACCATGCTTTAATTTATATAGTCCAGACGTTTCAATTTTACTATCTTCAATCCTTTTCAACTATTTTGATAACATACATGTTTCATACCATTTCTTTTTAGTTAACATGTGTATGATTTGAGAACTTACAGTGACGATGGGAAGAAAAGGACCAAATATTTCCTATCTCGTGATTTCAGAGTCTATAGGAGGATTGAGCAGAATTGTTTTCTCCCTTGTCCTGCAAAATTTTCATCATTGCAGCCTATTATATAACAAGTTTCATTTTTCTTATAGATTAATATAATTTTCTCAATCACAATTTCGCTGTTGCTATCCGCTATATTCCTGTTTAGTTTTACAACTTATATCTACAAATATTCATCACATTTTATAATAAAATAATGATGAATACACCATGTTTTGTAAATTATTTAGTGGAGGTAAGGTAAATTATTTCACTCATTGCCTTAATCGAAATTGATACTTCGGTCATTTCATATTTTGATGCGGGCTTTTTCCTAAATTCTTCAAATCCGAGCCATGGCCTGATTGATGGCTTGTACACTGATTATCTGATACACGTTGGAATTGATGGCTGATTTATATCATTTATGTTTTGCCTCTTCAATGTCAGAGGTGCTATATTTGTTTATAAATTAATTATCAGAAAAAGGTTTGGCTATGTGTGCAAGATAAAATAAGAATACCAAGTTAGATGAATAAAAAAAAGAACTTATCAAAGTTTACAGGTGTTGATCCACGTCTACAAAAGAGGTTTAAATAAACCTGGATACCAAATTTGAAATAAATGGAAAGACTATTTATTTATTCACAAAACTCTGAGGATGATGATGATTCACAATGTCATGCCCACTTTGACATGTAGTAAACAAAAAAAAAATAGTAAGGGATACATATAAAAGGTTATACCTGCTTAGAACTCTATCATGTCAAATAAATGAATGAAATACAATTGTCTTATAAAGAATCCTTGAAAATAGGGAATTCATTTGCCTTCGACTTTTATTTCTTAGCAATCCTTGTTTTGATGCCACCTGCAGCAGTTATAAGTGGATCAACATAATTTTAATTGTAGAAAAATTATACCGATGTTAAAAGTTACCATCTACTTCCTCGGATATGACTTCCTTCACCATATCAACAGCAGCATTATACTTATATCTGCAGCGAATATAGCATTTTATATCATTGAGAAGCAAAAAAAATTCAACTTATATCATGTACAAAAAATATTTAAAAAACTCAAAATAAAATGGTCCGTATATCAACATAATATCCGAGTACAATTGGATTTACAAACTCAGATATGCACATACACCAAGATACCAGTAATAGATAAAGGACTAGATTTGAGTCGGGATTTCATTGGGCTATAGCCGGGAACAAAATTTTGAAATCTGGTTATAATTATTCTTAGTTTAAACTTTTATATAGCATCATAGCAAATCAGTTAACCAATTTTGCCGTACAGCATGAACAACTTGGTGTAGTAGAAACTTCTAGCTCCGCTGTTAACAAGTAATAATTGCATAGTATTCTTCTATCATATTACCTCAACACATCATAAATATATTACACCAAGTAATCAATATTTAGATATGACATGCCATGTGAATAAGATTAGAGTTGAAAATAGTATGAATGAAACTTTCCCTCTTACCTGTTAGAATAGATCACTTCAAGTTTTTCGGTTGTGCTTTTTGTAGCATCAATTAGTACAGAAACAATTTCATTTTTCCAGGTGCTATCCATGAGTAAGTCGTATTCAGTGAGAATGATAATCGCAAAGAAATTATCATTTAGCTCGCTCATACACACTCTACCAACAGCTGCAAGTGCTATTTGCTTTTTCAGTGAATTGGTCTCGGGATCAACCAGGTAGATGGAGAAATCAGTAATCAACAAAATATAGTACGTATCTTTAGGGATTGGCCATGAATCGTCTTCGTATGCCATCAACAGAGCGTCCAATTCTGCGATTAGAGCTTAATTGTCCCACCAATAGGGGTCACCAGCAAGGTTGTAGCAGAATTTTAGCCTGAAGACTAGTAGCAGACATTAATTAGCGGCAAAAAAACCCATTTTAGCATCTCGTTTAATTTGTTGAATAAGAAAAGAAGTAAAAAATAAATTTTCTAGCACCGAGGATTCTGAGGAGGAGAAGAATATTTTTTCGAAGTGAGTTATTGAGGAGGAAGGAGTACATTTGTCCGAAGTAGTAACTTTGGAGCCAATTTTTCATTATTTCTCACCTAAATTTTATATTTCCATCAACATGTAGTTGCATCGGTTGACTTTAAAACCAATGCGACTAAAACTATTTGCATCGGTTGTTGGTGAGAAATGATGCAAATTTGATTTTTTATTACCTATTGCTTTCCACTTACCAGTTGCATCAGTTATTAAGATAGAACTGATGCAAATAGTTCTATTTTCATCAGTTTTTACTTCAACCGATGCAAATGAGGCGAAGCAGTATGCACTTTTTGTACTAGTGCGATGCAAATGAGGCGAAGCAACATGCGTATTTTGTAGTAGTGTCATTAAATTACAGCTACTTGCCACAATCGTGGGTAATACGAAAAAACCGTAAAAGGCACATAGTGAGAATGGATTTCCAACTAATGACTAGGCACTGGGGTACCACCTATCACAGTACATGGCCTGGATCACCGTACCGAGGATTACTCTCAATCCCCTGCAACACAAGAGCAGGACTACCCCTTACTGGATAATCTCGAGTAAGATCACCCCATGGTTGGAATCAGCAACCGCACCACTAAGCCAAATAAAAATGGACATCTATACAGGGATGACCTTACCCTAATGGGTGCTACCCACCTAGCCTTGCTGCATAACCCCTGATTTTCAGTCATTTCCGGTTGATGAGGCTCGAGGCTAAGAGTTACCTTTTAGAACATATCACTTAGAATGCTCACCGTCCACCTGACGATGTTCTGAAAGCATTTATCCATACAAGTCCGTCCCGGGTTCGAACGGAACCGAAGGCACTACTCCTACTACATTCATTTTGGAATCATCCTCAGGATTAGTAGCGACTAGCCCTTGGACTTCACTGCTCCACCTTCGAATCCAACTCGTCTTCCTCACGAAAACATACAATCCGGATCGAAGTGGTTTTGAGGAAATAAATCCCGATCTCGTTCTCTTCGAAACGATCGCCTATTGCCTAATATTGATAGTCGGTTATTTAACTATCGAATAACATTCACAAACATCCATCAACTTAAATAATTTCTCCAAATTATTTCTTATTCTCAAAATATCTTCACAAGATATATTTCCACTTTTCAATCTCTTTTGAAAACAGTTTCAAACCATTTTCTCTCACGGAATAGATTTCTCCAAAAAATTCGATTCCCACTGAAATCACCAAGTACAACATTTTAGATTCTAAAATAATATAAAACACTTTATCATAAAACATACTTTAACATTTAAATTTGGAAAAAACTACTTTATTAAAAATATATACTTTAAGAATATTTAAAATAAAGCTACTTTATAAAATATAAACAAAATTTTCCTCTTTTATAACATAATACCAAGTCACCTTTGAATAATTACTATTATAATAAATTTGGAAACGACTTAATTTAAAAGTTAAACATTTCAAAAATAATAATTTTCTAAAATATACTTCTTAAATCAACTTTAACTTTTAACTCATACTTATAATTTTGTTTTGAAAACGTACTTGGCTATCTAGGGAAATACGCTTCTCTTTCACATCCTTTAAAAATAAATTACTATTTATTTTTAAACAAATTTACTCATTCCTTTAACAAATTCCCACCGTGAATTTATTCTTCCAAATATCTACTGATATATTGCTTTACCTTTATAAACCAAGTTTATAAGTTTCATATACTCAACTTCCTTTTAAAATTCCGATTCCAAACACTTAGATCAATTTCCAAATTGATTTCCAATTTACTTCATTTTGAAATAATTTCTTTACTTACTCAATTTTTCCAAAACCCGTTAACTTCAAATTTTTATTTCTTACTTATGATTTAAAATCTTTTAACTGAAAAATACAAATTTCAGATTTCCAAAATTCCTTCTTTATCCTTTTAAATAAATTTTAAACCTTGAATTTTAAAGTAAATTCTTTATTCCTTTAAATAATATCACTTGGTGTGATATCCCGGAAATTTTGACAATAACAATTTAATAATTTATGTCAAAATTTAATTGAATTGACCATATTGTTAATAATAAATTTGAGATAAATGTAATAATCTTCTTCAAAATAAATATTTAAACTGATAATCTATTTTAAAGGCAAATAAATTGTTTTATATTTGTAATGTGTACATATCTGTATATATTATAACCAAATAAATCTTTGTTTTAAATTTAATATATATACATATAGGTATGTTTTCTTATCCTAACATTTTTGATAAATTAAAACTAGATTTAATTTGATATGAGCTATTGAATAAATAATCATATAATTTTAATACCCAAACTAAAAACTTAATTATTTAAAATTGATTTTAGTTTAAGTTTAAATTTAAATAAAAAGATTTGTTTGTTTAATGTAGCTAATAAAATAAGTAATGTATTGAATAAGAAGACAAATTCATTTGTGAATTATTTTAATTTAATCATAAGTTATATTTAACAATATTAATAATGTAATATTCTTACAAAATGGATTTTAATATAGATAGAAATGACTATTTCAAAATTTATATGAATACATTAACATAAGAAGTAATGATTTGTAAATTAGAAACAACATCTTTCAAACATGTTTTAAAATAAAACAAGTCTTAAAATATATTAAACACAAACATAAATTAAATGTATGGTTTTTAAAATGAGTATAAATACATATACATCTATGATATTATCATAAGTATAAAAAGAAATAATAAGTAAATTAAGTGTTTAATAGTTTAAGTTTAAAATATAAGTAAAGTAAAAATAGGAAATAGAACTAAACACTTAAGTTAGAAAATTTATAACAAATTAACTAAACCAACTTTATATTGGTACATGAAGCATAAAAATAAACAAAGTGAAAAAGGGAATATTAAGTACATAAAATATGAAGCTACCAGGAAAATAAAAATAATGCATGTAACCTGTAAATAGTATGCAAGGTAAAAATAAACAAAGTATAATAGAACATCTATATATGTATCTACACAAAAGAAGATTAGTATGGAAATAAGACAAAAAAATAAAAAAAATAAACCATAAACTGGCAATGTAATCTTGTATGTTGCCTGTAACACGACTACCGATGGTTGGAGTTTGAATATTTGAGATTGGAAGTGTATCTGTCGAGACTGTAGTCCTATTACCGTCTCGAGTGAGCTTTGGGTGGAGTAAGGATTTCATTGATCTCTGAAGGAAACCGGTTAAGGCTCGGAGTTCATTTGAGGTGTAAGTTTGGATGAGCTAGAGTTTGGACTCGTCAGTTTGGCTTGAGCAAATCCGGATATCCTACCTCAGGATGTAGTAGCTATGTGATGAGACACAGTGACTATGGAAGTCTCCGAAGATGTTTCTTTGGAATTAGTTAAGGAAGTGTAGCTGTTTCGATGTTGGGGCTGAGTTCAGTAGAATGTTTCTATTTGGTTCGAGGTCCGAATTTCTCGAAGAGCTCGGGGTTAGGAATTTCTTGGCATTGGTATTGGCAAGGAAGTTTTTAACTTCTGCATCAGCACTGGAGTTCAGAAATTGCAGGGTGGTTCCATTTCTTTGATAAATTGGCTAATTAAGCATAGGCTGTTCTGTTTGGTAAAGGGAGAACAGTTTTTCTTTGGTAATGGGCTAGATTGATCACAAAGGTGACTTCCGATTGTTTGAGTTTCTCTTGGGCTATCTGATTTTTCTGGATGTCTTCAGAAAGTTAAAATTTTGTCCGTATCTGGAGATTGAGTTTGGTATCGACTGGAATCCAGAAGTGGTATCGATGGTTCAGTAAGGTGATTCTTGGAAAATGAGTTGGTGAAGCAACTCGAGTTTTGGAGGAACTTCTGAGTTTCTTTTAAGGATCCGTTGAACCATAGTTCTTAGATGTGTTGTCCAGTTTGTCCTCGAGAGCATCATCAGCATTTTCACCTATTCTGATCAGAGTAGCGCAGTGGAAGCATGGTGGCAGCTGTTTGGTGTGGAAAATAACTTGAATTTGTAGTATTTTGGAATTAGAGAGTTTCTACTGGAAATTTTTCAGGATCTTAAGACCAGACTGGAACGCATCTGTATTATCTTCCCATATGAGAAGTAGTAAGATCAGTCTGCTGATTTTGGAATTAAAGTTGTGTTCTGATTTTTTTTAAAGTTAATCTTGGAAAGATCATTTTGGATTGTTTTTGGATCAATTTGTTTCTGGGGATACCAGCAAGTGTTGAGCTGATCAGTATGGGTATATGCAGTCCAGGATCGTCAAAAGAGTATTTCGGATATCTGAGATTCAGAGTGTTTCACGTATCTCTAAGGGAGTACGTGTAAGGGCTATCTTTGATTGTAGAGTCAGCAGTTCAGAGAATTTTGGTTGTTGGGTCCGACATATCTGTAGTCTGACATCCTGTTTTGTTTTGTGGATCCAGATGAATAGAATCCCAGTTGCTTAGTAATATTGGTTGTTTGAATTTTTAGAGAGAGTATCCCAATAATTATATTTGGGGAAACTCGAGAAAATTCTATTTAGAATTTTGTCGGGATAGTTAGATTTGTTTGATTGGATGAATTGGTTGCTATGATTGTTAGCATAAAATTGATATATGCTTGTGTTTTAAAAATTAAATCTGTAATTAAATTATTAAATTACCTTTGTTTTAAATTTCGGGGACAAAATTCTTTTAAGGGGGGAAGAATGTGATATCCCGGAAATTTTGACAATAACAATTTAATAATTTATGTCAAAATTTAATTGAATTGACCATATTGTTAATAATAAATTTGAGATAAATGTAATAATCTTCTTCAAAATAAATATTTAAACTGATAATCTATTTTAAAGGCAAATAAAATTTTTTATATTTGTAATGTGTACATATCTGTATATATTATAACCAAATAAATCTTTGTTTTAAATTTAATATATATACATATAGGTATGTTTTCTTATCCTAACATTTTTGATAAATTAAAACTAGATTTAATTTGATATGAACTATTGAATAAATAATCATATAATTTTAATACCCAAACTAAAAACTTAATTATTTAAAATTGATTTTAGTTTAAGTTTAAATTTAAATAAAAAGATTTGCTTGTTTTAATGTAGCTAATAAAATAAGCAATGTATTGAATAAGAAGACAAATTCATTTGTGAATTATTTTAATTTAATCATAAGTTATATTTAACAATATTAATAATGTAATATTCTTACAAAATGGATTTTAACATAGATAGAAATGACTATTTCAAAATTTATATGAATACATTAACATAAGAAGTAATGATTTGTAAATTAGAAACAACATCTTTCAAACATGTTTTAAAATAAAACAAGTCTTAAAATATATTAAACACAAACATAAATTAAATGTATGGTTTTTAAAATGAGTATAAATACATAAACATCTATGATATTATCATAAGTATAAAAAGAAATAATAAGTAAATTAAGTGTTTAATAGTTTAAGTTTAAAATATAAGAAAAGTAAAAATAGGAAATAGAACTAAACACTTAAGTTAGAAAATTTATAACAAATTAACTAAACCAACTTTATATTGGTACATGAAGCATAAAAATAAACAAAGTGAAAAAGGGAATATTAAGTACATAAAATATGAAGCTGCCAGGCAAATAAAAATAATGCATGTAACCTGTAAATAGTATGCAAGGTAAAAATAAACAAAGTATAATAGAACATCTATATATGTATCTACACAAAAGAAGATTAGTATGGAAATAAGACAAAAAAATAAAAAAAATAAACCATAAACTGGCAATGTAATCTTGTATGTTGCCTGTAAGGATATATACAAGTACAAGTAAAAACATACAAACCAGGCAAGCAAGAGAAAATATCTTAATGCATACAAAATAAGATATGCATACAACATAAGTACCTTTTCATTTAATTAGCACACCATTTGGTCTACTAAAAAGATATACTTATCATTTCAGCCGAAATATAGATAAAATATCTCTGACATTAAAATAATGATATGATAAAATCACTACATCTTCCTGTATAAGCTTGCCTAACTTATATCTATATATAATACTTTCTGTTCAAAACTGGGTAAACCAGAAAACATAAGAAAGTTTTTATTTTATAAACTTAAACAACATCATACTACAACGAAGGCAAGGAGTTTTAGCAGGAAGATCAAAGCTTGCATTCCAGTTTCACATCTTCAAAGCCAAACCTGTAATCATTTTCAAGCAATTCAGCAACTCTGTTCCAAAGCAAAAGATTTCAAGTTTACAGTTTTCAAGTTAAAATCTGTTTTCAAGTTTTCAAAAGCTCTGTCTTCATTTTAAGGTGAGTAACACTTTTTAATACACAATTATAAATCTGGTTGCTTGATGAATGCATAATATAAGTTTGTATTTGTGTATGTATATTAGAGAATTCTTGTGTATTTATGGATGTGTGATGCATGTATATTTTGTAAATGCCTGAAGAACATCTCTGTTCTAAATTTCGTGCCCCAGTTTCAATTTAAAACCCTTTCCTCCTGATCCACTGATTGTTATGACTTATGATCCAAATAATATCTGTTTGTTCGATTTTAAAGAAAGTTTTAAAATTGTGGTTAAGATAAAATAAATTGTAGGTTGCTCTGGAAACAGGAACAACAGGGTAGTTTAAGTTTTTAGTAAAATTTCAAACTCTGTAATTCATTTATTCATGAACATAAATTGAATACTAAACTAAAAAGATGATTTTTAAAACAAAAACTATAATTTTCAGTAAGGGGGTTAAGGTGAAATGCTGGTTTGAACTGCATATGAACTTTGGAGTTTCTTTGGCGATTCATGAATCTGGGGGTGATGAGTTTCGACATGGTGATGGTGAGTTGATCAGAGATGATAAGAAAAATCATAGGTGATGATGAAATTCATCAGAGAGATTGCGGTTGTGATTTTTATTTCAGAACCCTAGTTTTGGTTTCAAGTATGTAATCGATCATTTCTGTGGGAATAGTGGATCGAGTGTATTGAAACTTTGAGGGATGTTAGCTTGGACGTGGAAGCAAGCGTAGCCGGAGCTACAGAACTTCAGGTGGTCGGGATTCCTCAGGCAACGCGGTGACAGGTTCAGGTGGCGTTGCTCTGTGTGTTTCAGGTTTTGGGGTCGAAGTCTTTTTTTTAATTTTGAGTTGTGGAAGATGATATGAAGGTCGTGGGTGAGGGAGAAGGTGGTTGCCAATGTGAAGCAATCATCGGAGATGGTCGGAGGTGGAAAATGATATTGTGCACGTGCACGGTGAGTTGATTCTGGTGAAGGGGGTTGGTCTGTGCAGGCTAGTGTGTCTCGAGTGTTTACTCGAGTTATTGGGGGTTTGATTCGGGGGAAGTAGCATGCGAACTCGGAGCAAACTCGTGATTGACTCGGAGTAATGTGGGGAGGGGGAAAACCTGGGTAAGTTCAACTGTTTTTTTTAAAAAAACCTGTAATGTTTAATTGCTTTAAACTAGGTTTAAAATGAAATATGAAATGTTAACATAGTTATAAAGAAAAAGGGTTTGGATTCGAAAGAAATTTGAATCTCAGTTTAAAATAAAATAAAGTTTAAAATTTTAAATTATTTGAAAACACTTTAAAAAGGGGGATTTGTTGTGTGAGTTTCACTCGAGTGATTCGAGTGTCGGACTCGAAGAAAAGTGGGGTTTTACTCGTAAAAATAATTGTTTGTCTCGGGTATTTTTAGCTTCGGGTTTTAAACATGTAACTTTGTATAAAATTGTTAAAACGAGCTTTTAAATAGAAAATATACGTATTTTAAACAAAGTTTAAAACAAGATAAGATTGGATTCAAAATGTAGATTGAATCTCAGCCTTTAAATAAATAAGATTTTTAAGTTTAAAATTTGTTTTAAACAAATTTGAATGTAAATTTACATTAAATTGATTAAATAGCTTATTAATGATAAATTGATCATTAAATAGAAGAAGGGTTTTTAAAAAACTTAAGGCTTGTAATTATTAAATTAACTAAGTGGAAATTTAATGACTAGGATAAATTAACTCAGAATGAAGAGTTAAATTTATTTAAATAAGTTATAAGTTAAAGGTAAATTAATTAGGTATTAAGAAATCATTGATTTAATATTAAATTAATGATTAGTAATCAATTAATGAATTAATAAAGAATTAATTAATGAGTTATTAAGACTTACTTAAAATGTAATTGATAATAAATCGTAGTTAATTACTTTAGGAAAGTAATTAAAGAATTTTAATTAGTTAATCAAGGTCATTAACTAAAATTAAGAAATAATAAATTAATGGGATTATTTTTAATAATTAAATTATTTATTTAAGATAAGCAATTGTGAATTGTTAAGTATAATTACTTAACGAAAGTAATTAAGGAATTAATTACTTATTGTAATTAATTCTATGAATTGTTTAAGTTAATTAATTAAGTTTAATTAATTTAGACAACCATTTTGATGATGAGATAAGTATAATTTCTTAGGGAAGTAATTGATGATAATTACTGTATGAAATTAATTGAGAGTGATTTAATAATGAAAGTAATTGGAATATAATTACTTTGTATAATTAATCAGGGGATTAATTAGAGAAATTAATTAAGGAGTAATTTATTTATTTGATGAGTAATTAAAGATAGTTAATTAATGAATGGTATTAATCAGAGGTGATTAATAAATGTGGTTTAAATTGAAGACTAATTACTTAAAGTAATTAATTTAAAACAGGGAATTAATTAAAATGTAATTAGAAATCATTGATGATGGGATGATAAATTTAGATTAATTAATCAATAATAAGAAATTAAAGAGTAATTAATTAATGTAATTCAGAAGTAATGTAATGTTTGTAATTTGAGGTTAATTTCTATATTTATATAAGATAATTAATTTGAGAAAATAATTTAAGAATGATTACTTGAATATAATTAAATGTTAATTAATCAAGTATGATTAATTGAAATGAGTAATTAGTGAATGATTTATTAATTGATTGGAGATTGATTAATAATTGTGTAAGCAAGTAAAGTAATTAATTTAATTTACTTTAAATTAATTAGAGATGATATAATTAATTTAATTCATTTTAAATTAATTATAGCTTATATGATTGCTTATATATGAATGGATGAAATTGTTTACCTGGAATGATTTAAGATCTCAGATATGAGAATTGATGTTATGTGATATTGATGCTATATGATATGGATGCTTGATTTAAGTATGAATTATCTGTTATAATGATGTGCATTAACTGTTTGTAGTGATAATAATGATTATCTGTTTATGTTGACGTTGACTATTTATCTATGTGTATTGAATTATTTTGGATTAAACTGTTAAGACTAAATAGACAACTTGGCCCTAAAAGACACGTTTTGGATTTCGATGAGACCGGGATCGGTTTTTCCGCATTAGGAACATCCGAAAACCACATCGATTCCAAATTAACGATAGGTCGTGAATCTGAAGTGAAGATGAAGATTCAGAGTGCAAGGGTTATGGTCGTTAACTCTGAGGGTGATTCCAAAATGAGTGTAACGAGATAATGCCTTCGGTTTCGTTCGAACCCGGAACGAACTTGTATGGATTGAATGCTTTCAACACATCGTCAGGTGGACGATGAGCATTCTAAGAAATGTGTTCTCTAAAGGTAATCGTAGCCTCAAGCCTCATCAACCGGGAATGGCTAAAACAGGGGAGGTGCAGCAAGGTTAGGTGGGTCATGGCCAAGCAGGATAAGATTTTCCCCTGTCTAGATGTCCCTTTTATTTCGGCTGTGTGGACGGTTGTGAGCTCCAACTGTCGGGGTTGTCTTGTTCGGGACTGTTCAGTAAGGAATGGTTCCGGCCTTGTGTTGCAGGGGATGAAGGGAGTAATCCTCGGTACGGTGATCTAGGCCCCGTACTGTGATGGGCGGTACCCCAGTAGCCCTGCCATTGTATGGAATCCAAAATCCAATAAGTGCCAACGGTTTTGATTGTATTACCCACTTTTGTGGCTAGTAGCTGGAATTTAATCATGTAACAATTTCGGCTATTTTCTATTTACTTGAAAACCATAGACCTATTATAATATCACAGAATTTCCTATCAAGTGTTTTGGTTAGCGTAAGGTAAAAACTTACCCATGTTTATTTGTGGGGAGTCTTACGTGATATCTTTTGTTTTCAAATGTTTTTTTTTCAAAGTTAAGCAACTTTAACCTGTTACTCATACCAGACCCATGTCTGACCCGGAGTTTATTTTGTTTTTCATAAACTCTCGGGTACCCAAATTTTTACGGGTAGCCAAGGGATTCAGGTTAGATTTGACGAATTCTGGAGGAGCAATGGAGCAGGAGGCTTCTACACCATAGACTACATATAGTGTTCCGCTGAGTTGGTATCTTTGGGTTATTTGTTTGAGTTGTGTTGTATTAACTAGACAGGTGTTTATAACTGTCTAGTATGTGATGTATTGACTGTATAACTATGATATATGTAAAATTATGTAATAGTTATGTGATCTATTATATTTTGTTCCATTCCGCTGTGAGATTCTGATGTTGTTGTTCTTTCTTCTCTATCTTTTCTATTTTCTCATCTCTTTCTTTCTTCAAGACGATACGTCTTTCTGGGCGTAGAATGGCGGGTCGTCACACTTGGGTTTTAAAATTCATTATTTTCCCTTTTATTCAAAATTTCCCTTTTTTTCCATACTCGGAATTATTTATTAGAATTTTAAAATCACTTTTATTCTTATCCAATTCATTCTTAAATTTATTTAAATTCTCTATAATTATTTTACTTAAAAAAATTCACTCTTTTATTTTCTTTTCTAAAATCCAATTCTATATATTTGATAACTCAGTGTATCGAAACATATTCAAGCAAACTGTAGCATTCAATATTCCAGTTATTAATATAATTCATCACAGTATATCAAATAATCATAACATAGAATTATTAAAACAATCTAAATAATTTTGAGGAATCCAGTTGGATCCATCCAACCTGTTTCCCTGCATCCACAGATGTTAGCACAATATAAAATACCAATTCCACTTCGAGGTGGAATATCGCGGTATATAGGATTTATATAATATCATCCGCTATTATGCGGTGCACAGGGCCTCATCCACTATATAATGCGGGAAATAAATCACCCCAATATATACTATATACTACTATATATAATATAGCACATCAAAATAAATTCAATCATTCAACCAATTATTTAAATTTAACCATTTAAATTTAAATAGCAATTAGATGAGTGAGATTAACTCACCTTTGCTTTAATTTGAAATCTGCTTCAATATTGCCTTGGTTTCTCGACTTTTGACCTTGTATAAACAATTATATAATTTTATTAATATTCGAAATCGAACAATTAATTGCCATTTATTTAATTTAACTAAAAAATTAGTTTTAAACTAATTTTCCTTATGATAAATTATTATTTAAACATCTTTACTTGACTTATTATTTAATTTAACAAATTCCCTTTTTAAAATCTTTTAGTAACTAAAATAAATTATATAAGTAAATTGAACAATTTAATCACCAAATCCATTATTTAAAATAAACTAGCAAATTAGAATAGGTATATGTATATTTATTTTGTTTTATTGAAACTACATACATACATACATACATACATACATACATACATACATACATACATACATACATACATACATACATACATATATATATATAATAGATTCCAAATCTAATTTTATATAAATTCTTCAACATAAAATTTCTATTTTCAAAATCTTATACATTTTTTTTTTCTGTTTTACCTATATATATTTTAAATTAAATTAAGATTAAAAATTTTAAAAACTGCTTAACAGATAATTTTTCTCTTTGCTGTAAACTTTTTCTTTACTGCATATATTTACAGATACACATATAAATCTTTATACTGAAAAATAAATGGCATATATTCCTCACTGTGGAGATTTCCCTCAAAACAGTTTATAGTTGAGGTATATTTTTTCTCTAAATCCTATATGTATATATATTTAAATAAGACACGTATACCTCACTGCACTGGTAGAGACCATGTCGCACTACCTAAACATCTCACCCGTGGTTGCCATTCACCCTCCTCCATAACAACGCGTGCCCTAAAATTCCCAAACGAGCTTGAGATGGCTCGATCGTGAGTTTCCTTCCACTCTGATGTCGACGAAGCCTCTCACGAACACTATTACTGACCCAAACCCTAGTCGTCGAAATCAAGTTCGACCTCCTCCCTCTCGTTCGTGGCCGCCTGTCGTGATTTTGATTTTGAATAAATCACCCTTGTTGATGCATTCCTTTGCACTGAATCGAATTATCTAGGACTCAGAGGCAAGTTTTGATTTATTTCATCGTCTTATTTTCTGAGATTAATTTCGATTTTGGGTTTAAAATAGACGCAAAAAGTTGAGAAAAGAAAATTACTGCGTGGAGCAAGAAATGAAGAATTAGGGAATTTAGGATAATCGCATGTGGCCTGCTTCAGATCGATAAAAGTTTTTGAGAATTGTAAAGGAGCAATGAGGATTTCGAAAGGGAGAGAGGGACATACTTAAATTGAAGAAAAATGCTAACTTTCGTTCCTTTGATTTTCAAAAAGTTTGGGCAGAAGAAAAGTTACCTAAGGAACTCGTGATTTTGTCTCTGGCTAACCCCTAGTTTTTTTATTTGATATTGTCGGCTATTCTGAAATGTAGAGGGGGGAAAACTGCGTGCTATCAGCTGGAAATGGGGAACAAGATGGGATGTTACAGGGAAGGCTATAGTAACAGGAAAACGTTGTGATGGGATGGCAAAAAGAACAGATATGAATTATTTTGACCAAGACAAAATATATTTAAATTTCTAAATTTAAACCATCTCAAAATCGTGGCCCAAAACTCCGACCTCCTATCAAGGCATGCCGCTAGGCCTTTTTAATGTTATACCCCTATTTCGAACGCAATGGAAAAGGTTTCGAGTCCTAATTTGATCGTATGGAGAAGATAGCTTTTTTGACCCAGTTATAAAATTGATTTTTCGATGTAAATTTCAATGCGTTTGTATATCGTACGTTCACATAGCAACTCCCAACACTATGAAAATAGAAATCCGATAATAATATAATATTATGGATCCAATGGAACTGGTTTCGTCGAATTCCGAGACTGTGCCTCGGAAGGCTATTTTTAAACGTCAATTTAAACGATATATTTTCCAAACTTAACCAAACACTTGCAAATTCAATTTTAACACTTTTACTATCTTCAGTACTATAAATATAATTTTTGCAAGCCTTCAAATTATTTTTAACAGGCTTAAAACTCAATAATCAACATTTTACCCAACTTCAAATTATTAAATTCAATAATTTAATTATCAAATAAATAGTGATATTTGAATTCAAGTTAAAAATTAACTTTTAAATATTTAAAATCAATTAAATATTCTGATTTCAAATGCTTAGAAATTCCGGGTCGTCACATTCCTCCCTCTTTAAAGAATTTCGTCCTCGAAATTACTAGTTACGAAGAATGGTCCACATCCCATTAACTATTTTCCCTAAAACCATTCAGTTTCAAACACTTCCCAAAACAATCTTTTTATTAAAGACACATTATTACCCTTACTAACTTTCCAAACCCATCCATAGCTTTCAAACAATACTATTTGCTCAATCATTCAAATTTCAATTTAAAACCAAATTTTGAATTATCAAAATTTTCTCAAAAATTTTTCTAACTCCCTAAATTTTTGCCAGCGTCTCCTTTGCGCGGCTAGCTCGGTACAACTACAAAATGCCTTTACGGGCTCCCAAATTCCAAAAGAAAACAAAACGCCAAGTGGCTAGATCAAAACCAATCAAATTTCATATAGAAATTTAAACACATACCTTTTTGTCGAGCATTTCAAATTATCTTCTGAAATCAAAACCATTTTTCCCTTTTTCTTTATAATACCTGTATATCCTACATAGCAATAATATCCAATCACAACATTCAAAATCATTTTATTGACTCCCTTACAAAATTTCAATATCTATTCATTCAAGCCCGTACGATGTACCCATATCATTCGTACGCAATACTGAATCCGATCGCTTACTCGATCACATAATTTCACTTCCGAACTAGTATCGTCCACCCGACTTCCTAGCGCGGACTCAGATCTGGTTTCTTGATCAGAAACCGTCATTCTCCTTGCATAGTCATAATTATGATAGAGAATTTCCAGAATCAATCAAAATCCATATCCAGGGTTCGCCGTCGAAAATCGAGTGAAAAATCCTAACTCGGATCAATATAGCTATCTCGAAATTCTGTGCTCGATTCTGGATCAAATTGCTATGCGAATAAAATAATATACGTACATCCTACGTATTTATCTCAATTGATTATCAATTATATCAATTTTCTTTCTATTCACATTCATTTTGATTTCTATTCACTCATCACGCTTATCATTTCACATATTTTTTATTAAATCTTCACTTAAATGCTTATTCAATATATTTTTCCCGACACCCATATTACTTAAGAATTCTACTATTTCTTTTTAAGTTTCATATAAGTATTTTATACGCTCCTTATATTTATTTTCATTTCACCACTTTAGTTTATATCTACTTCTATTCAAATTGGTTCTCCCATTTCCATATGAATTCAATTTATCTTCAACTCCGAATATTGAATTTTATCTTCCATTTATAACTGATTCAAATCATTATTTTCGATTAGTTTCATCCACTAATTTATTTCAATTCCCAATTTGAAATCGTTTTGTCGCTAACAATAATTTTCTGAAAAAAATTTCTAACTCGGAAAATTTTAGGAAAATTTTGGTAGAGTCTCCTTTGTACGAAGGAGCTTTTGCAATTTGAAAAGAGATATAAATATATATACATCGACCCACACGGTCGGGAAAACAAAAACAGTTCATATTTCCTATTCTTATTGCGTAGGCGTACCTTTATTTAGCATTTTTAAGCAAGCGGCTTATTATTTTAGCAATTAGCGCGTCCAAATCCAGCCAAACGGCTTCTTGGTTCCAGTAATTACTTCATTTAAAAATGTAAGTGCCAAAATCATGTAATTTAACAACATTTAACATATTTAACTAGCAAACATACGAGTTTCTATAAGCAATGCAGGTTAAACAATATTTGTAAGCCACTTATAGGATTCCGACATTAATTTTAATTATTTACACCCAATTCGTATACAACTTCATTCAATTTAAATGGTTTGCAACTCAATTGTTTACATTCAATTCATTTTTAACCCAAACAACTCACATTTATTTTAGTTGATTCAAAAATCAATTCATTTACCTCTATTAATTCATAGAATTTTATTTATTCTCATTTTCGTCAAACGACAATTACTTCTATACAAATTCGGCGATATTTATGTGAATAAACAATTACTTAAGCTTATAATCATTTAAATTGATTCCAATATAATTTATATTAAATTTTATTCCATTCTAACTTATTTACAAACCATTCACTTGCATTTCATCCATTCCCGCATTGGTTTCATTTAAACCCATTCCATTAAGCTTGACAACATTCCATGCTAATATTAATAACCATTTCACAAATTAATTTAACACAAACCTTTATTTGATGGCTTTCACCCTTACTCGAAGCCAAGCTTCCGATATTTTTAAACTTAAGTTAATTTACTTTCTTCAAAAAATTTCAACTTCATATTTTAAGTTCACTTCATTTGCGAATAAATTTTATTTTTCAATTTAACTTATCAAATCTCATTTCAATCTACAAATTTATTTGGTTAGTTCTTTTGTTTCGTTCATTACCAATTTCTAATTTCCAAATTCAATTCAGTCACAACTCATTTAATTCAATTAACCATTCTCATAATCCATTTAAATTTTAATTCCATTCTCAATTCGTTAAAATAATATCTAAGGCCATATTTAATTCATGTTTAATTCACTTACAATTCCAAGTTGAATTTCTATTTATAACTCGGGTTTCATTTACAAATCCATCATTAATTCAAATTTCAATTCTTATTTATCCAACTAGTGTTCCATTTCCATATTACATAATTAGTTATCCAGTTGGCTCACTTCCCATTTACAATTCAATCTTTGATCTTTATCTTTAAAAATCACTTTATTACTCTACTTGAGTTCAATCTAGTTTATAATTCGAGTTTAGATTCTATTTCACTTTCCAAAATACCAAATAAATTTTATTTTGGTTTACTCCTTCTAATATTCAATTTTAGTTGTTTACTTGCATTTATAAATTCATTTGTTCATTTACAATTTATTTTCAACCAATACATTTTATTTCCACACATTAATTATTTTTAGTCCATTCGAACTAATTCTACACTTCATTTTACATAATTTCAAAACAAACTTTATCCGATATTCAAATTTCATTTCATTTGCATGCCATATAAATCAATCAGTTACTCACTAATTTCAAAACCAAACCCAGATTTTACAAACATCTCCCATTTAAAACATTCAAGTAGTAATTCCTCCTTTGGAAACTCGAAAATGAACATCGATGATACTGTAGTCATCACCGAAGCTATTTTCTAGCGACTGAAAGAGTTCAATGCTTTGATCTCTTTGAAAACATTTTCAAATATTCTTAATTTCAAGTCTCACTAGATTTCAAATCCAATTCAAAATATTTTCGAATAATATTCCTATTATTCCTCCCTAAAATCTTTGAAAATCATTTCCAAACTTAAAAGGAATTAAACTTCCCCAAAATTTCAAGTTCTAAATTCTTCATATTCAAATATTATTTTGAAATCTTATTTCAATTTACAAATCACATTTACAGTTTACATTTACAAATTTCCTTTGTATATGAATTTATTCCTTAGCTTTAGTTATAATTTCAATATCTTATTCAATTTTACACAACAATGATAATAATTTAATATTATCATTCCTAACAGCCAAGCATCCATATATAACTATAATAATTTACGAAAAATTATTTCCTTTATATACAAAAATAATTTGGGTAAAATTATTTCATTTATCCTATTTAAAATAATACTGTATCTATTTATCTTGTTTAAGAGTTTAGAAACCCCTATCGATGACGTGGCGTGCCACACATCGACCAAAATCCATAAACACTCAACATAAGTCAACACAATAAAAAAAAAATTATATTCACTAACAAATACGCACTCATATTTATTAATACACTCAAATTCATTATAGAGTACTTACGGACGCTATTTCTATTGAGTAATCCCCACTAGAGCCAAGGTTATCACCAACCTAAGCTGTGATACCAACTGTAACAGCCCGCAGTTCCGTACCTCTTGAGTCGACACTATTCTCCATCAATCAACTCAAGATGAACGGAAATACGAACCATTTGGGTTAAAGAAGAAAGAGGTAGAAAAAGAAAATAGAAAACAACATCAGAATCTAACCATTGCAGTGGAATAAAATATAATAGATAATACTGATCTTTACACAAAAGAAAGTTATATCTGTTCTATTCATACATCATCAGAATACATCATCAGAGTTCAACAACATCAATAACATACAACTGGACAGTCATACAAAATTAACCTCAAAACTGAATACACAGCGGAATAAAAATCAAGTACGGAAGTACGTATCGCCATCCATCTCGTCTTCTAAGCTCCACAGCATCCTTTCCTATATCCTATAATACTGGTCTGACCTGAGCATTATAGTTAAATAACACTGAGTCAGTCTGGAATACCAGCACGAGAAAACCACACTCAATTTGATTGTTAAAGTTCAAAAATCCTTTTGAAAACAAAAGCATCTCGTAAGACCACGCCACAAATAAACATGTCGGGTTTTTAACTTACGATAGCTAAAACACTTTTTATTAAAATCCTCTGATATTATGATAGGGTCTATCTACAAATACTTATTAAAATAGCCGAAATTGTTACATTCATTAAATTCCAGCTACTAGCCACAGCCTTGGGTAATACAAACAAAACCGTAAAAGGCACGTAGTGAGAATGGATTTCCAACTAATGGCTAGGCACCGGGGTACCACCTGACACAGTACGTGGCCTTGATCACCGTACCGAGGATTACTCCCAATCCCCTGCAACACAAGACCGAGACTACCCCTTACTGGATAATCCCGAGTAAGATCACCCCATGGTTGGGATCAGCAACCGCACCACCAAGCCGAATAAAAAGGGACATCTAGACAGGGACGACCTTACCCTAATGGGTGCTACCCACCTAGCCTTGCTGCATAACCCTTGATTTTCAGTCATTCTCGGTTGATGAGGCTCGAGGCTAAGCGTTACCTTTTAGAACATATCACTTAGAATGCTCACCGTTCACCTGACGATGTTCTGAAAGCATTCATCCATACAAGTCCATCCCGGGTTCGAACGGAACTGAAGGCACTACTCCTACTACATCCATTTTGGAATCATCCTCAGGATTAGTAGCGACTAGCCCTTGCACTTCACTGCTCCACCTTCGAATCCAACTCATCTTCCTCATGAAAACATACAAACTAGATCGAAGTGGTTTTCAGGAAATAAATCCCGATCCCGGTCTCTTCGAAACGATCAGCGCATTGTCTAATATTGATAGTCCGTTATTTAACTATCGAATAACATTCACAAATATCCATCAACATAAATAATTTCTCCAAATTATTTTTTATTCTCAAAATATCTTCGCAATACATATTTCCACTTTTCAATCCCTTTTGAAAATAGTTTCAAACAATTTTCTCTCACGGAGTAGATTTTCCCAAAAAAATTCGATTCCCACTGAAATCACCAAGTACAACATCATAGATTTTTAAAATAATTTAAAACACTTTATTATAAACATACTTTAACATTTAAATTTGAAAAAAAAACTACTTTAATACTTTATTAAAAATATATACTTTAAGAATATTTAAAATAAAGCTACTTTATATAATACAAACAAAATTTTCCTCTTTTATAACATAATACCAAGTCACCTTTAAATAATTACTATTATAATAAATTTGGAAAAGACTTACTTTAAAATTTAAACATTTTAAAAATAATAAATTTTCTAAAATATAGTTCTTAAAACAACTTTAACTTTTAACTCATACTTATAAATTTGTTTTGAAAATGTACTTGGCTATCCAGGGAGATACGCTTCTCTTTCACTTCCTTTAAAAATAAACCACTATTTATTTTTAAACAAATTTACTCATTCCTTTAATAAATACCCACCGTGAATTTATTCTTCCAAATATCTACTGATATATTGCTTTACCTTTATAAACCAAGTTTATAAGTTTCATATACTCAACTTCCTTTTAAAATTCCGATTCCAAACATTTAGATCAATTTCCAAATTGATTTCCAATTTACTTCATTTTGAAATAATTTCTTTACTTACTCAATTTATTCCAAAACCCATTAACTTCAAATTTTTATTTCTTACTTATGATTTAAAATCATTTTACTGAAAAATACCAATTGCAGATTTCCAAAATTCCTTCTTTATCCTTTTAAATAAATTTTAAACCTTGAATTTTAAAGTAAATTCTTTATTCCTTTAAATAATATCACTTGGGTTTAAAAATTCATTATTTTCCCTTTTATTCAAAATCTCACTTTTTTCCATACTCGGAATTATTTATTAGAATTTTAAAATCACTTTTATTCTTATCCAATTCATTCTTAAATTTAATTAAATTCTCTATAATAATTTAGTTAAAAAAATTCACTCTTTTATTTTCTTTTCAAAAATCCAATTCTATATGTTTGATAACTCAGTGTACTAAAACATATTCAAGCAGACAATAGCATTCAATATTCCAATTATTAATATAATTCATCATAGTATATTAAATAATCATAACACAGAATTATTAAAACAATCTATGTAATTCTGAGGAATCCAGTTGAATCCCTCCAACCTGTTTCCCTACATCCACAGATGTTGGCACAATATAAAATACCAATTCCACTTCGATGTGGAATATCACGGTATATGGGGTTTATATAATATCATCCGCTATTATGCGGCGTATAGGGTCTCACCCGCTATATAATGCAGGAAATCAATCACTCCAATATATACTACATACTACTATATATAATATAGCACATCAAAATAAATTCAATCATTCAACCAATTATTCAAATTTAACCATTTAAATTTAAATAGCAACCAGATGAGTGAAATTAACTCACCTTTGCTTTAATTTGAAATCTGCTTCAATATTGCCTTGGTTTCTCGACTTTTGACCTTGTATAAATAATTATATGATTTTATTAATATTTGAACAAATCGAACAATTAATTGCCATTTATTTAATTTAACTAAAAAATTAGTTTTAAACTAATTTTCCTTTTGATAAATTATTATTTAAACATCTTTAATTGACTAACTATTTAATTTAACAAATTCCCTTTTTAAAATATTTTAGTAACTAAAATAAATTATATAAGTAAATTAAACAATTTAATTACCAAAACCATTATTTAAAATAAACTAGCAAATTAGAATAGGTATATGTATATTCATTTTGTTTTATTGAAACTACGTGTATATATACATAATAAATTCCAAATCTAATTTTATATAAATTCTTCAACATTAAAAATTTCTATTTTCAAAACCTTATCCATATTTTTTTTCCTTTTCTGTTTTACCTATATATATTTTAAATTAAATTAAGATTAAAAATTTTAAAAATTGCTTAACAGATAATTTTTCTCTTTACTATAAACTTTTTCTTTACTGCATATATTTACAGATACACATATAAATCTTTATACTGAAAAATAAATGGCATATATTCCTCACTGTGGAGATTTCCCTCAAAATAGTTTACAATTGAGGTATATTTTTTCTCTAAATCCTATATGTATATATATTTAAAAAAATGTATACCTCACTGCACTGATAGAGACCACGCCGCACTATCTCAACATCTCACCCGTGGTCGCCGTTCGCCCTCCTCCAAAACATCGTGTGCCTAAAATCCCCAAATGAGCTTGAGATGGCTTTATCGCGAGTCTCATTCCACTCTGATGTCGATGAAGCCTCTCACGAACATTGATACTGACCCAAACCCTAGTCACCGAAATCAAGTTCGACCTCCTTCCTCTCGTTCGTGGCCGCCTATCATGATTTTGATTTTGAATAAATCACCCTTATTGATGCCCTTCGTTGCACTGAATCGAATTATCTAGGACCCAAAGGCAAATTTTGATTTATTTCATCATCCAATTCTCTGAGATTGATTTTGATTTTGGGTTTAAAAGAGACACAAAAAGTTAAGAAAAGAGAATTACTGCGTGGAGTAAGAAATGAAGAATTAGGGAATTTAGGATAATCACCTGTGGCGTGCTTCAGATCGATAAAAGTTTTGAGAATTGTAAAGGAGCAATGAGGATTTCGAAAGGAAGAAAGGGAAGTACTTAAATTGAAGAAAAATGCTAATTTTCGTTCCTTTGATTTTCAAAAAGTTCGGGCAGAAGAAAAGTTACCAAAGTTACCAGGGGAACTCGTGATTTTATCTCTGGCTAACCCCTTGTTTTTTTTATTTGATGATGTCGGTTATTCTAAAATGTAGAGGGGGAAAAACTGTGTGCTATTAGCTGGGAATGGGGAACAAGTTGGGATGTTACAGGGAAGGCTACAGTTATAGGAAAAGTTGTGATGGGATGGCAAAAAGAACAGAAGTGAATTATTTAGACCAAGACAAAATATATTTAAATTTTTGAATTTAAACCATCTCAAAATAGTAGCCCAAAACTCCGACCTCCTATCGAGGCACGCCTTAGGGGTTTTATAATGTTATACCCCTATTTCGAACGCAATGGAAAAGGTTTCGAGTCCTAATTCGATCGTATAGAGAAGATAGCTTTTTGGATCCAGTTATAAAATTGAATTTTCGATGTAAATTTCAACGTATTTATACATCGTACGCTCACACAACAACTCCAAACACTATGAAAATTAAAATTCGATAATATTACGGATCCAATGGAACTGGTTTTGTCGAATTTCGAGACTGCGCCTCAGAAGGCTATTTTTAAACGTCAATTTAAACGATATATTTTCCAAACTTAACCAAACACTGAAAATTCAATTTTAAAACTTTTACTATCTTCAGTACTATCGATATAATTTTTACAAGCCTTCAAATTATTTTTAACTGGCTTAAAACTCCAGATTCAACATTTTACCCAACTTCAAATTATTAAATTCAATAATTTAATTGTCAAATAAATAGTGATATTTGAATTCAAGTTAAAAATTAACTTTTAAATATTTAAAATCAATTGAATATTCCAATTACAAATGCTCAAAAATTCTGGGTCGTCACACTTTTGACCCCATCGAAAGGTTTTGATAGTTCTAGTCTTTGGCTGTTGCATTCCTTCGACTCCTTCGAAAGGTCTTACTGGGGCTACTTTCTCTTGCTTTTCTTTGTTTTCTATTCAATATGATTTCGACAAAGTCGAGGGATATTTGGTAGTAACATTTGCCCCCTAGCGTAGGGGCCCTCGGCTTTTCAAGTCAATCATCTCGAAACCCTGAATGATTCCCTCCTTTCGGTATTCTAGTGTGAATCTAAGCCGTTTATTTAAATCCGATCGAACGACTTACCATCTTTGCTAACTTTTCTTATAAACCACGTTCTCCTCTTATCTTCTTTCATTCATCTGCATTCATAATTTATTTCGAGCAAAATCGAAGTTCTTAAACTTTCTCAAATAACTTTTATCTTAAACAAAGAAGAATCCAGATCTAAAATAAGTTGATGTTATCTTGCTTTCCAAATTTTCTTCTCTTTTTATTTTATAGTGAATTTTAGTTTCACAAATTTTTGCAGTTTGGATTTTTAATTATTATTTTGGTTTATCAGAAACTATCTATGTAACGACTCGGATTTTGCCCGCTCGAAAATCGACACCCATACTTCAAATCGTACTCGAATGTCATAGATTCGACCGTTCGAATCCGATTCGCCGGAGCTTATAACAATCATTAAGTAAACAACACAGCGGAATAAAAGAATAATACATTGATATACAGCTTTGATACAATATCTGATACAACAGATGATCCAATAGATATCAATATACATCAGAGATATGATACAATAAAATAGCAGCGGAAAAGAAAATAGATGACAACATCTAGCATACAGAACAAATAACTCTAAATAGTCTTCAAGGAAGTACTCTGAGAACTGCAACTCCATTTCCAATAATCAATCCAGCAATAGCTCGAACCCCCAATAACATATCACCAAGCTTAGCAAGACTGGTGCGGTTCAAAGACTGAACTAACTCCAGATAATCCACTAAACCTGACTATCTGAAAAACCCAACTCTAGACTGCTCGTGTAGAAAATAATGAGCACCCAGAGTTTAGGAAAGAAACAATAAACTCCGGATCAGTCGTGGGACTGGTGTGAGAAACAAAAACAGTTTATCTTTTAAAACATTCAACAAAAAGATTTTCAAAGTCAATTCGCAATGCTTTTTAAAAATGAGACTACCATAAGGCCTCCCGCGCACACACACAATGCAAACGCAGAATCGGAGGAGATTTCTCCTTATGATAGTCAAAGATGCTTGATACGCATTAAAAAGAACATTTGATATTATTACTAGTGCATAGTGTAGAGAAAATTCATTTCGAAAATAAAGATATAAATCTTAGCCAACATACGACCATTATCGTATGCCTACTATAGCTAACCATGTTCAATAGCAGGTTACCGCCACATTCCATGGCAGGTTATACAACTAATACTGTACAAGGTTCGTATTGTTTCTTTGGATTTCCAACGAATGATCAGGCCAAGGAACTTCCCATTGCCACATAAGAATGCCTCTGGATGGACATCCCCGAGAACCAAACCGGATCTCTACCAACACAAGGCCGGGTTACCCCTAACTGAGTAACAACTGACCGAATATGCCATCCCCCGGTCCTTTGGGACCTTTATCCGAGAGCTCTCTAATCAATTCACACAATCATAAAAACAAAGTGTTTCAACATGAGTAAGTATCTGGGCTCCATACCATGATACCACCCTTTTCCAGAAGGAAATGCACATATCCTAAAGGGCGCTACCCCTCATAACCTTGCTGCTTCTTTCCTGTTTTGACCATTCACGGGGTGTGAGGCTCGACGAAGTCACGTCCACAAAAACATACTTTATACAAAAGCCATGCTTTGGGTCAACAAATGATCATAGAAATGATCACCAGGATAGACGATCAAGTAAATGATCCTATCATAAATAATCAACACAATGGTCATTTCACAGCAACACTCAGTATGTCACATTACCAAATTGGGAATATATCGCTGATAACTTCAACTATATAACCTCTGAGCACGTACGTCTCAGAGAAGGGTGTTAAGCTAAAAGAATAAATTCTCCGCCACCAACAGAAATATATTTGAAAGAAATCGGCTTTATATCTCAACTTGTAATGTCAGGCATACAATCCATACAAGTCTGTTCTGGGTTCGAACAGAACCGAAGGCACTTACAAAGAAGTCCTTGCAATCCGGATATTCACAATCCCGATCGGATTTCCCATCACTTAGGGAGTTTCTATACCGGCGCGACTCGGTGCAGAAACAATCGATAGGTCATCATATCGCTTTCGCAAATACCCGGTCTTCATCACCGGTCTTCAAATGCTATCCATAACGACGTATCACATATTCGGAATGGGTTATACGACACAAAGGTCCTTTCCCGGTTAAACCGAATAGTGAGCACGATATTTCAAAAACAAATGGATAATGGGATTTCAATTAAGTCACAACTTATTACCCAAAACTTTTCTTCAAATGGCTTAACAAATTACTGTAACAACCCGCATATTCATCGAGTTTACATTTAAATATTTTTATTTAAATATTAAATCGTTAATCGGATTTTGGTCCGAAAAACTACTTTTTGCAAACGGTCAAATTAGGACTCGAGACCACTTCCATTGAGTTCGAAATGTCGTTTACAACTTTTTAAGTATAAACATCGATAGGTTTGGAGATAGTGAAATTTCACTAACTTTTCCCGCTTTGGACTTTGGGTTAGTTTAGCCTATTAAGCCCAAGTTCCAACCCTCTTCTCCTCACTCTTCATAAATTTCCTAACTAACTCAAGCTTTAGCATTAATGGTGAAGAGAATGGGAAATTAAAACTCCAAGCTCAAATTCAATTGCAACTCCATCATTCAACTCCAAATTCAAGTAGAAGATATTGGATTCAAGCTTTGGATTGCTTCTCCTTGCTTTCAAGCTTCATCTTCATAAAATTTTAGTGCAAAGGTGAGATTTTTATCTCACAATTCTAGTCTATAACTATATTGGACTGTTGGGAATGATTCCCTATCACTTTAGCATGCATATTTGCTTTTGGTTTGGATTGGATTGGCGAAAAACTCCGATTTTTGGTGTTTGGGAGAAATTTCTGCATTTAGGTCGTTCTGGCCGTTTTTAGCTCGCTCGGAGTTAGGTCGTGTGGACCTTAGGTCGTAGGTCGCGTACGAGTTAACCCCTAGGTCGTTCTGGCCATTTTTAGGTCGTTCGGAGTTAAGTCGTTCGTCCATGGGTCGTGAGTCGTTCACGAGTTAACTTTAGGTCATTCTGGAAGTATTGGCACTTCGGAGTTAGGTCGCTCGCGAGTTAAGCCTTAAGTCGTAGGTCGCTCACGAGTTAGGCCTTAAGCCGTAGGTCGCTCGCGAGTTAAGCTTTAAGTCTTAGGTCGTTTCCGACCTATAATCTCCAGGCAAACGTTAAGTCGGCCTGCTTTATCTCGTAGGTCGTCTCCGACCTAAGCTCCTGATAAGTCGTTCGAGTTAGGTCGTTGGACCATTTACCTTAGGTCGCTCGTCCACTAAGTCGGCCTGGTTTATCTCGTAGGTCGTCTCCGACCTAAGCTCCAGATAAGTCGTTCGAGTTAGGTCGTTGGACCATTTACCTTAGGTCGCTCGACTCTGTTAAGTCGTAGGTCGTTAGACCTTAGGTCGCTCGACTCTGTTAAGTCGTAGGTCGTTAGACTTTAGGTCGTTCGCCTTCCTTAAGTCGCTCGACCCCTCCACACTAGGTCGCTCGGCTTGCTTGAGTCGTAGGTCGTTGGACCTTAAGTCGCTTGCCTCCCTTAACTCCAGTTAGGTCGCTCGGCCATTGTGTTAGGCCGCGTGAACCCTTAGGTCGTTAGACCTCATTTTGCTTTAGGTCGTAGGCCGCTTGTCTTCACTTAGGTCTTCACTTTGTTGATTTGCTTACTTTGACTTTATAGTTTATAGTTTATCTCACATATATTTCTATTTCTATTGTGTTTCTTCTTTTGTTTTATCACTTGTCATATGAATACATTTCAAATCACATTTGAATGCATATTGTTTCTTTTCTTTTGCAAGCCTACACATTTCTATTTTTATCTTGAGTATTTATTTTATCTTACATACAAATTGTTTTGTATCTTTCTATATATTTATTTCAATAGTTTATATTTTAAAAGATATTTTGTTTTGTTTATGTTTGTGTTTTATTTTACTTTGCATGTTATTTCTTTTGTTTGAATACTTCATTTATATGTTTACTTGTTTCTTGTCTTGCTTCTTCATTTTATTTGCTCACACATTTTGTTTTAATGTTTAAATATAGATGGTTTGTTTTTGCAAGTTAATTCATATATACGTTTTGTTCCACTGCTTTGTCTTATTACTTTATAGTATGAATAACTTCTGTTTTAACATGTTGTTAAAATTTATTTATGAGTTACTATATACATATTTTTCTTAATTTATTTTATAACCCAAATATTTATTAAATCATGCATCTAAGATTTAAATTCAAATCAAAATATATATATATATATACACACTCAAGATTTTATAATTTCAAATTGACTCATATATATCCAAATATACATATACATATATATATTCACATATATACATATATATATATATATATAATATTTAAAAATTTCAATGATTTATATAGAATATACTTGAACTCGGGGAAACTCGCTTCACTATTTATAATTAATTTTATAAATTTTTATTCAAAATTTCATTTAATTATTAATTTAAATTAAATAAAAATTCAGGATCGTTACAGACTTCCCCCCTTAAAAGAATTTCGTCCTCGAAATTCGCAGGCACGAAAACAACACAGAGATAGATGAAAGATAGAGAAATATCTTTTCAGATCAAACTAGATATCAATTCTGCATTTGGCTCACCAAATCAGAATATCAACAATAGATACAAGAAATTATAATAAAATTTCAATTTTGGTTTTAAACAAAATCGTTTAATTGATTCAATTCAAATTATTCTACATATTTTATTAATCAATTTAACTCAATTTAAAATTTCTAATTTATTCAAAATTTCCACTTTCAATTTTCAAATTCATATTCATTAAAGTTTAAAATCAAAAACCGATAAGAAATCGATGAAGATACGAAGTAAGAATTTCTACAACGATTCGTAAGGCCACCATCACACCGAAACTTCTTTTTGTAGCTGGTACGAAGAAATCAAAAGAATTTAAATCGAATCAAAGGAATTGATAAGAAAGATTGTTTCCACTATTGTTACAGAGTACTGACCAATTATAGTCGTATTTCCCTGTCCTCTATCTCGTTCTCTTCTTGCACTCATACGTACTATCAGTGGATAGTAAGAGAATTTACTGAGGCGTTCGAACGGATATCTTAGGGATATACTCGTTCTAGGATTTACTTCACCCTATCTCTAATGAGTTACTTAATGTGTTACACTCCTGAGCTAAAGTTTAACCCTTAGCTCTGATACCACATGTAACGATCTAGGCTTTTCAACCGTCGACAGCAGTCACAACCGGTAGGCTTTTCAACCATCCCAACCCCACCGTGGCTTACACTGGTACCCCAGACCTTGCTTTTACGGCCAGCCTCTCGACTGTCTCAGGTTACACCTAACCAACCCCCTAAAAGAGGATGTGTGGGAGTAAGAGTCTCCCGTTCGCCACCTAACCGCGAAGCGAGAACCCCCCATCACATAGCCCAATAGCTTAACAAGACTGGTGTGAGCAACAAAAGCAGTTTATCTTTTAAAACATTCAACAAAAAGATTTTCAAAGTCAATTCGCAATGCTTTTTAAAAATGAGACTACCATAAGGCCTCCCGCACACACACACAATGCAAACGCAGAATCGGAGGAGATTTCTCCTTATGATAGTCAAAGATGCTTGATACGCATTAAAAAGAACATTTGATATTATTACTAGTGCATAGTGTAGAGAAAATTCATTTCGAAAATAAAGATATAAATCTTAGCCAACATACGACCATTATCGTATGCCTACTATAGCTAACCATGTTCAATAGCAGGTTACCGCCACATTCCATGGCAGGTTATACAACTAATACTGTACAAGGTTCGTATTGTTTCTTTGGATTTCCAACGAATGATCAGGCCAAGGAACTTCCCATTGCCACATGAGAATGCCTCTGGATGGACATCCCCGAGAACCAAACCGGATCTCTACCAACACAAGGCCGGGTTACCCCTAACTGAGTAACAACTGACCGAATATGCCATCCCCCGGTCCTTTGGGACCTTTATCCGAGAGCTCTCTAATCAATTCACACAATCATAAAAACAAAGTGTTTCAACATGAGTAAGTATCTGGGCTCCATACCATGATACCACCCTTTTCCAGAAGGAAATGCACATATCCTAAAGGGCGCTACCCCTCATAACCTTGCTGCTTCTTTCCTGTTTTGACCATTCACGGGGTGTGAGGCTCGACGAAGTCACGTCCACAAAAACATACTTTATACAAAAGCCATGCTTTGGGTCAACAAATGATCATAGAAATGATCACCAGGATAGACGATCAAATAAATGATCCTATCATAAATAATCAACACAATGGTCATTTCACAGCAACACTCAGTATGTCACATTACCAAATTGGGAATATATCGCTGATAACTTCAACTATATAACCTCTGAGCACGTACGTCTCAAAGAAGGGTGTTAAGCTAAAAGAATAAATTCTCCGCCACCAACAGACATATATTTGAAAGAAATCGGCTTTATATCTCAACTTGTAATGTCAGGCATACAATCCATACAAGTCTGTTCTGGGTTCGAACAGAACCGAAGGCACTTACAAAGAAGTCCTTGCAATCCGGATATTCACAATCCCGATCGGATTTCCCATCACTTAGGGAGTTTCTATACCGGCGCGACTCGGTGCAGAAACAATCGATAGGTCATCCTATCGCTTTCGCAAATACCCGGTCTTCATCACCGGTCTTCAAATGCTATCCATAACGACGTATCACATATTCGGAATGGGTTATACGACACAAAGGTCCTTTCCCGGTTAAACCGAATAGTGAGCACGATATTTCAAAAACAAATGGATAATGGGATTTCAATTAAGTCACAACTTATTACCCAAAACTTTTCTTCAAATGGCTTAACAAATTACCATTTTCAATCTTTAAACAAAAAGATTCATTTTCACAACCTTTAACGGTTTAAACGATTTTCACATTTTAATCTTTTAAATAAAAGATTCATTCACAGATTTTCCAAATCAATTTTTATTTCAATTTAACTCGTTAAATCTTTAAATCAAAGATTTAACTTATAGCCTTCAAAACAATTTCATTTCAATTTGATTTAAACAAATCATCAATTTAAATCTGTTAAAAATAAACAGATTTAATTCATAGCTTTCAAAAAGAATTTATTCATAATTTAGGAAAATCATTTCTCTATTCAATCTTGAAATTCCCCTAATTAACTGGAATCTCAGTTCTTATCTAAAAGTGTTTATCATTTGAAAACAACAGTTTTCATTTTGGAAATCTGATTCATTTATACGAGTTGAAATCCTTGGGTTAAATTCAAATTCCTAAAAACGATACATAAAAGTGGTTTAATCCCTATATAACCAATATAACATCTTTAATCCCTAATTTCAAATCATAGAATTCAATTTCAAGTATTGAATTTAAATTTAAATCAAATTATTTAAATTCCAAAACTTAATCAAGTAATTTAAAAATAATAAATTTTATTTTGAAATTCCATTCCAAAGCTTTTCACATTTATTTCGATTCCATTTCCAAAACATTTGAATTTAAAAATTCAAATTTAAAACTATTTCAAAATCTGTGACTTAACCGATTTCCTCGTGAAATCCATCATTGTGTGTGTATGGTGTGGTCCAGGGGCTTAACACAATAGTGCACAACCATTCAATCATCACAGATTTAAAACATAGAAATATAGTTGATAAGCGATATAGCTATAAAGCTTATCGCCCATTCACAGATTCACAGATAATATGCAGATGTAAATAAATGAATAAATCATACACGGCACAAACCACAGAATAAAATATCACAGATCAGACAGGACAATCAATTCAAGGCAACTCATATCACACAATCATTCATAAGTAAGGTCAAGCATTCGATAGTCATTTATAAATAGGATTAATTTATGGTTTAATCCTAATTAATACAATTTATTTCCAAGTAAATTGATTACTTATGAATTTAACTATCCACTCTTGATTTATTTTACAAATCATTTGATATAAATTTATTTATCTAACACTTTAATTAATTAAATTATTCTTAATTAATCATATTAATTAAATCAACCTTTTAACCCAATTACATAATTAATTAACTTTAATAAATCAAAATATCCAAAATTAATTACAATAAGTGATTAATCCTTAATTACTCTTATTAAGTAATTACATTTAAAACAATTTATAATTGATTATCTAAATTAATTAATCTAATTAATTATCAAAATTAATCACATTAATTTAGTTACTTAATAATCTCTAGTTAATTTATCTATATTAACTAATAACATTTCCTTAATTACTTTCTTAAGAAATTATCTTAGATTAATTATTACTAAACATCCCTAATTATAAATTAATCTAAATTTAAAATTTAAAATCAAATAAATCATTCTTTCATTACCATATTAATTAAATTATTTTAATTACCTCAATTATTTCTAAGATAATAAATTTCTTTATTAATGATTTCATTAATCATTTAAGTGTAATTTAAACATTACACTTTTAAATTTAAATTTAAATTCCATTTTGAATTTAGGATTCAAAATGCACATATATTCAAACATTAACCAATTTAAATATCAATTTATAAACCTTAAATAAAGGTAAAGAAATTTCTTATTTACATAGGAAACTTATGTAAGGAAAACCTTTGAATTTATTTACTTAAATTTTTTTTTTGTTTTTAAATCACATTACATTTTAACTTGCAATTTCAAGTTTAAAACAAAACATTTAACCTCCATTTAAAATTCTTTTATAACAGAACTTTATCAAAAATCAAATTTAAATATATGTTTGGAAACAAATTTACTTTTTTTTTTCTTTTTTTTTTTATAAAAGCTATTCTAATTTAAACTTGTTTAAAACACATTCAGGTTTAAAACAAGTTTAAAACTCCAAATTTCATTTTAAAACTTTAAATTCAAATGTTGTTCTAACTGGTTTAAAATTTTGAACTTAAATTTCAAAACGTTGTTTACATCCTGACTTAAAAATTTGAACTAAACTTATAAAACCTGAAACAATCAGGCTTAGCAAACCTGAGTGCTTCACTGTCTCGAACCAACCCATACTGAAAAAGCCAACCCACCAACATTTGACAGGTTTTCATCAAAACCTGTAGCAATGCAAAAACAACCCCATGCCCACCATTTACTTCGAGTTTCCCCTCCCCTTGCTCCGAGCCAAACACCCCAAACCCTCGAGTGAAACCCGAGAAAGAAAAAAAAACTGCACATCCCAAAAAAAATGACAGCCCCTCCGATATGCACGGTGCACGTGCACCGTGCCTCCAGCCACCTCCAGCTACCCACCAGCGTCGCTTCCCATCGTCAATCACCCCACGACCACATAACAACCCCCAAAAACCACTGCAGCACTTCGAAACAAAATTGCATAGCCGAACCCAAACCTGGAAAACATTCGAACCCATCGCGACCCCAACCTGTCAACGCTTCGTTCTCCGACCTCCGACCACTGGCCAGCCTACAACTCCGGCCATCGACGCGTCAACTCGACCCCCTACCATCTCCAGAACCCCGAGACACTCGGTGCTTTTACGAGACAGCGGTGCTCAAGTTTCTTATGTGGTTAAAAACTAGGTTTACAAAATAAAATCCCACGCCGCCGTCGCCGCCGTTATTTTCGCCACCTCCCACTATTTTTCCAGGCATTCCTGTAGCCTCCTCTATCTCCTCAAACAACCAAGGCCCTTCCGGTCAACTTGATCGCCAGAGGCGACTCAAAACACTCAATTCGATCAAACAGAAACTGCACCTTGAATCCGAAACTAAAAATTGTGATTTTGGTTTTAAAAATCATGTTTTAGTTAATGTATTCCAATTATAATCCTGGATTTATAAAATAACATACTTGAATTTTGACTTGTATAAATTTTCTCTGTTGTTCTTCGGTTCCCAGAGAAAATAATTTTTTTTTTCTTCCTAAATAAAATTTTAAATCCTAAACTAGGATGAAACAAACAATTTTGTTTGTAGTCTAAATCTTAAAGGTTATCAGATCAAGGGATAATAAATTTTAGATCAAAATTCAAGCTTGGCAACTTCCACAGATTTTTACAGAGGTTAAAACAAATAACTAAACATCCATTCATATATACACAGAAATATACATATAGGCAAAGCATACTTATTTCAAAGCCTAACCATGAAATCCAGATTCATATACTTATGATTTTAAAATAATGTTACTCACTTGATTTCCAGGAAATGAACAGAGACTTAAATTTGAACAGGCTCTTGAATTTGAAATCTGAAATACTTTGCTTTTAAGTTGATCTGTAGCTTCAAGATTTGGACTTGAACTTCCAGGCTTGATGTTGAGAAACAGATCTTACTTTCTGAGATGATTCTTGGTATGGATATATAGACAGAGGTGTACAGAGTGATGTATATTGTTGTTTGTACAACCAGAGTAAGGCTGAAAATGCTTGCATTTAATGTTTTGATACTTTGTTCCCATGCTTATGTACTTTGTTTGTTTATAGACAAAAATGTGGTTGTACTTTATCCTTTGTTCATTTGTAATACTTGGTGGCTGCAGATACTTGCATGCATATAGATATAGAGTAGTTTTAGTTATGTTTGTTACTTGTATTGTATTACTTAAGCTATGTATTGTTATGTATGTATTTTATTTGTTTTGAATCTTAACAAGTTTGTTAAATGTATATTTAATGTTTTTTTTTTAAGTGAACGAAATGAGCAATGGGGAAGACTGATATATAGGAAGAAGTAGTGGTACAGAGGAAGGTGTTTGTTTGTACAGGTGATATATTGTTCTATGCAAGGTGATGTTACTTTCCCTTTGTACTATAAGCATGGTTGAAGATGCTTTGTTCAAAAATTATGTGTGTACAGTTTATATATGTGCTTGTTTGAGTTGAGATGAAAGCTTTATTACTTTTCTTTGTACTTCTTTATTTCAGCCTGCATTTGTTTATTTGTGTTGTATTTTATTATTTTGTATGCTTTGCTGAAATGTATTATATCATGTACTTTATTTTATTTATTTTACTTTGTTGATTTGCTTACTTTGACTTTATAGTTTATAGTTTATCTCACATATATTTCTATTTCTATTGTGTTTCTTCTTTTGTTTTATCACTTGTCATATGAATACATTTCAAATCACATTTGAATGCATATTGTTTCTTTTCTTTTGCAAGCCTACACATTTCTATTTTTATCTTGAGTATTTATTTTATCTTACATACAAATTGTTTTGTATCTTTCTATATATTTATTTCAATAGTTTATATTTTAAAAGATATTTTGTTTTGTTTATGTTTGTGTTTTATTTTACTTTGCATGTTATTTCTTTTGTTTGAATACTTCATTTATATGTTTACTTGTTTCTTGTCTTGCTTCTTCATTTTATTTGCTCACACATTTTGTTTTAATGTTTAAATATAGATGGTTTGTTTTTGCAAGTTAATTCATATATACGTTTTGTTCCACTGCTTTGTCTTATTACTTTATAGTATGAATAACTTCTGTTTTAACATGTTGTTAAAATTTATTTATGAGTTACTATATACATATTTTTCTTAATTTATTTTATAACCCAAATATTTATTAAATCATGCATCTAAGATTTAAATTCAAATCAAAATATATATATATATATACACACTCAAGATTTTATAATTTCAAATTGACTCATATATATCCAAATATACATATACATATATATATTCACATATATACATATATATATATATAATATTTAAAAATTTCAATGATTTATATAGAATATACTTGAACTCGGGGAAACTCGCTTCACTATTTATAATTAATTTTATAAATTTTTATTCAAAATTTCATTTAATTATTAATTTAAATTAAATAAAAATTCAGGATCGTTACAGACTTCCCCCCTTAAAAGAATTTCGTCCTCGAAATTCGCAGGCACGAAAACAACACAGAGATAGATGAAAGATAGAGAAATATCTTTTCAGATCAAACTAGATATCAATTCTGCATTTGGCTCACCAAATCAGAATATCAACAATAGATACAAGAAATTATAATAAAATTTCAATTTTGGTTTTAAACAAAATCGTTTAATTGATTCAATTCAAATTATTCTACATATTTTATTAATCAATTTAACTCAATTTAAAATTTCTAATTTATTCAAAATTTCCACTTTCAATTTTCAAATTCATATTCATTAAAGTTTAAAATAAAAAACCGATAAGAAATCGATGAAGATACGAAGTAAGAATTTCTACAACGATTCGTAAGGCCACCATCACACCGAAACTTCTTTTTGTAGCTGGTACGAAGAAATCAAAAGAATTTAAATCGAATCAAAGGAATTGATAAGAAAGATTGTTTCCACTATTGTTACAGAGTACTGACCAATTATAGTCGTATTTCCCTGTCCTCTATCTCGTTCTCTTCTTGCACTCATACGTACTATCAGTGGATAGTAAGAGAATTTACTGAGGCGTTCGAACGGATATCTTAGGGATATACTCATTCTAGGATTTACTTCACCCTATCTTTAATGAGTTACTTAATGTGTTACACTCCTGAGCTAAAGTTTAACCCTTAGCTCTGATACCACATGTAACGATCTAGGCTTTTCAACCGTCGACAGCAGTCACAACCGGTAGGCTTTTCAACCATCCCAACCCCACCGTGGCTTACACTGGTACCCCAGACCTTGCTTTTACGGCCAGCCTCTCGACTGTCTCAGGTTACACCTAACCAACCCCCTAAAAGAGGATGTGTGGGAGTAAGAGTCTCCCGTTCGCCACCTAACCGCGAAGCGAGAACCCCCCATCACATAGCCCAATAGCTTAACAAGACTGGTGTGAGCAACAAAAGCAGTTTATCTTTTAAAACATTCAACAAAAAGATTTTCAAAGTCAATTCGCAATGCTTTTTAAAAATGAGACTACCATAAGGCCTCCCGCACACACACACAATGCAAACGCAGAATCGGAGGAGATTTCTCCTTATGATAGTCAAAGATGCTTGATACGCATTAAAAAGAACATTTGATATTATTACTAGTGCATAGTGTAGAGAAAATTCATTTCGAAAATAAAGATATAAATCTTAGCCAACATACGACCATTATCGTATGCCTACTATAGCTAACCATGTTCAATAGCAGGTTACCGCCACATTCCATGACAGGTTATACAACTAATACTGTACAAGGTTCGTATTGTTTCTTTGGATTTCCAACGAATGATCAGGCCAAGGAACTTCCCATTGCCACATGAGAATGCCTCTGGATGGACATCCCCGAGAACCAAACCGGATCTCTACCAACACAAGGCCGGGTTACCCCTAACTGAGTAACAACTGACCGAATATGCCATCCCCCGGTCCTTTGGGACCTTTATCCGAGAGCTCTCTAATCAATTCACACAATCATAAAAACAAAGTGTTTCAACATGAGTAAGTATCTGGGCTCCATACCATGATACCACCCTTTTCCAGAAGGAAATGCACATATCCTAAAGGGCGCTACCCCTCATAACCTTGCTGCTTCTTTCCTGTTTTGACCATTCACGGGGTGTGAGGCTCGACGAAGTCACGTCCACAAAAACATACTTTATACAAAAGCCATGCTTTGGGTCAACAAATGATCATAGAAATGATCACCAGGATAGACGATCAAATAAATGATCCTATCATAAATAATCAACACAATGGTCATTTCACAGCAACACTCAGTATGTCACATTACCAAATTGGGAATATATCGCTGATAACTTCAACTATATAACCTCTGAGCACGTACGTCTCAAAGAAGGGTGTTAAGCTAAAAGAATAAATTCTCCGCCACCAACAGACATATATTTGAAAGAAATCGGCTTTATATCTCAACTTGTAATGTCAGGCATACAATCCATACAAGTCTGTTCTGGGTTCGAACAGAACCGAAGGCACTTACAAAGAAGTCCTTGCAATCCGGATATTCACAATCCCGATCGGATTTCCCATCACTTAGGGAGTTTCTATACCGGCGCGACTCGGTGCAGAAACAATCGATAGGTCATCCTATCGCTTTCGCAAATACCCGGTCTTCATCACCGGTCTTCAAATGCTATCCATAACGACGTATCACATATTCGGAATGGGTTATACGACACAAAGGTCCTTTCCCGGTTAAACCGAATAGTGAGCACGATATTTCAAAAACAAATGGATAATGGGATTTCAATTAAGTCACAACTTATTACCCAAAACTTTTCTTCAAATGGCTTAACAAATTACCATTTTCAATCTTTAAACAAAAAGATTCATTTTCACAACCTTTAACGGTTTAAACGATTTTCACATTTTAATCTTTTAAATAAAAGATTCATTCACAGATTTTCCAAATCAATTTTTATTTCAATTTAACTCGTTAAATCTTTAAATCAAAGATTTAACTTATAGCCTTCAAAACAATTTCATTTCAATTTGATTTAAACAAATCATCAATTTAAATCTGTTAAAAATAAACAGATTTAATTCATAGCTTTCAAAAAGAATTTATTCATAACTTAGGAAAATCATTTCTCTATTCAATCTTGAAATTCCCCTAATTAACTGGAATCTCAGTTCTTATCTAAAAGTGTTTATCATTTGAAAACAACAGTTTTCATTTTGGAAATCTGATTCATTTATACGAGTTGAAATCCTTGGGTTAAATTCAAATTCCTAAAAACGATACATAAAAGTGGTTTAATCCCTATATAACCAATATAACATCTTTAATCCCTAATTTCAAATCATAGAATTCAATTTCAAGTATTGAATTTAAATTTAAATCAAATTATTTAAATTCCAAAACTTAATCAAGTAATTTAAAAATAATAAATTTTATTTTGAAATTCCATTCCAAAGCTTTTCACATTTATTTCGATTCCATTTCCAAAACATTTGAATTTAAAAATTCAAATTTAAAACTATTTCAAAATCTGTGACTTAACCGATTTCCTCGTGAAATCCATCATTGTGTGTGTATGGTGTGGTCCAGGGGTTTAACACAATAGTGCACAACCATTCAATCATCACAGATTTAAAACATAGAAATATAGTTGATAAGCGATATAGCTATAAAGCTTATCGCCCATTCACAGATTCACAGATAATATGCAGATGTAAATAAATGAATAAATCATACACGGCACAAACCACAGAATAAAATATCACAGATCAGACAGGACAATCAATTCAAGGCAACTCATATCACACAATCATTCATAAGTAAGGTCAAGCATTCGATAGTCATTTATAAATAGGATTAATTTATGGTTTAATCCTAATTAATACAATTTATTTCCAAGTAAATTGATTACTTATGAATTTAACTATCCACTCTTGATTTATTTTACAAATCATTTGATATAAATTTATTTATCTAACACTTTAATTAATTAAATTATTCTTAATTAATCATATTAATTAAATCAACCTTTTAACCCAATTACATAATTAATTAACTTTAATAAATCAAAATATCCAAAATTAATTACAATAAGTGATTAATCCTTAATTACTCTTATTAAGTAATTACATTTAAAACAATTTATAATTGATTATCTAAATTAATTAATCTAATTAATTATCAAAATTAATCACATTAATTTAGTTACTTAATAATCTCTAGTTAATTTATCTATATTAACTAATAACATTTCCTTAATTACTTTCTTAAGAAATTATCTTAGATTAATTATTACTAAACATCCCTAATTATAAATTAATCTAAATTTAAAATTTAAAATCAAATAAATCATTCTTTCATTACCATATTAATTAAATTATTTTAATTACCTCAATTATTTCTAAGATAATAAATTTCTTTATTAATGATTTCATTAATCATTTAAGTGTAATTTAAACATTACACTTTTAAATTTAAATTTAAATTCCATTTTGAATTTAGGATTCAAAATGCACATATATTCAAACATTAACCAATTTAAATATCAATTTATAAACCTTAAATAAAGGTAAAGAAATTTCTTATTTACATAGGAAACTTATGTAAGGAAAACCTTTGAATTTATTTACTTAAATTTTTTTTTTGTTTTTAAATCACATTACATTTTAACTTGCAATTTCAAGTTTAAAACAAAACATTTAACCTCCATTTAAAATTCTTTTATAACAGAACTTTATCAAAAATCAAATTTAAATATATGTTTGGAAACAAATTTACTTTTTTTTTTCTTTTTTTTTTATAAAAGCTATTCTAATTTAAACTTGTTTAAAACACATTCAGGTTTAAAACAAGTTTAAAACTCCAAATTTCATTTTAAAACTTTAAATTCAAATGTTGTTCTAACTGGTTTAAAATTTTGAACTTAAATTTTAAAACGTTGTTTACATCCTGACTTAAAAATTTGAACTAAACTTATAAAACCTGAAACAATCAGGCTTAGCAAACCTGAGTGCTTCACTGTCTCGAACCAACCCATACTGAAAAAGCCAACCCACCAACATTTGACAGGTTTTCATCAAAACCTGTAGCAATGCAAAAACAACCCCATGCCCACCATTTACTTCGAGTTTCCCCTCCCCTTGCTCCGAGCCAAACACCCCAAACCCCCGAGTGAAACCCGAGAAAGAAAAAAAAACTGCACATCCCAAAAAAAATGACAGCCCCTCCGATATGCACGGTGCACGTGCACCGTGCCTCCAGCCACCTCCAGCTACCCACCAGCGTCGCTTCCCATCGTCAATCACCCCACGACCACATCACAACCCCCAAAAACCACTGCAGCACTTCGAAACAAAATTGCATAGCCGAACCCAAACCTGGAAAACATTCGAACCCATCGCGACCCCAACCTGTCAACGCTTCGTTCTCCGACCTCCGACCACTGGCCAGCCTACAACTCCGGCCATCGACGCGTCAACTCGACCCCCTACCATCTCCAGAACCCCGAGACACTCGGTGCTTTTACGAGACGGCGGTGCTCAAGTTTCTTATGTGGTTAAAAACTAGGTTTACAAAATAAAATCCCACGCCGCCGTCGCCGCCGTTATTTTCGCCACCTCCCACTATTTTTCCAGGCATTCCTTTAGCCTCCTCTATCTCCTCAAACAACCAAGGCCCTTCCGGTCAACTTGATCGCCAGAGGCGACTCAAAACACTCAATTCGATCAAACAGAAACTGCACCTTGAATCCGAAACTAAAAATTGTGATTTTGGTTTTAAAAATCATGTTTTAGTTAATGTATTCCAATTATAATCCTGGATTTATAAAATAACATACTTGAATTTTGACTTGTATAAATTTTCTCTGTTGTTCTTCGGTTCCCAGAGAAAATATTTTTTTTTTTCTTCCTAAATAAAATTTTAAATCCTAAACTAGGATGAAACAAACAATTTTGTTTGTAGTCTAAATCTTAAAGGTTATCAGATCAAGGGATAATAAATTTTAGATCAAAATTCAAGCTTGGCAACTTCCACAGATTTTTACAGAGGTTAAAACAAATAACTAAACATCCATTCATATATACACAGAAATATACATATAGGCAAAGCATACTTATTTCAAAGCCTAACCATGAAATCCAGATTCATATACTTATGATTTTAAAATAATGTTACTCACTTGATTTCCAGGAAATGAACAGAGACTTAAATTTGAACAGGCTCTTGAATTTGAAATCTGAAATACTTTGCTTTTAAGTTGATCTGTAGCTTCAAGATTTGGACTTGAACTTCCAGGCTTGATGTTGAGAAACAGATCTTACTTTCTGAGATGATTCTTGGTATGGATATATAGACAGAGGTGTACAGAGTGATGTATATTGTTGTTTGTACAACCAGAGTAAGGCTGAAAATGCTTGCATTTAATGTTTTGATACTTTGTTCCCATGCTTATGTACTTTGTTTGTTTATAGACAAAAATGTGGTTGTACTTTATCCTTTGTTCATTTGTAATACTTGGTGGCTGCAGATACTTGCATGCATATAGATATAGAGTAGTTTTAGTTATGTTTGTTACTTGTATTGTATTACTTAAGCTATGTATTGTTATGTATGTATTTTATTTGTTTTGAATCTTAACAAGTTTGTTAAATGTATATTTAATGTTTTTTTTTTAAGTGAACGAAATGAGCAATGGGGAAGACTGATATATAGGAAGAAGTAGTGGTACAGAGGAAGGTGTTTGTTTGTACAGGTGATATATTGTTCTATTCAAGGTGATGTTACTTTCCCTTTGTACTATAAGCATGGTTGAAGATGCTTTGTTCAAAAATTATGTGTGTACAGTTTATATATGTGCTTGTTTGAGTTGAGATGAAAGCTTTATTACTTTTCTTTGTACTTCTTTATTTCAGCCTGCATTTGTTTATTTGTGTTGTATTTTATTATTTTGTATGCTTTGCTGAAATGTATTATATCATGTACTTTATTTTATTTATTTTACTTTGTTGAATTGCTTACTTTGACTTTATAGTTTATAGTTTATCTCACATATATTTCTATTTCTATTGTGTTTCTTCTTTTGTTTTATCACTTGTCATATGAATACATTTCAAATCACATTTGAATGCATATTGTTTCTTTTCTTTTGCAAGCCTACACATTTCTATTTTTATCTTGAGTATTTATTTTATCTTACATACAAATTGTTTTGTATCTTTCTATATATTTATTTCAATAGTTTATATTTTAAAAGATATTTTGTTTTGTTTATGTTTGCGTTTTATTTTACTTTGCATGTTATTTCTTTTGTTTGAATACTTCATTTATATGTTTACTTGTTTCTTGTCTTGCTTCTTCATTTTATTTGCTCACACATTTTGTTTTAATGTTTAAATATAGATGGTTTGTTTTTGCAAGTTAATTCATATATACGTTTTGTTCCACTGCTTTGTCTTATTACTTTATAGTATGAATAACTTCTGTTTTAACATGTTGTTAAAATTTATTTATGAGTTACTATATACATATTTTTCTTAATTTATTTTATAACCCAAATATTTATTAAATCATGCATCTAAGATTTAAATTCAAATCAAAATATATATATATATACACTCAAGATTTTATAATTTCAAATTGACTCATATATATCCAAATATACATATACATATATATATTCACATATATACATATATATATATATAATATTTAAAAATTTCAATGATTTATATAGAATATACTTGAACTCGGGGAAACTCGCTTCACTATTTATAATTAATTTTATAAATTTTTATTCAAAATTTCATTTAATTATTAATTTAAATTAAATAAAAATTCAGGATCGTTACAATCTAGGTTCTTATTTGTCTGAAAACATCCTTTAATTTCGTTTCATGGTTTGATTCGATTTACTTTTTTTATTAATTCTCGTTTTGATCCTTCCCAATTCAGATTTTATATTGTTATTGTTTTTTTAGGGATTATTTCCTTTACCTCGAAGATTTTAAAATTTTAAGTTATTAATTCAGTTTGAATCCATTTGCTTATTAATTTTTAATTTTCTTTGTTGAAATCGGATTTGAGGAAGAAGGAATCTTCGGTTAACTTCGCCTTGAAGTTTTGAGTTGTACGAATCAAAAATTTGACACTAGAATTTTACCTTTCTACCCCTTCGAAAGGGATTAAGGCAGCATTTACTGTTTTTGATTTTTCGGTCCCTTTCGATGCGGTTGAAACATAATCTAGCACCTTATTTAATTGACCTTCTCGAAAGGTTATTTAGTTCATATAAAACTGACCTCTTCGAAAGCAATTTTGTGCTTTTGATCCTAATACCTTTCGAAGAGGTGGGTTATTACATCTTTCTAAATAATTACATAATTCATATTTTCAAAAGCATAAGTTTTATCCTATGGGCTTCGCAACCCTTTGTTCAAACATACTTTCAATTTGTTTGAGTTCGAGATTGATATATTTTATAAATTAGGTCGAAGATAGCATACTTTGTATAAGTCATAGATCAAGTTAAACGTTTCGACTTAGCCAAAACCTGTTGTATTGATTGAAATTTAGTTGTTGGTTGTGACACCCAACTCCAAGAATCACATTAACAAAGAGTATTTTTCGGTAATATTGTCTGCTAATGCGAAGAATAGGGCTGGTTAGAAGCGACCATTTATAGCTTTGTCTTAAACATCTACTAAATATGTCGATTTAGTGTTCTATTTTTTTGTCTCAAGTGGATCGACATATTCAATAAATTCTTAATACAAAACTACAGTGGTTATCGGATCTATCAGAACAAAATACAACAACAAATGTACATCACATCACTGAATAGCAAACAAATATACATATATACATATACAATGATACATCCAATAAAAAATAATACATCATAAGTGGTACTAAAACCACACTATATACAACAAGTCAAAAATATTGGTACATATCAAAGTTAATCAAAAAGACTATAAAACTACACAAAAATAGATAAGCAGGTATCCAAACGGAAGTAGCAAAGCAAAGTCCAATAATAGGTAACTAACCTGAAACAACTCGGTCTGACTCGAGTATATAAAAATGCATGGGTCAGTCTAGCATAAACAACTAATTAGTATAAGATAGAAGTAAAGCAGATGGATAAAAGAAAATAATTCTTCTCGAAGAGAAGAAGCAACATTATGTCTAAGTTAATAGCATTTCTAAGAATAGATAAATTCAAGTCAAACTCAAATATCCATAAATGTACCTCATTTCATCGGCTTTATCCAATAGTTATATAATAGCTAAGTTAAATAACAACAACGACTATTATCCACAAATATACGCATCATCTCATCGGCATATACGAATCTCAAAAAGGCCAAAGAATGGAAAAATAAATCATAGTATAAATAGAACTTGACTAAGAGTTTGAAACTCCAAATGTAATCACCATATAGTCAACATTATAGCAATCGGGCTAAATAAATAGCTCAACAAAGGCGACTATGGTGAAAACATATATAAATTATCAAAATTCTAGAAATCATCACAAAGAAATCTAGAAAACATCAATATAAGAAATAGGACCCAACAGCCCAATAAAAGCCCAACAGCTATATGAATATAGGACCCAACAGTCCAATAAAAGCCCAATAACTATATTAAAATAGGACCCAACAGTTCATAAAAGCCAACAGCTATATGAAAATAGGACCAAATAGTCCAATAAGTGGCCTAACAGCCTGCCAAGTACCGTGTATAAGAGACCCAACAATCCAAAATGTCGCCCAACAGCCTACCAAGTACCATTTATAAGAGACCCAATAGTCTTAATAGGACCCAATAGTCCATGATTAGCTCAACAGCTATATGTACACATAGGACCCAACAGTCCAATAAGCAGCCCAACAGCCTAAGTACTGGCCATAACTCGTGAATGTGTCACGAACTCTCGTATAGGAACCCGAAAAATGGTAACAGTGCGTTCCATACCACACGTTCTCACTTATCGGTTTATTAACAGCTACATAATACCACACTAGAAAAAAAATCAGTAATCATAAACATTTGCCTTATCTCATCGGCATATACGACCTGAAGGTCAAAACATTCAAATGGACAAGTAAGGAATTAATCGAAAAGGTAAACGCATGTGTCCCATACCATGTGTTTTACCAAATCGTTTAATTCTCCTTCTCATTCACTCGAATAATGCAAAAATGTGTAATTTATGTAGAAAATAATTTGTTTGAGAAAACAAGCTTTTAAAACAATTTTCGAAATCATTTTTGGAAAATAATTTTTGAAATTTTCTTATTAGAGGGAATATATAGTTTTATAGCTTTAAAATAATTTATAAATATTATATAATAATTATTTCAAAAGCCAATTTATTTTAATAATCATATCAAAATTATTCAGAAAACTCCGTACTCGAAATCAAGGAAAAACATCGAAAAATATCGAAAAACGACATTCAAAATCGTCTCAAAATCGATTCATTTTGAATCACAAATTCACCAAAATTCTTAGTCGCCTATTGATAGGCTTCATGGCCTTCAAAAAAGTTTACAAATGTTACAAATACAAGATGTAGAAGTCGGAAATCGAACAGGAAAACAAGGCAGAACAAAAAAAATGCACAGGCAAAAACAATACCTATGCCTGAAATCTTCTCTGGTTTTAACTTTCAGACATAATCCGAATGGCTTATTGACCTCGAAATGGTCTGAAATTTGATACACACAAAGTAGAACAATTTATCCATGAAATGAAAAAAATTCACTGAATTCTAACATGAAATGTTAAAGAAATGAAATTTCAAACATGAACTCAGGCCATGTTGAATTCTGCCCAGGTCTGAAAACCCTCTCTGGTTCAACTTACAGGCATGAAACAGGTGATCAACGACCTCAGAGTGAAATTAAAATTCATACGCATATAGTAGAAAACTTTTACTTTCAAATAAAAGAAGAATCAATGAATTTCAACAGAAAATGAAAGAGATATACGGTCTCAAACATGGACTCAGGCCATGTTTGCAGCAGCTCAGAAAACGGGAATGTGCACAGGCCTGAAAACCATCTCGGGTTCAACTTACATGCATGAAACAGATAACCAAACAAGCTCAGATTAAACTGAAAATTTGTATACACATACTAGAAAACTTTAACTTTAAATAAAAAAGAATCAATGAATTTTGACATAGGAATAAGTAGCTATGGTCATACAAAGAAGCAACACAAAACTTTTATTACTGTAAATTCAAACAACAAAATATTCTTTACAGTAAACTATTTTTGGCATTTCAGCTTGCAATTTTTCTTTGTTTAAGCTAGAATTTGTGAGATTTCAACTCACGTTGCAAAAAAGTAGAGCAACTAGAGGAAATTGGAGAGAAGATGCAAGCATTGGCCTTGTAGAAGCCTCAAGAGCCTATAAAACAACTTTAGAGCAACATGCAAGCAAGAAAAACTAATTATATACAATCAATTCTTGCTAAATCCAAATTTGATGAAATAGAATTAGTTTTGAAGTTAATTACCTCAGAGATATAGTTTTAAATTGATAAAAATAGGAAATTTTGTTGAAGTGATTGGAGATTTAGCCTATGTTTTGAAAAGAGGAAGGTTTTCTCTTTTTTTCTTTCTATTTTGTTCTTACAGTAAAAAAAATGAACATATGTTTTCTGAGAAGAAGAAGTTCTCATTTCTTTACAAGCTAAGTTAAAATGGGATTAGACCCACTTGAAAATTAATCAGGCTAAGTAAATTAAATTAGCTCTAAAACACATATACACATATGTTATTAACCAAACAACATATTTTCTTAAAGTTTCAACACAATAAAATTTATACAAACACATTTTCATGTTTAATATAACATTTTACAACTAATAAAAAGATAATTTTGTTACAAATACTTCTATTATCAAAAACTCTTATTTTTAAACAAGTAACCAATTTACACAAATATTTATATTAAACGCTATTTTCAACACTAAAAAGTATACAAAAATTATTTTCTTATGTAATAAAAAAACCATTTTAACACCAATTTTATAACCAAAACTTATTTTTTTAAATCAAATTTCACCTTTTTATTTATAATATACACATAGTAAATCAAAATTTTCCTTTTAAAAGTCAATAAATCCAACATTTGGCAATAATTACACGAATTATTGCATTTTCTTAAATTAAAATCATATTTCACTCATTATTAACACAAACAACCAAAATAAAGTTTTCAAAACTTTATTTTCACATTTTATATTTAAAATCCATTGTTTATTCCCAATAAACATTTTTAAATCTCCAATTTATTTTTATTTCTCGATATTAAATTATAACGACCATTTTAATTTAATATTAAAGGTAATCATCAAAACTAGGATTGTTACGGACTACCCCACTTACAAAAATTGCATCCTTGCAATTTCTAAAGAAGAGTTGTATTAAACACAATTATTTCATCAAACAAAAGAAAATGGATAAGCTCGAGTTTAAAATTTATCTCTTTTAATACAGGATGATAGAAAACCAAGATAAGATTGCTCGATAAATTCTATGGTTTCCCGAGTGTAATTACTGGGATTAGCGGACCATTGGATTTTTTTTTACGAGCAATACATCATGATTTTGAAGGCGTTTCACCTTTGAAACAAGAACATAGATAGAAAGCTACACAAAAGATCAATCGAGTGAGATTGATTTCATAGAAGCTTCTCGAATGGGGTCGAGATTTAACATAATTTTATCCCAGGTTCCAACCAACAGTTAATTATCGACATGAACTTTCGTATGTCACTACGGAAAGAGCTATGCCAACACTAGATTGAATACAAATGAGATAAGAAAACTTAATAAGAGGTAGCTGGTTTCTTCAATACCACCAACCAAATGATCACGTAAAAGCAAGTCGGTAGATAATTGCACAAAGGTGAGACAAAATCAAGGAACAGATTTCTATACACCTATTTTACTAAACGGATATTTTTAAGGTTTTCAAAACCCATTTTCTTCATAATCAAATTCTCAAATTTCAATATTTTGAAAATTTTCAAAACCTTTTACAAAATCCAATTTAATCTCCAAACTCTTCAACTCACAAATTCTACCATAATATATTTCAATTTGAAACATATATTTTTTATACTAATCACAACTCAATTACATTCATAAAATAGGTAGAATGCACTTGACCATTCCATTTTCAATTTCAAACCTACTGTAAAGAAAATAAGTTTTGACGCAGCAACAACAAAATCTGAGAATTCTTATAAAATAAAAAATTTCTAGTAAGTCTAAGCTTTTCAGCAATATAAAGATCATCAAAATCGAATTCATGGTTTGAATGTTATGCAAAATTTACTTTCAGCTCAAATTTTAGAAATTTTTATAATAAGACAAAAATGTTTATTCACATTCAAATCTATTTTTGACAAAAAAAACAAAATCTACAAAGTGGTAAAATGAAAATTTATAGCTTTCTAATAGCTCTTCCATTTACAAAAGGTTTGAACCCATTCAGAATTATAAATCTCAAGTTATTGTTGTTTTAGCACTTCACTTTTCCAAACCAAATTTCATCTTTCAAATCAATTTCAAATTTCTAATTTTCCTTAATCATTTTAATTTTAAACTACATATTCAAACAAGCTTTTTGTTAAATCATTTATTAAATGATCTTCTTTTCCCCAAAAAGCTAAGATATAGCAAAAACAACTCATTAAGTGGAAACATTTTCAGTACTTTCCAAAACCTAGCTTTAAAACAATTAACTACGAAAACTCATTTTGAAAGAGATAACTCATCTCTTCCATTATTAAGAAATGATTATTTATTATCCATAAAATAAATTTATGGGATATATATATAAAGTTTAAAATTATCCTCATAATTAAAATGATTATACTACATAAATTGTTCATTTATCAGAACAATTCAAATTCACATTTCCACTTTGTCACAAAAATTAAATTTCCAACTAATTATCAACATAAAACTAATTAAAGTTGATAATTAATTTAAATATGTTTTCAAAAGAATTTTACAAATTCGTACCAACAAATTTTTAATACAACCAAAATTTAAAACAAAACTTGCTCACAAATTCATGCTAAAAAAATTAAAATTAGCATATTCAATTTAAAATTTTCAAATAATATAAAGGTATTGCCTCGCCTTTGATTTATAGTGAATGACCCTATAGATTGGCCGCAGAGTTGACCAAATGATCAAATCTACCTCGCCACTCATCGAACCCTAACTATGGTTCAATGGCTGCATTACACATTCAAACACAATTTAATACTCAAACCATATTAATTTATTTCCAATATGTTGTGTAGGTTTTAACTTTTCTCATTTAATAACAAAGCTTCTACTGAGCTTCTGGCATTGTTGAAGAGGGTTGGTTGGACAAATATTTCCTTCCTCCCTTTCGACCCTGTCAAAAGCTCAGTAAATGTTTATACTTGGGCTATCTGTATTGATGAACGGTGTTTGTTAAGTGTTAACTTCTTTTTCCCTTCTGGAATCTGTTGAAAGCTCGGTAAATTTCATATTTTAACTTTAACATTATTTCAAGAATATAAAGTTTCATGTTTTATTTGGTGTTAAAATTGTTGTAATAAGTTTCTAGTAATCCTTGAAAGAATGTTAATTTCATAATAAACTGTAATTTCTAATTGGAACATTTGCACCTAGTAGGATCATGAGTTCTCCTAAGAAAATTGAAGCTACCTCCAAGCATTCCTTGATATCCCCTCAGGATGAACTAGATGTAACCCTTAATGATTTTTGGATCACAATGGTGGAAGCCATCCCCTTACTAAAAATGTTACCATCGACGGCCCTCCTGAAGGGTATTTTGCCTACACTACAATCCACATCAGGCACGGAGGATTCCTTCCTTTTCCAAACTTTCTATCTAAGTTATTAATTTATCTTGGAATTGTCCCGATTCAACTATCACCCAAGGTGTACACTTATCTCTTATCCGTTGAGTTGATGGTGGGGTCCAGCATTCCCTCTCTAAATTATGAAATGCTGAATCACCTTTTCCGGTTGGTTAAGCTCAGCAACTTAAACAACCAAATCTTCAGGGAAAATCCTCCTAAGAAACTGATATCCAAAGGAGTAAACAATTTCAAAGATTGGGAGAATCATTTCTTTTTTGTTAGATGCTTCCCCAACATTAGTGTGACCTTCTCTTCTCTACGTAAGCTCAGATTCTCGGTTATAATCCTTCCATCTAGTTACTTTAATTTGCTGATCTATGCTTTTTGTTAGGTGCCCTGCTAAAGATTTAAGGGTGAAGATAAGAAAATAATGGAGTTGTTGGTCGTAGCTTAAAACTGGGAATAGATTGAAGCTACTGTAAAGCACTCCCTCTTGCCTGCGGGTCAAAGAATACTTGGTCAACCTCCTTTGGTCCAACACACATCCTGAAGCAAACACTTTCTTTCTTTGGGAGACTAGTCAAACTTCTCCATATTATCACCTATATTCCCTGATCACTTCGGTAAGTTTAAATGTTATGCCTATTATCTATTGCTATGTTGTTTTTCATATTACTTTGCTGACTTATAATCTGTTTGAATTCTCTACAGCTGCTCCTCAGGTTGAAAAACACATAAGTTATCCGACTCCTCCCTCTTCAACTTCTCATGCATTATCTTTTTCTCAGGCAATCGCCAGGTCAAAGATGGGTGATAAAAGGAAATTAGTTAAAACGACTATGATGGAACCACCTCTAAAGAGAGATAAAGTAGTTGAAGTTCCTGATTTTCCACTGTTGATCGAAGGGGAATTTGTTGATATCGACAGATCTCTAGAATGTCCGACCATCGAAGCTCCTCGTGATCTACGTAAGGAAACTCCTACTAAAGTCGATCCACTTTCTTGCATCTTTGTCTCTAGCTCTCCGAGCGTGAACGAGCAGATGTAGAAGGACTTGGGGACTACGGACCCTTCACAAGTGCTAAACCTTCCTAGACTATCGTCTTCTACACCTTCGGGTGATTTCGAAAAGATGATCCATTTTATCTTAAATTCTTCATCTTATACCTCAATTCACCTGCCTTCTTCTGTTCCTAACGTAGCGGGTCATTATCGGTCTCTCATCGAGCAGCAACTCTTAGTATGCTTTCCTTCACTTAACTTTATTATTACTTGTTTTTCTTTAAGTTTTTTTGACTTATGTTGTTCTTTTCTCTCAGATATCCAAGAGTTGGTTCTCCTTGCATGAAAATGTATTGAAATCCTTCACTGTTTTTTCAAAGCTTTGAAAGGAGCTTTTTCACTTAAAAAATCAAGTTTCCACTTTATCTATATAGAATGATGAAGCTACAATTGAATTGGAGCATTTGAAGGCTTTCATCGCCCAGTTAGAGTCGATTATTTTAGAGCAGAGGAAAGCTCGCCAACTCCTTGCTGATGAAAACTTAGCATTGATAATGACTCTAAAAAAGTCTGAAGAAGAAAATGCATGGATGGGAGTTAAATAATCCTTATCAAAGGGAAAGCTGCAGAAGAATAAGGCTTCATTAAAACTAGCTATCGACACCATTTCTGATGCAAAATGGCGAGTGTCACAATTTGTTGATTCTTATCTTGAAGACATTATTATGAATTATTTCAAGGATGCTTCTATGCTTGCCTGTGCTAATAATGCTAAGAAATACTCATATCTGAGCTTCCCCCACTCGACCCTGCTTCATGGATAAAATCAAAAAGATGGAGAAAGGTACTGAAGTTTCTGAGAGGGAGGAAGTCGATGCTTCCAAAATTCTTTCCTTTGAAGTTGAATCCGACTCCGAAGATGAAGATGACAAAGATGAGGCCATAAAAGAAGAGGGGGTGACAATGATGATGATAAAGATGATGATAACCATGATAATAATGATGATAACATCAACGAAGGTCAACGTTCAAGCAATGATAGAGGTGGTCAATCTGATGCTCTTGAGAAAGATGGAGATGACATGAAGAAAACTTCTGAAAAAGGCAGTCATGATCTATCTTCTCAAGAAGCAGACCAACCTAAACCTCCAGCACCTTCAAACCCTCAGGAAGAGCCTCGCTATATTAATGTTGAAGAATCAAAAGAGAAGGAGCTGGCTTCTCAAGCGTCAATTCCTATTTCACATGTATGGGATTCTTTGTTTACACATCTTTCACTTCGAAGATAATAATAATTTAAATAACTTATTTTAGATAAGAATAAAATCTGTTCACCCTTATAAAACTAAGCTTGAAAGAAAATAAGCGAAGATAAATAGTTTATATAGGTAGTTAGACAAACAATTAAAGGAGCACCACATTCTCTCCGATAAAAATCGAACACTAAATAGAAGTGTTGCAGTGTCGGCATCTTTCAAACATCAATAAGCTACTCCATGCCTGAGGAGGGAGTGCCTCTGTTATGATGGTCTTCTAAAAGAGAATCGAGAAGTGATCATACTCTTTTGGATGTTGATTGAGGAGCAAAATATCCTGGTGGATTTTCTATTTAAAACCTATTTTGGACACCCGACCGTAGATTTCTAATATTTAGGTGGCCATAGTGAGAATTTACTTAAGCGTCTTCAGAAAAGATATTTGGAAAAATTTGGGTTCGATCTGCATCCCGAAGCATGCTAGAATCTTCCTCGAGTCAAATCAATTCCTCAAGATTTGTCCTCTAATAAACTTAAGTAGTATAAGGACAAGTTTATTTTCGAATTCTTTACAAAATCAATTTTGTATGAACCAGATGAATGGTTGTAATAATAATGATTGTGAATGTTTGCTTTAATTTTCCTTCTTTACATAGCTGTATTGTACTACTTTATTACAGAGTGAATGTCCCTCTAGCAACTTTGTTTCTAGAGATTATCTAAGCTAGTATGTTAAACTTAGAAGAGATTATCTCGAAAAAGCATCAATTTGAAATCTTCAAAGCTGGCAAGATATTGTTTTCTTAGAGATTTATAGAAACTTTGTATGAAACATCCTTGCCTCCGCTTTGATTTTCTCGATGAAGAAAAGGAAAAGCTTCTCAAAGAAATCTGGACATATCATACCAAACTAATACGTGGTCGTGATATTTCTCCTACCAGGGAATGGGACTATAGTAAATATACTTCGGTTATTACTCTAGAAGGAGTTGATATTTTTTTTTGACTCAACAGTTATCATTTCTGCTAATTCATTAAATAAACTTAGAAATGCAAGTTCTTAATTTTAGATGTAAAGCAGATGTCTAATTGTACCTTTTAGTTTCATTGTTACTTGGGTTGTAATCTTTTATCGCTTTTAAAAAATAAATTTATTACTTAAGTCTTGATTTTATTTTATTTTTGTTCAAAAAGGAATTATAGCTATCCGCAACGCTTCCCTCGTTAGATTCAGCATCACATGTTGTCAAGCTTAAGGATAAGCTGTTAGCGGAGCTTGAAAAGAGAAAACTTCTTGATGATACTTTACTTTCTCATTTCCAAGGCAATAGTGAAACATAAGATGGCATAAGAGATTTTTACTTCATAAAACAATTTTCAGAAACCTGAAGGGTCAGATTGCCAATTTAGATGCAGTTGTTAACAATAAAAATAAAGCGTTTTCTGCATTGAAACATCAAGTCAACTCCGTCAATCGACTTTGATCAAATAAGCGATCTAGAGACGAAACTAAAAGACAGCCAGGCTCAATGTGAATCATTAGAGTTCATCATGGGCAATAACATTTCAAGCATGGAATTACCAGTTTCTTCTATTATCCCTTCCAATGCAAAATCTACAAGATCCACTTCCCTTGCTGCCTAGAAATTTCCACTTTGACATATCCTCCTCCGGGCTTAGATGAAAAAGTAGTGGTCGAGTGGTGCCAGAAAGTTAAATTTGAGATGATTAAGTGCTTTGATGAATAGCAAGAAGCAATATACTCAACTAACATAAATGAATATAAGGCTAGGATTCAAAAATTAGAACACGATAAGTATCTTCTCTTAAAACGCATTGTTGATTTAGAAAGGGAAAATAAAACCCGTAAAGGTGCGAACAAGACCTTTAATCATGGTTTGAAGACCAATATTGAGACCATTGATGATAAAGATAAAATGAGAAAGAAAGAGAAGAAACTGAAAGAGGTCCTTCACATTGCTATCCATCATATCGTAGACCCTTTAATTGCTGAGGATTTAAATAAAGTCCTTTAAGACTTATGAATGATATGTATATATTTGTTCTTTACACCTGTAATAATGTTATAGATCTTATAAATTATGTAAATTTTTAAAATATCACTTGGACTATGGTCCTGTGCAGTTAAAGCTCTCAGCAGATTCAAAGCGGTGGAGGTGCAAATTCTCATAGCGGGGATGCAGCGAGGATATAGCGGGATATAGCGGATAGCTCTAAAATAGCATATAAAACTCGTACTTAATGTTTTTACAAATATATAAATGGTAATTAAATGAAAAATTACCATTCAATTGAATTATAATTAATGCATAAATAATTTTAAAACATAAAACATGTGCGAATATACTTTAAATAAACGTAAAAATGTTACATAACATAGTTGAATTTAGTAGAATATTAGAGTATTTTCATTTCTAAAAATATATTAAAAATTAAATCAAATAAATTAGTTTCATAATTTTTATAATGTGTAAATGCAATTTTTAATTCATTTTATTAAAGAAGATATAGCGGAAATAGCAAAATATAGCGGAATAACGGGATATAGCGGAAATAGAGGGGATTAAAGCGGAAAGGCAACATTTTGGGGCTATATGGAAAAATCGTTGTGGTAAAAATCCGCTATGAGATATTGCGGGGTTATAGCGGGGTAATAGCGGCGCATTAACTACACAACTATGGTCCTTTCCTGTAATGTTATTTCTGATACATATATTTGATAGATTGTTCCATAATTCATGTATTTGATGGATCTTTCGATTCTTTTTACTATTCTACTTTACTTGAAAAGCACAAAACAAGAAGTATTTGTGATTGTTATGTGCAATTTGTATAGTAGTTTATCCATATCATTTGCGAATATTAATAAATCATCATATCAATAAATGAAAAGTAATTACCCTTGATGAGGTGTTTCAAATTTCATCTTTGGTAATGATAAGAGATAACTGAGAATTCAACTTTAAACATATTGCTAGAATATCTGAAGTTTGGTGGTAAACATCAATTGTTTTAACCAATGATATCAATGTTTTAAGAAAGTCATCCTCCGGAGATAGCTAACAGAAATTTAATAATGACCATGTAATAGAAGTCCAGAAATCATTGTCTGAACACTTATGATAGAAATCCAATGACCCAGATTCGGGCATTAATAAACGAAATTTAAAAGTTAGAAAATTTGGAACCCAAATTAAGGTCTTAGCGAATAATAACCATAATTTCATGTTAATCTTCTTAGTAGATGTCTTATGCCCATATTTGGGTACGAATGAATGAAGTTAAATAATAGTCTCAAAACAAGATTCGGGTAGTAGTGATGGACAATCAGAAATCCATGATAATCTTTTTCATAAAGTAAACTTAAACCCAGATTAGGACATTAACAAGTGAATTCTGATGATAGTTTTGAAACCTAGATTCGGGTACGATGAATTGAAAGATCCATAACCAAGATTTGGGATCAACGAATGAAGTCTCGTATTTCAATAATGAATGATTAAGAACGTATATTTGGGCATTAACGGATAAAATTTAGAAATAATAAATCCGAAACCCAGATTCGGGTATTAATAAGTGTAGCTCCTTTCTGTTCCTTAGATTCTATCTTCTTAAACATGCTCTTTTTCTATGCAATTTTAATGCATGCTCTTTTTCTTCTCTTGTTTATTTCCTTTAATGTTAATTGTGTAAATTCATTTATTTATGCAAGTAGGATAACTTTCATTTTCTTTTAATTAGCTCTTTATTTACTTTGCTCTCATTTTTCTTTTTGTTCATGTTTCTTTCTATATTTTTTGATTTGATAACAAATATGAGAGGCTAAACCCCTTCAATTTAGGGGTAATGAAGCTCTCTAGTATGTAGATTCAACATTTTGATGTTTTTGTTCTCTTTCTGTGCTTAATGGAAATATTTGAAGTGGTTTAATTTTTTGCTTTAGCTTTTAATTTGATAGCCTATATTGTTGGCACCAAATAGACTAAGCTTAAACAAACAACAAACACAAATTACCTCTTCATCTACATATGATTATGGTAATGAAGTGAATGTTTAAATCAAAATTTGATGGTCTATATTTCTAATCAATAGTTAATAGGCCATACTTAAAATAGATTTTTATTTCAACTTTATTGTCATTTTTCATAAGAGTTAAAAGTGATTTAGTGATTGTGTTATAGTTTGATGGTTTATATTCTGCTAATTAATAGCATAAATATGTCATACTTATGATAAGCACATCAACTAATTTCACTAATGACCAAAAGAGAGATTATAAATTCATTTTGTTGATTTATATGATCTAGAGAGTGGATTTATCTCTAATTTTATTCTCAAAGTTTTCGTTCACATTTGTAGTTGTTAGTTTTGTCCTTTTCTTGCTTAAACAACCCTCAATTTTGGTTAATTTGATAGAATAGGAATTTAAAATCTAACATTTCCCTGCGGATCGACCCATACTCACCACGTACTAACATTTGTTTTCCATGTGCTTGTGGTTATTTTTATTAGAAATTCGTTCGGTGGATTTCTAACTCAATAGAATTCCCGTCGACGAACATTCAACAACAAGGGATCAACTCCGATGGGGCAAATAAAGTAACTAGTGAAAATGGGGTTGCCTCCAACTTGCCGAACATTTGAAACCATCTTTGTGATAATTGACCAACCCTTCTGCTACAACACTTTCTTCGGCAGGCTAGCCCTAGATGAAACTTATGCTTTCGTCCCACCAAAGTACCTCATAGTAAAGTTCTTAACAAGGCGAAGCTAGGGGACTGTGGGAGGAGAACAATTCAGCTCCCTGATATGTACTTTTCCATGCTTGATTAATACAAAAGGGAGTTTTCTGCTTACCTTGATTCTTCTACCATTTTATAGAAACCTTCGAATGATTGGATTTTCACATCCTACATTCAAAGCAAAGATTAATGATAGGAAGTCTAATAAGCATATTTATCAAAAATACATTTCTGCAGGAAACAAGAGAAAAAGGGTTGATACTAATTCAGTAGGAGAAGGTCCAATACTAATAGAATTTGATTGTCGAGGCAAGACAGAGAGAATAAGACCTATAGAGGTCCTTGAGGAAACCCAAGATTCTGAAGATGCCTCTAAAGTGGTCAAAGTGGGAAATGACCTTGGTGGCAAGTTAAAGAAAGGTCTGGTTTAGTTCCTCAAAGACAATAAGGATGTGTTTGCTTGGTCACATTCTGATATGGTAGGGATTGACCCGACTATCATGTGTCACGCTCTTAACATCAACCCAGGAGAAAACCCCATAAAGCAGGGAAAGAGACTATTGGATAAAGTTAGGATAGGTCCATTAAAGGAGAAAGTTGATAGGCTCCTTGAAAATGGTTTAATCCAAGAAGTATATTACCCAAAATAGTTAGCCAACCCAGTTCTGGTGAAAAAGTCAAACGGGAAATGGATAACATGTATTGATTAAACAGATCTAAACAAAGCATGCCCTAAGGATTGTTTCATGTTGTCATGAATAGATTGGTTGGTGGATGCAATGAGTGGCATAAGTTGTTATCTCTTATGGATGCTTATTCAGGGTATAATAAGATACCGATGTTCAAGCCAGATGAAGGTCATACTATCTTCATAGCAGAGTGTGGAATTTATTATTACAAAGCCATGTCATTTGGTCTAAAGAATGTAGGGGCACTTATCAAAGATTTGTTTAATCGAATGTTCAGGGAACAGATTGTCAGAAATATGAAAGTTTACGCTGATGACATGTAGATAAAATCTGGCGAGCCTGAAAACCATCTCAAGGATTTAGAGGAGATGTTCGAGATATTGCAGAGGTATCAAATGAAGTTAAATCTGAAAGTGCTCTTTTGGGGTTCATTCTGGAAAGTTCTTAGGCTACTTGGTAAGTGCTCAAGGATTAGAGGCAAGTCCCGACCCAATTCAAGCTATAAGAGATATGGCCAAACCAAAAACTAGCAAGGATGTGATGAGCTTAAATGGAAGAGTAGCTGCCCTAAGCAAGTTTATCTCAAAGCTGTTGATAAATGGATAACTTTCTTCGATGTAATTACGAAAAGAAAGAACTTCGAATGGGGAGAAGATTGTAGAAAATCTTTCTTGGAATTAAAAAGCCATTTGGAGAAACCACGGATACTCTCAAGACCCGAGAGTGGGGAAACTTTGTATCTATATATGGAAGTATCAGAACATGCGGTTAGTTCAGTACTCATTCGAGAGGATAAAGGAGCACAACTCCTGGTATACAATGTAAGCATGCGGTTAAAGGATGCAGAAGTTCGATACCCAATTATAGAGAAATTTGCTTATTGCTAGATTCTTACAGCTCGAAAGCTCAGAGCATACTTCCAAGTACATTCGGTTAGGGTATTGACATATTTTGCTATTAAGTAAATTTTTAGTAAGCCTGAGCTTCAGGGAGGTTGGTGAAATGGGGGATTGAACTCAATCAATGAGAAATATAGTTTCAACCAAAGGTTGCAATCAAAGGCCAGGCCCTAGCAGACTTTGTTAATGAATGCACCAGCTTTATAAAGTAACAAATAAAAAAAGAGAAAGACTAGAAGCCCATGCGGTAATTACTTGTGGACCCAACATCAAAAGAGCAAGGTTCGGGAGCAAAATATGTAATTATAACCCTAGATGGACATCAATTGTGCTATTCCATGAAATTAGGATTTCCTATAACCAACAATGTGGTGGAATATGAATTAATGGTAGCGGGACTAACTCTGGCATTTGAATTGAAAATCCCATGAATACAGATTTCAGTGACTTAGAGGTAATGATCAGTCAACTGAAGTTGATATACCAAACAAAGGACCTAAGCTATCTTTGTATATGAAGAAGATACTGTAAATGCTTGCCTTGTTTAAGGATTTTTGGTAGATCAAGTTCTAAGGGCGAAGAATGCATAGGCAGACGATTTAACAAAAAATGGCTAGCTCAAGGGGAGCACCAGAAACATGAATTGTCCCTGTCGAATATCAAGAAAAGCAAAGTATTAAAAAGGAGACATCCGAGCAAGGGAAAGAGTTGCTTGTTATGACAAGATCTCAGGTTAAGTCTTAGAGGGGAAAAGAAATAGAAAGTGATCAAGAGTTAACAGAAGAAAGGATGGGACAACCCAGCCCAAAAGGCACACATGATGGTACATGGATGTCACCTATTGTTGAGTATTTAGTTAAAGGGGCATTACCATTCGATAAAGGAGAAGCAATAAAAATCAAGAGATAGACTCCAACCATTATTATGGTAGACGAAATCCTCTATAAGAAGGGATATGCTCTGCAATATCTTAGGTATGTGAGCATGAATGATGGGATAAGACTAATGGCTAAAGCACATGAAGGGTTTTCTGGTGACCATTCAAGTGGAACAAAGCTTGCGAAGAAAATAATGAGGCAAGGGTTTTATTGGCCAAATATGGTGAGCCAAGCCATAGACTATGTGAAAAGATGCGAGAAATGCTAGAAATTTTCAAAGATGCCCAAGTTGCCTACAAGTCAATTAACTCTAATCGCAAGTCCATGGCCTTTTGATGTATGAGGAATTTATTTGATCGGTCCATTGCCGATTTCAAAAGAAGGAGCTAAATATGTCGTAGTGGCCATCGACTATTTTACCAAATGGGTTTGAAACTGAACCACTTCCAAAAATCACTTCTAGGAAAGTATTGAGATTTCTTATTAAGAATATCATAACCAGGTTAGGGATCCCTCAGAAGATAATTTACGACAACGGAATCTCGTCGTTAATTTGGAAAAAAATTAGATACTTATCATTCGTTGGAGGCATTACGCAATTTGAAAGCGAAGATTTCTCCTGATTCTGCCACAAAAATGGGATTATTAAAAGTTTTTCATCCGTCGCACATCCAAAAGCTAATGAAGCAGTTGAGGCCGATAATAAAACCATAAAAAACATTCTAAAAAAGCGACTGAATAAAGCGAAAATAAATTGGGTAGAAGAGCTAGCATTAGTGCTTTGGACCTATCGAACATCTGCTAAAACGGCAATGGGACATACTCCATTTTCTTTGACATACGGGTGTGAGACAATGCTATCAATCGAGATTGAAATACCCTCACATTGAAGGATTTACTATTCATTTGATAAGAATCAGGAATTGATGAAAGAATCACTGGACTTAATACGTGAGTTAAGAGATGAAGCGGTGGTATGAACCGTCGAACATCAGAGGAGAATCTCTAAATATTACAACTCAAGGGTAAGAGCTCGGTCATTTCAAGAGGGGGATTTGGTACTCTGTAGCTTAATGGCCAATACTAAGAATCTTGCAGATGGACTCCGAGGACCAAACTGGGAAGGCCAGTAATCATTTGCAAAGTAATCCCCTCGTGAGCCTACAAATTATGTCATCCAGATGGTAATATGGTGCCTAGAACATGGAATGTTAAACATTTAAGACCATATTTTCCAAAGACTAATTAATAAAGAGCTTCTTTTTGTAAAGAGGAAAATCTACATGATTGGAAGTGAAATGCTCCTCAATTTTGGATACTACCTAAGACGGTAGAGAAGCCTCTGTCTTCACCAAGATGGCCAGGGAAGAGCACTTCCTGGAGGGAGGGCGGGTAAGCCTTTAGCTACACCATGAGATGGCCAATTAAAGCACCGGACAAGCCCTTGGCCATGCCTCTGGTCAGGTCATGGAACCTCTTGGAGGGAGGACAGAGTAAGCCTTTATCCATGCCATAAGAGGCTAGGTTAAAGCGCCGAACAAGCCCCTGTCCACGCTGTAAAAGGGCCAAGGCAGGGCGCCTCCTGGAGGAAGGTCGGGTAAGTTCTTGGTTCTAGCCTCTAAGATGAGCTAACCAAGAGCACCGGACTATAATGGACTAAGATGTCCAAGCCCAAGAAGAGGTGCAATCAACAATGGGCTGAGATGTCCAAGCCCAAGGGAAGGCTCAATAAATAATGGACTAAGACGTCCAGGCCCTAGAGGAGGCACATTCAGTAGAGTACTAAGATGTCCAAGCCCGGGAAAAGGCTTATCAAATCATGAACTAAGATGTTCAAGCTCGATAAAAAGCATATTCGATCATGTACTAAGTTGTCCTAGCTCAAAACGCAACTAATCAGATTATTTCTATGTATTCAAAAACTGAAGGGTTTAAAGGAGCGGAATAGAACTCCTCTTGTTATTACCCCAAACTGGGTTTCGGGACTCTTGCTTCTAAACTTCAACTATTAATTCCCAAATAAGGGTTCAAGTCTTTCTTATGTGAAATTCATCATCTAACACCCGAAACTGGGTTTTAGGCCTTTATCAATCGCTAACTTGTTATGCTCGAATTTGGGTATTGAGACTGCAACTTATCTAAATCCTAATCTGGGTATGGATCTGTGGATTCCTACTCATCACAAATGCCCGAATCTGTGCCGCGAGATTCCCATATATGAATTTCAACATCTAATACCCGAACCTGGTTTTCGAGATTTTATCAATCGCCATCTTTATTAAGCCCAAGCCAGGGTATGAGAACATCGTCTATCACTATAATTCATAATACTTGAACTTGGGTTTCGGGATTAATATCTGATTTTTCCTAAATACCCTCATCTAGGTCCGTGGCATCGTATGAAGATGATTTTCATGAATTTCTAGTTGTTCAAAATATGCGCCAATACGGGCAAGGAGTTTCTATTTTTACAACCATCTACTTACACAAATATGTGCCCTAGTCTGGGACGAAGATTCTTTTTGCAAAGAGGATTTACTCACATATGTCATGATCTGGACTGAAAGCTCAAAAAGAGAATCGTTCTACTAATTCTCATTTAGTTGGCCATAAAAAGTTGAATCCGAGTTTAGAAATGCCATATATGAAACTATTTTTAGGATATTGTTATATGGATTATGGATATCACATTATCAATCTCTAAACATCATAAGTTAATATCCAAATCTGGATTATATTTTATGGTTGATATAATGTAATTGAATCTGTTGCAGGCAACCGAAAATTTCAAACTGGTTTTCTTAATGTCAAAGTTAAAAGTTGGAGTTTATGAATTCCAAATGATGCTTATCAGGCAAAAAGGACATCAATATGCTGATCAACTATTAAACATACATGTAAGAATTATAGTAACAACAGTGCTTTTAACTTTGAATTTTGTAGGAAATGTAAAATCATGAAGAGTGAGAAAGCTATGAAAACTTTGCCCTAAAGAACAAAAGCTTCTTCCATACAAGGGGTGGGGAAATATTTACCATAAAATCCACATGGAAGCATAAGTATGAAAGAAGGATAACGAAATTGAAGTTCCGATGAAAAGTATGTCCAAGTCATCATGAAAGACATAAAAAGGATATTTTGAAAGTCCAACTACTTATACGGTGCAAAGGCCTTTGACCTAGATGAAAACAAATAGAACCTTCCGCCACAACCAACCTTTCGACGCAGATGAGAAAGCAATATTGACTTCATAACCCCTTTCGAAAGCTATCAGTAGTGTTACCTTAACTACACATCAAACCTTTCGAAGTCAAAGGATTCACCCCAAAGTGACCTTTTCGAAAGCATAGCAAGCCTTTCGAACCGGTTAAGACACATCCATGATACCTCTCAATAAGGTCGAAAGGTGCTATGAAGAAAGCAATACTCAGAAGTTAGCAAAGGCAAAGGAATAAAAGAAAACCTTTCAACAACATTGAAGAGAAATACAGCCTCAACAATGTTCAAGAGGAGTACAAGCCTTTCATCAATGTCGAAGGGTTCGCAAAAGGATATAAAAGGAAAACCTTTCGACAAAGTCAAAGGTTCATGAAGGCATAAGAATAGAAAAATTATCAACAAGGTCGAAAGGTTTATGATAGCACATGAAGGTCAAACCTTTCGACAAAGAGAAAAGTTCATAAAAAGGGAAAACCATTCGATGAGGTTGGAGGGTTCGTAACAGCATATGAAAGAAGACCTTTCGACCCGGTCGAAGGCAAGGAAGCGAAGAGACAAACCAAGAATCACAAGAGATTCATAACCTTACCATGAAGTAGAAAGGTTTAAGGCGGCATATAAAAGGGGACCTTTTGACCCAGTCAAAAGCAGAGGCGCGGCAGGGGACTAACCTTCATCTATAAATAAGACCCAAGGGGTCCAGTTTTAGGGGCCGAATTCTAGATACCAAATTCATTTTATTTTCTCTACTTTCATAGTAATAATTGTACTTAGAAGAAACCCTAAATTGAAATGAGGAGAAAGCTCAACTTCTTGTAACTCATTTTGGATAATGAATAAAATGGAGATGGCTTGTTCATAATGGATATTGGCAGTAAGGAAGATCATCAAGATCATTAGCTAGAATAATGATCAATTGCACATAATTTCTACCTTTTTCTCATAATCTCTTTTAATTTGCTATATATGAGATCAACTTAGATGTTTCCAATCGAATCACTTCATCATCGAAACCTATACTTAATAGGGAAAATAAAAGTGATGATAAGGTGTCGAATATGTGTAATGCATGACTTATGGAGATATCTAAGTTGATCTTATATAAGGAAAAATAAAATGGGTTGAAGACTAATAAGTTGGGACTGCTTCAAAGGGTAGAATACCTTTCAACTTAGTTGAAAGGTTTACTTCCGAAAGGAATCCTAGTTCATGTGTCTACAACCATTCAAAACCGAATTCTTTCGAGGGGGAATCCATTCTTTTTGACATCAGCGATCCCTTTAAAGGGATTCCATGAAAGGAACATTATCCCAAGGGGATGAAAGCAATCATAATTTACAAATCGGACACACATTTCCTTTAAGTAAAGTCGAAAGGTTTCAAACGTCAACTTTCGATATGATCAAAAAAAATGGAAGTCATCATCGATATCTGCTCTCTAACTCCCAGAGAAGATGGAACTCAACAAAGTGATGATTCTGAGGGTTAAATGATTGTGAATTACTTCAACCCAATTGAAAGGTTAAAATGGCGTTGACACACCTTTCGACAAGGTCGAAAGGTTTAGCAACTTACTTCAATTCTAACCTAGTTGAAAGGTTAGAGTGATCTTGTTAATAATCTTTCGACAAGGTCAGAAGGTCCGAAAATTACCTCTATTCCAACCTAGTCGAAGGGTTGGAGTGATCGCGTTTTAAACCTTTCAACAGGGTCGAATGGTTTAACAATTTAATATATCATCAACCTGGTCGAAAGGTTGAAGAAGCTCCATTAAATCTTTCGATAAGGTCGGAAGGTATGGAAGTTCACTATTCCTTTCACCCAAGCCAATTTGATTAAGATACACATTCAGAGGCAAGAATCATCTCAACCACGTGATTATATTCAAATAAAATTATCTTACAAAAGCATTGGGGATGTTGACAAGATTTCTTGTAAACACCAGTGATAGAGAAGCTAGCTTGCTGCTTGATTCTAACAGCATGAAAACCTAGAGCATATTTTCAAGTATATCTGATCAGGGTATTGACCAATTTCCCCTTAAAGCAAGTTTTCAGTAAATTAGAAACTTCAGGAAGGTTGGTAAAATGGGCAATCGAGCTCGGCCAATATGATATAGAATTTCAACCGCGAGCCGTAATCATAGGACAGACATTAGCAGATTTCGTTAATGAATGCACTAACTTCATTAAAGAGTAATTGAAGAAGGAAAGGGATTACACTACAAGAACTCCTACCTTTACCTACCAATATACCTACCAATAAATATGGGTAGGTAAAGATAACCTTTATCTACCAATATTCAATGGTATGATTTAATGGTAGGTAAATGTTGCCAATATTATAACATTTGGAAGGATGATTATCCAATAAATATGAGTAAGTAAAAAGTGTTACCTATGCATATACTAGAGGAAAAGTTTTTTGCAATTGGCGCCTATATTTCCCTCCTATCATTTTAACTTTTTGTTGAAAATGACGCTGAGTTGTGTGAAGATGTGTCAAGAAAAATCCTATGCTAGCAATTTCATTTTTGGAATGAAGATTCGTTTGCATATCCTAGCAATGTTCCTTGTAAAATCAATTATTTATTAATTATTATTTCGAGATATGAAATAATTAGCAATTAATAGTTAATAAACAGTAATTAAATTTTAAATAATTAATATAAATATTCAATAATCATTTATTAATAACTAATCATGTATTAATAATTTTTCATATATTACAATTTTTTTTCCAAACATTTGACTATTAAAATGTAAGCGTTGCATTTTTTCTAAAAAGTTTCACGATTTCATACCAAAATGTCATCATCCAAAATGGATAAAACATATTCTTTGTAGTTTATTAGAGAAACACAATCCGTACCATCTCCTCCAGCTACAGATCTAGACATTAATTTTAAATCAAATCTAACTGTGCAAATCTAAATCCATGTACACTACCAAAAATAAGAGTATTAGAGGCACTTAATTAAGGGGAAAATAAGATAATTGCCCCTAATATTGTAAATTTAGAGGCAAAATAAGATAATCCATTCTATTATATATAAAATTAAATATTTGACCTATTGTATCCTCCATTCTCAATTAACCTCAATTAAAATACTACTCTCTCACTGATTCGAGTTACATTCTTGCAGTTGTCCCCTTTAATTTTTATTCGGTCACTCCATTATCACCAAAACCTTCCCCTTCTTTTCTAAATTCTTCATGTTTCCATAATTGTCTATTTCTTCCCCTAATCGTTTGTCTATTTCTTTCCCTAATCGTTTTTTTCTTTCACTAGTTGTTTATCCCTTTATTTTCAAAATTAGCATTAATACAACCGTATTATTTCTTATTCATTATTGTTCTTTTATTTTTCTTTCATGTTATATTGTTTCTCTTCACCTTCTCCATAACATTTCATGTCGCCTATCAACCATCAGTTCTTTTCCACCATTTTAGCTTCACGAATTTAGGTCTTGAAAACTAATTCCCCTTTCATATCCTCTCATCAAGGCCATTCTCAAATTATTATACCATTTCAACCTAAGATCACCGAACTCTATTTTGCAATTACCCTAGATCTATTTTCAAACATAGAGCTTCATCCATTCAGTACACTCCATAAGGTATATTTTGCCAATTCATTTTGAATAAATTATTTAGTTGAATCAAACTTTATTCTTAGGTTTTTGTTTTCAATTTTTTTGTTGTATATTAGATTGTATGTTTATTATCAAAACAAATTATATGTAGTGCTTTCTTTAGGTTCCTTTCTAATTGCTATTTTAGACAAATAACATAATTTAATTTTAGAGTTTTTCGCCTATAGAATAAATTATATCCTCCATTCTCAATTAACCTCAGTTGAAATACTACACTCGTTGATTTAAGTTACACTTTTGTAGTTGTCACCTTTAATTTTATTCAACCACTCTATATCACCAAACCCTTCCCCTTCTTTTCTAAACATATTTAGGTTTCTTTCCCTAATCATTTGTTTCTTTCCCTGATCATTTGTTTATTTCTTTCCCTAATCATTTTTTCTTTCCCTAATCATTTTTTTTATTTCTTTCCCTAATTGTTTGTTTATTACCCTAATTGTTTGTCCTTTCATTTTCAAAACCAGCGTTAATACAACTATTATCCCTTAGTCATTATTGTCCTTTTATTTTTCTTTCATGTTATATTGTTTCTCTTCACCTCCTCTGTAACATTTCATGTCGCCTATCAACCATCAGTTCTCCTCCACCATTTTAGCTTCATCAATTTAGGTCATGAAAACTAATTCCCCTTTCCTATCCTCTCATTAAGGCCATTATTATACCCTTTCAACCTGAGATCATTGAACTCTACCTCGCAATTACCCCAGTTCTATTTTCAAACCTAAAGATTCATCCCTTAAGTACACTCCATAAGGTATATTTTTCCAATTCATTTGGAGTAAATTATTTAGTTGAATCAAACTTTATTCTCAGGGTTTTAGTTTTCAATTTTTTTTTTGTATATTAGATTGTGTTTATTATCAAAACAAATTATGTGTAATGCTTTCTTTAGGTTCCTTTCTAATTGTTATTTTAGACAAATAACCTAATTTAATTTTAGTCATTTTCGCTGGTAGAATAAATTCTTTGTTTTATTCTTTTATATTTTCATATAAGGTGAAGAAAAGTTAAAGAGTACCTTGCGTAATGAAATTAATTTGAGCAGTGTGATGCAACGGAACCGATCATATTCTTTGGAATAGTCTAGCGTTAATCATCTTTATTATTTAATTCAATGTATTATGTTGGCACATTGAATACTTCTCTACATGGACTTTAAGAAAAGTTGATTAGTTGATTGGAAATAAGTAAGGTTAACAAATATTGAAGGTTTTTAAAATATGTTCTAGCATTGGAAGTTAATGTGACTGGTCTAGAAAATATATTGTAGCATTGCAAGTTAATGTAACTTAATGGGACATTTTGAAATGAGAATGGAGCACATGAACATGGATGATGATCAAGATCCATTTGTTTGTAAGAATTTTAATATGAAAGATTAGGCTTCTCTACCAAGAAAATTGCATAATTTGGCCTTAATAATTTTTTGAATGTAAGGTGTAACAACCCATAATTTTAGCAAATATTTTAAATAAAATTTATTTGAAAACTTTGATTTTAAATAATTTAAAAATTGAAAATTTGGAATTTTATAATATATGTAACGACTCGTATTTTACGTATCGAAAGATCGTAGAACTGTTGTCATTAGGTCGTTAGTGTTGATAAGTCGTTTATAATTTAAGTTGTTTGGAGCTTAAGTCGTCCAGAGATGGGTCGTCCAGGGTTGGGTCGTGTTGTAGCATAAGTCGGTGGAGCGACCTAAGGAAAGTGAATGGCTTAAGGAGGTGAGCGACTTAAGAGATTAGATGACTTAGAGGAGTTAGTGGTAGTGGTTGCCGACTTAAGGAATGAGACCGACTTATAGGGGTGGCCGACCTAAGGGAACTAACGACTTAAGGGTTAACGGCTTAAGTTGGTAAGCGACTTAAGGAGTTCTCGTGTTGAGGCTTAGGTCGTGTGTTGGATTAGGTCGTGAACGAGTTAAGGTTAGGTCGGCTATGCCGTGTTATAGTTAGGTCGTTCGAGCGACTTAAGGCAATAGGTTGAGTCGTTGAGTCGTCTCCTGCGTTGAGTCGTTGAGTCGTCTCCTGTGTTGAGTCGTTGAGTCGTCCAAACGACTTAGGACTTAGGTAGAAATGCGGCAGTGTGTTAGGTCGCGTAACGGGTTGAGTCGTAAGTCGCACATTAGTGTTAAGGCTTGGGTCGCTGGGTCGTTGAGCCGTTGTGTGTGTTAAGTCGCTATAGTAGTTAGGTCGCGACTTTTGGTAAGTCGTTAAGTCATCCAAACGGCTTAGGTAGGAACGTGCGTATGTGTTGGGTCGGCTTCATGGTTAGGTCGTAGGTCGTGTGGAGTTTTAGGTCGTTGGTTCGACAATGTTGTTAAGTCATGAGTCGCATGAGGCTTGAGTTGGTAGGCCGTGGGGTTGATGAGTCGTAAGTCGTGGGGCCTTGTTGAGTCGTGACCGACTTAAGGGGGCGAACGACTTAAGGGTTTGGCCTATAAATACACGGCCTTATCTCACTTTTTGGGATCTGGATTTTGAGGCGAGGAAGTGCTGCTATTTTGAGGGCTCGACTATAACACTTCTTCACTTCTTTTCTCCACTTTAATCTTGTGCTTCCATCCATCTAAATCGAAGATCCAAGAGCTTAGATTGAAGATCTCCATGCATTGAAGAGAGATTTCATCGTTTGAAGCGGAGTTTTGGCGGATCGAGCTAGATCCTTTGCTGTCCAGATCTAAAGTTAGTTGCTTTTGAGGTGTTTAGGTGATTCGGTGAGTGGTGGTTATCTCTCACACGGACCCAAAGGAGTATATTGGATCGGTGGCTTGTTTGTGTGTTGAAGATAGTGATTTCATGCATTTTTCTTAAGTCTACATGTAGATCCATCGTTCATAAAGTTTTGATATCCACTTTACTACATGTTAACTTATGCTAGTTCATTCATCAAGATATTACATAGAATTCATGCTTGTTAGAATTGGACTCTTTATTTACGAAATTGCCATTATTGTTATAACTGTTTATTTAGATCTTGTTTGAATGATTGATTACTTGGATTAATGATTTATTTGATTGATTAGTTGATTAGTGATTGACTTGGACAAGTATGGTCGAAGATGATTCAAAAGCTAAGTGGAAAGGCTCTTGAATAAGGAAAGCAGCCCGTGGCATATGAAGCGGATGAAAAAGCTCATATGGATAGATTTGATGAGGATGTTGAGATGGGACTTTGCTATGATGCGATGAGGCAAAGCATGACGTTGAGATGGGACTTTGCTATGATGCGATGAAGCAAAGCATGATATGAGATAGCCTTGGTTTAATCCAGACGGGATCATCTCAAGCATGTTGATAACTCGGTGATATGGTTCGAGTTTGTGGATAATGGTTGGCTTGAGAGGCGCTTGAGCTAGTATGGAAATAGTCGTCGAAGAGGATGACTAGAAGGCTGAGATCTCATCGTTGTTTAAGGTTCTAGCATGCTCAAGCAAGAGTACGCTGGGCAGATTCGGTAGTCCCAAGATTAATAGTTAATGGTCTAGTACTCTGGGCAGATTCGATAGTCCTAGGCACGGGTCACGATGACGTGCGGAGTTATGTCTAGAACCGGGGTTACCATTAGCCCTTGACGGACGGATGAAAGAATGAGCCGGTCATTCAATTAACGGTGATATCGAGGCAATGATAACAGTGATAGCCAGAGTCATGAATGTTTAGATGTTTGGTTGTATCGTCACTTGGTCTCAAGAGCGATGTTTTGTGTGTGCTTATCTGATCTTGGTTTAGGCCTTGGGGGTTCGTACGTGGAAAACATCGACCTTGACTCGAGTGATAATTGCTTTACTTTAATTGTCTGCTTTGCTATGTTTGTTTCTGCTTAGTGTGTCTGGGGGCTATCACTGTAGAAAGAGGTGGAGTGGGATGGTTGGGTTCCTATTCGTTTTTACCCTTTATGCTCTTTTGTTATGTTTGATAGTTGATTTACTGCTCACTAGGACTTTTGTCTGACTCAAGGTTTTATGTTCAACTCTTATTACCTTGGGTTGTTCATCCGTTTTGGGATGGGCAGACTAGGTAGCAGGTGACAGGTGCTGTTCTTAGTGACCAACGATGCTGATGACGAAGACGAGCTGGAGGCTTTTGCATATTGTTTTTCTTACTATATGTACTGGATGTTCCGCTGTTTTTATGATTATCTGATGTTATGTAATGAGGCTTGATGTATTGACTATTCAGATGTTTGTATCAAATTATTTTGTAGTGTATGATGAGATTCTGTTCTATGGGGCTTCACTATGTAAACTTTTCTATTGTATTTTATCCTTGCGCTGTGAGTAATACGATAGACTCCGCTGTTTTTACCTTACCTTGATGATCGTCCATGGCTGCCGGGCACGCCTTTCAGCGCACTATCTCCTTGTTTAAGTGCAGGAGTCATGGGCGGTCGTCACATTTGGTATCAGAGCTTTGGTTAATCGATTTTAGCCAACGCTCGCTGACGTAACTACGTATGAGAGACGTAATTGTATTTTGATGGATGATTACTATATATAATATAGTAGCTTAGAAGGATTTGAACTCCTTATGCAGTTGTTTCTCAGGGTATATTAATCATTTTCTTATAGATATTAGGAATGAGTCGAAGAGGGAGACCAGCTGCTAGGGAAGGCCGTGCTGTTGAGGGGGCTGCTGATTATGCTTCTATGTTCGAGGCTATGATGACTTCGATCATGAGAAGGATGCCAGCTCCGGGGCCAACGGTAGATGTTGGAGTTCAAGTTCAAACTCCAAAACAGGTGGATTTTTCTAAGCTGTGTAAAGACTATACTGCTCTTGGAGGAAAGGTTTTCTTGGGAACAGAATCAACCATTGAAGTCCAGAGATGGATTGATGTTTGTAGAAGGATCTTTGGTGATTTGGGAATTGAGGATGCAACTAAGAGGAAGCTTGCATCAAGACAGCTTCAAGGGAGAGCTTCTGATTGGTGGAACTCTATCACCGTTAATACTCCAGAGGAAGAAATTACTTGGGAGCAATTCCAAGCTAGATTTGAGGCTAAGTTCATTTCTATAGCTCAGAAATCTGTTCTGTTCAAGAAGTTTGTGGAGCTCAAGAAAGGTGGAAGACCAGTTCTTGAGTATGTTTCGGAGTATGAAGCCTTGTCCGAGTATGCTCGGTCGTATATTGAATCTCCTTATCAGAAGAATGAGAAGTTTGTGATAGGTTTGGACACTTATCTTAGGAGACAGTTGGTGGATCATCTGGACGATCCATTTGAGAAGCTTGGGGAGAAAGCTCTCAGGCACGAGAATCTGTTTCCTAAGGAAGGATTTGTTGTTGCTGTGACTAAGGAGGAATTAAACCACAACAGGGTGGAAACAAGAAGAGAAAGCAGCAGCAGCAGCAGAAGGGTAAGGATGTCCAGAAGAAGCCGAAGGGTGAAGAGACCTACTACAATTATCAGCAGAAGGGTCATTTGTCTAGAGATTGTAAGAATCCGAGAGTGCCGGTGAAGTGCCACAACTGTGACAAGCTGGGGCATATCAGGAGGAATTGTCCGAAACCGAGGAAGGGCAAACAGATTGTGCAAGCTTATGCTTTGGGGGCTGTGCCATCGTCTTCGAAAGCTCCTACTACCGAAGAGAAAGGAAAGGGTGTGGTGGTTCAAGGTACTCTTTCCATTTGTGGTGTTCCAGTTAGAGTTTTATTTGATACTGGGGCGTCGCACTCCTTTGTTTGTAGTGAACTTGTAGGCCAGTTGGGTTTGGAGCCGGATATTGTTGATAGACCATTGGTTGTGACTAATCCAGTTGGGGGTTCGTCTTGTTTGTGTATGATATGTCGTGGTCTGGTTGTATCGAGTCATGATTGCTCTTTTGTTTGTGATTGTTTTGTTCTGAACTTTACGGAGTTCGGAATTATTTTGGGTATGGACTGGCTTAGGAAGTATGCGGCAAGGGTTGATTGTAAGAGGCTGGAGGTGACAGTCGAGAATTTGGAGGGGCGAAGGGTTGTGATACGATGTAAGCATGAAGAAGGCGTCTTCATAAGCTTCATGTATTCGCTAGTTGTTCCACGGGATGGACTGTCATCGGTGCCTATTGTGAATGGATTTGAGGATGTCTTTGACGAGATCAAAGGGTTACCGCCGTATAGAGAGATCGAGTTTCGTATCGATCTAGTTGAAGGAGCCAGACCTGTTGTGATGCCTCTTAGGCGAATGGCACCTAGGGAACAGCAAGAGTTGAAGGTGCAAGTTGATGACCTTTTACAGAAAGGATTCATTCGGCGTAGTGTGTCCGAATGGGGTGCACCAGTTGTGTTTGCAACCAAAGCGGATGATCGTTGAGGTTGTGTGTGGATTATCGTGAGCTGAATAAAGTGACTAAGAAGAACAAGTATCCATTGCCGAGAATAGATGACTTGTTTGATCAGCTTCATGAAGCTAAGAAGTTTTCTCAGATGGATTTGGCAATGGGATTTCACAAGTTGAGAGTGGCAAAGGATAGTGTGTCGAAGACTGCTTTTAGGACACCATCCGGTTTCTATGAGTGGCTGGTAATGCCGTTTGGATTGACCAATGCACCAGCATATTTTGTGGATCTTATGAATAGAGTGTTCAGAGATCAGTTGAACAAGTTCGTACTTGTGTTCGTGGATGATATTCCGATTTATTCCAGAACTGAAGAAGAGCACAAGACGCACTTGCGTATTGTTTTGGAAATCTTGCGAAAACAACAGCTGAGGGCTAAGTTTTCGAAGTGTCACTTCTGGAAGAGTGAAGTGAGGTTCTTAGGCCATATTATCTCTGGAAATGGAATAGTGGTTGATCCCGCCAAGGTGGCAGCAATCCAGGATTGGGTTAGACCTAAGAATGCATCTGATGAGAAGTTTTCTTGGATTAGCAGGATACTATCGTCGATTTATCAAAGACTTTTCCAAGATAGCTGCACCATTAACAGGATTGACGAAAAAGAACCAAGTATTCAGATGGGATGCTAAGTGTGAACAAGCTTTCGGAATCCTGAAAGAGCGACTGACAAGTGCTCCTGTTTTGACTATTCCAAGTGAAAATGATGAGATGGTGGTATACACCGATGCATGTGGTACTGGACTTGGAGCAGTGCTAATGCAGAAGGATAAAGTTGTTGCGTATGCAAGTCGACAACTGAAGCCGCATGAAAAGAATTATCCGACTCATGATTTGGAGTTAGCGGCAATTGTATTTGCTCTGAAGATGTGGAGACATTATCTTTTGGGAGTTCGATTCGAGTTGTTTACAGATCATAAGTCATTGAAGTATCTTTTCTCACAAAAGGATTTGAATCTTCGACAGCAACGATGGCTAGAGTTTTTAGCATCATATGATTTTGGTATAGCCTATACTCCGGGAAAGGGTAACGCAGTGGCAGATGCGTTAAGTCGAAGACATGCAGGATTGGGAGCCATGTTTTCAGAATGGAAGAGTCTCGAGTTTTTGGCTGGATTGGATTTCAGGCCTAGATGTGAATTGGAACCTGAGATGTTGGAAAACTTATTGATAAGACCTACTCTTGTGGAAAGGATTGGCGAGAGCCAAAAGTGGGACGATAAGCTTGTCAAGATTATCCGTGATTTGGAATCGGGGTTGGACCCAGAGAAGGATAAAGGATTTGAGGTCGATCGAGAGGGTTGGCTTCGGAAACAAGGACGACTAGTTGTTCCCGATATAGATGAATTGAGAAATGAAGTTCTAAAGGAGAGTCATCACTCGAAGTTGACAATTCATCCAGGTGGAAATAAGATGTATCGGGATATGAAGAGAACATATTACTGGGAAGGTATGAAGAAGGATGTTGGAAATTTTATTTCCAAATGCATGAACTGCCAGTTGGTAAAAGCCGAGCAGAAGAAGCCCAGTGGATTGCTTCAGCCATTAGAAGTTCCTACATGGAAGTGGGAGCAAATATCGATGGATTTTATCGATGGACTACCTAGAACCAGAGCAGGAAATGAAGGAATTTGGGTCATCGTAGATCGATTGACTAAGAGAGCAAGAATTATTCATGCTCGATCAACTAGGACTGCATCGAAATTGGATGAGCTGTATGTTAAGTGGATAGTTCGATTCCATGGTATTCCGAATAGTATAGTGAGCGATCGAGACCCATTGTTCACTAGTGGATTTTTGAAGAGCGTCCAGGAAGTTTTGGGAACCGAGTTGCGTTTGAGTATAGCTTATCACCCTCAAATAGATGGCCAGACCGAGAGAGTCAACCGAGTTTTGGAAGATCTCCTCAGAGCATGTGTTTTGGACTTCGGAGGATCATGGGAAGATTATCTTCATTTGGTGGAATTCTCGTATAATAACAGTTACCAGTCAAGTATTGGTACGGCACTATATGAGGCATTGTATGGAAGACCGTGTAACTCTCCGACATGTTGGTTGGAAACAGGAGAAAAGTTGATACTTGGGCCAGAAATGATTCAACAGACTACGGATTGTATAGAGATCATTCGGCAACGAATGAAGGCAGCCCAAGACCGTCAGAAAAGTTATGCCGATAAGCGTCGCAAGGATTTGGAATTCGACGTAGGTGATATGGTTTTTGTGAAGATTTCTCCACTGAAGAATGTTATTCGATTCGGGAAGAAAGGGAAATTGACTCCGAGATTTGTTGGACCATTCCCGATCATCGAGCGAATTGGAAAGCTCGCATATAAATTGGAGTTACCAGAAAAGATTTCGGGTGTGCACAATGTTTTTCACGTATCGTATCTACGGAGGTATGTGCACGACCCAAGTACAGTGGTCTCTGCTGATAGCTATGAAGATTTGGAAGTTGATCCAGTTGTTAGAAGACCTCGTAAACCGCTTCGTGTTGTGGAAACTGACACGAAACAGCTTAGGAGGAAGGTAGTCAGGTTGCTCAAGGTACAATGGAGTGATGATGTTAACGACTGTACATGGGAGGAGGAAGAGAGGATGAAGGCAGCTCATCCTGAACTCTTCGAGGTATGGCCCTAAGGTGTCGTGGCATCTCATGAAATTGTAACTTGTTCTAGTCTTAGAATTCTGCATGCTAGGCTAGTAATTGGATGCATGGTTTGTTGATTGCTATGGATGGTAGGCATGCAGAATAGTTTTGGTTGCTCTAGTTTGTTTGGAATTTCGGGGGCGAAATTCCTAAAGGGGAGAGAATGTAACGACCCGTATTTTACGTATCGAAAGATCCGAGAACTGTTGTCATTAGGTCGTTAGTGTTGATAAGTCGTTTATAATTTAAGTTGTTTGGAGCTTAAGTCGTCTAGAGATGAGTCGTCCAGGGTTGGGTCGTGTTGTAGCATAAGTCGGTGGAGCAACCTAAGGAAAGTGAACGTCTTAAGTAGGTGAGCGACTTAAGAGATTAGACGACTTAGAGGAGTTAGTGGTAGTGGTTGCCGACTTAAGGAATGAGACCGACTTATAGGGGTGGCCGACCTAAGGGAACTAACGACTTAAGGGTTAACGGCTTAAGTTGGTAAGCGACTTAAGGAGTTCTCGTGTTGAGGCTTAGGTCGTGTGTTGGATTAGGTCGTGAACGAGTTAAGGTTAGGTCGGCTATGCCGTGTTATAGTTAGGTCGTTCGAGCGACTTAAGGCAATAGGTTGAGTCCTTGAGTCGTCTCCTGTGTTGAGTCGTTGAGTCGTCTCCTGTGTTGAGTCGTTGAGTCGTCCAAACGACTTAGGACTTAGGTAGAAATGCGGCAGTGTGTTAGGTCGCGTAACGGGTTAAGTCGTAAGTCACGCATTAGTGTTAAGGCTTGGGTCACTGGGTCGTTGAGCCGTTGTGTGTGTTAAGTCGCTATAGTAGTTAGGTCGCGACTTTTGTTAAGTCATTAAGTCGTCCAAACGGCTTAGGTAGGAACGTGCGTATGTGTTGGGTCGGCTTCATGGTTAGGTCGTAGGTCGTGGGGAGTTTTAGGTCGTTGGGTCGGCAATGTTGTTAAGTCGTGAGTCGCATGAGGCTTGAGTCGGTAGGCCGTGGGGTTGATGAGTCGTAAGTCGTGGGGCTTTGTTAAGTCGTGACCGACTTAAGGGGGCGAACGACTTAAGGGTTTGGCCTATAAATACACGGCCTTATCTCACTTTTTGGGATCCGGATTTTGAAGCGAGGAAGTGCTGCTATTTTAAGGGCTCGACTACAACACTTCTTCACTTCTTTTCTCCACTTTAATCTTGTGCTTCCATCCATCTAAATCGAAGATCCAAGAGCTTAGATTGAAGATCTCCATCCATTGAAGAGAGATTTCATCGTTTGTAGAGGAGTTTTGGCGGATCGAGCTAGATCCTTTGCTGTCCAGATCTGAAGTTAGTTGCTTTTGAGGTGTTTAGGTGATTCGGTGAGTGGTGGTCATCTCTCACACGGACCCAAAGGAGTATATTGGATCGGTGGCTTGTTTGTGTGTTGAAGATAGTGATTTCATGCATTTTTCTTAAGTCTGCATGTAGATCCATCGTTCATAAAGTTTTGATATCCACTTTACTACATGTTAACTTATGCTAGTTCAATCATCAAGATATTACTTAGAATTCATGCTTGTTAGAATTGGACTCTTTATTTACGAAATTGCCATTATTGTTATAACTGTTTATTTAGATCTTGTTTGAATGATTGATTACTTGGATTAATGATTTATTTGATTGATTAGTTGATTAGTGATTGATTTGGACAAGTATGGTCGAATATGATTCAAAAGCTAAGTGGAAAGGCTCTTGAATAAGGAAAGCTTCCCGTGGCAAATGAAGCGGATGAAAAAGCTCATATGGATAGATTTGATGATGATGTTGAGATGGGACTTTGCTATGATGCGATGAGGCAAAGCATGACGTTGAGATGGGACTTTGCTATGATGCGATGAAGCAAAGCATGATATGACATAGCCTTGGTTTAATCCAGACGGGATCATCCCAAGCATGTTGATAACTCGGTGATATGGTTAGAGTTTGTGGATAATGGTTGGCTTGAGAGGCGCTTGAGCTAGTATGGAAATAGTCGTCGAGGAGGATGACTAGAAGGCTGAGATCTCATCGTTGTTGAAGGTTGTAGCATGCTCAAAGCAAGAGTGCGCTGGGCAGATTCGATAGTCCCAAGACTAATAGTTAATGGTCTAGTACTCTGGGCAGATTCGATAGTCCGAGGCACGGGTCACGATGACGTGCGGAGTTATGTCTAGAACCGGGGTTACCATTAGCCCTTGACGGACGGATGAAAGAATGAGCCGGTCATTCAATTAACGGTGATATCGAGGCAATGATAACAGTGATAGCCAGAGTCATGTATGTTTAGATGTTTGGTTGTATCGTCACTCGGTCTCAAGAGCGATGTTTTGTGGGTGCTTATCTGATCTTGGTTTAGGCCTTGGGGGTTTGTACTTGGAAAACATCGACCTTGATTCGAGTGATAATTGCTTTAATTTAATTGTCTGCTTTGCTATGTTTGTTTCTGCTTAGTGTGTCTGGGGGCTATCACTGTAGAAAGAGGTGGAGTGGGATGGTTGGGTTCCTATTCCTTTTTACCCTTTATGCTCTTTTGGTATGTTTGATAGTTGATTTACTACTCACTAGGACTTTTGTCTGACTCAAGGTTTTATGTTCAACTCTTATTACCTTGGGCTGTTCATCCGTTTTGGGATGGGCAGACTAGCTAGCAGGTGACAGGTGCTGTTCTTAGTGACCAACGATGCTGATGACGAAGGCGAGCTGGAGGCTTTTGCATATTGTTTTTCTTACTATATGTACTGGATATTCCGCTGTTTGTATGATTATCTGATGTTATGTAGTGAGGCTTGATGTATTGACTATTCAGATGTTTGTATCAAATTGTTTTGTAGTGTATGATGAGATTCTGTTCTATGGGGCTTCACTATGTAAACTTTTCTATTGTATTTTATCCCTGCGCTGTGAGTAATACGATAGACTCTGCTGTTTTTACCTTACCTTGATGATCGTCCATGGCTGTCGGGCACGCCTTTCAGCGCACTATCTCCTTATTTAAGTGCAGGAGTCATGGGCGGTCGTCACATTTGGTATCAGAGCTTTGGTTAATCGATTTTAGCCAACGCTCGCTGACGTAACTACGTATGAGAGACGTAATTGTATTTTGATGGATGATTACTATATATAATATAGTAGCTTAGAAGAATTTGAACTCCTTATGCAGTTGTTTCTCAGGGTATATTAATCATTTTCTTATAGATATTAGTAATGAGTCGAAGAGGGAGACCAGCTGCTAGGGAAGGCCGTGCTGTTGAGGGGGCTGTTGATTATGCTTCTATGTTCGAGGCTATGATGACTTCGATCATGAGAAGGATGCCAGCTCCGGGGCCAACGGTAGATGTTGGAGTTCAATTTCAAAATCCAAAACAGGTGGATTTTTCTAAGCTGTGTAAAGACTATACTGCTCTTGGAGGAAAGGTTTTCTTGGGAACAGAATCAACCATTGAAGTCCAGAGATAGATTGATGCTTGTAGAAGGATCTTTGGTGATTTGGGAATTGAGGATGCAACTAAGAGGAAGCTTGCATCAAGACAGCTTCAAGGGAGAGCTTCTGATTGGTGGAACTCTATCACCATTGATACTCCAGAGGAAGAAATTACTTGGGAGCAATTCCAAGCTAGATTTGAGGCTAAGTTCATTTCTACAGCTCAGAAATCTGTTCTGTTCAAGAAGTTTGTGGAGCTCAAGAAAGGTGGAAGACCAGTTCTTGAGTATGTTTCGGAGTTTGAAGTCTTGTCCAAGTATGCTCGGTCGTATATTGAATCTCCTTATCAGAAGAATGAGAAGTTTGTGATAGGTTTGGACACTTATCTTGGGAGACAGTTGGTGGATCATCTGGACGATCCATTTGAGAAGCTTGTGGAGAAAGCTCTCAGGCACGAGAATCTGTTTTCTAAGGAAGGATCTGTTGTTGCTGTGACTAAGGAGGAATTAAACCACAACAGGGTGGAAACAAGAAGAGAAAGCAGCAGCAGCAGAAGGGTAAGGATGGCCAGAAGAAGCCGAAGGCTAAAGAGATCTGCTACAATTGTCAGCAGAAGGGTCATTTGTCTAGAGATTGTAAGAATCCGAGAGTGCCGGTGAAGTGCCAAAACTGTGACAAGCTGGGGCATATCAGGAGGAATTGTCCGGAACCGAGGAAGGGCAAACAGATTGTGCAAGCTTATGCTTTGGGGGCTGTGCCATCGTCTTCGAAAGCTCCTACTACCGAAGAGAAAGGAAAGGGTGTGGTGGTTCAAGGTACTCTTTCCATTTGTGGTGTTCCAGTTAGAGTGTTATTTGATACTGGGGCGTCGCACTCCTTTGTTTGTAGTGAACTTGTAGGCCAGTTGGGTTTGGAGCCGGATATTGTTGATAGACCATTGGTTGTGACTAATCCAGTTGGGGGTTCGTCTTGTTTGTGTATGATATGCCGTGGTCTGGTTGTATCGAGTCATGATTGCTCTTTTGTTTGTGATTGTTTTGTTCTGAACTTTACGGAGTTCGGAATTATTTTGGGTATGGACTGGCTTAGGAAGTATGCGGCAAGGGTTGATTGTAAGAGGCTGGAGGTGACAGTCGAGAATTTGGAGGGGCGAAGGGTTGTGATACGATGTAAGCATGAAGAAGGCGTCTTCATAAGCTTCATGTATTCGCTAGTTGTTCCACGGGATGGACTGTCATCGGTGCCTATTGTGAATGGATTTGAGGATGTCTTTGACGAGATCAAAGGGTTACCGCCGCATAGAGAGATCGAGTTTCGTATCGATCTAGTTGAAGGAGCCAGACCTGTTGTGATGCCTCTTAGGCGAATGGCACCTAGGGAACAACAAGAGTTGAAGGTGCAAGTTGATGACCTTTTACAGAAAGGATTCATTCGGCGTAGTGTGTCCGAATGGGGTGCACCAGTTGTGTTTGCAACCAAAGCGGATGATCGTTGAGGTTGTGTGTGGATTATCGTGTGCTGAATAAAGTGACTAAGAAGAACAAGTATCCATTGTCGAGAATAGATGACTTGTTTGATCAGCTTCACGAAGCTAAGAAGTTTTCTCAGATGGATTTGGTAACGGGATTTCACAAGTTGAGAGTGGCAAAGGATAGTGTGCCGAAGACTGCTTTTAGGACACCATCCGGTTTCTATGAGTGGCTGGTAATGCCGTTTGGATTGACCAATGCACCAGCATATTTTATGGATCTTATGAATAGAGTGTTCAGACATCAGTTGAACAAGTTCGTACTTGTGTTCGTGGATGATATTCTGATTTATTCCAGAACTGAAGAAGAGCACAAGACGCACTTGCGTATTGTTTTGGAAATCTTGCGAAAACAACAGCTGAGGGCTAAGTTTTCGAAGTGTCACTTCTGGAAGAGTGAAGTGAGGTTCTTAGGCCATATTATCTCTGGAAATGGAATAGCGGTTGATCCCGCCAAGGTGGCAGCAATCCAGGATTGGGTTAGACCTAAGAATGCATCTGATGTGAGAAGTTTTCTTGGATTAGCAGGATACTATCGTCGATTTATCAAAGACTTTTCCAAGATAGCTGCACCATTAACAGGATTGACGAAAAAGAACCAAGTATTCAGATGGGATGCTAAGTGTGAACAAGCTTTCGGAATCCTGAAAGAGCGACTGACAAGTGCTCCTGTTTTGACTATTCCAAGTGAAAATGATGAGATGGTGGTTTACACCGATGCATGTGGTACTGGACTTGGAGCAGTGCTAAAGCAGAAGGATAAAGTTGTTGCGTATGCAAGTCGACAACTGAAGCCGCATGAAAAGAATTATCCGACTCATGATTTGGAGTTAGCGGCAATTGTATTTGCTCTGAAGATGTGGAGACATTATCTTTTGGGAGTTCGATTCGAGTTGTTTACAGATCACAAGTCATCGAAGTATCTTTTCTCCCAAAAGGATTTGAATCTTCGACAGCAACGATGGCTAGAGGTTTTAGCATCATATGATTTTGGTATAGCCTATACTCTGGGAAAGGGTAACGCAGTGGCAGATGCATTAAGTCGAAGACATGCAGGATTGGGAGCCATGTTTTCAGAATGGAAGAGTCTCGAGTTTTTGGCTGGATTGGATTTCAGGCCTAGATGTGAATTGGAACCTGAGATGTTGGAAAACTTATCGATAAGACCTACTCTTGTGGAAAGGATTGGCGAGAGCCAAAAGCGGGACGATAAGCTTGTCAAGATTATCCGTGATTTGGAATCGGGGTTGGACCCAGAGAAGGTTAAAGGATTTGAGGTCGATCGAGAGGGTTGGCTTCGGAAACAAGGACGACTAGTTGTTCCCGATATAGATGAATTGAGAAATGAAGTTCTAAAGGAGAGTCATCACTCGAAGTTGACAATTCATCTAGGTGGAAATAAGATGTATCGGGATATGAAAAGAACATATTACTGGGAAGGTATGAAGAAGGATGTTGGAAATTTTATTTCCAAATGCATGAACTGCCAGTTGGTAAAAGCCGAGCAGAAGAAGCCCAGTGGATTGCTTCAGCCATTAGAAGTTCCTACATGGAAGTGGGAGCAAATATCGATGGATTTTATCGATGGACTACCTAGAAACAGAGCAGGAAATGAACGGATTTGGGTCATCGTAGATCGATTGACTAAGAGTGCAAGATTTATTCATGCTCGATCAACTAGGACTACATCGAAATTGGCTGAGTTGTATGTTAAGTGGATAGTTCGATTCCATGGTATTCCGAATAGTATAGTGAGCGATCGAGACCCATTGTTCACTAGTGGATTTTGGAAGAGCGTCCAGGAAGTTTTGGGAACCGAGTTGTGTTTGAGTACAGCTTATCACCCTCAAACAGATGGCCAGACCGAGAGAGTCAACCGAGTTTTGGAAGATCTCCTCAGAGCATGTGTTTTGGACTTCGGAGGATCATGAGAAGATTATCTTCATTTGGTGGAATTCTCGTATAATAACAGTTACCAGTCAAGTATTGGTATGGCACCATATGAGGCATTGTATGGAAGACCGTGTAACTCTCCGACATGTTGGTTGGAAACAGGAGAAAAGTTGATACTTGGGCCAGAAATGATTCAACAGACTACGGATTGTATAGAGATCATTCGGCAACGAATGAAGGCAGCCCAAGACCGTCAGAAAAGTTATGCCGATAAGCGTCGCAAGGATTTGGAATTCGACGTAGGTGATATGGTTTTTGTGAAGATTTCTCCACTGAAGAATGTTATTCGATTCGGGAAGAAAGGGAAATTGACTCCGAGATTTGTTGGACCATTCCCGATCATCGAGCGAATTGGAAAGCTCGCATATAAATTGGAGTTACCAGAAAAGATTTAGGGTGTGCACAATGTTTTTCACGTATCGTATCTACGGAGGTATGTGCACGACCCAAGTACAGTGGTCTCTGCTGATAGCTATGAAGATTTGGAAGTTGATCCAGTTGTTAGAAGACCTCGTAAACCGCTTCGTGTTGTGGAAACTGACACGAAACAGCCTAGGAGGAAGGTAGTCAGGTTGCTCAAGGTACAATGGAGTGATGATGTTAACGACTGTACATGGGAGGAGGAAGAGAGGATGAAGGCAGCTCATCCAGAACTCTTCGAGGTATGGCCCTAAGGTGTCGTGGCATCTCATGAAATTGTAACTTGTTCTAGTCTTAGAATTCTGCATGCTAGGCTAGTAATTGGATGCATGGTTTGTTGATTGCTATGGATGGTAGGCATGCATAATAGTTTTGGTTGCTCTAGTTTGTTTGGAATTTCGGAGGCGAAATTCGTAAAGGGGAGAGAATGTAACGACCCGTATTTTACGTATCGAAAGATCGTAGAACTATTGTCATTAGGTCGTTAGTGTTGATAAGTCGTTTAGAATTTAAGTTGTTTGGAGCTTAAGTCGTCTAGAGATGAGTCGTCCAGGGTTGGGTCGTGTTGTAGCATAAGTCGGTAGAGCGACCTAAGGAAAGTGAACGGCTTAAGTAGGTGAGCGACTTAAGAGATTAGACGACTTAGAGGAGTTAGTGGTAGTGGTTGCCGACTTAAGGAATGAGACCGACTAATAGGGGTGGCCGACCTAAGGGAACTAACGACTTAAGGGTTAACGGCTTAAGTTGGTAAGCGACTTAAGGAGTTCTCGTGTTGAGGCTTAGGTCGTGTGTTGGATTAGGTCATGAACGAGTTAAGGTTAGGTCGGCTATGTTGTGTTATAGTTAGGTCGTTCGAGCGACTTAAGGCAATAGGTTGAGTCGTTGAGTCGTCTCCTGTGTTGAGTCGTTGAGTCGTCCAAACGACTTAGGACTTAGGTAGAAATGCGGCAGTGTGTTAGGTCGCGTAACGGGTTAAGTCGTAAGTCACGCATTAGTGTTAAGGCTTGGGTCGCTGGGTCGTTGAGCCGTTGTGTGTGTTAAGTCGCTATAGTAGTTAGGTCGCGACTTTTGTTAAGTCGTTAAGTCGTCCAAACGGCTTTGGTAGGAACGTGCGTATGTGTTGGATCGGCTTCATGGTTAGGTCGTAGGTCGTGGGGAGTTTTAGGTCGTTGGGTCGGCAATGTTGTTAAGTCGTGAGTCGCATGAGGCTTGAGTCGGTAGGCCGTGGGGTTGATGAGTCGTAAGTCGTGGGGCTTTGTTAAGTCGTGACCGACTTAAGGGGGCGAACGACTTAAGGGTTTGGCCTATAAATACACGGCCTTATCTCACTTTTTGGGATCCGAATTTTGAAGCGAGGAAGTGCTGCTATTTTAAGGGCTCGACTACAACACTTCTTCACTTCTTTTCTCCACTTTAATCTTGTGCTTCCATTCATCTAAATCGAAGATCCAAGATCTAGATTGAAGATCTCCATCCATTGAAGAGAGATTTCATCGTTTTTAGAGGAGTTTTGGCGGATCGAGCTAGATCCTTTGCTGTCCAGATCTGAAGTTAGTTGCTTTTGAGGTGTTTAGGTGATTCGGTGAGTGGTGGTCTTCTCTCACACGGACCCAAAGGAGTATATTGGATCGGTGGCTTGTTTGTGTGTTGAAGATAGTGATTTCATGCATTTTTCTTAAGTCTGCATGTAGATCCATCGTTCATAAAGTTTTGATATCCACTTTACTACATGTTAACTTATGCTAGTTCAATCATCAAGATATTACTTAGAATTCATGCTTGTTAGAATTGGACTCTTTATTTACGAAATTGCCATTATTGTTATAACTGTTTATTTAGATCTTGTTTGAATGATTGATTACTTGGATTAATGATTTATTTGATTGATTAGTTGATTAGTGATCGATTTGGACAAGTATGGTCGAATATGATTCAAAAGCTAAGTGGAAAGGCTCTTGAATAAGGAAAGCTTCCCGTGGCAAATGAAGCGGATGAAAAAGCTCATATGGATAGATTTGATGATGATGTTGAGATGGGACTTTGCTATGATGCAATGAGGCAAAGCATGACGTTGAGATGGGACTTTGCTATGATGCGATGAAGCAAAGCATGATATGACATAGCCTTGGTTTAATCCAGACGGGATCATCCCAAGCATGTTGATAACTCGGTGATATGGTTAGAGTTTGTAGATAATGGTTGGCTTGAGAGGCGCTTGAGCTAGCATGGAAATAGTCGTCGAGGAGGATGACTAGAAGGCTGAGATCTCATCGTTGTTGAAGGTTCTAGCATGCTCAAAGCAAGAGTACGCTAGGCAGATTCGATAGTCCCAAGACTAATAGTTAATGGTCTAGTACTATGGGCAGATTCGATAGTCCGAGGCACGGGTCACGATGACGTGCGGAGTTATGTCTAGAACCGGGGTTACCATTAGCCCTTGACGGACGGATGAAAGAATGAGCCGGTCATTCAATTAACGGTGATATCGAGGCAATGATAACAGTGATAGCCAGAGTCATGGATGTTTGGATGTTTGGTTGTATCGTCACTCGGTCTCAAGAGCGATGTTTGTGGGTGCTTATCTGATCTTGGTTTAGGCCTTGGGGGTTTGTACTTGGAAAACATCGACCTTGACTCGAGTGATAATTGCTTTACTTTAATTGTATGCTTTGCTATGTTTGTTTCTGCTTAGTGTGTCTGGAGGCTATCACTGTAGAAAGAGGTGGAGTGGGATGGTTGGGTTCCTATTCCTTTTTACCCTTTATGCTCTTTTGGTATGTTTGATAGTTGATTTACTACTCACTAGGACTTTTGTTTGACTCAAGGTTTTATGTTCAACTCTTATTACCTTGGGCTGTTCATCCGTTTTGGGATGGGCAGACTAGGTAGCAGGTGACAGGTGCTGTTCTTAGTGACCAACGATGCTGATGACGAAGACGAGCTGGAGGATTTTGCATATTGTTTTTCTTACTATATGTACTGGATGTTCCGCTGTTTGTATGATTCTCTAAGTGTTATGTAGTGAGGCTTGATGTATTGACTATTCAGATGTTTGTATCAAATTGTTTTGTAGTGTATGATGAGATTATGTTCTATGGGGCTTCACTATGTATACTTTTCTATTGTATTTTATCCATGCGCTGTGAGTAATACGATAGAATCCGCTGTTTTTACCTTACCTTGATGATCGTCCATGGCTGTTGGGCAAGCCTTTCAGCGCATATCTCCTTGTTTAAGTGCAGGAGTCATGGGTGGTCGTCACAATATAATTTTGGGATTTGTTTAGAATTATTTTTCCAAATATAATAAAATAAAGATTTTTATGAAATTTAAATTTTTGGTCAACTTTGGTAAAAGTTTGACTTTCGGTTGAAAATTTTAAATTTGAATTTTAAATTTTTATTCTTTTCTTTGATGCTGAATTTGATTCTAACATTCTCTATGCTTTTCGTTTCGTTAAATTCTGTTTTATACTTTTCAAATCTGCAAAGTCCAGCGTTTTACACGCAATTATTTCCGTATTTTATTTCTCCTATTTTTATTTGGGTTTTGGGCTAGATTTGGCTTGTTATTGTTTGTTAGGCTTTAGTTAATGGGCTAATATTCCTAATAGACATTTATTTTGTCTATTCATTTTGTAAAGTCACCTTTTCAGAAGTTTGTACGTACAAAACTTCTCATTTCTTTTTCTTTCTCATTTTCTTTCTTCTACACAAAATATTATATTAAGTTCTCTTCTTCCTTTTCCAATTTTTCTTTTTTTTTCTTCCTTCCTCTGCCTAATTTCAGCCTAAACTATTGCCATAGCCGACCTTCTTCTTGCCTCCACCACCAAGTTGATCGGCCATCATCGCCATAGGCCGAACCCTCACCATCATCAACCCACAGCCGTGACCATCATAGCTATGGCCGAACCACACGCTTGCAAAAAAACCCTAGCCGACCCTTATTTTTCTCCTTTCTTTCCTATTTGCCTCGGCATCACCTCCTCCTTGCCTAGCCTTGACCAGTCCCTTTCCCTAGCCGTGACTTTATAGTTCCCTTAACCGGATTTGTATAATGGCCGAACCAAACTCCATAGTGGCCAAACCCAAAGTGGCTAAGGCCGAACCCAAATGCCACTTCCCTTACCTTTTTGCCTTCAATGCCTTGCCATCCCCTTGTATTCACCATAGCGGTGCTTTATAGCTATCCTAGCATCATGGCTGAGCCCACTTGTGTTTTGACTAGCCTATGTGCTTTGTGTTTTATTTATTTTTCATGTATGATTATTTACTTATATATTTTTATTTTATTTTGTTGATTCTAAGATTTGGATTTGGGTTCTACTTCCCCTCAAGCTTGATTCGTGTTTGTCGTGCCTTTTCGGAGTTGTCTTGTTGTTTGAATCGTCATCTCTAGCCAAAGAAGTTGAGTTCATCACTCTCGACTACGTACTTGTATTTTAGAGAATCGATGACATATGAAACTGTAGTGATATGTATATGATGTTAGTGATCTCATATATGCCTGTGACATGATATCATGTGATGTTATCACCTGATGTTATACCCATTACCACATTATGTTATACCTGTTTTATCACATGACATGATATGCTATGTTATTCTGTTCATTTTATATTTTTTTCTCACACTGCAAGTTCCCTCACTATGGGTTGAAATGATACATACCCAAACGGACTTTAGAATAGGGAAAAATCCTTATGAGCTGAAATGATAGGCACAAGCGATTTTTATTTGACTTGGGATTGCGGGTTTGAAAAGATAAAACCCAGGATTTTATATATTACAGATTGAAATCATACATATCCGTGTCACTTGACCTAGGTTAGAAAATATTGTACAGACCTGTGGTTAGTTGTAAATAGTTTTCTAAAAATTATTAAGTATTTTAAATTTTTAAAATATGTGAAATTTTAACTTAAATTTGTTTTAAGTGATACATACATACATACATACATACATACATATATATATACATACATACATACATACATACATACATATATATATATATATATATATTTATTGGTTTTCTATAAGTTAAAATTTCATAAGTTAAAAATTTGATAAGTTAATAAATGGTGTTAAATTGTGATTTAAGATTTTATTTATAATTTAATCTAACTTAAAATTTTAATTTGATGGAATTTTTAAATCTAACCTAGTAATATAAATATTTATTTATGAAATGGTTATTTAAAACAAAATAATAGTTCTTTACAAAAATAAATTTAGGTTAAAATGTACTTTAACCTAATATGGGAACATACAGTTTTATTGGATATTTTAGTAATAAATTTTATACTAAAATCGTAGTTTCAAATATATCCAAATAAATAATTTTGTATAACAAAATAGATTTCATATTATAACTATGATAAAAATTGAAGACATTATGTTTTAAACATGTTATACTAGGATTTGTAGCATTTTCAAAATGCTATGCTATTTTAGGTGATATTTTTTAAAATGCTATGCTATCTTTGGTTATGTTTCTAAAATGCTACTATTTCTAAAGATGTAACATTTTCGAAATGCTACTATATATAAGGGTAAAATTTTCAAAGTGCTATGTTTTCTAAATATCACATTTTTCAAAGTGTTATAACTAAGTGTATAGATTGGAAATGTTACGACTTTGGAAAAATGAATATCATTTTGAAAGAATAATAGCGTCGGATTTAAATGGTTTTTAGATGAATATGTTTGATTTGAAAATGTAAACCATTTGAAATAAATAACCATGTGTTATAATAACGGTTGATTGTTAAAGAGATTGGGATCGGATATTGTCATACTCTCTGCCAATACTGAAAACCACTTTAACAACCATGTACGCGGTGGAGATTCCAGAATGAAGTAGGATGGTGGTGACGATCCTATATGAGGTATAAACGTGGACTCAACTCTTGTGAGTTGGCGTAAGGTGGCTAAAACAGGAGCAATCGAAGGACCAAGTGAGTTAGCTCCTCCGATCGAACACACTCCTTCGTATGCCATTTTATTACTTTGTGATTGATTTGGTGCGCACATTTGATTTTTTTGGGAGTGTGGCTCGAGGTGGGCAGCAGTGGCTGTTAGGCATTACCACCAGCCTGGAAGTGTAATTGGTATATCTACCTGGAATTTCCTAGTTGTGCTGTGTCACCTACCCTAGCGCTCCTTATACGAGTTTGATTTGTGTCGTACCTATGGAGTATTCTATGGTAGTCTTTCGATCTAGAGCTATTACAGTACTGTATAGACTATTGGCACTATAAATGTGTTAAGGTGGAAAATGTAAAGCCTTAACGCTATTTTAATAGTTTATTTTACTTTAGACATTATTATAATAGCGTATATTACTACATAGTAGATAGTTTAATGGATCCTTAAAGGATGGGCGATCCCAAGCATCCTGTAAGTTACTTGTGTATTTCTATTATAGTTCACTTGAGTTGATTTACATTTTATAAGTATGTATGTCCTGACTCGAGTGTTTTGTGTTTTGCTTTACGCTCGGGTCAGCCTGAGTATCATCTTTGGATTCATCTTCTGGAGCTAGAGATTTGCTGGAAATTTATCTATCTATCTATCTAGTTGTCTATCTATTTCTATTTCAGTTATTTCATTTCATCCTTTGCTTATGTATTAGTGGACTTATGTATTTGGATTTCTTATTGTATTTGCTTTCAGAATCTGGTATTATGTATTTGTTTTGAGACTACGTATGTAGTAGCTTCATGAACTACTATGGTTATTTATTTCCGCTGCGAGTTATTCTGATATTCTGTGTCTGTAATTGGTTTTATTTGCTCCAAAATATATTAACAATCTATTGTTTTGAATTATTTCAAGTCCGACATGTGTGGTTTTATTGTCGATTTGAATGCTCCAAAATAGTGGGTCGATACATTTGGTATCAGAGCTTTGGTTTTAGGCAAACCTTAGCTCGTGGAGCAAAAACTCATTAGGGATAGGGTAGAAATATCCTAGAATGAGTGAAATCAATCTTAGAATTATTTCTTTGTGAGAGAACGTATTTTTAAATATAAATGATTTTTTAAAGGATTTTAAAATGATTTTTAAAGGATTATTTTAGATATAAACTTTTCTTGTTTTAAAAATCTAATTTTATTTTTAAACTTCCTTCCTATCCTTATCCACCTTGTTAATTAGGTTCTTTGATTAGAATTTCCATTCTAGTTAAATCTTGTCTTTGTTTCTCCTTACCTTTGTCCCAAAATTCATTCTTGATTTTTTAGGATGAGTCGTAGGAATGTCAGGGGTCAGGCTCGTGATGTTGCCCCAGTTCCTGAGCCTGTTGCACCTATTAGATTCACCACTCTTTGTAAGGAGTTCACTCGGCTTGGTGGTACCAAGTTTACTGGATCAGAGAGCATTAAAGAGGCTCAGCAGTGGTTGAAGGGTTTGGAGAGGATTTTCTCAGGACTTGAGATCACCGATGCTCAGAAGCGTCAGTTGGCAACTTGGCAGTTGCAGGAGGCAGCCCTGGGTTGGTGGGAGTCTGTTATGGCTCACATTATCGAGGCTAATATTTCTTGGGAGAAGTTTAGGTATCATCTTGTTTCGGTTCATGAGTTTGGTTCATTTTTCTCTTTTTGAAATCTTTCTTATGTTTCGGTGTCGTGCTTCAGGGATGCTTTTGTGGCTAAGTGGATGCCCGGAGCAGGGAAGTCTCAACTGTGCAGGCAGTTTATGGATCTTAAGCAGGGAGACATGTCATTTTCTGAGTATGAGCGGAAGTTCAATGAACTTTCCAAGTTTGGTCCTAGCCTGATTGACACCCCTCTTAAGAAGAACGAGAAATTTATAGCTGGAGCTCGCCCAGAGATTATGATCGTCTCATTTCTCATGTGCATACCCCCTTCACTGGATTGATGGATATAGCCATTAGATATGAGAATCCTACTTCTAAGGATCCTTTTGTTGCCCGTGCTCCTTCATCTCAACCTTCCTCTGGTAGCCTAAGAAGAGGAAGCCTAACTTTCATCAGAAGAATAAGAATTGGAATAAAACTCCAGGTTTGGGATCTTTTTCTTCTCAGAGGCAGCCTATCGACCTATCTTCCATCACTTGCTTCAAGTGTGATCAATAAGGAGACTATGCCAATAGTTGCCCTACTTTAGTTGGTGCTGTTGTTCCTCCAGCTCAGTTGACTAGGCATGATCTCTTCCATATTTTCCTGCAGCCTAGCTACTTCAGGAAGGATTGTCCTACTCAATAGAAGGGCAAGCCATCTGGTATCTTTGTTGTTACCTCTGCCACTCCACCTGCTCCACCTGCTCCTAGTGATACACAAGGTACTCTCCTGGGCACCTTTTCTCTGTTAAATTTTCTTGTTCGTGTTTTATTTGATACTGGAGCTTCCTATAGTTTTATTTCTGTGAATCTTTGTGATAAGTTTGAGCATCTACTTTCTCCTGAGTATGCTTTTGTACCTTTGTGTGTTAAAAATCCTATTGGAGGTCCCTCGAACCTTAGTAGGATTTGTAGAAGGGTGAAACTCTTCTATTCTGGTTATCGTTTTTCTAGTGATTTCTATGTTCTGGGTTTTGATGTTTTTGATATACTGCTTGGAGGAGATTGGATGAAGAATCATGAAGCCGTTATCTCTTGTAAAACCCGAACTGTTTCTCTTATTGGTGATAAGGGTGATTCTTTGGTTATTTAGTGCCGCATGCCTCAGGATTATGCTGGCAGCTTTATTTATTCTCTTGATTCTTCTCCTGGTGATCTTGATTCAACTCCTGTGGTCAAACTCTATCCCGATGTATTTGGTGAAATCACTTCTTTACCTCCTAAGCAGGAAAACGAATTCCATATTGATCTTATTCTTGGAGTTCGACCTATAGTTCTTCCTCCCAGAAGAATGGCACCTGTGAGAAGGTTGAGTTAAGGAAGTAAATTGAGGACTTGTTCTCCAAGGGTCTGATCAGACCAAGCCATTCCGAATGGGGAGCAGCTGTGGTTTTCGTCACTAAGTCTAATGGTTCTTTGAGGATGTGTGTTGATTATAAGGAGATGAACATGCTCATTATGAAAAACATATATCCTATGGCTCATATCAATGATATGTTTGATCAGCCCTATGGAGCTACTGTTTTCTCTCAGCTTGATCTTGCCACAGGTTTCCACCAGCTCAGATTTGCCGAGGAAAGTATTCCCAAGACTACTTTACATACTGAGAATTGTTTTGTATGAATGGTTAGTTATGCCTTTTGGTTTTACTAATGTCCCAGCTTTCTTTTTTGATCTTATGAATCGTGTTTTTCGTGATGTTCTTAACAAATTTGTTCTAGTCTTCGTCGATGACATTCATGTCTTCTCTAAGTCAAGGGAAAAACATGAGTCGCAACTGAATTTTGTTCTGGAGACTCTTAGGAATCATCAATTGAAGGCTAAATTCTCAAAATCCCATTTCTGGAAGGATGAAGTCTGATTTCTTGGGAATATTGTTTCTAGAAATGGAGTTTCGGTTGATCCAATTAAGATCACTACGATTAATGTAAGTCTTCCTTCTCTTCTCTCTCTATAATTTGATCGTTCTATCTTTCCTGTAGTCCTTATTTCCCCTATTCTGTTGCACGATTGGAAAACTCCTAGGACTCCATCTGATATCTGTAGTTTTTCGGGCTTTGCCGGTTATTATCGGAGATCCATTGAGAATTTTGCTTGGATTACTGCACCTCTCACTGCTTTGACTCGTAAGAATGCAAATTTTATTTGGGATGATAAGTGTGAAGCTGCATTCAATGAGTTAAAGTGCAAGCTTACTTCCGCACCAGTTCTTACCGTTCCAAATGGAAATGAGGGATTAACGGTGTACACTGATGCTAGTTGGGAGGGTTTGGAAGCTGTTCTGATGCAAGATGGGAAGGTCATTGCTTATGTCAGTCGTCAGTTGAAGCCAATGAAGCCAATTATGCAACCCATGATTTGGAGTTGCTGCCGTGGTTTTTGCTTTGAAGCTTCGCATGCATCATATTTTGGGAACTAAGTTTGAGCTCTTTACAGATCATCAGTCTTTGAGGTATATCTTCACCCAGAAGGATTTGTATCAGAGGCATGTTAGGTGGCTTGAGTTCCTTGTTTCTTATGACCTCGACATCAACTATACCGCTGGGAAGGCTAATGTTGTGGCTGATGCTTTGAGTTGGAAGAAGGCGATGTTGTGTTAGCTTGTTGTTTCTTCTTCTCCTCTTTTGGATCATATGATTGCTAAGCAGGATGAGGATATGATTATTAGGTTGATTAAGGAGAATGTTCGTAGCAGGGTTGGTGGTAGTAGTCAGGATGGTAGTGGAGCTCAGATCGATGATAGAGGGATTTTGAGGATTAATAATCGGATTTGTGTCCCAAATGTCGATGGTTTGAGGCAAGAGTTACTTCGGGAAAATCGTCGATCCAGACTTTCTATTCATCCAGGTGTGACAAAGATGTATCAGGATATGAAGAAATTGTATTAGTGGAGGGGTATGAAGCGTGATATCTCCATCTTTGTTAGTAGGTGTGCGACTCAGCAGGTCAAGGCCGATCAACAGAAGACCCCTGGTTATTTGCAGCCTATTGAGGTTCCCAAATGGAAATGGAAACAGGTTTCTATGGATTTTATTGATGGTTTACTGAGGACTAGGAGGGGTAATGAGAGTATTTGGGTTATTGTGGATAGATTGACCAAGTCAGCTCATTTCATTCCGGTCAAGTCTACCCGTTCTGTTTCTAGTTTAGCTAAGATTTATACGAGGGAGATTGTCTGCGTTCATGGTGTACCTGTCAGTATTGTTTGTGATGGAGATCCCATCTTTGCCAGTTAGTTTTGGAGAGCTTTTCAGGAATCTTTAGGTACTCACTTGAATCTGAGCACTGCTTATCATCCGCAGACCGACGGTCAAACGGAAAGGGTGAATCAGATTCTAGAGGATCTTCTTCATGCCCGTGTTCTTGATTATGGAGGATCTTGGGAAGATCATCTCCATCTAGTTGAATTCACCTATAACAACAGTTATCAAGTAAATCTCAAATCTTCTATTTTAATCTTGTCTTAATTCTTTATTTGTCTCATTTCATCTTTGAATCCAGGCTGGTATTGCAATGTCTCCATTTGCTGCTCTTTACAGACGACCTTGCAGATCTCCATCTTACTTGATTGAATCCGGTAATCGTTTGGTTCTTGGTCCTGATACGATTCTGGAGGCTTTTGACAGGGTTGAGGAGATTAAGAGGAATATGAGGAGTGCTCAAGATATGAAGAAGAAGTATGCTGATTGGCGTAGGAGTTTGGAGTTTTCTGTTAGTGATCAGGTTTTCCTTATGGTCTCTCCCTTAAGGAATGTGATTCAGTTTGGTCGGAAAGGAAAGCTTGCACCTGAGTTCATTGGTCCTTTCTGTATCTTAGAGAGGGTTGGTTCTTTAGCTTATCGCCTAGATTTTCCTGAGAAGTTTTCTGGAGCGCATAATGTATTCCAAGTTTCGCATCTCCGTCGGTATCTTCATGATCCAGCTTTGATTGTCCAGCCTTCTGCTCTTGAGAGTTTGGATATTGGGCCAAACCTTACTGTTGAGAGGAAGCCAGTTCGTATTATCGACAGAGGTATGAAGCAGCTGAGAAGGAAATCTATCAACTTGGTCAAAGTGCAGTGGAGTACCGATGATCGGGATTGTACTTGGGAAACGGAGGAGAGCATATGTGCTTCGAATCCGAAATTGTTCGTTTCAGGTACTATTCATTATTCTATCTTTTCTACCTTTGTTTCCGTATCTCGTTCCTTTTCGAGAACGAAAAGTTTTAAGTGGGGGAGAGTGTAACAACTCGTAATTTTAGCAAATATTTTAAATAAAATTTATTTGAAAACATTGGTTTTAAATCATTTAAAAATTGAAAATTGTAATTTTATAATATATTTTTGGGATTTGTTGAGAATTATTTTTCCAAATATAATAAAATAAAGATTTTTCTGAAATTTAAATTTTTGGTCAACTTTGGTCAAAGTTTGACTTTCGGTTGAAAATTTTAAATTTTTATTCTTTTTCTTTGAAGTTAGATTTAATTCTAACATCCTTTATGATTTTCGTTTCGTTAAATTCTGATTTACACTTTTCAAATCTGCAAAGTTTTAACGTTTTACACGCAATTATTTCCCGTATTTTATTTCTCTTATTTTTATTTGGGTTTTGGGCTATATTTGGCTTTTTATTTGTTGTTGGGCTTTGGCTAATGGGCTAATATTCCTAATAGACATTTCTTTATCTATTCATTTTGTAAAGTCACCTTTTCAGAAGTTTGTACGTACAAAACTTCTCATTTCTTTTTCTTTCTCATTTTCTTTCTTCCGCACAAATATTTACAGTATGTTCTCTTCTTCCTTTTCTAATTTTTCTAATTTTTGTTTCTTCCTTCCTCTTCCTTATTTTAGCATAAACTATTTCCATAGCTGACCTTCTCCTTGCCTCCACCACCAAGTTGATCGGCTATCATCTCCATAGGCTGAACCCTCACCATCATCAACCCATAGTCGTGACCATCATAGCCATAGCCGAACCACACCCTTGCAAAAAAAAACCTAGCCGACCATTGTTTTCCTCCTTTCCTTCCTATTTTCCTCGGCCATCACCTCTTCCTTGCCTAGCCATGACCAGTCCCGTCCACAAGCCGTGACTTCATAGTTGCCTTGACCGGATTTGTATAATGGCCGAACCAAACTCCATAGTGGCCGAACCCAAAGTGCCTAGGGCCGAACCCAAATGCCATTTCCCTTACCTTTTTGCCTTCCATGCCTTTCCATCCCCTTGTATTCACCATAGTCGTGCTTTATAGCCATCCTAGCATCATGGCTGAGCACAAACCATAGTGGTCGAGCCTATTCCAATGGTGGCCGAGCCCACTTGTGTTTTGACTAGCCTATTTGCTTTGTGTTTTATTTATTTTTCATGTATGATTATTTACTTATATATATTTTTTATTTTGTTGCTTCTAAGATTTGGATTTGGATTCTACTTTCCCTCAAGCTTGATTCATGTTTGTCATGCCTTTTCGGAGTTGTCTTTTTGTTTGAATTGTCATCTCTAACCAAAGAAGGTGAGTTCATCACTTTCGACTTCGTACTTCTATTTTAGTGAATCGATGCATATGAAACTGTAGTGATTTGTATATGATGTTAGTTATCTCATATATGCCTGTGACATGATATCATATGATGTTATCACCTGATGTTATACCTGTTATCACCTTATGTTATACTGCTTTATCACATGACATGACATGCTATGTTATTCTGTTCATTTTATATTCTGTTCTCAGACTACAAGTTCCCTCACTATGGGTTGAAATGATACATACCCGAACGGACTTTAGAATAGGGAAAAATCGTTATGAGCTGAAATGATAGGCTCAAGCGATTTTTATTTGACTTGGAATTACGGGTTTGAAATGATAAAACCTAGGATTTTATATATTACGGGTAGAAATGGTACATATCCATGTCACTTGACCTAGGTTAGAAAATATTGTACAGACCCGTGGTTAGTTGTAAATAGTTTTCTAAAAATTATTAAGTATTTTGAATTTTTAAAATATGTGAAATTATAACTTAAATTTGTTTTAAGTGATATATATATATATATATATATATATTGGTTTTCTATAAGTTAAAATTTTATAAGTTAAAAATTTTATAAGTTAATAAATGGTTTTAAATTGTAACTTAAGTTTTTATTTACAACTTAATCTAACTTAAAATTTTAATTTGATTTAATTTGATGGAATTTTTAAATCTAACCTAGTAATATAAATATTTATTTATGAAATGGATACTTAAAATAAAATAATAGTTCTTTATAAAAATAAATTTAGGTTAAAATGTACTTTAACCTAATATGGGAAAATACAGTTTTAATTGGATATTTTACTAATAAATTTTATTTACTAAAATCAAATTTTAAAATATATCCAAATAAATAATTTTGTATAGTAAAATAGATTTCATATTATAACTATGATAAAAATTGGAGATATTATGTTTTAAACATGTTATAGTAGGATTTGTAGCATTTCCAAAATGCTATGCTATTTTAGGTGATGTTTTTTAAAAATGCTATGCTATCTTTGGTTATGTTTTTAAAATGATACTATTTCTAAAGATGTAACATTTTCGAAATGCTACTATATATAAGGGTCACATTTTCAAAGTGCTATGTTATCTAAATATCACTTTTTTCAAAGTTTTATAACTAAGTGTATAGATTGGAAATGTTAAAACTTTGGAAAAATGAATATCATTTTGAAAGAATAATGACATCGGATTTAAATGGTTTTTAGATGAATTTGTTTGAGTTGAAAATGTAAACAATTTGAAATAAATAATCACGGGTTATAATAACGGTTGGTTGTTAAAGAGACCGGGATCAGATATTGTCATACTCTCTGCCAATACCGAAAACCACTTTAACAACCGTGTATGCGATGGAGATTCCAGAATGAAGTAGGATGGTGGCAACGATTCTATATAAGGTATATACGTGGACCCAACCCTCATGAGTTGGCGTAAGGTGGCTAAAACAGGAGCAATCGACGGGCTAAGTGAGGTAGCTCCTCCGATCTGACCCACTCCTTCGTATGTCATTCTATTACTTTGTGATTGATTTGGTGTGCCCCTTTGATTTCTTGGGAGTGTGGCTCGAGGTGGGCGGTAGTGGCTGCTATGCGTTACCACCAGCCCGGAAGTGTAATTGGTATATCTATTCTGGCATTGCCTAATTATGCCGTGTTGCCTACCCTAGCGTGCCTTATACGAGTTTGATTTGCGTTGTACCTATGGAGTATCCTTCGGTAGCCTCCCGATCTGGAGGTATTGCGATACTATATAGACTATTGGCACTATAAATGTGTTAAGGTGGAAAATGAAAAGCCTTAACGCTATTTTAAAAGTTTATTTTACTTTAGACAATATTATATTAGTGTATATTACTACATAGTAGATAGTTTAACGGATCCTTAAAGGATGGGCGATCCCAAGCATCCTTTAAGTTATTTGTGCATTTCTATTACAGTTCACTTGAGTTGATTTACATTATATAAGTATGTATGTCTTGACTCGAGTGTTTTGTGTTTTGCCTTATGCTCGAGTCAGCAAAAGTATTAGCTTTAGATTCATCTTCTGGAGCTAGAGATTTACTGGAAATTTATCTATCTATCTAATTGTCTATCTATTTCTATTTCAGTTATTTCATTTCAGCCTTTGCTTATGTATTAGTGGACTTATGTATTTGGATTTCTTTTTATATTTGCTTTCAGACTCTGGTATTATGTATTTGTTTTGAGACTATATATGTAGTAGCTTCATGAACTACTATGGTTATTTATTTCCGCTGCGAGTTATTATGATATTCGGTGTCTGTGATTCTGTGATTGGTTTTATTTGCTCCAAAATATATTAACAATCTATTGTTTTGAATTATTTCAAGTCCGACATGTGTGGTTTTATTGTCGATTTTAATTATCCACAATAGTGGGTCGTTACATAAGGTATTTAAGTCAGTTCGGATAAGTATTAATCACTTGAATATTTTACACTCTATACATAAATATACCGATTAGCCTTTTCTCTATTGTGGCGTATAAGTTGAAAAAAGCGCCCAAGGACTAACTATTGATGTATAGATGGCAAAAGTATCGAGGAACTCTATTGTGCCATGCTCTAGTTTGATATGGTGTATTTTTTAAAGCGAAAATAGGAGATGATAAAGAAAAAAAAGAGTTGCATGTATACAAATAACATAAAGTGGCTTTAATGATTAATTAGATGTGAACCTTTGGTCTGTTATTCTTACCATCTGCTTCAAGAAAGTCTAAGAAATCACACAATGATCATGTACTTACTTACATGTTTCAATCAATTTTCAGTTTTTAGATTAGTATTTCTTTTTATGATTATGATCACACATTTGAAAGTCAATGATTTGCATATATTATCACAAAAGTGGATGTTGAGGTTAAATTCAACATTAACAGGTTGAATAATAGGACGGACCATTTGATATTTGAATAGAAAAGTATTTACATGTTTTTTTTGTTTTTTTCATCCAAGTTTTATTATTAATTTGAAAATACTCGCAAATTTTATATTTAACTTACTAGATGTTCGAGAGCTTTACCATTTGAAATATAATTATTTGTTCGTGTTTTTTTCATAAAAAATGTTTGTTAGTAATTGAAGTAATCAACGTACTGGCTTTATGTGTAGCATTCTTTATTTTTCTAAATGATTTAAACTTAAGAAAAAAAAATCCAATTTTTATAATGGGAAATTCAATTGGAACAAAAATTTGTGAAATAGTCGATGACAAAACAAATATAAACCATTGGAATCCCTTCTGAATTCAACCTTATGGGTAAACCCATCGAGATCCGATAATTAAGGATGTAATGTCAGATTTTGTGTTAGATTTTATGTCTGAATAGCCACTATATTGGATACACTTAATTAATAAAAAGTTAGGTCTTGTTTTAGAATAGACCAACTTGTCACAACTATATGTAAGTGTCAAATAAACATTGAATAAAATTGCAATGAAGTTTTAATACATATATAATCAAATACAAAAAATGCAACTTAAAACAACTGCGCTTCAGTAATGTTTAGACACACGCACACACGCGTGCGCACACACACTTAGTATTCATAGTACATGACAAATGGATCATAAGATGAACAACACGGTGTATTATACTAACCATTTTAAATTATGACAACTCTATAAAAGTCATCATATCACCTTAACTGTAATTATAAATGTTAAAATATTTCAAAATAATATTATATGAATAAGGAAATCGAACTAACAGAAACAACAACACTATTAACATAACAATACGTAGACATGTAATACATTCAATTTTAAGACCTAACATTCTTACAATCATTGTACAATTGACCACAGATCGATGTCCTTACTAGTCTTTTAAGCGGAAGACTCGTTAGAGAGAAGATAGGACCTAGAGTACTAAGTCAGGTAACATACAATCAAATCATTATATTGTAGATCGATATTTTATAAACTGAAATTGATATTTAGATCATATATATGTTTTGTGTAGACGAACACGATAGACTCCCCAACAATCAAATTCCTTGATAAATTCGATATAGAAGGTACAAAAGGCATGTTATAAGAAACGGTTGATAAAATTGGAACAATTAAGATATCAATGGAGAATAGTTCTTATGCATTAGAGTGAGTATGCTGCTCAATTTGCCTTCAAGTATGACTACTATTGCAAAATATTTTCTTGATATGCTAAGCCTAATTATTAGTTGATGATTAATGACGTATTCAATTTTTTTATGATTTTGAAATCGAAGAAAGCACGAGGAGTCTACCAATGTAAATATGTTTTTCACGTGTAGTGTATCGATAACTGGCTCATCAAGCATGCTTCATGTCAATTATGTAGGAGAGACATCCAATTTTTTCAAGTTATTTTCTGTAATTATATATACATGGGCATCAGTTGTTTTTATATATATATATATAAGTGTGAATTTTATGTACACTACATATACATTTGATTGAATATCACAGTGACTACAATTGCTTTGATTTGTTTATTCGGGTTGTCGACATATTAGTTTTATGGATTATAATATTATATATATTTTTCTAGTTTATTTCTAGTATAGAACATATATAAACAACTTTTATTATCTTTTACCTATACGTAACCATTAAATTTGACCAAAATATGAATTGCGTAATAGACCAATAAAATTATGCCACGTGGGCGAATAAATTAACACCACGTGTCCAATAATAATGTGCAACATAGACCAATAAAATGACACCACGTGGAAAATTAGATAACGCCATGTGGACTAATGAAATGATGCCATGTGGCCTAAGAAAAATGATGCAAATGTACTAGTCAAATGATGACACGTGGACAAATCATTGTTTGACACATAGACCAACCACAAGATGACAAGTGGCCGCATTGATGTATGCTATGTTTATGCTACTGTGGCAACCGTGTCAGCAGCCACGTAGGATGACACATCATCAAACACATCAGCTGATGACTCATCGTTTAATTCACAACTTAGTAGGATCCATGGATTTATTTTTACCTTTCGGTATTAAAAAAGTGTAGGTAAAGACTCTTTCCCCACTTATCTTTACTTAATAGTGTCCACCAATTCAATATTGGTAGCTAAAACATATTACCCACCATTAGGCTAGTTTTACCTACACTTATAATTGGTAGGTAAAGACCCCATTTTCTTGTAGTGTTAGAAGCCTATGTGGCAATTGTTCGTTGATGGTGCATCAAATGAATAGGGAGTTGGCATGGGATATGTGATAATAATGCTAGACGGGCACCGCTTACATTATGCCATAAAATTAGGGTTCCCCGCAATGAACAATGTGGCAGGTTATGAGTTTATGGTAGCGAGGCTAACTTTAGCATTGGAAATCAAGATTCCACGAATTCAGATCATTAATGATTCCCAGTTAATGGTAAATCAAATAAAGCAGGGAAATCAAATGAAGCTGATATATCAAACAAAATACTCTAAATTATCTTTATACCTGAAGAAGATATTGAAAATGCTTGCTTTGTTTGAAGACTTTTAAATACATCAAATCCTAAGAGCATAAAACTGACAAGCAGATTCGCTAGCGAAACTAGCCAGTTCAAGGGGAGCCCCAGAAACATTAATTGTTCCAATAGGATATCAAGAAATTCCAAGTATTGAAGAGGAAACATCTGAATAAGGAAAGGAATTATTAGTTTCAACAAGGTCTAAGCTATGCAATAAGGGAAAATGGTGAAGGAAATTGATAGAGAAATATCAAATGAGAAGGATGACCAATCAACAACAAGTAACCCATACGATGAAACTTGGATGTCACCCATCATTGAATATCTTACTAAAGGAATATTCCCCTTGACAAGGGTGAAGCAAGAAAAATCAAGCGACAAGCACCAACTTTTACAATAATGGAAGGGATCCTTTATAAGAAGGGGTATGCGCTTCCCTATATAAGATGCATAAGTCGAAATGATGGAGTAAAATTGATGGCTGAAGCACATGAGAGATTCTATGGGGATCACTCAAATGGAACAAAATCGGTAAAGAAAATAACGAGACAAGGATTTTATTAGCCTCATGTGGTAAGCCAAGCCATCGAGTATGTGAGAAGATGCAAAAAATGTCAGAAATACTCAAAGGCAACCAGATTACCCCCAAGCAAGTTGACTCCAATTACAAGTCCATGGCCCTTTGACATATGGGGAATAGACTTAATTGGCCCATTGCCAATCTCAAAAGGAGGAGCAAAGTATGTCGTAGTCACCATTGACTACTTCACTAAATGGGTTGAAGTGGGACCACTTCCAAAGCTTAATTTTGGCAAGGTACTCAGATTTGTGATCAAAAATATCATAACCGGATTTGGAATTCCCTAAAATACAATTTCTAACAATGGGACACAATTTAAGAGTAAAGAATTCTCGCTTTTGCCACAAGAATGGAATCATTAAGAGCTTTTAATCCATCGCATATCCAAAAGCAAATGGGGTTGTTGAGGCTGCAAACAAAACCATAAAGAAAATTCTGAAAAAGCGGCTAAACAAAGAAAAAGGAAATTGGGTAGAAGAACTACCACTTGTGTTATGGGCTTATCGAACATAACCTAAAATGGCGATGAGACATACTCCATATTCTTTGACATATAGGTATGAGGCGATGTTACCAATTGAGATTGAAATATCCTCACACTGAGGAATCACCTATGCATTCAATATGAATCAAGAACTGAAAAGAGAATCCCTAGATCTGATACATGAATTGAGAGATGAAGTAGCGGTAAGAACCATGGAGTATCAAAGAAGTATTTCCAGATACTACAACTCAAAAGTGAGAACGTGAACATTTCACGATGGAGATCTGCTATTCCGAAGAGTAATGGCGAATACAAGAAACCCCACAGATGGACCCTGGGGAAAAATTGGGAAGGACCCTTAATCATTTGTAAAGTAATCCCCCCACGAACTTACAAGTTATGCCAATCTGACGGCAATATGGTTCCGAGAACAAGGAATGCCGAACATTTGAGACCATATTTTCCAAAGATGAATGAATAAAGCATCCCTTTCTTCAAAAAGGAAAGTCTACATGGTTGGGAGTGAAATACTCCTTAAATTTGGATACTACCTAAGATGGTAGAAAGCCTCTGTCCACGCCGAGTTGGCTGGGGAAGAGACCTTCTGGAGGCAGGTCAGAGTAAGCCTTTAACCATGTCATGCAATGGCCAGGTTAAAGCACCGGACAAGCCCTTGGTCGTGTCTCCAGTCAGGTCAAGCCACCTCCTGGAGGGAGGACGGAGTAAGCCTTTATCCATGCATAATATGGCCAGGGTAAAGCACCGAACATGCCCTTATCCATGCCATGCTATGGCCAGGGTAGGGCACCTCCCGGAGAGTGGATGAAGTAAGCCTTTATCCGCGCCATGCTATGGCCGGGTTAAAGCACCGAACAAGCCCTTGTCCGCGCCACGCTATAGCTTGGGCGCCTCTTGGAGGGAGGTCGGGTAAGTCCTTAGTTCTAGCCTCTAAGATGAGCTAACCAAGAGCACTGGACAGCAATAGACTAAGATGTCCAAGCCCAAGAAGAGGCTCAATAAACAATGGACAAAGACGTCCAAGCCTAAGAAGAGGCTTAACAAACAATGAACTAAGAAGTCCCATCCCAAGAAGAGGCTCAAAAAACAACTGACTAAGATATCCAAGACCAAGAAGAGGCTTAGTAAAATATAGACTAAGATGTCCGAACCTAAGAAGCGGTATATCTCTAATGGAATAAGATTTCCTGGCCCAAGAAGTGGCACGGTAGTTTCTGGACTAAGACGTCTAAACTCGTGAAGCAGCCAATCAGATTACTATTGTACAAGACCTAAAGGGCTATGCATGTCAAAGAAGATAGAACCTAAGAAGTAAAGCAAGACTCCGTCTATTAATACCCGAATCTGGGTTTCGGGACTTCCATTCCTAAAATTCAATTTTTAATACCCAAACATAGGTTACGGGACTTTCATTTCTAAACTTCATCTATTAATACCCAAATTTGGGTTTTGGGTCTTTGTCAATCATTTACGGCCTATATTTTATCCAAATCTGGATTTAAAGATTATCATTCAGCTTCACTTAAACGCCCTAAACTGGGCCGAGGATTCCTATTATGAAGATGATTACTATGGGATACTGGTTATCCCACATATGCCTGAATTTGGGCTAGAGACCCCTATTACAAAGATAATTGTTTAGAATTTCTAATTATTCGATATGTTCACTTATCTGGGTTTTGGATTTTTGACATGGAGGCAACCCAAATCTGGGCTTGAGAGTTCCATTCTAAAAACTACTTCGGAAATCTACTTATTAAGGCCCGAATCTGGGTTCTAGATTTCTTATGTTAATCTGGGTTAGGTTTCATAACCTCCTAAATTGCTATCGAATCTCGAATCTAGAGTATAAAGTGGTAGAGTTGAAGTTGCAACAAACGACAAAATCATCAGCCAGGAATTTCAAACTGGTCTTCTTGATACCCAAATTAGGGTTAATGATTTATAACTCTAAATAATGCTCACCAATATGAAGATGAAGACTTTGGGATCATCATTATCTCTAAAAAAATGTCAAATATATATATATATATATATATATATATATATATATATATATATATATATATCAAAATTAATGGGTTACAAAGGCTCATTTTCAAATGATAGCTTATAGCCCCTATTTACACCCTTGGTTGTTTCCCATAAGAAGTTCAAAGACTACAATTATCATATACATAAATGGATATCGGTTGCAAACCTCATACCTTTATTAAATCAGGATTATAATCAACTAACCGTCTAAATGTAAAGTGCTAATATGTTGACTTATCATGAAGCATGCATAAATATGATGATGATTTAGCCATAGGAAATGTCACTTACTTTGAACTTTGCAGGAAAAATAAAGTTATAAAGAGCAACGAAGATCTGAAATTTCTGTCCTAAAGAAAAAAAGTTCTATCATACGGGGGGGAGGGGGCGCAAAATGTTAGCCTTAAAATCCACTTAGGAGTAGACGTATGAAAGAAGGTTAATGAGAGTATTAGGCTTCGATGGAATTATGAGCAAGGGTTTCGACAAAGGTCACAAGAAGATGTTTCGTAGATATTGAGAAGGTTTTGAAGGAGTCATAGAAAATAGGTGCACTTACCAATAATAAACAGTGTGAAGGCTTTTGATTCAGATGGAAGCAAGACTATTCTTCCGCCTTTTTCAACCTTTTGATGCAGATGGATTCACGTATTCAAAGAATGCCAGGGCGAACTCGATACCACCTGTCGAATGCAAAGAACATCAGCTACTCATATACGCGCCAAGTGTTTCGGAACCAAAGGTTTCGCCTTTATAACAACCCTTTCGAAAGCATACACAAGCCTTTCGAATCGGTCGAAGCCAATGACATCAGGAGAAGGTTCCGCACCAATTAACAGGCATGCATTTGGAAGCTTCCAACTACGTCAAAACCATTGGTGCTTCAATACCTTCAAAGCCCCTATGAAAAACCCTTCGATAAAGTCGAAAGGCTCACATCCTTACTTCCGATGACAACAAGGAAACATGAAGAGAAAGGTGCATTAAAGACCTTTCGGCAATATCGAAAGCAGTTCTAGAGAAAGCGGAGAAAATAATACGAAAGACTTAACAAAGGTGAAAGGTAGAAAAAAGAACCTTTTGACTTAGTCGAAAGGTCTGGAGAAAATAAAGAAAAGCGCAAGCTTAAATTAAAGGACTCGAAAGTGATTCCTTTCGACTGTGTCGAAGGTTGACGAGGCCTTTTGACCAATTCGAAAGGCATGAGGCAGCATATAAAAACGGACCTTTCGACCGGATTGAAGGCATAGGTGCGGAAGGGGGCCGACCTACATCTATAAATAAGACCCAAGTGGTCCAGTTTTGGGGACCGTATTTTGGAATCCTAAACTCATTTCTCTCACTCTAATTTCTTAGCTACATAAAATACTTATAAACCCTAAATCAATTTGGGGAAAAAGCTCATATAATTCTAACTCATTTTAGATTAATAAATATGGAAGGATGGCAGATTCATTAAGGATTTTGAATATGTGGGAGATCACTATGATAATTAGCTAGATTAATGATCCATTGCACATGATTTTATCTTATTCTCTTAACTTTCTTTTGTTTATGCAATATACATGATCAACTTGGATATTCGTATTCGAAACACGTCATCATCCAAACCAATATTAGTCAATAGTTATAAGAAGGGTGATGGTGTTTTAACGTTGATGAATTCATAAATTTAGAAGTATCCAGGCTAATCTTATATAGAATAAATTGAATGAAGCTTAGGCAATTGCAATCTGGACCTGTTTTGAAAGGGACGAAGCTCCTTTTGACCCGGTCGAATGGGGGCATTCCGAAAGGAATCCAGGTTGTAGTTGGCAAGTGAATGTCAAGACTTGATTCATTCGAAAGGGGCTTTACCTTCCACTACATGTTTAACCCTTTCGAAGGGATTCATCAATCAAAGTGGCCGGACCAATGAAATCGAAAGCAGCTATCTCATTTTAAATTAACGTGCATACCTTTCGATGAGGTCGAAAGGTATATACCTTCTGATAGGGTCGAAATGATTAAAACGAGCACTTGGACCTGATCGAAGGCTTTTGTAAATAGCTGACGTCGACTCCTTCAAAAGAAAAGTTTCGATTAAAATGCCTTTTTCTTAGCCTACATTTCAAATTTAACCATCAAATCTGTTGACTTGGTCAATCAGTTCAAAAGGTAGGTTTTGAAAGAAATGATTTCTTTGACTTCTTGATTGTATATGACCTATCTGGATATTCATATAGCATTGGGTATGTTGACAAGTTTTCTTGTTAACAATGGCAAAATAATTAAAAAAGAGAACCAGCATTTTCAATTTTCAATGATTATGTGTAGCCAAAAACTCCATGTGATATATACCTTCCCTAATGATGTAGACCTACCCAATTAAATCTAGACTCCCTTGTAACAATTTCCTAAATCCATAACCACTAAAAATTTCTTACCTCCTACCAGACGTTATAAGCAAAAAATTCCCTTAAGCCAGTTCTACCTAAGGCCCTGTAGGCATTCTTTTCACATCAAGAATGAGTTGTAGAAATTACTAGAAATGTTGGAAGATGGAATCGTCATGCCAATCACAAGTTCTTTTTCCTCTCCAATGGTGATGGTAAGGAAAAAGGATGGTAGTTGGAGATTATGCATTGACTATACAAGCCTCAACAACCAAACCATTAAAACAATTCCCAATTCCCCTAGTTGAAGATTTGTTTGATGAATTGCATGGAGCCAAGTACTTCACCACTCTTGACTTGAAATCTGGGTACCACAAATTAGGATGAATGAAGATGACATTCACAAGACTGCCTTCAAGACTCATGAAGGTCGCTATGAGTTTGTGGTCATGCCATTTGAACTCTCAAATTCTCCATCCACGTTCCTTGCACTCATGAATTAGATTTTCAAGCCCTATTTGAGAAAGTTAGTTTTGGTGTTTTTTGTTGACATATTGATATATAGCCAGACTTGGTCTGAGAACATGTTGCATTTGAAGCTTGCTTTACAGGTCCTTCAAAAACACCAACAAGTCATCAAGCTAACCAAATGCACATTGGCACAAGAAATTATTGCATATATGGGGCATGTTATCCTTATAGAAGGGATCTTAGTGGATGAAAGTAAGGTGTAGGAAATTAAGGAGTGGCCTATTCCCAAAACCATCAAAGCATTAAGAAGCTTCTATGCCTTACCGGATATTATAGAAGATTTATAAAGGTTTATGGAATCATAGCTAGACCTCTTACTGAGCTATTGAAGAAGGACACTTTCAAGTGGAATGATTCAGTAATAGAAGCCATTGAAAGTCTGAAGCAATGCCTCCTCAATCCTCCAATTCTCTCCATGCCTGACTTCAGTAAGGTGTTTGTAGTAGAATGTGATGCTAGTGGAAGTGGTACCAGTGCTATGTTAATCCAAGAATGCCAGCCAATGGCATACTTAAGCAAGGCTTTGCATGGTAGAAACTTGGCATTATCAACCTATGAGAAGGAGTTGCTCACCTTGATACTTGCTACTAGAAAATTATCCCAATATTTGCTGGGGAGACTATTTGTAATAAAGATAGATCACTAAAGTTTCAATCACCTTCTATCACAAAGGTTACACACGGGAATTCAAGAAAAGTGGTTAGCTAAACTCCATGGTTTTTATTACATGGTTGAGTATAGGAGTGGAAAGGAGAATACAGTTGCAGATGCATTGTCAAGGAGGGAGGATTATGTGTCTACTAACAGCTCAAGCATGGTACTTTCGATAGTACAGAACCATTGATTAACTAGCCTTAAAGAAACCCTAACTCAATCTACTAATTAGAAAAACCCGATCAATGAAATTTGGAAGGCAAAAGAGGGTCAGATAAATATCAAGTTGTGGATGGATTAATATTTCATAAAGGAAAAATGATTATAGATCACAAAATTAAGGAACTGGTAACTACCTTGCTTCAAAAATTTCATTCTACTCCATTAGGGGGTCATTTAGGTGTTAGAGGAACAATCAAAAGGATCGAACAAGTTTCTATTGGAAAAAAAAGAAAAGATATAGAGCAGTATGTGAAGGAGTGTGATGTTTGTCAAAGTAAGAGTGAAAATATAAATATTCCAGGGTTATTGCAACCCTTGCCAATACTTGAAAGTGTATGGATGGGTATCTCTATGGATTTCATTACTTACTTGCCTAGGAGTCATAAATATTCACTTATATTTGCGATGGTGGATAGATTAACCAAGTATTCCCATTTTTCCTATATCCCTTCCTTATAAAGAAAAGGAAGTGGCCAACATTTTCTTTAATGGTGTGTTCAAATTACACGGGATGCCGAGGTTTATAGTAAGTGACAGAGACACCCTATTTATAAGTGTATTCTGGCAAGAGCTGTTTAAATTGCAAGGTTTCTCTTCAAATTCAGTTCTTCATACCACCCCCAATTAGATGGCCAAATAGATGTTGTGAATAATATTTTGGAGGGGTATTTGAGATGTTTTGTGTGTCATAAACCCCAAGAGTGGTCGAAGTGGCTAACCATAGCTGAATTCTGGTATAACACTACCTGTAAGTCTTCCATCAATATAACCCCATTCAAGGCTGTGTATGACATTGATCCCCCCACCTTATTAACCCACTTTCTAGATACTACCATGGTACAACAGGTAGAAGATGAGTTGAGTTCTAGAGAAATAGTTCTACAGTTTTTGAAAGATAGTTTAAAATTTCGCAGGAAAGAATGAAGAAATTTGCCAATTCGAGGAGATATGAACGGGAGTTTGAAGTGGGAGATTGGTTATTCCTTAAACTGCAACCATATAGGCAGATTTTAGTGAGAATTCAATGGACACACAAACTAATTCCAAAGTTTTATGGGCCTTATCAATTGCTATAAAGGATAGGAAAAGTTTCATATAACTTGCAGTTACCACCTCAATCGAAAATCCACACTGTATTCCATGTGTCACGGCTAAAGAAGAGACTTGGGCAAGGGCTTATTGTTCAAGAAAATGCACCAATATTTGAGGAAGAGATCGTGGATGAACCCAAAGCAATATTTATAGGATGGTTCCTAGAAATCATGTAGTAGTGGTTCAGGTTTTGGTTAAATGGAAGGAGTGGCCAATTGAAGAAGCCATGTGGGGGGACTATTGACCATTAATACAAAGATTTCCCAATCTGAACCTTGAGATAAGGTCCTTCTTCGAGGGGAAAGGGAATTTTAACAACTGCGATTTGTTACAAGGGCAAAAGCACCATGATTTCCATGTATTGGCAGCTAGAAGGAAAGGTTCGACGGAGAAGGTCATCAGAGATGAGGTGTTGATTGCAGGTGAAGGAAAAGTGACATGGAAGGTGGTGTAGTAGACGATGATGGGTCAAATTGGAGTGAATACATGCATTAGGGTGTGCACATGCACAAGTGCACATCTATGCACGTTGATATAGCAGTATTTATTTTTGACTTAAATGGGTTAAATTGTAATGTTTAATCTGTTGAATGAGCCATATGTAAGTGGGTTGAATCACTATTCTTTAGTGCATGTAATAGCTATATATAGTTAATGATGTAAGGAAGATATTATGCATGAATAAACTACTTTTCGTTTGTTACAATTTCTTCTGGTTTTTCTAATCTCTTCTCATTTAAGTCTTGAACTGGTTCTCACCCTAAACACTCTCTTATAACTTCTCCTTTATTTTTACAACCAATGATATTAATACCCTTATTATTATTGCCTTCTTCTTCCACAAACCAACCCTTAAATGTTGTTGCAATACTCTACCGCCATGACTACCCGAGCACAAAACAAGAAAAATGATCCTTCCATTGACCGAACTAGAGAGATGTTGCTAGGAGAAAGCATCGCTATATCATGAGAGCCGCTTGAGAAACCCTAATGGAATTAGAAAATTTTTGGCTGAATGTAGTGATGGGAATGGTAAGCGTACAAAAGTGAACATATACAAAATTACAAAAGACTCCAATGGGTGATGAATTATTTACATATTAACTGAATATTGTAACACTTGTTTGTGTTGTAAATTGTAACATGTGCGTTTCAAAGCTTATAAAGAAATTTATTTATTTTTACAAACATTTATTAGATATCCTAACATATATTTACTGTTTGTGTTTTGTAAAATTTATAATTGTTGGAACTTGACAAATATAAACGTTGCAAAGTCACTTAGTTGGTGTAGTGCTCTTTTTAAGTGATTTTCATTTTGTTTTTTAAGAAGTTTTTTAAATGATATTTCCAAACTTGGCTTTTGTTATTCAAAACATTTTGGCAAAGGAATTTAAAATGGTGTAAGATATCGGAGGAAAAAGGTTTTTAAAAGCTAGTTGATTTATTAAATAATGTTTTAAAAAGTTACGGTCCACACAACAATAGTTGCTATGGATGCACTTTGAAAATCTATGATTTTAATAAAGTAAAAGGAGGTTATCCACTTTAGATATTTTGAAATTCTTTTCGAATGTGTTTTATAAAAGTAATATAAGTATTTAAAAAGGAGATAGAAGATTTAAATATATTTTTAAGAATTTATTTAGCTATTTAAACAAGAGGTTTAAATTTTACTCCTTTGTTTCAAAAGTCAAGTTTTGTTTAAAAGCGACCATCTTTAAAGGGATGTTTTAAATACAAGCTTCAAACTATATTTTAAATCGTTTTAAAAGTTACTTTAAAAGAGGAAAGAAGCATGGATTACAACAATATGTTGCAGTAAATGCTTCTGAGAAAAAGAAAGGGATTCTGGACTTTGATATTCTTGATATAATAAATGGTTTCAAAAAAATTAAATGGAAATTTGATTTATAACACTTAATTACTATTAAATAAGTTATTTACTTTATATAAGGTATATGCCATGTCTGTTGAAATCAAGCTTTGGTTTAAATAAATGAGTTTGGAAAATGTTTTCGATAACTAGTTTGAAATGCAAGACTGGAAACAAATTTATGGAGATGGTTTTCAGATTGTTTCAAAAAGACATTGTTTTATGCAAGGAATTTCTTTATCGGTGCCATTAAGTAACATAAAACAAATATGATAAGTAGTGCTAAATTGTTGGCACATTTACGAAAAGTAAGTCATCTTATGTTTAGCACTAAAACCTGATGAGTAAACTTCCTTTATCTGTGAGATATGGAATCAAAGTGCTTTAACTAAGGCAAGACCAGGTGCAACCAATGCCTTGACTTGCCTGGCTTTGTTTCTGGGCGATGGATAGAGAAGTCTATATGTCGGAAACGTGATAAGTATAAAAGGGTTAATTTCTATAAATAGGTCATGATTAATTAAGTATATGGAATGTACTTCATCGTATCCTTGACACTAAATTTTAAGGTATGGAAGCCTCTTCCTATCTGTGAGAGTTTAAGAATATATGTCGAGGCAAGGATAGTTCTTTGACTTGTCTAACTTTATTGTTAAAAGAGCGTCGGTACGGGATTGAAATGAAAAGGTGGTGATAAGTATATGATTTCCAATTTTTCTGTATGCAAACTACATCAGATAGTGGTTTGTCGAATGTTATCCCCTCCCATCAGGCCATGGTTCTGTGTTTGATAAGCGGTGCTAAGATTCAAAGTCGTCCTCGTAGCAGATTGCAAACTCCCCCAAAATTTGATAGTGATAAGGGGTCCCTATGACTAACAATGCTAACTAGAATTCCATGAAGTTGCACCACTTCCTCAACTTAAACATGTGCTAGAGATTGTTAACCATAAAGCTCGCTTAAGAACAAAGGTATGAAAGAAGGCCTTTGAAAGCATTGTAGAAGCTTCGCAAGAATTGAAAAGAAGGGTCTTTCCATGGTTCAAAAGTGGAATTTTGAAGGTATTGGAGTAGCTTCCGAAGAGCTTGGATCGGTGCCATAAGAACCTGATGCTCCTGCAAGTATTAAATGAAATATGGGTTTCTGAAGGAGTTGAAAAGGGGTAGGGCTACCCTTTCACTTCAGTTGATCATTTCGTAACGGTGGGTTCTACATTCATAAAGGAGTTTTGGATGTGTTAAAAAAGCCTTTCAAAGGTATCAAATAACAAGCTTTTGTGCATTAATCGAACCCTTCGAAACTGCAGGTCTCGCCACTGTTTACCATCCATAGAAGAACATATTATTGAAACAACCATTTCGAAAGCATATATTAGCCTTTCGAATCGGTTGAATCCTTCAACAAGTACAAGGAACATTACTAATAACGCTTCCTCAAGCATATGAAGATGGAGCTTTCGCATTAATCTAGGGGATCACTTTTGAAAACCACCCTCCGCAACTATTAGCTGACCACCAAGAAGCCTCCTTTACCACAAATAAACTTTCGCATAGGTGCTTTCTTCACTATTAAACCCATTCGAAACTATCCAAATACCCTGCCTCGCACATTTAAGCAGAAATTTATCATGATAATACCAGATCTTAACAACAATGAAGAGGTTTCGAAGGAGATGAAGAAGTTAAAAGTGCTTCCACTTACATTCAAACAGCACAATGATGTACCATGACTCATTCGCCACTGACGGAACCATACCTTCCGATGATGTCAAAAGGATCTAGAAGTACCCAAAAACAATATTGGTAGATATTAGATCAATATTCTCCACTAGCATACTTTCGAAAAAGATGAACGAAGGAAAAAGGATGGGTGCAAAAGTTGGAAAAAGAGACCTTTCAACAACTTCAAAAGGATGGATGCGGAAGGGTCCAAACCACATCTATAAATACGACCCTAGGGGTCTAATTTCTAGATCGATTTTTGAATTCTTGGACTTTCTTTTCGCTTCTTGGTCAAATCAAATTCCTGTAACCCTAAATCAAATTAGGAAAAAAAATCTCTACTACTTGTAATCCATCCATGAGAAATGAAAATGAGAGGATGCATGGATCTAATATTGATTTTTAATATGAGGATGATCATTTCGGCCATTAGCTTGTCAATGACCAAATTCACATGATATTCACTTAACTTCTTAACCCTTATTTGGCATATGCAATGCTATGGAGTTTACTTGGATATCTTGATTCTGGAGCATATTATCATCACGGCTAAAGCCTATGCGATACTAAAGTGACGTGATGATGATAATTCAATATTATTGAGTCAATTGGATTTGCATCATTTGTCTAAGATAAGTTTCCATAGCGTATTGAATCCACCTTTTATTTAGTAGGTATGTTGTGTTTCGGGTCCATTCGAAGGCATAAAGACCCTCTCGACTCATTCGAAAGGGGTTTTGAAGGGATTCACCATGTAATCACTAAAGTCAAACCCTTTTGAGAGGAATCCTTTGAAAGGTGTTCGAATACTTCGAAAATATCATTACTTTTGAAGGAACCCTCTTTATGACAGCATAATTAATACCTTCGAAAGGGTTCCCTTCGAAGGCATAAAAACCCTTTTGACTCACTCGAAAGGGGTTTCGAAAGGACTGCTTACTTTTAAAACTTTTCTTTAAGGTGGTGACAAGATTTATTATTAACCTTTTTAGCACTAGAAGGATGGCTTGAACCTCCGACCTTGTTATCTCCTTATAGATTAATTATGGAAAGTTTGACTTGTTGTATGAAAATGAAATTGAAAAGACTTGGCTGAATGGATGAGGAAGAAGTACACACAACATTTTTGGAGGAAAATATTACTCCAACTTTCAACCTAGGTGGAGTAGTGCCAGACAACCATTAACTCCAGCACAACCAAAAGATAATGCAGCTAAGATAAGGCATTTAAAGAAATTATTACTAGAAATGCAAGAGCTCTTGGAAGCAGCCCTTACTCAGAAATCTTCTAAAACTGTCAAACCAATAAGAGGAGACAAAGTAGTCTCCCCAAGGAGGAACTTGAAAGCTTATACGCTTAAAGGCAAGAGCAAGATCGACTTAACTTCATCAAAGAAGAGACATCATGCAACCAAAGCCGACCATCAAGGTAAAATGCGAGATAAATCATTGGAGTAATCTGGAAGCTCAACTTCAAAGGAATATGATACAAAATGGAAAAGCTATCATAATGTCGAAGCACATTTAAAGGATATGGTGGAGAACGCTGTTAAAGACATGCTAAATGCTAAAGGAAAAAAATTCTAGATGAGCAAGTGAATGACAATGAATGAGTAGCTCCATTAACTGACGAAATCATGCCAACGGTAATTACATCTCATGTTAAGATTCCAACTATGAAATATAATGGCACTACTGACCCTGATGACCACCTGATGGCTTTCGATAGCCAAATGGGTCTATATAATGCTTCTGGGGCAGTACGATGCAGGTTGTTCCCAGTAACACTTTAAGGGGCTGTCGCGAAATAGTACTGCCAATATCGAGAGAAAAAAATTTACTCATGGAAACCATTCTCCTATGAATTCTTCGCTCAATTATGCATATGCATAGATCCAATAGCTAATTACACTATATTAGCAAACATCTAACAAAGGCAAGGAGAATCATTGATGTGATCATCTCAGAAGGTTCAATATAGAGGCTTTCAAGGCTAAAGACATAAATGATAGAGGCAAGCTAATTGCAGTGCATTCAGTGTTGATAGAAAACACACCGTTTTGGAAAGAGCACTTCATTCATGGATGTAAAGATTTACATGACTTTCACTTCCAAGCTAATAAATTCATTCGAATGGATGAATTATACTATACCAAAACGAAAGCTAACCCTAAGAAGGAGAGTGAAAGATTTGGATTTGACCAAGGGCTTAAAAGGCCGAGGTGGGAAGACTCCAGCGCTAATTTAATTGATTTGAACAAGCCATTTGCCTTACATCTATGCCACAACTAAAGAAAAAGTCAACCTCCCAACTTCATTCAAGGCCGAAACTACCCTGGACAAAGAAAAGGGATCATTATTATGCTTATCATAAGGCGAATGGCTATAAGACTGATGAGTGCCGAGCGCTAGCTGGAATTATTCAAAAGCTATTCCATGAAGGTCACCTAAAAGAATTCGTCCAAGATAAAAAGAAAGCACCCCGGGCTTGCAATGGACCGCAAAAGTTCCGTAATAATGTTGTGAATATCTTAGAAGATGAAGATCCATTAAACTTGTGTACACCCTTGAATAGGATTGATGCGATTCATGGAGGACCGCATCCAATTGGAACTTGTAAAGTAGCCAGATACAGATATATCAAGGAAGCTAGGGAAGGGGTATTCTTTGTCTAGGAAGAGTCCCTGCTTAAAAATATGTGGCTTAATATACAGATGCCGGATCTTGCGATCATTCCATAAAAGCTTAAAAAAGGAATACATCATCCCCACAATGACCCCCTTATGATCATAGCTTAAATCTAGCTTTCCATAGTGTCCAAGATTCTGGTGGATACTGGAAGTGCTATCAACGTCATCTTCAAGCACGTCTTTGATCAAATGGGCATTCCTTAATATAAGCCAGAGCCTAGTCTTGAACCTATTTTTGGATTCAATAACAAGGGGTCAACTTCTGGTAGGGCAAGTAAAGCTGCTAGTATAGATTAGAATACCACCATGCTGTAGAATTTGTGAATTTTTTTTTGTGATCATCAATCAACCATCATATTACAATGCATTCTTTTGTCGCCCTACGTTGGATAAGGTGGATGCTTTTGTCTCACTGAAACATCTGATGGTAAAATTCTTGACTAAAAGAGGTTGGGGTACTATTCGAGGAGAATAATTTAGCTCCGGTGAAATGTATTTTGCAACTCTTGATCCATATAAAAGGGAGTACTCTTCTTATTAAAATGTGTGTTTAGAAGGTACATCTCGCTTAGGAGCAAGAGGAAGAGGATTGATGCTAACTCTATAGAAGAAAGCGAGATCATTACAGAATTAGACTGCCTAGGGGAAATGGAGAGGATAAAGCCTATAGAGGATCTTGAGAAAATATGTATAGGTCTTACTGATTCGACCAAGATAGTTAGAGTGGGAAAAGAGTTGAAGAACAACTTGAAAGCAGACTTGATTCAATTTCTTAAATCTAACAGAGATGCATTTGCAGGGACCCAATTGGATATGATAGGGATTAACCCATCAGTTATGTGTCGCACGCTAAATATAGATCCAAACGTGACTCCCATTCGACAAAAGAAGAGGCAATTTGATAAAGTTCGATCTGACGCCTTGAAAGAAGAGGTTAAAAGACTGCTTGAAAATGAATCCATTCAAGATTTTTTTTTATCCAAAATGGTAATGTTAACAAGAAACTTGTCAATACCCCAAAGTTGTTTTTAGGACGAGTTTAGTCCTTTTTGTTCTCTTTTGGTTAAGTGGAAGAAGGTGAGATGTGAATAGTTCATTTAGTTCTCCCTTTCGAATAGGTCTTTATTATGAAAGCTTTCCCTTATCAACCTTTCATCCCATTCGAAACACCCAAATTCCTTCCTTGTTAATCTTTTGAACTGGATGAAGTAGCCTAATGACCCTTTCGAAATAGTCCTTTTGAAGCAGTTGTGGAAGCCTAATGGATGGCTCTAAGACTCAAGGTTATGATCAGTTTTGAATGGTTTTGACCTAGTCGAAAGTTTGAATCTTAAGCGTCTTAGGTTTGGATTGGGAATAAAAGGTGAAATTGATTTGGGTTAAGGTTTCGATCCAATCGAAAGTAGAAGTCCAATGAAAGGTGGCTAGGAGTCTATAACTGAAACTATTAGAAAATGCATTAGTTTTGATTAAGTCAGAAGAGACCTTTCGATGTGTTCGAAACCTATAAAACACGAATAGATCTGATAAAAAGCTTTCGAAACAACTAAGTAACCAATAAGATTAAAGACTCCTCTTATTAACTCAATAAAGCCTTTACTGATCAACTTTCCTTAATTCAATCTACAAATTAGGGTTTACAACTTTGTAGAATTAAGAAAATATAAGAATAGATTGACTGAGTTCGGGATCCCCAAATCCAGACCCTTGGGTCTTATTTATAGATATGGGTTGGCACCTTTCGACCCAGTGCTTTCGACCTAGTTGAAAGGTGGCTTCGAATGCCTTTTGCCTCTTTCGGCACATGCGCTTCCTCTGTAATGCTTTCAAATGGGCTCATATGCCTCTGTCTTCATCGGAAGGGGAGGTTGCACATTCTCTTCTTTAAGTTTCTTTGTAAGGGCTTTCGACTCTGTCGATGGGTTGTTTCTAAGGGTTTCAAAGGTGTTGAACTGGTGATGGTCTTGACACCGTTAATAGCTTCCAATCTTTTACTTACGACTTGGTGAGGAACCTTCCCTGGATATTAATGGCTTCGACCGGTTCGAAAGGATTGGTTTGGCTTTCAAAAAGGTTGTTCCGATCATGCTGTGCTTCTGAGTGACTTGAGTGAAAGCGAAACTTTTGGTTTCGAAAGGTTTAGTGCGCATACGAAAGTTTGTTATGAATTGTCTTCGAAAGCTGCTTTTTTAACTCCTTTGAAAGGTCTTCATGTCTGCGAAAGCACCTACTTCGAAAGGTATTCATTAATGCAGAAGCATGCTTTTGACCCTTCAAAAGATTTTGATACTTCTATTCTTTGGCTATTGCATCCCTTGGAGTCCTCCGAAAGATCTTGCAAATGCTTCCCTCTCTTGTTCTTCTTTACCTTCTATTCAGTAGGGTTTCGACGTGGTCAAAATGGTATTTGATGGTAACATTTTCCCCGCTACGAAGCGATGACTTTGAATTTCCAAGTCAATCATTTCGAAACCTTCAATGTTCCCGCCTTTTCATATCCCTATGTGAATCTGGGCCATTCAGTTAAATACAATCGGATGGTTTATTTTCTTTGCCGGCTTTTCTTATAAATTACAATTTCCTCTTCAACTTCTTCTAAGATCATCTTCGAGCAAAAAATCATGGTTCCTAGTCCTCAAATTATCTTTATCTTCAATGAGAATTCGAATTCATAGTACGTCTTTTTATCCCGTCTTTCCTTCTAAAACTTTTACATCATAGTGGGTTTCAACCTTAAAAACACATTTGACTCAGATCTGTATCATTATTTTGAATTCAATGGATATTTTTTAATTTTCTGTTTGTTTTAAAACAATATGTAGTGTAACTTCATGGCGTGTTTAAGTTACTTTTCTGTTGCTCTTTACCTTAACCCTTTCAAGTTCAAACTATATTGTTATTGCTTTGTTTAGTGATTTGAATTTTCATACTTATGATTATAAATAGTTGATTTGTGTTTTAATATATCTGTTTATTATTATTTATTTATTAATTTTCTAAGTTGAAATCGGGTTTGGGGAAGAAGATTTTTGATTATTTCGCTTAGAAGCTCTGTGTTGTACGAATTTGAAAACTAGCGCCATGTATTTACTTTTCTACCCCTTCAAAAGGGATTAAGGCGGAAAATTCCATTTTGCTTTCTTAGCCTCTTTTGATGGGGTCGAAAGTAGCACTACGCTTCATTTGACTAACCCTATCGAAAGTTTATTAGTACATAGCATATTTACTAATAAATTTCATGTTTTACCGTATTCAAACACCTTTCAAAGAAGTTGTCTATTTCAATTCACTCTTTTAAAAGCATAAATTTTGTTGCATAGGTTTCGACACCTTGAGAACATACTTATTCCTTAGAAGTTTAAGTTAAAATACATATTTTTGTAAAAGGGAATTAAAGAAAAGACACTTTGTATAAGTTGCAAATCAAATGTTTCGACTTAAACAAAACCTACTGTATTCAAATTAGTTGAAACCTGCTATTTTGATTTAAATTTTATTGTTGTTATACTTCGAAGCCATACACCACTTCTTGTTTCTATTGAAACCTTTTATAACCGACTGGGGTTTAATCTTTCTCTTTTCCAACATTGTCGAAACGTCCCTTAATTCATACTTGAAACCTTTCGACTTTGTTAGCATATAATGTTTCGACAACACTAATATTGTTTTAGAAAAACTAAGGTAATGGGTTTCGACAGTGTCGAAGGGTCATTTCCCTTGTTTACTGAATATTGGTAGTGTATTTTTGTTCATATTTTTATGTTGGTTTTAACTATTCCTTTCTAATAACAAATGTCCTATTGAGCTTTCGACATTGTTGAAGAGTGCTGATTAGACATATACTTCATCCCTCCTTTTTGTTCCTGACGAAAGCTCAGTAGATGCTTATATCTGGCTTTCAACTTTATTGAAAGGTGTTGTTAAGTGTTAACTTTTATTTTCTTTTCGATTATGTCGAAAGCGTAATAAATCTCATCTTTAAATTTAACATTATTTCAAGAATTTGAAGTTTCATGTTTTGTTTGATGTTCAAATTGTTGTAGTAGGTTTCTACTAATCCTTAAAAGAATGTTAACTTCATAACAAACTGAAGTTTCTAACTAAAACGTTTTCACCTGGCAGAATCATGAGTTCTCTAAAGAAAGTTGAAGCTACTTCTAAATGCTTTTCTTGATATCCACTCAAGATGAAGTGGATGCAATCGTTGATGACTTTGGAATCTCCGGGGTGGAAGCCATTCTACCTACTAAAAGTGACACCATCAGCAGATCTCCTGAAGGGTACTTCGCTTACACCGCTATAAACATATGGCACGGAGGGTTTCTTCCATTTTCGGAATTCTTGACTAGGTTCCTAGCTTATCAAGGAGTTGCTCCGGTCCAGCTATCTCCAAATGTGTACACCTATCTCTTGTCTTTGGAGTTGATGGCACTAGGATCCAGCATCCCTTCTTTGAATGCTGAAATATTGAATCACCTCGTCCTATTGATTAAACTCAGTAACCTTAATAACTAAATCTTCAGGGCAAATCCTCCCAATAAACTGATATCATAGAGAGTGAACAAGTTCAAAGATTGGGTGAATTAATTCTTCTTTGTTGGACGCTTCCCAAACGTTAGCTAGTCTTTTTCTACTCCATGTAAGCTCAGATTTCATTATTTTCTTCTATCTAGTTACTTTTCTTTGCTGATTTATGCCTTTTGTGTCAGGTGCTTCCGCTAAAAAACTAAGTGAGGCGGATACGTAAACAACAGAGTTTCTAGTTGCAGCTTCAAGCAAGATTGGGAACCGACTGATGTTGCTAAATCCAACAAATTTGCAGAAGCACTCTCTCCTGCCGACTGATCAAAGGATACTTGGCAAACCTCCTTTGATTCAACAAAATCCATAATAAAATGCTTTCTTTCTCTAGGAGATCCTTCAATTTTCTCCCATATGTCTCTTATCCGTGCTGACTACTCCGTAAGTTATAAATGCTGCATTTGTTATCTATTGTTGTGCTGATTTTTCAAATTATTCCACTAACTTGTAATCTTTTTTAATTCTCTTCAGTTGTTTCCCAGGTTGAAAAACCCGTAGGAGGTCCGGCTCCTACCTCTTCAACTTCTCATGCGCCATCCTCTTCTTTGGCCATTTTCGGATCTAAGATGGCTGCTAAAAGAAAACTAATTAAAACTTCTACTAACCACCTCTAAAGAGAGTTAAAGTGGTTGAAGTTCCTGATTCTCCAATATTGGAAGTAAAGGAGTCTACTAATGTTGGGGTGTGTATGACTGTCGAAGCTCCTCACGTCTTAAATAAGGAAATTCTTACCAAGATCAATCCTCTTTCTTGCATCGTTATCTCCAGCTCTCCGAGCGTAATCGAGCAGATGCAAAAGGCATTGGGGACCTCAACCCCCACTCAAGTGTTAAATATTCCAGGACCATCAGCTTCCATACCTCCGAGTCATTTCGGGAAGATGTCCATTCTATCTTAAGATTACGTTATTTAACATTATTATCTCTGTTTTTCTTTAAGCTTTTAATTTATGTTGTACTTTTCTTTCAGATTTCCAAAAGTTGGTTCTCACTACACGAAAATATGTCTAAATTTTCTGCCGAAACATCTAAACTTCGAGAGGATATTGCTGCTTTGAATAACCAAGTTTCCTCCTTGTCTGCAAAGAAGAGCGAGACTACAACTGAATTAGAGCAATTAAGAGCTTCTCTTGCTCAGTCAGAATCTATCATCTTAGAGGAAAGGAAGGCATGCCAACTTCTAGCCGACAAGAACATAGCTTTGTCAATGACTCAGAAAGAATTTGAAGTGGAAAAAAGGTGAATGGCAGCTAAACAATCCTTGTTAAAGGAAAAGCTAAAAAAGAATAAGGCCTCCCTTAGACTGGCTATCGGCACCATTTCTGATGCGAAGCAGCGAGTGTCGCAATTCCTTGACTCGTCTCTTGAAGGCATTATTATGAATTCCTTGGAAGATGCCTTAATGCTTGCTTACGCTGATAATGTCAATAAATGCCTAGATTTGAGCTTCCCCTTAATGCTTGCCTATGCTGACTCTAAAGAAGAAGATGACAAACATGAGGCCATCGAAGAGAAGGGGGGAGATAATGATGATGACAATGACGATGATAACGATGAGGATGGGGATGATAACATCAACGGCGGAAAAGGTTCAAGTTGCAATGGGGATGGCCATATTGAAGCTTTTCAGAAGACGGGGATGATAATACGAAGTCCTCTAAAAATGATTCGTCCCCTCATGAAGTGATTCCGCCTAAATCTCCTGCACCTCCCGGCCCTCAAGAGGAGCCCGCTTCTATTGACATTAAAGTGCCGCTTCTATAGGATTCTTTGTTTAAACATCTTTCAGTTCAAACATATTGATAGCGTATATCTTTTATTTGGATAAGGAAGAAGTCTGTCCACCCTTATAAAACCAAGCTTGAAAGAAAAAAAGCAGAGATAAATTGTTTATATAGGGAATTAGACAAACAATTGAATGAGCAAAACATTCTTTCTGATAAATATCATAGACTCAATAGAGGTACAGCAGTTTTAGCTTCTTTTAAACATTAGGAAGCTGCTCCACATTTGAAGAGAGAACGCCTTCAATATGATGCTTTTTGAAGGAAAAACAGGAATTGATTACCCTCTTCTGGATGTTGATCGAGAAGAGAGACATTTTAGTTAATTTCTTATACAAGGCCTATTGGTGACACCCAACCATTGACTTCTCATATTTAGACGATTTTAGAGGGGGTTTACTTTGGCGTTTACACAAAAAAAATACTCGGATGAATTCGGATCTGACCCGTATCTAGTAGCTTGTTGGAACTTGTCTCGAGTCGGATCAATTCCCCAAGACCTTCCTCCTAAAAAACTCAATTTTTATAAGGATAAATTTGTTTTAGAATTATTGACTAAGTCAATTTTGTATGAAACAGATGAATGATTGTGAATATGTAATAATATTGATTCGTAAATATTTTTTTTAATCTTTTTTTATACTTCGCTGTGTTTTATTATGTTACCACAAAGAAAATGTTCCTCGAGCAATCTTGTCTCTAGAGATTGCCTAAGTCAATATTTTAAATTGAGAAGATTTTATCTCGAAAAGGCATCAATTTTAAAATCTTCAAAATTGGCAAGATATTGTTTTCTTAGAGATTTACATAAACATCGAACATCCTTGTCTCCGTTTCGTTTTCCTTGGCGATGAGAAAAAAAAGCTACATAAGGAGATTCGGACATTCCATACTAAACTAATTTGTGGTCATGATAGTCCTCCAGTCATGGAATGGGACTATAGTAAATATCCACCAGATATCACTCTAGAAGGAGTTAATATTCCTTTTGACTCGACGGTTAATCTTTCTGATTATCCATTAAATAACGTTAGAAATGTAGTTTCTGTAATTTCCTCATACTTAAAGGCCCAAAACTAACGGCTACGGATGCTGCAGTCAACCATAGTTATTAATCTTCGACAACCAAACACGGCGGTGCTAGATTCATTGACACACAAATCACATAAATAAGGAAACAATTTAACAATTCAAAAAACATTTGCAAATTCGAATCAAAACATTGCATGTTCATTACATAATCCCAAATTATGTTAACCACCTTCCGCAAAATATATTTATTACAAATACGCCAAGAACGACTTATGAAGATGCCTCTTGGTTAATTAGAGTATGTAGTAAGGTTCATAAATCTACCTTTACAAACAAACACACATCAGACAAGAAAACTCTAAATAACTGTCTGCCTTCTGCATGTCTCATGAAGCTTTATTCATCTAAGAAGAGAACCTGAAAACCTTAAATCTCAAACTACTGAAAATTAATTGAGTACCCGAGAGTTTAAGGGGGAAAACAAAAACTTTGAGTTAGACATAAAGCCTGGTATGAATAATAATCTAATATCTCAATCCTTTTAGATATCAAGTGAGACCACGCCGCTTAGACAAAAGGTCTGGGTAGGAAGGTATTATGCCTAAAAATGGCTGAAACATGCTAAAAGCATGATTTTACTTGTTTTTAACCTAAAGAATGTAGCTTTTTAACTAACCCACCCATGTTTGTTAAATTCTCATTGGTGAACAATAACTTTTTAGACAATTCTGCCGCAAATTTAAGAATTAAATAATAATTTTATTTTATAAAATGCCCCTTCTCCATAAATAAATATATAAAATATTTAAGTCCCGTACCTTAAATAATTTTATATATTCATCAAAACGCATTGGAAAAATCCCAGATAATCTATTTTAATATATTTTCCAACATATAAAAATTTCAAACCCAAATAATCATTATTTTTGCCGTAAATAATTTATAGCCCAATAAATCATTTCTTTATTAGAAAAATTTTGTATAAAGTTCACATGCACTTGGAAAATTATAAGAATTGAAACCCATCTCCAAAATCATGTTTTCTATAACATAAAATTTTCATATTGCATTAAAAATCATTTTCATCTGGGATTTGCCCTAAAACATGAATATTCTTATTAAACAACTTTGTTTAAACACATATAAATCATCCTCAAGCATATCGTTTAGCATATCATAAAAACAGATTTATCATTAAATCCAAAACCATTTGATGTAAAAATCAAAATTGGGACGTAGAAATTATTACTCACCTTGCTTGAGATAACGAGATTAGAGATTGTTTGAGATTGATTTTCCTCTAGCTTGAATCCTAAGCTTTCCTTAAATTTTCTTTTTCTCTCCTATCTTTCTATGGCCGACCACGATGCTTCTTATGTTTATAGCTTTTGTTTTGAGATAAAATGTACATGCAAAACCTAATGAGAATAGAATAAGGGTGGGGTGTATGGCCATTTACCCTAATGCCCTTATGTTTAATTTCCTAACCATTATTTAAGTTCATTAGTTTAATAAGCACAAGCACCTAACTAAATAATCAATCTCAATTTTCTTATCTAGATTATTCTGTTTAAATTATTCCAATTAAATCTCCTGAATAATGTCAATAAAATTAGGAGTGTTACAGGGTCCCCTCCTTAAAGAATTTCGTCCTCGAAATTGAGTAAGGACAAACTAGCAAACATAGCAATCATCTGTAACATCTCCTAACAACCATACTGGCCTATCTGACTAGCAATTAATCTATATAAATCTGATATAGACACACCATCAAAGCAGATTAGGATAAGCCTCTTGAATCATGTCCTCCATCTTCTAAGTACAGTCTTTCTCGTTATCGATCCATTGAAACTTTAGAAACTTGACTATTTTGGTCCTTAAACTTTTCTCATCTCTCACTACAACCCGAACTAGTTGTCTAACAAAAGTCAAATCGGGCTCTAGTACTAAGTCCTCCAACACTTTTTGAGGAATAGTAGCCTCTGGATCATGCACTTGCGTACGAAGATGAGACACGTGGAATACATTATGGACACCTTCCAAACTGCTAGGCAACTCTACTCTGTACGCGAGCTTTCCAATCCTTTCTATAATCTGAAATGGACCGATAACTTCAGTGCCAACTTTCTCGATTTTTCAAATCGTACCACACCCTTCACCAGTGATACTTTAATGAAAAATCTGTCTACCACTGTGAACTCTATGTCTTTACGCCTTTTATCTGCATAACTCTTTTGTCTGGATTGAGCTTCCTTCATCCGTCCTTGGAGTATCTCAATCTTTTTTGATGCCTCTCTAACCAAATCCGGACCTAAGACCAATTTTCCTCCAGTCTCTAACCAACATACTGGCGATCTGTAGGACCTTCTATACAGAGCTTCAAAAGGAGCAATTCATATACTAGTCTGATAACTAGTCTGATAACTATTATTATAGGAAAACTCAATCAGATGTATGTGATCTTCCAAAGATCCCTCAAATTCCAATACACAAGCCCATAATAAATCATCGAGTACTTTATTGACTCTCTCTATCTGCCCATCTGTCTATGGGTAATAAGCTGTACTCATCTTGAGCTTGGTACCAAATACCTCATGTAGACTCCTCCAAAATTAGCTAGTGAATAATGCATCCATATCGCTGACTAAGCTACTAGGAATCCCATGACGTCTAACTAGGTTCTTCATGAAAAACTTTGCTGAAATAGGTGCCGTTCTGGTCGACTTTACTGAAATAAACCGAGCACTCTTTGTTAACCTGTCCACAACAACCCATATATTCTCATTTCCTCTATTTTACCTTGGCAACCCATCTATTAAATCCATCAATATCGAATCCCATTTCCAAACTGGAATACCTAAAGGCTGAAGTAACCCACTTGGCTTTTGATGTTCGGCTTTCACTTGTTAACAGTTAACAGACTGTGTAACCCACAAGCCAACATCCCTCTTCATTCCTTCCCAATAAAAACTCCTCTTTATGTCTTAATACATCTTGGTCCCTCCAGGATGAATCGTAAACTTCTATCGATTACGTTCTTCTAGAACTTCTTTCCTTAAGTTCTCTACATTTGGAACACATAACCATTCCTTCTTCCTCAACCATCCTCTTTGGTCAAGACTAAAATATTTTGCGTCATCAATCTCTGATCCTCCTTCAAGCCTTCTAATCCTCTCGACTAAAAATAGGCCTTCTCTCTGCTTAGAAGTTATCCTTTCGATTAGCACTGATCAGACTTCTAAACATGACGACAAGGCAATACCCTAACTAGAACTAGCAGTAGATCTCAACTGTAACTCACAACTGGCTAAAGCTTCTAGATCCTTCCATTCTTCCAACATCGCTACTACTACATTCTGATGTTTTCTACTGAGAGCATCTACTATCTTATTTCCTTTCCCAGGAGTATACTCTATACCAAAATCATAAGCAACCAGAAACTCCAGCCATCTTTGTTGCCTCATATTCAACTCCATCTGAGAGAATAATTACTTTATTGACTTATAATCGGTACACGACTCAAATCTCTCTCCAAATAGATAGTGCCTCCAAATCATCAAGTTGCAGCTAACTCTAAATCGTGAGTACGATACCTTACCTCATGCGCTGTAAGCTGCCTAGCTGCATAAGCGATAACTTTGCCCGTTTGCATCAATACTACTCCCAATCCAAGCCACATGCATCCGTATATACTACCAACCCTTACTTACCATTTGGAACTACTAACACTGGACCATTGGTCGACAAATGCTTTAACTCAAGGAATGCTTCCTCACATTTGTCGGACCACACAAACTTCACTTCCTTCCTGGTCAACTTAGTCAAAGGCACTACTTTCCATGGGAAATCCTTAATGAATCTCCAGTAATAGCCAACAACTCCAAGAAAACTCCTGATCTCGGTTACCATCACTGGTCTCTTCCAGTTATTGACTGCCTCGATCTTAACTGGATCAACTAACAATCCTTCCTTCGAAACTACATGACCAAGAAACTTAACTTCTCTCTTCCAGAAATGACATTTAGAAAACTTCACCTTTACTTGATTTTGCCTCAGCGTCTCCAACACCAATCTAAGATGAATCTCATGATCTCTTTCATCTTTAGAGTACACCAAAATGTCATCTATGAACACCAATACAAACCTATCCAAGTGCTCTCTGAAAACTCGGTTCATTAAAGCAATGAAGAAAGTAGGTGCATTCGTCAATCCGAATGGCATTACTAACCACTCAAATGAACCATACCTAGTTCGGAATGCAGTCAAAGGAATCACTTCCTCTGCCACTCTTAGCTGATGGAACCCCGTCGCCAAATCCAATTGGAAAAATACTCTGGCTCCACTCAATTGATCAAGCATGTCGTCAATCCTTGGTAGAGGGTACTTATTCTTGATCATCCTTTCATTCAACTTACGATAGTCGATGCACATCTTTAACAACCCATCTGGTTTCTTCACAAACACCGCAGCTGCACCCGAAGGTGAACTGCTTGGTCTAGTAAAATTTCTTCCCTCAAGATCCACTAACTGCACCTTTAATTCCTTTATCTCTGTCGTGTCATCCTACTTGGTGGTCTACTAATAGGTTCAGCTCCCGGTATAAGATCTATCCAAAACTCAATAGCTCGTTTCGGGAGTAATCCAGTGACCAAATCAAACATATCTGCAAACTCTCTGACCACACGAATCTCACTAAGCTCTTCTTCAACCTTCATGGCGCTCAACAAAGCACGAACACTCTTACTAAAATTATCTATTTAGAAAATGATTCGATTAAGACTCTTTGGGTGCCTCAATGATATTTCCCGATCCTGGAAAGTCATCCTAGCCTCATATTTACCCAACCAATCCATACCTAAGATGATCCCGAAATCTGCGAAATCATAAACATACAAACTGCATGCAAACTTATGACCTAACACATCAAGTTCTTACTGGTCACATATCATCCCAAGAGTTGCATACCCTCCTATTGGATGCTCAACCCTTATGGAAGTAACTAGGTATGTGGGTTCTATACATAACCTATCAACCAAACTCCATGATATAAATGAATGTGATGCACCGGTATCAAAAAGTACCCTAGCAGGTATACTCCAAATCAAAAGCATACCTTCCACAGTCTTTCCTTTTTCTACTGCAGTGGGTTTAGAAGAAAAAGGTGGTCCAATAACAAACACCTTCCCTCTATCCGTCCTGACTGGCTCTGGACACTGGTTCTTATAATGCCCAACTTGGTCACAGTTGTAGCATTTCACATTCTTCTTCCCTACAGGTTTCTTTCCTTTACCAGTTATGCACTCATGGGCATAATGACCCTTCTTATCACACTTATAACACATCAAATCAACCTTCACCTTCTTAGAGGCCTCCCTTTTTTGGTCTCCTTTCTTCTTAAAGAACTTTCTTTTTCTTCCCTGAGAACCCTGGGACTCAACTGGCTTTTCCCTAGTTGAAATAGCAAGCATCTCCTCATATCAGATAGTTATCTCTACCATCACATGATAAGGTTCTCTAATGTGAGTCATAGTCATCCTTCCTAGCTATGGCCTCAATCCTTTAGTGAATTGATTATTCCTCCTGATATTCGTGTCAACCAAAGCATAACCATATCGAGATAGCTCATCAAACTTTGTAGCATACTCGATCACAGACATCTGTCCTTGGACCAGATCCATAAACTTCCTCATTAATTCCAATTTGGCAACCTTAGACAAGAACCTTAGCTCAAACCTCATACTGAAGTCAGCCCAAGTCAACTCTTCCTCCGGTACCCCAACCGTCACACTGTTCAACCAATGAAGCACCAACCATTGCAACTGTCTAGAGGCTAGCCTTCTTTTCTCTCCATCATTTAAGCCTAAATCGGTAATGACCCTTTCACAGTTTAGCAGCCAATTCTCTACTTCAACAGCATCTTCAGCTCCAGCAAACGGCTTTCCTCCCAAACTAACATAGTGTCTACTCAGCTTAGCATAGTTATAACCAACTGGAACTACAAGATTAGCTCCACCAATATTTCTTGTAGCATTACCTCTGATAGCTCTGGTTACAATTCTCTCTTGCATCATGTTTACAAAGAACTGATACATTGCTCCCATGTCCATATGGGGAACTCCTGCACCAGCAGTTTCAGCTTGTGCCTGACCTAGACCTCTTCTAACATTAGGTCGGGCATTTCCATTAGTGGTGGTGCTCTCTCCTCCAACATTAACTCTGCCTCTTCTTCCTTCCATATCTATATTCATACCTCGTGGGATACAAAAAAATAGCCTAGCTAAGATAGGAGCCTAGAGTAGCGTATACTTATATATAACAAATACAAGTACATGACTATAGTGTTATCCCATACCTAGATTTTAACTCTACTTTCTAAGGATTATGTTTTCAAAAATCAGTTTTAGTTTAAGTATTTCATAAACCATGCTCTGATACCAACTTGTAACATCCCCTTACTTGAAGGCCCAAAAATAACGGCTACGGATGTTGTAGTCATCCATAATTATTAATCTTCGGCGACCAAACACAGCGGTGCTAGATTCATTGATACACAGATCACATAAATAAGGAAAAAAATTTAACAATTCAAAAAAACATTTCCATATTCAAATCAAAACATTCATGTTCATAACATAATCCTAAATTATGTTAACCATGTTCAACAAAATATTTTATTACAAATACACCAAGAGCGACATATGAAGATGCCCCCTTGGTTGATCAGTGTATATAGTAAGGCTCATAAATCTTCCTTTACAAACAAACACACAATGGACAAGAAAACTCTAAATAACTATCTGCCTCCTACACATCTCTGTAAGCTTTATTGATCTAAGTAGAGAACCTAAAAACCTTAAATCTCAAACTACTCAAAATCAATTGAGTATCCGAGAGTTTAAGTGGAAAACAAAAACTTCGAGTCAGACATAAAGCCGGTTATGAATAATAATCTAACAAATCAATCCTTTTAGATATCTAGTAAGACCACGCCGCTTAGCGGAATGGGTTTTCCCTTACTAGTATTCCAAAAACCTTTATAAAACCATAAACTGTGCTCCTGCACCCACAATGTTTAAAACATACATTTTCAAAATATTATGATGATATGCATACTTGAAAATAATTAGGATTTCCCATCTCCAGTTTATTCTGATACCCTACCATAAATAAAATTTCTAGGGTCACAATTAACCTTTTTAGTTTTCATGGGTTTACTAATAATCTTATCATCGTTAATAAACTCTCTGTCTTATTTATAGTTTTCATGAGATCACTAAGAACCTATTGGTAACTCCAATATCTTTCTGTTTATCCTAGTTTTCATGGGATGACTAGGAATCTATTGACCATTTATCAATGTCTTAATCCGAGTATAGTTTTCATGGGCTCACTATAAACCCATTGGCCCCTGCTAGTATCAATCATAGTTTTCATAGGCTTACTATGAACCCGTTTATCTGACCTCTTCCTTTAAACATAGTTTTCATGGGCTTACTATGAACATGTCTATCCGACATCTTCTCTTAACATAGTTTTCATAGGCTTACTATGAACCTATTGGCCCCTGCCAATATCTTTCCTTTATATTTTCGCATCCTATATTCTGGTATTCCTGACCTCCTGGATGGAAATCTTCTTATTCAGGAGTTTAATCAATTTATATTCACTACTGGGTTAACCTAGCTGGTTCTTCTACCCTTTTTCCCCAAAATACAGTTAAAGGTTATCATGTAAATATACTCATATTTGAAGAAGTAAAACAACAATTTTTCAACACCACTCTTGTGGGATTGAAGTCCTTGAAATATGTATCATAACATAGTGAATATCCTTAACATATATTCTTATTAAGGAAATACTTCTTTAAAATTTCATACTTAAAATCATTACAAAACTCCTTTATTTGTGTCGTGGATTTTTCCTTCAGAAATTTGAGACAGGGTTTAAAAAATTTTGATACATTCAAAACCTAGCTTTCAACTTCGTAGGATACCTTCTTTCGAAAGCTCTTAAAAACATTAGGCTCCCTCCATATTTCAAATTCTACCTTATGAAACCATTCAGCATTTCAAACCTTTCGAAAGAATTCAACTCTTATAACATAAGCCTTTCGAAACCAGTGGGCTAAACTTTTTTAAAACTACTAGGTTCAAGTTAAAACATGCGGAAGGTTCTCTTTTAAAACCTTTCGAATACAAAGGAAGCAACCTTTCGACCTTGTCGGTAGGTCTACTTCGACAGTTTAAATCATTTCATTTAAAGCAATAGACCTCCGCCTTTTAAACTAACTGCTTCGAAAGCTTGGGTTATACTTCAATTATAAATCAAGATTAACTCATCTAATTCGAAATCTTTGAAACCTTTCAAAAGCAGTGGGAGAGGCTACTGATTTTTAAAACAAGAAAACCTTTCAACTAAGTCAAAAGCTCCTGCTTTCGACCCCTTTGCAGGGTTTTAACAAAATAAAGGCGGCAGTTCTTTTCAAAAACTCTTTGAAACAACCTTTCAAAACCAAACCTTTCGACTGTGTCGGAAGGTTTAATATAAAAACAACTTATATATAAAACCAAACCTTTCTACTGTGTCGGAAGGTTCAAAACAGAACAGTACTAAGTGGCCGTGACCTTTCGAATTTGTTGAAAGGTTTAAAACCTTTCTTTAAACATTTGACTTGGTTGGAAGCAACCAATTCGAAGCTCTAATTCAAAAGCAAATCAGGTGAAAACTTTAGTTTATAAAACAAACATATCCCAACCTCTTTGGCCATCATCCTTTCGACTACAAACCCTTCGACTCTGTCAATTCATTATGCTCCAAGTACTTGATACCATATGCATTGGTTTGACCTTATCGAAAGGATTAATCTTTCGACTTCGACGAAAGGTCTGGGCCGTAAGGTATTATGCCTAAAAATGGCTGAAACATGCTAAAAGCATGTTTTTTCTTGTTTTTAACTTAAAGAAGGTAACTTTTTAACTAACCTGCCCTTGTTTGTCAAATTCTCATTGGTTAACAATAATTTTTTAGAAAATGATGCTGCAAATTTCAAAATTAAATAATAATTTTATTTTATAAAATGCCCCTTCTCCATAAATAAATATATAAAACATTTTAGTCCCATACTTTAAATAATTTTATATATTCATTAAAACATAATGGAAAAATCTAGAAAAAATCAGATGACCTATTTTAATATGTTTTCCAACATATAAAAATTTCAAACCGAAATAATCATTATTTTTGCCGTAAATAATTTATAACCTAATAAATCATTTCTTCACTAGAAAAATTCGTATAAAGTTCATATGCACCCAAAAAATTATAAGAATTGAAACCCATCTCCAAGTTTTCTAAAACATAAATTTTTTCCATGGAATTAAAAATCATTTTCATCTCGAGTTTTCCCTAAACCGTGTATATCTCTTATTAAAGAACTTTGTTTAAACACATATAAATCATCCTCGAGCATATCATCATTTAACTTACCATAAAAACAAATTTATCATTAAATCTGAAGCCATTTGATGTAAAAGTCAAAATAGAATTGTAAAAAGTATTATTCACCTTGCTTGAGATAATAAGATTAGAGATTGTTTGAGATTGATTTTCCTCTAGCTTGAATCCTTAGCTTTCCTTAAATTTTCTTCTTCTCTCCTATCTTTCTATGGTCGGCCTTGATGCTTCTTACGTTTATAGTTTTTTTTTGAGATAAAATATACATGCAAAACCTAAGGAGAATAGTATAAGGGTGGGGTGTATGGCTATTTACCTAATGCCCTTATGTTTAATTTCCTAACCATTTATTTAAGTTCATTAGTTTAATAAGCATGGCCATCTAATTAATTAATCAATCTCGGTCTCATTTTCTACATTATTCTATTTAATTTATTCTAATTAAATCTCCCAAACAATGTCAATAAAATTAGGGGTGTTATAGTTTCTCAACTTTAGATGTAAATCAAATGTTTAATTGTACTCTTTTAGTATCATTGTTGTCCGAATTGTAATCTTTTATTGTAATAACAAAGAGATTGATCATTCTGGTTTTTACTTCATCCTTTTTCTTTTTTATTTAAGTAGGAGTTACTATTATCTATGCCACCACTTTCATTCGATTCAACGTCTCACTTTGTTAATCTTAAGGATAAGCTGCTAGCAGAACTTGAAATGAATAAACTTCTCGACGATACTTTACTTGCTTGTTTTCATGGCAATGCCGAAGCTTTAAGATGGAACAAAATATTCTTGCTTTAGAAAACAATTGTCAGAAATATTAAGGATCAAATTGCCAGTTTAGAAGCAGATGTTAATAGAAAGAATGAAACGATCTCCGCTCTGAAGCGTCAAGTTAAGTCGAATCCTTCAATTGACTTTGATCACAAAATGTCGGAACCTTTTCATAAGATAAGCGACTTGGAGATGAAATTGAAGGACAGTCAAGCTTAGCGTGAGTCATTGGAATTCATTATGGGGAATAATATCTCGAGTACTGATTTACCAGGTCCTCATGCTACTCCCTCTGCTGCTAAATGAACAAGATCTACTTCCCTTGTTGCTCAGAAAGTTCCCACTGCGACTAATCCTCCACCTGGCTTAGATGAGAAGGTAGTGGGCGAGTGGTGTAGGAAATTGAAGTTTGAAATCATGAAATATTTTGATGAATAGCAGAAGGTTAAATACTCACAGTGCATAAATGAATATGCTGCTAGAATTCAAAAAATAGAACGTGATAACTATCTCCTTTTGAAGCATATTGGAAAGGGAAAATAAGACCCTTAGAGGTGCAAGTAGAACTTTCAATCATGCTTTGAAATCTAATATTTATGCGGTTGATGATGCAGACAGGATAAGGAAGAAAGAGAAGAAACTCAAAGTAGTTCTTTGTAATGTTATCCATCACATCATAGATCCTTTAATTACTGAGAACTTGAACAAGGCTACCCAAGATTTATGGAAAAATAATATGTATGAAATGTATATATTTGCTCTATACACTTGTAAATAATTTCATAATTTAATCATGTAAATTTTGTAAATATCACCTGATTTGTGATCCATTTCTATAATGTTATCTCTAAAACATTTGTTTGATAGCTTATAACCTAATTTCTATATTTTCTTGATCTTTCATTCTTCTTTACTGTTCTGATTTCCCTAAAAAGTACAAAGCAAACAATATTTCCTATTGTTAGCTTGAAATTGATATAAAAGTATATTTATATCATTCGTATAGATGAACAAATCATTATGTCAATTGAATGGTAATATATGAATAATAATTGTATCTGACTAAATATCTTGAAATCCATCTTTGATCATGATGAGAAATAATTAAGAATTTAACTTTAACCATATTGCTGGAATATCTAAAGTCTATTAGCGGAGAATTTCATCCTCAGCCAAGGATACAAATGCATTAGAAAATCATTCTCTGAAGATTACCAATAGAGAGTTAATAATGATTAAATAATAGAAGTTCAGAAATCATAATCTAATAATTTGTAGTAGACATCCAATGACCCATATACGGGCATTAACAAAATTTTAAAGTTTAGAAGCCACAAGTCGAGATTCGGGTATTAGTGGATGGTGTTTAGAAGTTAAGAAACTTGAAATTCAGATTCAAGTATTTACGGATGAAGACTGAATATTCATAATATCGATCTTATTGATAGAAGTTGATAGAAGTCTTTGACCCTGATTTGGGTATTGATGGTGGATAATCAGAAATCCATAATAGTAATCTTAAGCCCATATTAGGGCATTAATAAGTGAAATCAAGTAATACTCTCGAAACCCAGATTCAGGTATGAGGAATTGAGAGATCTTTAGCCTAGATTTGGGTATTAATAGATGAAATTTAGAAATGATAGACTCGAAACCCGGATTTGGGTAATAAGCGAAGTTCTGTTTTACTCCTTTGATTCTGTCTTCTTTGACATGTATAAACCTCTTAGGCCTTGTATGAAGTTGTGCTTTAATTGGATGCTTCTCAAACTTGGGCATCCTAGTCCTCTATTTGATAAGCCACTTCTTGGGCTTGGGCATCTTATTTTGATATTTGATGAGCCTCTTCTCAGGCTTGGATGTCTTAGTCCTTTGTTTGGTGAGCCTCTTCTTAGGCTTGGACATCTTAGCCCTTTGTAGATGTGCCACTTCTCAGACTTGGACGTCTTAGTCGGTTATTGTCTGGTGCTCTTTGTTAGCTCATTCTTAGAGGCTGGAACTAATGACTTACCCAACCTCCCTCTAGGAGGCGCCTTAACCTGACTAGAGGCGCGGCCAAGGGATTGTCGACACTTTAATATGGTCGTAGTGTGGCATGGATAAAGGCTTAAATTTCTCCTTCCAGGAGGTGTCCTTCCCTGGCCATAGCATGGCGCAGACAGGGGCTTGTCGATGCTTTAACTTGGCCATAGCATGGCGCAGATAAAGGCTTACACTCCTCCCTCTAGAAGGTGCCTTGATCTGACTAGAGGCACAGCCAAGGGCTTGTCGGTGCTTTAACCTGGCCATAGCGTGGCATGGTTAAAGTCTTACACTCCTCCCTCCAAGAGGTACTCTGCCCTAGCCAATTCGGCGTAGACAGAGGCTTTGAACGTTTAAGGTAATGTCCAAATAAAAGGTGCATTTTACTCCCAACCACCCAGATTCTCTTTAAAGGAAAGTAGCTCTTTATTGATCTCATTTAGTATTTCTTTACAAACCCATCGATTTGTCCTTGATGGTAAAAGTTGATTATCATCGCTTCCAAGGCTCTGCAGTGATTGGTTTTATGACCATTCATCATATGGTAATGGCAATAGGATCCTCCCTGATTCCTTTCATATTTTGGTTTTCTCTTTTGTGATGGCCAATAGTTGAGCTCATCCTTTGTTAGCAAGTAGACATTCTCTATAGATGTTGTTTGATTACACTCTTTAGGAATTCTTGACTTGAAACTTGTTTCTTGAGGATGGCTTCTAAATCTTTTATTACTTGGCTCTAGAGTTTCCCCTTTGATAACCAGTTTTCTCTTTAAAACTCTTTGGGGTTCTGGTGTTGGTATTGTCCCGCTTGTGACTTGACCCCACTTGTGTGCAAAGGCATTGTAATCTGCCATTGCTCCTTCTTCAAAAATTGTGCCTTTGGTATAGTGTTGAATTATTTTTCTCATTTAGTCAAATAAATTGTCACTTTCCTTTTTCTTTTCCCCTAAAGCAAAGATTGGGGTGGGACCAACATGAAAAGGGTTTAAGCTCCATTTAAGTGGATCATAGGCTTCAACTTTCTTTATTCTTATGATTCTTAAAGCCTTTATCCTTAACAGCTATTCTTCCTGGAGATTCTTATCATTAGCTGCCTCTAGGAAGAATCCAATTAAGTATGGTTCTGAAGATCCCTGCTTAGATCTTTTAACTTTTCCATCCATGATGAAGTTAGATCGTAGATAATCTTGAAATAAGATTTGGTTAGAGATAGGTGGTGTTGGATGTTCAACATAGTTGGAGGTTCATGCCCTCCTTCTAGCGCCAAAATGTTAATAAGAAAACTTCGTAGCACCCCAAAATTGTTTTTAGGACGAGGTTCGTCCTTTTTATCTCTTTTGGTTAAGTGGAAGAAGGTGAGATGTGGATAGTTCTTTTAGTTCACCCTTTTGAGTAGGTTCTTATTATGACTTATTTCCCTTATCAAACTTTCGTCCCAGTCGAAATGCCCAAATTCCTTCCTTATTAATCTTTCGAACTGGATGAAGTAGCCTAATGACCATTTCAGAACAGTCCTTTCAAAGCAGTTGCAGAAATCTAATGGATGGCCCTCAGACTCGAGGTTATGATTAATTTTGAATGGTTTCGACCTTGTCGAAAGCTTAAGTTTTAAGTGTCTTAGGTTTGGATTGGGAATAAAAGGTAAATTTGGTTTGGGTTATAATTTTGATCCATTCGAAAGTAGAAGTCCAACGAAAGGTGGCCAGGAGTCTATAATTGAAATTATTTGAAAATGTAGAGGTTTCGATTAAGTCGAAAGAGACCTTTCGACATGTTCGACACCTATAAAACACGATTAGATCTGATAAAAAGCTTTCGAAATAACTAAGTAATCAATAATATTAAGGACTTCCCCTTATTAACTCAACAAAAACCTTTATTGATCAACTTTCCTCAATCCAATTTACAAATTAGGGTTTATAAATTTGTAGAATTAAGAAAATACAAGAGTAGATTGACTGAGTTCGGATCCCCAAAACCAGACTCCTTGAGTCTTATTTATAAATGCGGGTTGGCACGTTTCAACCCAGTACTTTTGACCTGGTCGAAAGGTCTTCAGATTCCATTTGCCATTGTTGGCACATGCGCTACCCTCTGCAATTCTTTCGAATGGGCTCATATTCCTCCATCTCATCGAAAGGGGCAGTTGCGCCACCTTCTCTTCTTTATGTTTCTTTGTAAGAGCTTTCGACTCTATCGATGGGCTGTTTCTAGGGGTTTCAAAGCTATTGAACTGGTGATGGTCTTGACACCGTTAATAGCTTCTAATCATTTGCTTGCGACTTGATACGGAACCTTTCCTGGATATTAATGGCTTCGACCAATTCAAAAGGTTTGGTTTGGCTATCTAAAGGGTTGTTCCGATCATGGTGTGCGTTTGAGTGACTTGAGTGAAGGTGAAACCTTTGGTTTCGAAAGGTTTGGTGTGCATATGAATGGTTGTTGTGCATTATCTTCGAAAGCTTCTTCTTTAACTCCTTTGAAAGGTATTCATGCCTACGGAAGCACCTACTTCGAAAGGTATTCCTTGACACGGAAGCATGCTTTTAACCCTTTTGACCCCATCGAAAGGTTTTGATACTTTTATTCTTTGTCTATTGCATCCCTTTGACTCCTTCAAAAGGTCTTGCTACTACTTCTCTCTCTTGTTCTTCTTTACCTTCTATTCAGTAGGGTTTCGACATGGTCGAAAGGATTTGGTGGTAACAGGTAGAAAACCCAGTGTTGGTAAAGAGGTAAAATGACAAATGGAGAACTTGTGTTGATTAAATTGATCTGAACAAAGCATGCCCGAACGATTGTTATCCATTACCAAGAATAGACCTACTAGTTGATGCAACTAGTGGGCATAAGTTATCGCCACTCATGGATGCTTATTCAGGGTATAATTACATACCCATGTTCAAACTAGACGAAGAACATACAAGCTTCATTACCAATTGGAAAACTTTTTGTTATAAATAATTGCATTTTAAGCTAAAGAATGTGGGAGCTACTTATCAAAGATTGGTCAATAGAATGTTCAAGGAACTAACTGGACGAAATATGGAGGTTTATGTGAATGATATGCTAGTAAAGTCTCATGAAGCTGGGAATCACTTTAAAGATATTGAAGAAATGTTTGAAGTATTACGAAGGAATCAAATGAGACTGAATTCTCAAAAATGTTCTTTTGGAGTTCATTCCAAAAAGTTCTTAACTTACATTGTTATCGGACAAGGAATCACAGCCAGTCATGACCATATCCAAGCTAACAAAGACATGGCCGAACCCAAAACTAGCAAAGATGTAATGAGTTTAAATGGTAGAATAGTAGTCCTCAGCAAATTCAACCCCAAGGCAACCGATAGATGCATCCCCTTCTTCAATGTGATTAAAAAAGAAAGAACTTTGAGTGGGGTGGAGATTGTAAGAAAGCTTTCTAAAAATTAAAAAAAAAATCATTTAGAAAGGCCACCAATATTATCCAGCCCCGAGGATGGAGAAAGCTTATACTAATAAATGGCGATTTCAGAACATGTAGTTAGTTTGGTTCTTATTAGAAAAGAAAATGAAACTCAACTTCTGGTTTATTATGTGATCAAACGATTGAAGGATGTCGAGGTTGGATATCCAATCACAGAAAAGTTGGCTTACAGTTTGATACTTACAGCACGGAAACTCAGAGATACTTTCAAGCACATCCAATCAGAGTATTAACTAACTTTCCACTCAAGCAGATTTTTAGTAAACCTAAGACTTCGGGTAGGCTAGTAAAGTGGGGAATTGAACTTAGTCAATATGACATTGAATTTCAGCCATGAGCAGTAATCAAAGGGCAAGCATTAGTGGATTTTATCAATGAATGTACAAACTTTCTTAAAGAATAGTCAGAGAAAGAGAAAGACCAAAAGCCTGTATGGCAACTATTTATGGATGGAGCATCAAATGAGCAGGGAGCCGGAGTAGGATATGTCATAATCACACAAGATGGACACCGTCTAAATTATGCAATAAATCTAGTATTTCCTGCAACAAACGACGTAGCTGAATATAAATCGATTGTGGCAGGATTAACTTTAGCCTTACAACTTAAAATCCCATGAATTTAAATTTTTAGCGACTCTTAACTGATGGTGATCAAATAAAGCAGATATATCAGACTAAAGACGCCAAACTATCCCTATATGTTAAGAAGGTGCTAAAATGCTTACATTATTTGAAGATTTTTCTATGCACCAAGTCCCAAGTAGAGATAATTCTCAAGAAGATTCATTAGCAAATTGGCTAGTTCAAGAGGAGCTCCAGAAACCCGTATACTAGTAGGATATCAAGCAAATCCCAGTATTAAAGTGAAAATGCTTAATCCAAGGAAAGAACTATTGGTTTTAACTAGATCTCAGCCATGATGCAAGAAGGAGAAGAAAGAGAAATTGATAAAGAAATTCCATATGAAGAGCCCAATCATCCAAGGGTGGATAACTGTTACAGTAACACTTGGATGACATCTATTGTAAAATATCTTACCAATGGGATACTGCCATTTGATAAAATGGAAGCTAGGAGAATCAGACGACAGGCTCCGACCTTCACTATGGTGGATGGAATTCTTTATAAGAAGGGATATGCTCTTTCTTACTTAAGATGTATGAATCTGGAAGACGGGTTGAAATTACCAAAGGAAGCGCATGTGGGATTTTGTGGAGACTATTCCAATGGGGTAAAGTTGGCTAAGAAAATAATGAGACAAGATTTCTATTCGTCTCAAATGACTAATCAAGTTATAGAACATGTAAAGAAATGTGAAAGGTGGTAAAAATACCCGAAGATTTCCCATTTACCACCAAGCCAATTAACTCCAATCTCTAGTCCATTGCCCTTTGAGGAATGGGGAATCGATTTGATTGGACCGTTGCCGATTTCTGAAGCAGGACCGAAGTATGTTGCAGTGGCCATTGATTACTTTACTAAGTGGGTAGAAGCAAAGCCACTCCTTAAAATCACTTTTGAGAAAGTGCTTAGATTTGTTATTAAGAACATCATCACTAAATTTGGGGTCGCTTATAAAAATATATCTGACAATGGAACACAATTTGAAAGTCAAGTATTTTCTCGTTTTTGCCATAAGAATGAAATTATCGAAACTTTCTTCCATAGTACATCCAAAGGACAATGGAGCTATCGAAGTAGCCAATAAGACTATTAACACCTTCTTGAAAAAATGATTGAATAAGGCCTAAGGAACTGGGTGAAAGAATTGCAACTTGTACTCCGGGTACATCCTACCAAAAATGCTACAGGTCATACCCCTTATCCCTAACATATGGGTGTGCAGCAATGTTACCAGTCGAAATTGAAATACTTTCATGTCAAAGAATTACACATGCGTTTGATGCAAACCAAGAGTTGAAAAAAGAATCATTGGTTTTAATACATGGGCAAAGAGATGAAGCAGCTATTCGAACTATCGAATATCAAAGAAAAATCTCAAAATACTACAGTTCGAAAGTAAAGACAATATCATTCCAAGATGGAGATCTAGTGCTCTGAAGAGTGATGGCAAGCACTAGAAACTCTGCTGACGGGCTACTAGGACCAAACAGAGAAGGTCTTCTAATGTACGTACAATAATTCCTCCGAAAGCATACAAATTATGTTGGCCGAATAGCAATATGGTTCCCAGAACATGGAACGCAGAACCTTTACGACCGATTTTTCCCCACATTGGACAAATAAAGCGCCTCTTTTTTAAGAAAATTCTACATGGTTAGGAGTAAAATTCTCCTTAAATTTAAAAACTACCTTAAACGGTCATAAGCCTTTGTCCGCGCCAAGATGACTAGGTCAAAGCACATCTTGAAGGAAGGACAGAGTAATCCTTTATCCATGCCATGCTATATTCAGGTTAAAGTATCTGTAAGCACTTTATCATGCCACGTTATGGCCAGATCAAGGTGCCCTCCGAAGGGGGACGGAGTAAGCCCTTGAATGCGCCATGCTATGGCTAGGTCAAGGCACCGATCAACCTTCAGTCCAGCCTATAAGGCCTGGCTCGAGCACCTCCTGGAGGAAGGACAGAATATGCCCTTGATCCCGCCATGCTATGGCCTGGTCAAGGCACTGAACAAGCCTTCAGTCCTGCCAATAAGGCCTGGTTGGAGCGCCTCACGGAGGGAGGTTGGGTAAGTCCTTAGGTCTTGCCAGTGGATAAGCTAACCAAGCATACCAAACAACAAAGGACTAAGACTTCTATGTCCGAGAAGCGGCACACCAAACAATGACAACATACAAAGCCTAAAAGGTAGCACATGACAAGAGAATCAGAAACCCGAAGAGGCAATATGAAGTAAAAGATTCGAACAATTAAAGCCTCAAAAGTGGTGCAGAATAAAAGGCAACCCTTGGCTAATTTCCAAAGGATGTTTTCTGGACTTTAGTTATTAATAACCAAATCTGGGTTTCAGGACTTTTACTACTAATTTTTTATCTTCACTTATTGATACCCGAATCTGGGTTTCAGGTCTTTTACTATTAATTTTTTGACTTCACTTATCAATGCCTGAATCTGGATTTTGGGATTCTTGTTATTGAGATCTCAATTATGGACTTCTGGTCTTCTATTGATTTCTGGATCTATCTTACTAATACGAATCAAGGTCTCTAGACTTTTGGACAGCACTTGTCAACACCCGAATCTGGGCTTTAGGACTTCTATTATTTCTGGACGAGGATTTCTAAACCCCGATTATTTATTCCTAAATGAGGTTCTTGGCTTTTTATGATTTATTTCCAAATGATAATTACTTAACTTTTATTACCCGACAATTGTTATTGGTTTTCTATCAACTATAACCAGAAGAAGATTTCTGAACTTCTTTTATTAAAGTTGGGTTTAAATCCTCTATTATTAATTCCATAAGTAGATTCCTTGTCTTCTCTTAACATAATAAGAGTTGAATTTCTGGACTTCTCTCATTATTAGCAAAGTTGGATGTTAGGACTTCTATATTGCCAGACAAGAATTTTTTATCTTCAATCATACCCAAATGTGGATTTCTCTAAACCAATTATGAACTCAATCTCCCTACTGGGTAGGAAACTAGAGACTTCTTCAAAAACATCCGTAAAGTATCGAGCTACGGGAACAAAAGAGAGTCCACTTTTGACAACCTAAGAGAATATCGATAGATCAACTCAACTGAGTTTTGGGAGCAAACAACGAACATCAATATCTCACCCCTTACAACTCCTAAACCACACAATCCTCTTCTCACAATCTAAGATAGACCTATTTAAGCTAACCAATCCATCCCTAGGATAAGTCCATTCAACTCAAATCCTAGAACGTGCACGTTACATCTCAAATCAATGTTACATATGTCCACAACTAGGTCTTTAAAAATTAAGGAAAGATATGTTGACTCCTCGATAGGATTTGATACGACTACTGGGTTGGTGACAACTTAGGTCTTCAGGTTCAAGGATTTAACTGTTCTTTAAGATATGACCAAATGGGATGCCCCCAAGTCAAACAAGGTATGGATAACTTTCTCAGAAATAATAATTCTACCTTCCATCGTAGCCTTTACTTGATCCCTAGGATGCGGACTACTTGGGATAGGAATTGCTTCAATAGCATAAGCTTTCCTACACTATCCCTCCTTAGCAAGCTTTGGGCACCTATTCTTTTAGTGCCCCTTAAGGAAATGGAAGCATTTTCCCTTAAATTCCTCCTTCATCAAGCCTACTATGCAGTCTTTAGTAATGTATCCTTTTTTCTGTCACCTTCATAAAAGTATTCCCTCCTTCTTCGTCTTCCTTTGAGCCTTATTGTTTTCCCAAAATCCTCCCCCTTGGCTTCTCCCTGCTTTAGTGTCAGTCCAACCTTCTTCTTCACCTCTTCTTTTCCTTTACTACTAACACTGTGCAACAAGGCCATCTTAACAATCACTTCATAAGCAGTACCCATAGGAATCTGAGCCAAAACTAATTCTCTTAGCGGAGAATTCAGGTCGTTGACAAATTTTATTAGCTTCTTCAAGGAGGTATCGATCAAGTTCAACTTAAACTTTGCCAAATCTATGAATTTATTGATGTACACCTTTATAGTAAAGTCCCCTTGCTTCCACCAAGTAAAAATCTCCAATTGCAAACTTACCTATGCACTTAACATGAACCTTGACTCAATGTGAGTCCTACACCCAGCCTAAGCAATCTCTTATTTAGCATTCCATTCTACAAAAATAGTCCACCAATCTTGTGCCTCCTTCTTAGATGTCATTCAATGGCCCTTCTCTCGGACTGGTTATCCACCCAAGCACCCGAAATATGCGGTCACTTCCAGTTCAACTACCAAAACACCAATGTAAGTATCGTGTATGATACTAGAGAAGACACCCAAACCACATAATACCATTTTGTTTGGGATTAGGCAAACTTTTACTATTTAATACCTATAAGAGATGGACCATATTATAAGAGATGGACCATATTATAGTCACTTAATACTTCTATACATTAAGGAGACCCCTCTAGAGATTCCTCATATCGTATCAATAGTGTCATTATGACCCATAACCCATCGTGGCATCTTAGATAAGTCCGACTATTCGTATGCACTAGTAACCAGATTGATAAGGCAGACCAACCCCATAGAATTGGGAATAACCTCGCATCCACTAAGATTATTTATTATAAGTGATGTCCCATACTAGTCCCCAAAGTGACACTACTGGAAGTTAGATTCTACTGGCAGGCTTTTGTGTACATTAGACTGAACTCGTATCCCCATAGCTTAGTCATACTTCATATATATAAATATGTATACACACACCCCAATTATATATACACACTATCCTACATAGCTAACTTAAGGCAATATACGGTAACCACTTTGTTACAACTATCATCATAGCCGAAGATGTTCAAAGAAAAATGCCAAGAATACTTGATGTGAAAGCTATAATGAGTGAAAGTAATACCCTTAATTTTAAATAACATTATTTAGGAGATTAAATTAGATAAATTAAATAGAATAATGTAAATACTAGAGTGATAAGGGGATTGTGATTTGAAAACTTTTTTTAGGCCATGCTTAACTAATTTTTTTAAAAGAATGAGTTTATGGAATTGGCTTTATACGATAACTAATAAGAGAATAAGGAAAAGGTATTATGGAAAAAGGTACTATGGGGAATAGCCGTCCACCACAACCCTTAAACCCTTATTCCCAAATTATATTCCATATGTTCATAATTCAAAACATAAACCATAGAGCTCAAGCCGACCATAACCTCGGTGAAAAGAGTAGAAAAATCAACTAAAAGCTAAGGAATCAAGAAAGTGAATTAAGTAAGATCAAATCTCAAGTTCCTTATCCAAAGCAAGTTGAATAATAATCAAAACCATCCCATTTTTGTTTTTAAAAAGCAATTGATTTCGGGTTTTAAACAATTTTAACACCATTATGTTGATTTTGATGATGATATGCTTAGATTACATGATATGTTTGATTCAAACAAGTATGTTTGATAAATGTTTTATTCAATTTTAAGGCTAAAATTATATTTATCGGGTTTCGAATGTCATGAGGATTTTATATGTTATGTAAAACATTACTTTGGAGATGGGTTTAAATTTTCATAATTATCCAAGCTACGGATAATTTAATATGAATTTCTAAAGGAAGAAATAAATAAGTGGGTTGTAAATTTATTTCTCTATTAAAAAAGAATATCAGGGTCTGAAATTTATATATGTGAGATAATATTAAAAGTGAATTATGATGATTTTTTGGGATTTTTCCTAAGTGATTTACTATGGAAATTAAATTAATTCAGTTGGAGGACATAAATGTCTTAATTGTTTTGCTAAAGTGAGGGGCTTGTTTGTTAAATAATTTTAATTAATTCTGGATGAATTTAGTAGGTTTTTAGAAAAGATTTTTGTAAAGGTTTTGGCAACAAATTTTATTTCTACAAATAGGCAAGTCAGTTGAAAAGCATTTACTTAAAAAGGAAAGAAAATAGTTTTGTAAAGGTTTATTGTTTCTCCACTTCCAGTAGCAACCTTTCGACCCCATACCTCTGCCCCAACCAAGTCGAAACCAATACATGGTATCAATGCTTTAGTATGTAGTGGATTGGAGAAAAGCAGAAGGTATAGAGTCGAAACATGCTTTCGAAGGGGTCGAGGCCATTTTAAATAACTTTCGAAGGTCTTTGTTTTGCGTCCCAATGAAAGGCCGCTTGCCTTGATTTTAATGGATGCTTTCGAAAGGGTTGAATTACTTTTATATAGCATTCGAAGGGGTTGCTGCCTTTTTGTTTGAAGGGTACCTTTCGAATGAGTTACTGTATATTATGTTTAAAAGAGAAGCTTTCAAAAGAGTAATTTTGAACTAATTCGAAACATTGCTGCCGTCTTCATACCTTTCAAATAGGATGAAAGGTTTCAATGGGTTCAAAAGGCATGCTTTTGTTTTATAAATATAACAAGCTACTTGCAAATGCTTTCGAAAGGGATCCATTAGCCATTTAAACTAAAGGTTTTGAAGGCTATGGCTTAGAAAGGTGTTTCGAAGCTATCCTTCCAATTGTTTTTCTTAAAAGATTAAAGCTTTCTAACGGATGTCTCCAAAGCCTTCTGTTTTTCCCAAACTCTTTTACTTGAAGGTTATTGGTTTTGAAAGGGTTACATTCGCTTATGTCTACTTTGACCCAAAAGTTACATTTAAGGTTAAACCCAATATTTTTGAAAGAGTTATTTTTAAATCGTTTCGAACCTATGCTTCTATAAGTTGGAAAGATATGCTTTAATACTTTCAAAAGGAAGACTTTGATGCTTTCGAAAGAGATGTTTTAAAGTATTTCGAAAGGCATATGTTTAACTATTTTGAAAAAAAGATTTGGAATATTTTCAAAAGATATATTCTAATGGTTTCGAAAGTAAAGATCTAAGGTTTCGAAAGCCTTGGTTCTCAGAACAAAGGATCCCATCTCATTTTAAAAGGAAAACCGATGGCAATGTAAAAGAGCTTTGAAATGGCTTTTAATTTTTGGAGTTTTTGAAGAAGCTTTCCTTGATAAAATAATGGGTTAAAGGTATTGACCATGTTTTGTATGTTATGATCGGTTATTATATGTGCTTCTTTTATAAACATATTCACTTTAATTAAACCCGTAACTATATTTTGAGGAGTAAGGGCAGAATAACCAGCTAGGTTGACCTAGTAGTGAATATAAATTGAGTTAACTCATATATGAGTATAATTGCATCGAGGAGTTCAGGTAGACCAAAATCTAGGTTGCCTAATGATTGGCTAAGAAGTTGTCTATTTAGACCGGTTCATAGTAATCCCATTAAAACTATGTTTGGAGAGAGTTATAGGTAGAGACTAATAGATTCCTAGCGATCCCATGAAAACTATATCCAGATAAAGTTATTGACATAGATCAATAGGTTCATAGTCAACCCATGAAAACTATGATAAAAGAGAAGTTATTGGAGATACCATTAGGTTTTGGGAGAACCAATAAAAAATTAAATGAAGTCATTAGTAGGGACCAATAGGTTCTTAGTGATCCTATGAAACTATGAAACAAGGCAGATAGTCTATAAGCTTTGAATAGGTTATTAGTTAGCCTATGAAAACTAATAGGTTAATAGTGACCCTAGAAACTATAACGGAGACAAATAGTCAAATGAACGAGGATGGAAAATCCAGGATATTTTACTTGTTTGCATATCATCATGATATTTTAAATTGCTATGTTTTCAACCATTGTGGACGCAGGATCATAGTATATGGTTATTATAATTTTTTTGGTAGGATACTAGTGAGGGAAAACCCATTCCACCAAGCGGCATGGTCTCACTTGATATCTAATTGGTTCGAGATGGTAGTTTATTATTTATACCAGGCTTTATGTCTAACTTGAAGTTTATATTTCCCCTTAAACTCTTGGGTACTTAATTGATTTTGAGTAGTTTGAGAGTTGGAGTGTTCAGGTTCTCCTTTAGACGAATAAGTTTCCGGAGACATGCATGAGACAAGCCAGCTAGTAGGAATCCTTTTCTATTTGATTCTGCTGTGTTTTGATTCAAAGGCAAAGTTGTTTAATTGCCTAAGTTTAGACTCTAATCATCCAATGGGGCATCTTCATATGTCACACTAGCGTAGTTGTAATAATTATATTTTCTCTGAACGTGGTTCTCGAATTTGGGATTATGTAATGAATTTGAAATATGATTGAAATGAAATGACAAATTTGTTTAATGGTTTTAACTTTTTTCATATCCATGTGTTTCTATTATATCGATGTATCTAACATTACCGCATTTGGTCACCGAGAATTAATAACTATGGAAGACTATAGCATCCGTAGCCGTTAGCTTTGGACCTCCAAGTGGGGGTTACAAGTTGGTATCAGAGCATAGGTTTATGAAATCTTAAAAGAAATTTCAAACTTAAAAGGATTTTCAAAACATAATCCAATGAATCAAAATGAAAAATCAAGGTTTAGGTCAACGCTATAGTAACATACTTATATTTGATATATATATATATATATATATATATATATATATATATATATAAGTACTTATTCCCCTCTCTATTAGACCGTTCTTCTATATCTTACTAAGGCTCGTATGTAGATTTATGAGAAAGGAAGACATGGAGGTAGGAAACGAAAGAAGAAATCTCGATGGAGGAAGCGTCAGAACAAATGGAAACGCTCGACCAACAGGAGAAACTAGGTTCGACAAGAAAATGTTAATCCAAATGCAAATGCCAACATAGGTGCTGGAAATCCGCTAGTAGACATGGGGATGATATATCAGTTCTTCATCGGTCTGGTATAAGAAGGAACTGCCACAGAAGTAGCTTGGGGTAATGCTGGGAATGTTGAAGGAGCTAATCCCATGGCCCCAGTTGGCAACAACTATGCTAAGTTGAGCAGAGATTATACCAGTCTTGGTGGGAAGCCATTTATGGGAATGGAGGATGCTACAGAAGTTGAAAATTTCCTTTTGCATTGTGAAAGAATCTTCATTGACTTGGGGTTGAACGATGAGCGAAAAAGGAGGCTTGCTTTTAGACAATTGTAGGGAGCAACACTTCATTCGTGGAATAGTGTCACTACCGGAGTTCCCAAGAAAGAGTTGACTTGGAAGGAATTTCGAAGAAGATTCTGGCAAAAGGTTTTTGGTTAAAGTTGCTAAGTCAGCATTGTTAAGGAAGTTCATAGACTTAGTGCAAGGCAAGAGTCGGTGATTGAGTATGCCACGAAGTTTTATGAGTTATCCAGATATGGACATGCTACCATTGGCACCGTCATCAAGAGGAATGAGAAGTTTATTCGGGGATTGAGACCCATAATTGCTAGGGTGACCCTGCCACATATTCGTGATCCTTGTAATGTTGTTGTGGTAACGGCAATTCGACATGAAGAGATGCTTGCCACTTATGGGAAGGAGAAACTGGTTGAAACCTAGAGTTCCCTTGTTAAAAAGAGGAAGTTCTTCAAGAAGAAGGGAACCCAGAAGGGAGAAGTTTCCAAGGAGGCAAAGGCTAATCTGGTTTGCTTTAAGTCTAATAAGAAGGGTCATTACGCTCATGAATGTCGAACTGGAAAGGGGAAGAAGGCCGTGTTAGAACCTCAATTATTGGATTTTAATGACAACAACTATACAAATATGTCAAAGAATCTCTAAGCTAATTTGCAGGTACATGGGCATCAAAAAGAGATAATCAAATACATTCAAAATGAAGATACATGGTACAAAAGAATAAAAGAATGTATATGGAGATACAAGAAGAGATATATACGATAGAGACAAGACAAAGGTGACAAACAAAGTACTATTAGTCATAGAGTGTCGTGTCTAGAGTTTACAAATGTTAAAATCTTCTCCAAATGGTATACACACATATACATTCATATTTTAAACGAAAAATCAAGTTTTCAAAAATTGCATGGAGCGGGACTCGAACCCGGGTTACTAGTTCAAAAGGCAGGTGCTCTAACCATTTGAGGTATGGTAATTTTTAGTTACAGGTCAAATTCAGACGTCTGAATTGACCATTTCAGACGTCTGGATCTGGGCAAAAATAGCCTATTTCTTTTCTGGTTTGCACGTTTCAAATTTCAGAAGTCTGAAATTTATTTTCAGACGGCTGAACTTCTTCAACTGCTATTTTTTTGAAAAGACATTTCATTTTCATGAAGAGTCACAACCTTTTACTAAGAGATGCATCCATACTCTTTCATGATAGCTTTTCACGAATGATTACAACTCTTTATACTCTATATAAACATATTAGAATCATTTGTTTAGATAACCGAATTGATCAAAAGCTTTCTATTTATATACTACACTGATTCTAACATTTTGAGCATTCAAATTTCTACATAATCATTCATTTACTTCCATATTCTTCACATACACACGTATATATCAAAAGGAGAAGATTATAGGAAGATTGTACTATCAAGAGACAAATTCGTGTTATTGAGAACACACTGTGTCATATACTTTCTGTATAAGTTGAAGTCCTATTCTGCTGTTCAGGCAAGTGAAGTCATCTTCGGCTGTTGAGGCGAAATCCTGTTCTGCTGCTCAGGTCCCTTGTTCGGCTGTTCAAGGGTTGTTATAAACCTGTTCCTCCGGGTTAAGTAAGGATTGTTGTTAGTGTAATTCCAGAAGGAGTCTGGGACTGGACGTAGAACGGGAAGTTCGAACCAGTATAAAAATTCCTGGTGTGCTTGTTTTATTTTATTTTTTCTTATTTACTCTGCTACAATAACTTTGTTTTATTTCCGCACTAGTATATTATAATTCCTTATAGCACGATCCGCACCATCACTTTCATTTGGTATCAGAGCCTGGTTTTCTAGAGGTCGTAACAACATCTTAGAATAAATGGCTACAAAGAGATCTAGTTAAGGCAATAAGAAGAGGAAGAGCAATAAAGAAAAATCAAAGGAGCAAACAAACAAATGCTTCATGGCAAAAGATAATGAGGTTAGTGATCTAACTTTTGATGATATGATAGAAATAAATTCAGAACTTCTAGACACTTTAAAAAGTCTCAAAAGAAAATATAAGGAAGCTCTGGAATATCAGAAGAAAGCAGAATTCGAAAGAGATATGCTTAAAGACGAGAAGAGAATATTAGAAGAAGAACTTGAGAAAATTCAAGATTCAGACAATTCTCAACTCGCTCTATTAAGTCAAGAAATAGAAGCTCAAAAAGAAAAGAATAATGCTCTAGCTTCTGAAAATCATGAGTTAAAAACAAAAATTAAAATTGTTGAGTTAGATAACACTAGTCTCAAAACTAAGCTTGATGACATTACTAAAAATATTTCCAATTTTAATAAAGGGAGAGAAAATTTATCCAGGGTTATTGAAAATTCTCAACCTGCTTCAAATAAGAAGGGATTAGGTTATGTTAAGAATTCAAAGCTCACAATGATAAAAGCGGTTTAATCTATAAACAAGCTAAAAGTAAAAAAAGTACTAGATATGCATTCATGTATACTAACTTTAGTGCTAGTACTAATAATCAAGATAGTTTTAAAACAAGTTATAGTCATAATAGTACTTTGTTTAGAAATGATAGAAATTATTCTTCAAGTACTAAGCTAATGACTAATAGTATTAAGATATGGATTCCAGCTAATATGATTGATCATGATAAACAACTTTATATTAGCAACTATTATAAGAATGTAATTTGTAATGAAAATTATATTTATAAAGGTTCAACCACACCCAAATGGGTATGGTTTCCAAATACCTAACCCCCCGGACCCTAATATAGTAAGTGGGTACCAATTTTTTTTTTTTTTGCAGGTACTTAGAGAAACAAAAGGAAAAGGATAGATTTTGGAATTTTAAAGAATGTTCCATACGTTTAATAGAATTACGTGCTTACAATAAAATATGGACTTCAATAAATAAGGTAAAATTTATTTTATTTTTCCTTCATAATTAATAATGAGTTTATCTCGTTATATACAAGATATTTTATATAATTTTATATATTCCCTCATTCTTTTTGATAATGACAAAGGGGGAGAAATTCATATGCATATTAATAGAGGGAGATTTTATACTTAGTGGGAGATGTTATACTTAGGGGGAGCTTTAAACATATTAATATTATTTTTTATATAGAATGAATATCTTTTTTAAAAATTGTATAGTTGTCATCATCAAAAAGGGGGAGAATGTTAGAACCTCAATTATTAGATTTTAATGACAACAACTATACAAATATGTCAAAGAATCTCTAAGCTAATTTGCAGGTACATGGGCATCAAAAAGAGATAATCAAATACATTCAAAATGAAGATACACGGTACAAAAGAATAAAAGAATGTATATGGAGATACAAGAAGAGATATATACGATAGAGACAAGACAAAGGTGACAAACAAAGTATTATTAGTCATAGAGTTCGGGTCTAGAGTTTACAAATGTTAAAATCTTCTCCAAATGGTATACACACATATACATTCATATTTTAAATGAAAAATCAAGTTTTCAAAAATTGCATGAGCGAGACTCGAACCCGGGTTACTAGTTCAGAAGGCAGGTGCTCTAACCATTTGAGGTATGGTAATTTTTAGTTACAGGTCAAATTCAGACGTCTGAATTGACCATTTCAGACGTCTGGATCTGGACAAAAATAGCCTATTTCTTTTCTGGTTTGCACGTTTCAAATTTCAGAAGTCTGAAATATATTTTCAGACGGCTGAACTTCTTCAACTGCTATTTTTTTGAAAAGACATTTCATTTTCATGAAGAGTCGCAACCTTTTACTAAGAGATGCATCCATACTCTTTCATGATAGCTTTTCACGAATGATTACAACTCTTTATACTCTATATAAACATATTAGAATCATTTGTTTAGATAACCGAATTGATCAAAAGCTTTCTATTTATATACTACACTGATTCTAACATTTTGAGCATTCAAATTTCTACATAATCATTCATTTACTTCCATATTCTTCACATACACACGTATATATCAAAAGGAGAAGATTATAGGAAGATTGTACTATCAAGAGACAAATTCGTGTTATTGAGAACACACTGTGTCATATACTTTCTGTATAAGTTGAAGTCCTATTCTGCTGTTCAGGCAAGTGAAGTCCTCTTCGGCTGTTGAAGCGAAATCCTGTTCTGCTGCTCAGGTCCCTTGTTCGGCTGTTCAAGGGTTGTTGTAAACCTGTTCCTTCGGGTTAAGTGAGGATTGTTGTTAGTGTAATTCCAGAAGGAGTCTGGGACTGGACGTAGAACGGGAATTTCGAACCAGTATAAAAATTCCTGGTGTGCTTGTTTTATTTTATTTTTTCTTATTTACTCTGCTACAATAACTTTGTTTTATTTCCGCACTAGTATATTATAATTCCTTATAGCACGATCCGCACCATCACTTTCAGGCCGCAGACAAGAAGGTGTGAAGTGCTTTTATTACGACCAGGTTGGGCATTACAAGAATCATTATCTAGAACCAGTCAGAGGGGACAATGGAAAAGTCTTTGCTGTTGGACCATCGTCTACTAGACCAGCTGCTGCTGAGAAAGGAAAGACTGTGATGGAAGGTGCGCTTTTGATTCACAGTATACCAGTTTGGGTACTATGTGATACCGGTGCATCGCATTCATTTATATCTCAATGTTTGGTTGATAGGTTAAGTTTAGAACCCACATACCTTGTTACTTCCTTAAGGTTTGTGAATACGATAGGAGAGTATGCAACTCTAGAAATGAGATGCGACAAGTTAGAATTTTATTTGTTAGGTCATAAGTTTGCATGCAGTTTGTATGTTTTCGATTTTGGAATTATTTTAGGTGTGGATTGGTTGGGTAAATACGAGGCTAGGATGTTTTTCCAGGATAGGGAAATATCTCTAAGACACCCTGATAGTCATAACTGAATTATATTCTTAGTGGAGGATTTTGACTGGAGTGTTTATACTCTGTTGAATGCTATGAAAGTAGAAGAAGAGTTAAGTTAGGTTCGTGTAGCAAGAGAATTCGCGGATGTCTTTGAGCTGGTTACAGGATTACCAAAAAAACGAGCCGTTGAGTTTTGGATGGATCTTGTGCTAGGAGCAGAACCTATAAGTGGACCACCTAGTAGGATGACACCAACCGAGATGAAGGAATTGAAGGTGCATCTAGTGGATCTAGAGGGGAGAAATTTTATTAGACCAAGCAGTTCACCTTGGAGTGCAGCCGTGGTGTTATGAAGAAACTAGATGGGTCATTAAGGATGTTTATCGACTATGGTAAGTTGAATGAAAAGATGATCAAGAACAAGTATCCTTTGCCGAGAATCAATTATCTATTTGATCTGTTGTGTAGAGCCAGAATATTTTCCCAATTGGATTTAGCGACAGGTTTCCATCAGTTAAGAGTGGTAGAGGACATTATTCTGTTAACATCATTTCGGACTAGGTATGGTTCGCACGGGTGGTTAGTAATGCCATTCGGGTTAACAAATGCACTAGATTTCTTCGTGGATTTGATGGGCCGTGTTTTCCGAGAGTACTTGGATAGTTTAATATTGGTATTTATATACTACATTTACTGTACTCTAGGGATGAAAGAGAACATGAAAATCATCTTAGAGTAATGCTTGAAACGCTAAGGCAGCTTCAGCTGAAAGCGAAGTTTTCTAAGTGTCATTGTTGGAAGAAAGAGGTTAAGTTTCTTGGTTACGTAGTTTCAGAGAAGGATTGTTTAGTCAATCCATATAAGATCGAAGGTGTTAATAATAGGAAGAGACCAGAGACAGTGACTGAGATTAGAAGCTTTCTTAGACTTGATGGCAATTACCGGAGATTCATTAAGGATTTGTGGCAGATAGAAGCGCCTTTGACTAAGTTAACTAGGAAGGACATGAAGTTTATTTGGTCTGACAAATGTGAGGAAGCATTCCTTATGTTAAAGCATTTTTTGGCCAATGCGCCTGTTTTAGTGTTCCCATACGGAAACCAAAAGTTTGGTGGTGTATACCGATGCATGTGGAACTGGATTAGAAGCAGTGTTGATGCAGAAAGGTAAAATCATTACCTACGCTTCACGATAGCTTAGACTGCATGAGGTGATATATCCGACTCATGATTTGGAGTTAGCTGCAGTGATCTTCGCATTAAATATATGAAGACATTGCCTCTTAGGAGAGAGATTTGAGTTATACACATATCATAAGTCCTTAAGATATTTATTCTCTCAGAAGGAGTTGAATATGAGACGGCATGGGTGGTTGGAATTTTTAGCAGCTTATGATTTTGGTATAGAGTATACGCCTAGAAAAGGAAATAAAGTAGCAGATGCTCTTATCAGAAAAAATCAAAATGTAGTGTTAGCCATGTTAGTAGAATGGAAAGATCTAGAAGTTTTGACTATAAGTAGCGTGCGGTTAAGATCGACTGCTGGTTCTAGTCAAAGTACTGCTAGATTGTCATGTTTGAAAATTCGACTAGTGTTGATCGAAAGGATTGCTTTTGAGAAGAAAGAGGATCCATTATTAGCCGAGAAGATTAGAAATCTTGAGGTTGGATCAGAGATCGATGATTCAAAAGATTTTAGTCTTGACCAGAGGGGATGGTTGAGAAAGAAGGGACGGTTTTGTGTTTCGAATATTGAGGACTTAAGAAAAGAAGTTCTTAGGGAATGTCATCAATCTAAATTTACGATTCATTCCGGAGGAAGCAAGATGTATCAGGATATGAAGAGGAGCTTCGATTGGGAAGGCATGAAGAAGGATTTTGGCTTGTGGGTTAGGCAGTATGTGAACTATCAACAAGTGAAGGCCGAACATCAGAGTTGAGTGGATGGCTTCAACCTTTGGAGATACCAGTTTGGAAATGGGATTCGATATACATGAATTTTATAGATGGGTTGCCATGGTCAAATAGAAGAAATAAAAGTATATAGGTCATAGTGGATAGGTTGTCCAAGAGTGCCCATTTCATTCTAGTTAAGTCAACCAGGATGGCACCTGTTTTAGCTAAGTTGTTCATGAAGAACACAGTTAGACTGCATGGAATTCCTAGTAGTATAGCCAGTGATAGAGATACTTTGTTTGCTAGTATCTGAAAGAGTCTACAAGATGTGTTGGATACCAAGCTCAAGATGAGTACTGCGTATCGCCCTTAGACTAATGAGCAGACAGAGAAAGTCAATAAAGTGCTCGAGGATTTGTTAAGAGCTTTTGTGTTGGAATTTGGTGGATCTTGGGAAGATCACCTACACTTGGTTGAGTTTTCCTATAATAACAGTTATCAGACTAGTATAGGAATGGAGCCTTTTAAAGCTTTTTATGGAAGACCATGCAAATCACAGCATGTTGGATGGAAACCGAAGACAGATTAGTCTTGGGTCCAGATCTTATTGGAGAGGCGATAGAAAAGATTGAGTTAACTCGAGAAAGGATAAAGGAAGTTCAGTTTAGATAGAAGAGTTATGCAAATAAGAGGTGTAAAGATTTAGAATTCTCAGTTGGGGATAGAGTCTTTATTAAGGTATCATCGACAAAGGGTGTGGTACGATTCAGAAAGTCAGGGAAACTGGCACCGAGGTATGTTGGTACATTCCTAATTATAGAGAGGATCAGAAAGCGTGCATACAGATTAGAGTTTCCAAGGAGAATGGTGGGTGTTCATAATGTGTTTCATGTGTCTCATCTTCGTAAGTATGCGATGTGAAGAGGTTAAGAAACAAGACAGCCAAGTTGATGAAAGTTCAGTGGAGCTACAACGAGAAGGAATGTGCTTGGAAGACAGAAGACAGGATTGGAGATACTTATCCTGATCTACTCTAACGGTATGTTCTGTATTTACTTTATATAGACTGTTGCTAGTTAGGTAGGCTAGTATGGTAGTTAGGAGTTGTTATGGATGATTGATATGCTTAGTATTTAGTCCTTACTGAATTTCGAGGACATAATTCTTTAAGGAAGGGAGCATGTAAAACTCCTAATTTTAAATAACATTATTAAGGAGATTTAATTATATTAATCAAATAGAATAATGTAAAGACTAGAGCGATAAGAGGATTGAGATTTGAAAATTTATTAGAGGCCATGCGTAACTAAATAAAAATTTAAAAGAATGAGTTTATGGAAATGGCTTTATAAGATAACTAATAAGAGAATAAGGCAAAGGTATTATGGGGAATAGCCATCCACCATAACCCTTATTCCCAAATTATATTCCATGCATTCATAATTCAAAACATAAACCATAGAGCTCAAGCCGGCCATAACCTAGGGGCAAATAGGAGAAAAATCAATTAAAAGGTAAGGAATCAAGAAGAAGAATTATGTAAGATCATATCTCATGTTCCTTATCTAAAGCAAGGTGAATAATAATCAAAACCATCTCATTTTTGTTTTTAAAGAGCGATTGATTTTGAGTTTTAAGTTTAACCCCATTATGTTGATTTTGATGATGATATGCTTACATAATATGTTTGATTCAAACAAGTATGCTTGATAATTATTTCATTTGATTTTAAGGCTAAAATTGTATTTATTGGGTTTCGAGTGTCATGAGGATTTATATGTTATGTAAAACATTGTTTTGGAGATGTGTTTAAATTTTCATAATTTTCCGAGCTATAGATAATTTACTACGAATTTTTAAAGAAAGAAAGAAATAATTTGGTTTAAAATTTATTTCGACTATTATATAAAGGATTTTTTCTTCTGAAATTTATATATGTTTGATAACATATTAAAAGTGAATTATGATGATTTTTGAAGATTTTTCCTAAGTGATTTACTATAGAAATTAAATTAATTAAGTTGGAGGACTAAAATGTCTTCATTGTTTAGCTAAATGGAGGGGCTTCTTTGTTAAATAATTTTAACTGATTTTGGATGAATTTTGACAGTCTTTTTGAAAAGATTTTTGTAAAGGTTATGGCAACCAATTATATTTTTAAAAATAGGCAAATTATTTGAAAAGCATTTGCTTAAAAAGGAAACAAAACAGTTTTGTAAAGATTTATTGTTTCGGCACTTCCTGTAGCAACCTTTCGACCCTATACCTCTGCCCTAACCAATTCGAAACCATTGCACATGGTATCAATGCTTTGGTACATAGTGGATTGGAGAAAAGTAGAAGGTCTAGAGTCGAAACATGCTTTCGAAGGGTTCGAGGCCATTTAAAATAACTTTCGAAGGTCTTTGTTTTGCTTCCCAAATAAAGGCCGCTTGCCTTGCTTTCAATGGACATTTCGAAAGGGTTGAATGACTTTTATATAGTTTTCGAAGGGGTTGCTGCCTTTTTGTTTGAAGGGTAGCTTTCGAATGAGTTGTCACATCTTATGTTTTAAAGAGAAGATTTGGAAAGGGTAGTTTTGAACCAAGTCAAAACCTTACTGCCGTCTTCATACCTTTTGAATAGGTTGAAAGTTTTTAATGAGTTTGGAAGGCAAGTCTTGTTTTATAAATATAACAAACCGCTTCTCAATGCTTTCGAAATGGCTGCGATAGCCATTTATAATAAAGGTTTCGAAGTCAATGGCTTCGAAAGGTGTTTCAAAGATATCCTTCAAATTGTTTTACTTAAAAGATTAAAGCTTTCGAAAGGATGGTTCTGAAGCCATCTGTTTTTTCCAAACTCTTTTACTTAAAGGTTAATGGTTTCGAAAGCGTTACTTTCGCTTATGTCTACTTTGACCCAAAAGTTGTATTTAAGGTTAAATCCAATGGTTTAGAAAGAGATGCTTTCAAATGGTTTTGAAGTTATGCTTCTATAAGTTGGAAAGATATGCTTTAATACTTTCGACGGGAAAACTTAGATGCTTTCGAAATGGATGTTTTAAAGTGTTTTGAAAGGCGTATGTTTAAATATTTTGAAAAGAATATTTGAATGCTTTTGAAAGATATATTTTAATGGTTTCGAAAGTAAAGGTCTAAGGTTTTGAAAGCTTTAGTTTTCTAAACAAAGGACCCCATCTCATTTTCAAAGGAAAAACCATGGCAATGTAAAAGTGCTTTGAAATGGCTTTCAATATTTGGGTTTTTGAAGAAGCTTTCCTTGAAAAAAATAATGGATTAAAGGTCTTAACCATGTTTTGTATGTTATGATTAGTTATTATGTGTTCTTTTTCTATAAACATAGTCACTTTATAGTCAAACTCGTAACTATATTTTAGGGGGTAAGGGCAGAATAACCGACTACGTTGACCCAGTAGTGAATATAAATTGAGTTAACTCCTGTATGAGAAGAATTGCGTCAAGGAGGTCAGGTAGACCAGAATCTAGGGTGCCCAAAGACTGATCATGAAGCTTTAAGTTTAGACAGGTTCATAGTAAACCCATGAAAACTATGTTTGGAGAGAGTTATTAGTAGAGACTAATAGGTTCCTAGTGATCCCATGAAAACTATATCTAGATAAATTTATTGATAGAGATTAATAGGTTCATAGTCAACACATGAAAACTTTGATATAAGAGAAGTTATTGGAGATACCAATAGGTTCAAGGAGAACCCATAAAATAATTGAATGAAGTAATTGGCAAAGGCCAATAAGTTCTTAATGATCTCATGAAAACTATGAAACCGGACAGACAGTCCATAAGCTTTGAATAAGTTATTAATCATCCATGAAAACTAATAGGTTAATAGTGACCCTAGAAAGTTTAACTGAGACAGATAGTCAAATAAATGAGGACGGGAAATCCATGATATTTTTCTTGTTTGAATATCATCATGTATTTTAAATTGTTATGTATTTAACCATTATGGATGCAGAAGCACGGTATATGGTTATTATAAATTTTTGGGTAAGATACTAGTGAGGGGAAAACTTATTCCGCTAAGCGGCGTGGTCTCACTAGGTATCTAAATGGTTCGAGATGGTAGTTATTATTCATACGAAGCTTTATATCTGACTTGAAGTTTATGTTTGCTCCTTAAACTCTCGGGTGCTCAATTAATTTTGAGTAATTTGAGAGTTAAGTTTTTCAGGTTCTCCTTTAGATGAATAAGCTTTCGGAGACGTGCAGGAGGCAAGCTAGCTAGTAGGAATCCTTTTCTATTTGATTCCGTTGTGCTTTAATGTGAAGGCAAAGTTGTTTAATTGCCTATCGTTGAACTCTGATCATCCAAGGAGGCATCTTTATGTGTCACTCTTGGCGTAGTTGTAATAACTATATTTTCTCTGAACATGGTTTTCAAATTTGGTATTATGCAATGAATTTGAATTATGATTGAAATGGAATGAGAAATTTGTTTAAAGGTTTTAAAAAAATTCATATCCATGTGTTTATTTTATATCGATGCATCTGACATTACCGCATTAACTCATCGAAAATTAATCACTATGGATGACTGCACCATCCGTCGTCGTTAGCTTCGGGCTACAGTGAAGCCGAAGAATAGCGACATCACATGAAGTCCATTAGAACCAATAAAGAATGATGCTATGGGGCATCAACGTCATCTTTCATAAGGAAGAACCGGTCTTTTGCTACATCGACCGACATCACTACTAAGTAATACTATGCTACCGCATTCAACAACAACTGGACAGTAACATCGAGACTCATAATTTCTAAAGTAATGTTGAATGAATCCATATCATATCAATATTTACATTGCTAACGTTAACCATTCTTAATGCTGCTTTTGATCATAGTTATTAAGTACTATGGTGTATTCCATCTCAACATCGCTACTCATCGAAACTGCCTTATGAAGGGAAACACAAGTTATGAATGTTGCTAAGGTTCGATACTACTACAGCGTCAACTATTATGAACATTCTTGAAAAACATCATACGTCTACATAGGAATTTTCAATGGTTGTCATCGTTAATGTCCACAGGTGTTGTCCATGCCACATTTCATTGGTTGTTGTGTACTGACGTCGAGGATTATCAATGTCGTCGTTGCAGTAAAGAAAATTACTATGCCAAAATGTTGTTATGTGTCCATATCGCTCTAAAAGAGTGGGTAATGCCACCAACCATCAACCAAGAAGATCATAGTGTATGAAGTCATCGTCGCCGACAAACACTGTCAATGTCCAGAATCATCAATACTAGTAAAATTCATTGGAACCGCCTCCAAAGAACGTTTCTTTCATCAATGCCGCTCCACCATGAATACAATGAGAGTTGATCAACATAATTGAAGCCACCAACATTGAAGCCAGGCTATATGAATATAAGAATGTTGACCTTAATGCCTAATGATGCTGCAAATGTCGAAGCCAATGAAGTGTCAACCTTCATGTTCGACGACATTGGTAATGTCGAAGCTAATGATTATAGAAGCTTGCCACTTGTCGAGCCCTATAAATATAGATCTAGGGGATTCGTGGAAGGGGCCGAACTCTCTCATCTCTTTTCTTACCTTTTCAACTTTGTAAACCCTAATTTTATTTGGGGAATTTAAAGTCCTATTTGAACTTTGTATACATATGATTTGGAAATTAAACAAGTGCATAACATAGCATGTTGAATTACTTCGAACTCATGACTTGAACAATCTTTTGACTTCACATATTGACTATTTGAAATACTTGGACTTGTGACTTGTATAACATATTTGACTTTGACCATGAACTTGCATAGCATATTTAATTTGAATTTTACTTACATATTGTACTCACTAACTTCGACAGTGCACCATGTCCCATTTGACAACGGCCTCAATTGAACCATTAATGGATACTATGGGAACATTCTTCAACTAAATGACTTCGACAAGCCTCAACAAGGCCTCCTATTGATTAGCTCTATTTCCTAATAATTTTTGTGGTTAACGAATTTATTCCCTAACATTTTAGTGCCAGAAGAAGGGCTCAAACCTCCAACTGCATTAAAATCCCATGTGGAACTTCCCTAGCCTGCATATTTAAGGCATAAAGAACTTTCCTAACCAAGCATATCCCATTCCAAGATAAACAACCTTAATCCTTAACATGATGTCACTTAATCATGTTAAGATTCCTAGATAAGGGTCTTCTGAATCTAGAATCATTAGACCTACCTATAAATTTACTAGTGACCTTCAATTTCATGAAGAACAAGTGTTGAGATTAACAGCCTTGCAAATTATAAATGATAAGAACCGGCTAGCCCTTTATGATCCGAATAATTGGAGCATAAATCCATTTCACACAGTCCCTACTCCCATTTTTTCCTTGGGAAGAGAGAACTTAAAAAAGGATTTTTCTCAAGGATAAGGAGGGCCATCCAATTCCAAGCCAAGGAAACTATGTTTTGAGAAAGAGATAGCAAGTTGATTTTCACATGTTTGCCCAGAAATGGCATAAAGTAATGAGTCATTCATTGACCCCGAGTGAAGTTCAGAGGACATCAAAGAGGAAACTAAACATAGAAGATGAGATACTTATAGCAAGAATGAAAATGGTTAAGCATCAGCCAAGAGGGCTAGCCTTCAAATCTCGACTTCCAAAAGATTCCATTCTCACCATTTCTCTTGAAAATATCTATTTCCTGACTAAGGATGAGCTTAGCTATTGGCTTTCGCAAAAGAGGAGACCAAAGTTCGAAAGGAATCATGGAAAGTCATATTGTCACTATCACTTTGCAAATGGTCATGATACCAATCAATGCTAGAGCTTAGAAGGAGTGGTCATCTATTTTCTATGGTAAGGAAAACTTAACCAGTTTGTATAAAGAAGTTAAGTCAATCACCAATAAAGGTTTTTTGAGAAAAATAAGTGTATCTACATAGCCATCAATGGATAATGAATTCAAGAAGTCCATGGCCTTCAAAGGCCCCATCCATCAAAGGCTTATGACAATAAGAGGTCCATGTCCAACAAAGGCCTCAGCCATCAAAGGATCATGAATGTAAGAGGTCCTTGGTCATCAATGGCCCTAAGTATTCGGTGTCATCATCAAAGGCCTCAGTTAAGCGCCTCCTAGAAGGAGCTTGGAATAAGCCTTTAGTGCCATCATCAAAGGCCTCACTAAAGCATCAGGAAAGCCTTCAAGCCCTATTGGTGTGGCTTGGTTGAAGCACCTCCTAGAGGGTGGATGAAGTAAGCCATTAGTGCTATCATCAAAGGCCTAACTAAAGCTTCGAACAAAGTCTTCGGTGCTGTCATCAAAAGCCCCAATGAAGCACCTCCTAAAGGGAGGCTGGGCGAGCCTTTGGTTCTGCTTAAAATAGCTAACCAAATGCACCGGACAAGATACCTAAGTCACCATCTATGGCAGTGACATGGGTTTCGATCCAAGTAAAGATTATCATTTAAGATGGTGCCAAAAAAACTATCAGAATCAGAGCCAAGTAGTGCTCCCAATCTATCAAAATCCAAGCCAAGGAGCGCTTCATATCAATCTATCTTCTAGAGGAAATTCTATTAGATATGAGCTAAATATGCTTTCAAGAAAATGAAACATCCAGTTATCAGGTAAAGATTTCTATTCTTTAATTATTATTTCCTTATATGGATTTCTGGTCTTCTTTTAAACATGAATTTTTGGTCTTCTATTATTATTACCATATATGGATTTCTGGTCTTCTTTTAAATAGATTTCTTGTCAACTATTATTTCTAAATTTAGGTTTCTAGTGTTCTTTCCAGATTAGTTTTAGGGCTTCTTTGGTCAGATTCATTTAACGGGAATCTCCATTACTAAAGCAAGCTACCGGTTCTTTAAATTGAGCTCAATCAGTAAGATTCTTAATTCACTATGCAAGCGAAAGGTTAAACTGCACATCAGAAAGCTCAAATATCAAAAAGTAAAATACTAATCATCAAGCAATTTCATATCGAAATCAGGTTTCAATTCACGATTATAGACCTAACATTCGAGGTAACATTCATTCAATTGGAAATTTACTTACAATATAATACATTATGTACAAAGTGGTAGATATAAAAGTCAAACCGTAGTGAAAACTAGTTTAAAGCAAATCGTAAATAAAGTTCAAGGTTTTTATGCGATCTCCTCTAAATACTTGGCAATTAAGGGGTCAACAACATGGCTAATAGTAGCATCCAAGAGTTCTTTGAATTTATTTTCCTTTTTTCAAACAATATTCGCATCATCGGTCGAAGCAATCTGAATATTCAAAGCACGCTAGAGAGTCGTATTGGCTCCTTGTAAAGTTTTGACTGTGCTATTTAGCTCATCGATCATTGTTTGAAAGTATGTCTCCCACACTCAAGCTTTTGAACTTTACTCTCGTATTCGCTTATAAGATGATATAGTTTCTCATTCCATTTCCCACCTAAATGTTGAATGACCTTAAATTTGACCTTTTTTTCTCCATGTCAAGAATGTTTCATTGCTTAAGTCCGGAGGCGGGTTTGGCAAAGTAGGGAATTCTTGGCTCGTCGAGGAATGAGATCCAGTAATTCTTATAGGAGTGTGGGTAGGAAGGCTGGCTTCACCCTCACTTGCAATGAGCTTTAATGATTGACAATGAAGTTGACTCTTTGTTAAGTCTACTTCTAGATCATTTATTCTCTGATGTAATTTAGCTATCTTTGCATCAGCTTCTATTGAAAGACCGAACTCACGAATCGAGTTAGTTTTTTGTTTTAACGCTTAAAGCTATTTTCCTTTTCTTTAAGCTGCTCCTTAATGCGATCAGTAATTTCCTTGTAAATCCTAAATACCGATTTTAATATGAAGTAGTTCATATGGCACTTTTAAGCTACATGATTGTTTAGGAATCGTGAAGTTGAGTTGTCTTGGGATGATTGTTTTTCTTCTACATAAGCAAAAAACCTATCTCTAATATCAATGATTCTCGAAATAGCAAGAGAACTATATGTATGCACTAACTGAGTCCCCTATTAAGAATAAGGGTAATAAATATTAATATGTGAAAAACAAATTCTTTATTGTTAATAAGTCGAGTACACAAGTAACACAAAATTTAAGGTTACATTGCAAATATATTTTCAAGAACATTTAATCAACATTTAGAGTAGAGATTGCGGCTTTGTCCTTTTCAAATGGCTTAGCGGACATTGTAAGTATGGAATCGGAGGAGGCCTTAATTTCTTCCAGGCTATAAACAGGAGGAACAGATGATATTCCCATTCCTCAACTGGTGGGCTATCACGACTACATATTATTTTGGTGTGATAGGATCGGATATTACTGAGCAACTTATCCGCAAAAATAAGGGTAACACATGTGGACTTCTTGTAAATCTCTAAGGAAGCGATATCTTGCCGATTGCGATATTTTGAGAATCGAAGACATTTCCCTCAAGTCATTTCCTAGCTTGAAAATTTATTTAAGAGATCCCTAAATATCAGAATGCTTGAGAGATCTTTATTATGTACAATGCATTAAAATTAAACTAATGTAAGAAAAACCAAAACGGTGAAAACTAAAAGTAAAACAAGGTAAATATCACTATTGTATAATCATTCAGGTTTATACAAAATCGATTTCTTATACACTTCAGAAATAAATCTCTTCTTATTGTAATTGGGTTTTTTAGGGGGAAGAAAGCTAGAAGAATGTGGGATGGAGGCCACTCCAGGAAGGTTCCAACACATCCTAGGGTAAGGATCGGACCCATACTCGTTCAAATATCTACGATGAAAGTGTCAGAGCAAACCTCCATGGTTGTCACCTAAGTATGAAAAATAGACAAATTTACCTTACAATAAGCTTTGCATAGACTCCACCAAGGTGTTTCTGTCGTCAACTAGCATCCAAAAGAGTGTCATGAGTTTGGAATTCTCCTTCATGAATATTTTCTAGTGGTGATGGGCTTTCTTCATCCGAGTAGCAAATTCTCTTTCTTTGAAATATCTTAACTTTGACGCACTCTTAGCCAGTTTCTTGTACTTCTCAAACAATTGGTTGTATTCTTTCAGTTGTTTGTTCAATTCTCTATTTAGTTGGTCTATATTCATTTGCTTCTTTTCAAGCATCACGTCATAATAATGTTTCAGTGTTCTCCATAACTAAAATAATTAATGTATTAACCAAAAGTTACTTAGCTTGAGGCGTTTGGATAAAGAGATCCACACCTAAGAGAGCAGAGCTAAAGATGACGAAAATTCTCATTTGTCTTTGGACTATTGGTTTTGGAAAGTGCTACCCTTATTAGGAGAATCCTTCTTTGAAGGGTCTTGCAAGTTGGCGGTTTTTGCATCTCGAACAGTTGAGTCTAAGTTAGGGTCACCAGATCCATCCTTTTCATCTGATTGACTAGAAAAAACCCATTCCATCACCTCCCCCATCATCATCATTGGTTTCATCATGATCATCCCCACGATCATGATTGTGATCATCATTATCATCATCGTCATTCTTTTTCTTCAACAAGATTTGGCTCTTCATCAATAGGAGCATCGTCAAATGATAGCCACTTTTCAAACTGATTTTCTCCTCGACAGAGAATTCTTCCTCAAGAGCCTTTTTGTCCTTTTTTATCCTGAGACATAACTTTCTCTTACACTTTTCATTCAAGGCAGTAGAGATGGAAAGTTCAAGTATGGGCGTTTTTGAATGTTATTGGCATATGTTATACAAAGTACCTTCATAGCACTTCTCAGTAATTTTGGAAAGTGCAATATCAAGAAAGGAAGCGCCTTTTTCTTGGTATCATTGATAATGCTGTCCGAATAATCCAAGACGTTAGACTTCCTTTACAGTTGGTCTTCTAGCAATTTGTTATTCTATATTAGCTCAGAGTTTTCCTTGGCAAACTCGGTATTTTCCTTGGTCACCCTCTCTAGATCTGCTTTAAGTCTGTTAGATGACTTAAGGTCAGCTTCCAAGTTATTTAACCTTTCTTCTAATAGATGGCTGGCTTTATTTTTCTTCCTTGAGGGAGGAAGCAAGTTTTCCTTTCTCAAGGATTGGCTCCTCTCTCTCCATGGTATTGTCAATCATACTATTTTAAAGCACGGAGTTCTTTTCTTTGAGCTCGATCACCTCATTGGATGGCCCTTAAGAGGCATTTGGAAGAAGAAGCCCATGCTTTCCCACCTAGACTACATAACCTATCTAAGTTAAAAAAATTTTTATAAAGATAAAGTTAATCAAATGAAAAAAAATGTACTGATAAAAGTTGTTTGAAGATCAGGAAAAGGTGGTCATTAGAATAAATCGGGGATTGCGCGATCCAGGAGAAGTAATTAAGGGAGATTGAATGGCCAATTGTATAAGTTCTTCAAAATTCATTAATAATGTTCGAGTTTAAGTCATCGAAGGAAGCGGATCATCTTGAGAAAGAATTAACCAATTTCAGCGCATATATGGCTAATACATATTGGGGAAGTTGGAAACATAATACTAATGTAATGACTCGTAATTTTTGGATCTTCGAATTTGAATATTTAATTTATTTAGATATTCGAGTTCAAATTTAAAATATAATAAAATATATATTCCAAATAACTACCCAATTTTTGATGACGTATTTTTAATTTATTTTATGGGATTTTTCCATAATTTCTAATTTGGAAAATAATAAAATTTTCATTTGGCACTTTTAGCGGCAAACGTCGATACTTTTGAAACTTCACAGAATAAGTTAAATTGTATATCTTACTGTTGTTTTGTAATCGTTTCACATTATTATGCATGGTCATATTTTTATTTTGTCATTCGTGGCACTTATGCGAGCGGGTTATTGTGTACCGTCGTACCACAAGAACTTTAATTGATAAAAATATTAAACAAACACAATTCATTCTTTTGACATGCCTCTCTCTACACATGTGCATGTACTCTTGAGTATTTTCTATTTTGCATTAAATGTTTTCATTTATGAATGGTCCTTGCTTGTTTTCCTTAGCTACTAGTAATTCCTTTTACATATATATGCACACACGTAAGATGAAAAGGAACATAATCATTTTGATATGGACTCATTTTCATCTTCGCTTATTCAACTACACACAACAACATTTCCACCTCCATTTCATAAATCAAATAATTCCTTCCACACCCACTTTTAGTCGAAGTGTTGAACATGGAAGTTGTAAAGGATCCAAATGACTATGCTTTCTTTTCATGTCATACTAAAGATGGTGGCTTATGGAGGTCCCAACGGTTAGTGGTTTGTGGTGGTGGTCGGAGTTGGAAGTGTCGGGTGATGCATTTCTCTTCGTTGAGTCCAGTGGTGATGATGTCACTCGATTTAGTGAAGCGGAGAGGGAGTTATGAGGAAGGGCAGTTTCGGTAGTGGGTTGCAGGACTGTGCATGGAATGGTGTTGGTGTAGCTTAAGTGGGGGAAGGTTGGTGGATGTGTGCAAGCATGGGAATGTGAACGAAGTGGAAGGAGTTAGTGGGAGCAAGTTTTGCTTAGCGTGCATGGGGTCGGGTTTTACATGAAATCACGCATGGAATTGGGGTTTGCAGGGAAGGTGCGGGTGTGGAGCTTTTCGATCCTTGGACCATGATGTTGGGCCTGGGAAGTCGAAACATGGAGGCACATTAAGAAAGAAGAGATGGAGTTTGTGCTGGCTATGCATGTGCATGGAAATGTGAAGAGTTTGCAAGGAGAAGTTAGCACAAATAATTGAAGTGCTAGCATGGGAAGAAAGGGGAGTTGGGGAAATGGGCTTGGGGTCTTCGATTTGTTGAGTGAGAATAGTTTCATAAATAACTATGTTTTGATTAGTAAATAAAAATGTGTTAACTTTGAAAATGTTTAACTCACTCATACGAAGTCCGTTTAATCTGTGGTCTTCGATGTGAGATTCATATGAATGAATAGAACACACTAGTATAATTATTTGATATATTTGGTGAAGTATAAAGTTATGATAAATTAGTAGTGGTAGAATATAATTACGTTGATTTGACTAATTGTGTGGTTAAATTAATTATACTTTATTGATGGCATCTATTGAGCAGAATAAATCCCCGTTCTGTGCTTTCAAGTAAAAGGATTATTTTTGAAGTTAATTAATTTATGGGTTAATTATTTTATAAATTAATTGTTAACTATTGGATTTTTAATTGTTGATAATAACGTGTTTGCTATTATTGTTTGTTTTGTAGTTCGAATCGTACTTGGCCAATTCATGAGCATTGATTATTGCTTATTGATTATTGATTTTGCTTGGCCAGTTTATAAACAATTAATTTTTTACATGGTTGGGTAGAAAACAATTATAGGCTAACACCTTGTGAATTATTTCATAGTTTAGCTATAAGGCATTTAGCGATAGTACAGATATTTAAATTTGAAGTTCAATTTAAATAAAGTTAAAGATGGATTTCATAAAATAATTTGTTATGAAATGTTTATGAGAAAGAAATCATTTACAAAAGTTATAGAAAATATTTTGTAAAGAAAATGTGTTATAATAAAAGATGTTTATTATAATTTTAAAAGGAAAAGATGTTTTATTTTGAATGAAATGTTTTATTTTAAAGAAATAGAACTATATGAAAGTAAATTATTTTGGAGTGATCTTATATGAAAGAGACTTAGATAACTATATTTATAAAAAGGTGTCTTATAAATAAAGAAAATTTCGAGAATAAATCCCGATTGTTTTTAAAATGGCTTTTCTTAGGTTTTTGGTAAAGTAAACTATATATATTTTGAAAGTATTTGTGAATATTAGTGGAAAATGATTTATCACTTCGGGGAACAAAATGATTTGTTATGTTACCAATGATACTGGTAACCCATAATTAAAAAGAGGACAAAGGGGGGTTATTTTAACCCATGAGATAGTCTGCTCTTAGATCGTGAGAAATACTTATTTATTGACTTTGTGAAGGTTGGGATCCAGTTGCCTTGTTATTGGGAGAAACCTCCTAATATGGTTGTAAATTTTTTATATGCCTTTATAGTAGTATTTTAGGATTTCCAAATAAATATTCCCAGTGATTTTTTTAAGGTCCCCAAGTAAAGTATAGTTTGATACAAATGATATATATATATATATATATATATATTTCGAAAAGGATTTGAATAAAACAGGGAATTTTGTTCGAAGAGATTATTTTCAAATAAGTATTCTCAAAAGAGATTATTTTTTAAAATAATAAAGTTAACTAGATTTAAGAAATATAAATATGAAGATTAAGCCTAAGTGGGTAGTTTTGGGAATTGCATATTGTTTGTTGCATCGTAGGATCTATGAGTCCTATTTGTGGTAGGAGAACTACGTTGGCTTGATCCTGTATCTAATTGGCTACCTACTTAGATAGGGGTACATAGGCAATCACAAGTGGTAGTGATGCATCCCCAATAATAAAATAAACCTTTCATGTTTATTGGTTGCTACTTGTCTTGTGTTGTCGTATCTTTTCTCATTTGACATGTTTATTGTGTTTGCAGGAATATGATATTGCTGTCTTTCTCATCAGAGTTGTGTGATAGTAGATTTATTGTATATTGGGTCTTCTTTATATTTAAGCACACCTGTAGAATACTATGGTATCTTGTATAATTGAAAGTTGTATCCTATACATTTAGAAATGTTGAATATTTATCAAATAATACTGTGTATCAAGTTGGTAGTTTCCATTCATAGTTTTAGAATGGACAGGTTTTCAGCGATATTGACTGGTTCGAAAATCTCGATCGCTGCAACTAAGAATGGGGTTGGGAGTTTGAGCCTCCTTGGGTATCTAAGATTGAGCCCCTCTGGTCTTTTCCGAAGCTTTGTCCAAATGTGTTGCTTCGGGACTTGGATCAATATTTACATGCCCCGTCTCATCTAGATAACAGGGGTGAAGTGACCTGCAAATTTAGACCTCCTACCTTTAGAGGGAAAAGGTGTGTCAATACGAACATCATCACCCATTTCATCTTCATCTAATTTTTCAGTAGCTTGGGCAATGGAATCTTTAAAGGAGACAGGCTTGGTTTGTTGAGACGAAGCTGGAACTTCATTTTTACTTTTTTTTTCTCTTTCTAGAATCTTTTCTTTGACCTTTGTTTCCTTGGGAGCAGTAAAAAGAGTAGACGAACCTGAAACAAAAATGAAGGTAGTAAGCCGATAATGTTAGAAATTCTATTTTCAACTATATTAAAACTTACTAACAGCATCAGGATGAACTGGATAGTTCGAGGTGAAGGATTCTGATTTGCCCATCACCAATGAGCATCCTCCTCTAGCATTGAGTCTAATATTTGGAGGCTCTACCAAGACCTTATGATAATCCAAAATGATGGAATACTTATGGATTTTAGCCGGAGTCAGTAATCTAAGTCTATTCCCCATGCTTTCCGCTGCTTTAGTTATGGATAGCACGATTTCCTGGCCTTCAGGTTTTAGCTGTTCGGGAGTAGAATCTAGAAAGAAGCGTCCATTAGTAAAAGATAATGAGTGAGCATGGTATATAAAAAAAATAACAACTTACTAGGAGTGGGGAATGTCCCTATAATGTTAGAAAAACATTTGACGAAATAGTATCGAGTCTCACATTCCATTGCTTTTTTAACACCTTCAAAGGCATGTTTTTTGGGCAAGGACAAATGCAGTATAGTTGACGATCCGGTTGATCAGTAACTGTAGTAAGGTTGCTATGGGATGAAGGATTTCAATGCTAAAGGAAGAGAGCCCTACTTACTGAACCATAACATCTAAACAGGTCAGATATGTGCATGAGTGGGGAAGAAATTGAATGGGAGCAATGCCTGAGTGCTCCATATATCTTGAAGGAAACCTGGAAATGGAAGATAGCCAATGCGTGAAATGTGTACTATGGTGTAGGCAAAATATCCCTTGGGTGAATTGGCAATATTATCTGAAGGGCCTACAGGAATGGCTTCTACTCCAGCAATGCCAAACTATTCAAGAATAGAATCCACTTCTTCATGGGTTGTTTATATATGATGAATTCAAAAGATTGTCTTCTTTCTTGCCAACTGAGGGTGAAGGTTTAGACCCCTTTCTGGGCTTCTTAGTAGGCTTCATGCTTACTTATTGACCTTCCATTAACCTGCCAGGTGATATAATTCTAAATTTTGGTAAATGGTCATGTTTATGTTATAGGAAAATGTAATACATCGTTGCTTAAATAGTCTATTATTGTTTAAATGAAAAAGTTTGAACTAGATATAAGGAACCAATTCTTAAATGGCATATGAAAATTTTGTTAGTAAATCTAAATTTCAATCTTAATAAGAGAGCTCCGTGAGAGAATAATACAAAAGTTGAATAGGAATGGGACAGCATTGCACATGAGTCGTTCAGGACCACACCTTCTCGAGAGCAGGATTGGCCGCCAAGAATAATAAGAAGTTGAAGGTGTAACACTAATAAACTCATTTCAACTAGGTTGTGTAACTTAAGATTTAAAATGATAATAATTTTTGCAACTACAATTAACAACGAAGTAATAAATGTCATCGACAATAATGAGTAACTACAACATAGATTGTTGGCAAGTTGACTGATTAAATAGCTCATAATGTGTTAAGAAATATATGATGTCGATAATGGTGTCGAATAATGTTTAATTCAAGATATAAAAAGTAATCACAAAACAATAACAATAAGTAAGAAGCTCGCCGACGTTAAATTAAGGCTTTATGAATCAATGTCAGAAGCAAGCGTCATCGACTATGATTGAATGCCATCGCCTTTAACTGCTATACATTTTCTGTTAACAATGGAAGGTAATCATATATTACCTTAATCACTAACGCTGTAAATATGGTAAGTTGTCAAAATAATTGGTTAACAAAGGATGTTATTGACGTCCTGGGACATGCTAGTATCGCAACGTCGACTTTAATCAATACAAAAATTATTGATGTCTCATTCTATTAATGATGACGTTTATAATTCTGTGTGGATCAAGGACATAAATAAGTAACAAAGACAAGAGTTAATTAACAAGAATTATACGAGAAGTAATAGTGGTTAGGCGACATTAATAAACCTACGTCAAGAGTTATAATGACGAGAAGTATCGTAAAGCATTAATGAACTCTACTACCGTAGTTAAAATTGAAGTAATGAAAATCTTCGACATTAATGAATGACGACGACGAGAGATAACGTCTATCAATGAACGGCGACAACATGAGTTAATATGAATCAATGAGTGACGACATCAACTATAATAAAATAACTCTACAACTAATTGGTACACGCTATCTTTTGACGATAAAAAGTTATCGCATCACATCTTGATCAATAGTAGGTTAATGAACAGTCTTGTCGACATTGAGGATCATGCCAGTACTATAACATCGATATTAATTAAAAAAAATTTGGTGATGTGCATCTAATGAATTTAAGTATCCTAATAATAGTGACATTTGTAATTCTGGATAGATTACTCAGAATATAAAAGCTTTGAGTCAAAAATGAAAGCTAGTGAAATAACAAGATAATATAACATTTTGTCAATTTTGAATATAATGGCAACATCGTTCAGTGTCAATGTTGACATCATTGTAAGACGTCGTGAATAAAATATCGAGTTTCAGGCCTAATATGTTGCTTTTGTTGGTGAGTAAACTTAGAACATACTAGTTTTCCTATCAACATCGATTGATATACAGATCTATTAATACGGCATAAAAACATTACACCAATGAATTAACAACACAAGGTTAATCAACATACTTCAAGTCTATCAATTGCATCATGAGCGATGACACTAACACAAGTCTAAGTAGTAACGATTCTAGGTTTGATATGCTACTTGTTTCATGATAAAATAGAAAATGCCCAAATCCCCAAATCAACACCACTAAGCAACTAATTCAATATTTTGGAAGGTTAATATAACAATTCATGACAAAATTTGAGTTATTAGGATGAGATAATTGAACTTGATTGTTGATTTGAAAAATAATAAAATCTAAGCAATACCCTAATCATGATTTCAGTATAAAGTTTATGAAAACTAATTTATGAGTCAATTGAAAGATAGCCCTAGGGTGGAAATTTGCTATTAAAGAGCTTGAGCTTGCAGCTATTTTTGAGAATTTAATTATTTTTTCAAGTTTTTGAAATTGTAGGTAAAAGAAAAAAGGAAGAGAAGCCTGCGTATTTATAGGAAGAAGTAAGCAAATGGGTGTCATTGGATTTAATTTAAGCGTACAGATAGATCATCACAAGAAGACAAAAAGGCAGGAAAAAGGATGATGCGAGAATATTGACTTGAAAAGTCAATGGTTCCTTTACACTGAAGAGGAAAATGTTACAATTATCATCATAACCAAAGATGTTCAAAGAAATAATGCTGAGAATCATTGATGTGAAAGCTACGGTGAGTGAAGCCGAAGAATAGCGACATCAGGTGAAGTCCATTAGCACGCTCAGGGGAATCAATGTCTTCTTTCATAAGGAAGAACCGGTCTTTTGCTACATCGACCGCCATCACAACTAAGTAATACTATGCTACCGCATTCCAACAACCACTGGACATTGACGTTTAGAATCATGATTTTCGAAGCAAAGTAGAATAAAGCCATATCCTACCAATGTCGACCCTGCTCGTCGAAACTGCCTTATAAAGGGAAACAAAAGTTATAAATGTTGCTGAGGTTCGATACTACTATAGTATTGTTAATCATAAAATCCACTTAAGAACAAATGTACAAAAGAAGGCTAATAAAAGCGCTAAGTACTACTAAAATTAAAGACATGGGTTTTGTCAGGGTTCACAGAAGGGTGTTCAGAGGGCATTGAGATGGCTTTCGAAGGAGTCGCAAGCATCAAGCGTCATCACAAATGATAAACAATGCAAGATCTTTTGAAGAGGTGAAAGAAAAAAACAAGGGTGCCCTTCTGCCTTACCAAAGCCTTTCGATGCATATGGATTCACAAATATAAGATGTTACTACCAAATTCCTTTTCGAACTTATTGAAACCTGAATGAGTAGAAGACGAAGAAGAATAAGAGATAATAGCTCCATTAAGACCATTCAAAGGAGTCGAAGGGATGCTACATCCAAAGGCTAGAAGTATTACAATCTTTCAAAGGGGTCAAAAGCGCCCTTCCGCTTCAGTGGTTTCCTTAAGAAGAAGGTGCTTCCGCATGCATAAAGGCCCTTTGAATGAGTTGAAGATACACCTTTCAAAGGCATAACCAAGCCTTTCGAGCCGGTCAAACCTTTAACATCTAGGGAAGATTCCGCATCGATTCGCAAGAAGCATGTGTTCGGAAGCTATCTACCACGTCGAAACTATCAACACTGCAACACCTTCAAAACCCTAGAATACTACCTATCGAAAGAGTCAGAAGCTCGTATCTTTACTTCTTATGACAAAAAGCAACATAAAGAGAAAAGGCGCATCTATTACCCTTTTGAGGAAGTCGAAAGCAATCCAGGAAAAAGCAGAGGAAAAAAACACGTGAACCTTTCGACTATGATGAAAGGGAGGACACGAAGGATAGGAGGACCTTTCGACTGAGTCGAAAGAAGGGACGTGAAAGGGGGCCGACCTACATCCATAAATAAGACCCTAGGGGTCTGATTTTAGGGATTGGATTTTGGAGTCCAAAACTCATTCTTCAACTTCTTCACTTCTTTGCAAAAACTAAATCTTTATAACACAAAATTGATTTGGGAAAAATGCTCTCTTGTACCTCTTTTTGGATTAATGGAAAAAGAAGAAATGCATGGATACACTAAGGATTTCTATTATGAGGGAGATAATTACGATCGTTAGCTAGACTAATTATCAATTGCACATAATACTATCTTACCATTTTAACTTCTTTCTGTCTTATGCGATGTTATATGTTCGACTTGGATAACATACATGCGAAACACATTATCATTATGATAAAAGGATGGTGATGATGTTTCAGCATTGATAAGTTCATAGAACTTACATGTATCCAAGATGATCTTCTATGGTATACATTAAATGGAGCTTACACAGTTGTGAATTACATCTGTTTCGATAGGACAAGATCCCTTTCGACTTGGTCGAAAGGGACATCTTGAATGGGATCTGGTTTATAAATGACAAGTAATTGTACAAAGATGGATCATCAACAACCCTTTGAAATTGTTCCATCATAAAGAACGAAACCAATGATGTTGAAAGCAGTTATTCCTTTAAAAGATGAGCAGACCTTCCGACATGGTCAAAAGGGATTGAATAGACCTTTCGACATGGCCGAAAGGGATGAATAGTTAGTATGAATAGATATTTTCGACTCATTCGAATGGGGGGTTTTGAATAAGATGCTTCTTCCATTACCTTGATTCCGATAAGGTTAATTTGATTAAGGTTCCTCCATTAAATTTTTTTATAAACCACTCCCGAAAGTAGCTTTATCATGTCAACCTGTTCAAAAGAGGTGTTTCGAAGGAAGCGAACCCTTTTAATAGTCTTATTTTGTAGCATAAATAATCTTATTTTCTATTCACATAGCTTTGGGGACGTTGATAAGTTTTCTTGTAAACATTTTTGGCGCTAGAAGGAGGGTCCGAACCTTCGACCTTGTGATTATCTTATAGACTAATTATGGGTTGTTTAACTTGCCGTAGGAAAATGAAATCTAAGAGACTTAGTAGGATGGACGAGGAAGGGGTTGTACTAGGGAAAACATCAGCATCAACTCAGTAAGATGATAATATCACCAAAATAAAGTGCTTAGAACTGCAATTGCTCGAGATGCAAGACATCCCAAGATGGCATTGTCCTAATAATCTTCTAAAACAGCCGGACCAACAAATGGAAATGAGGTGATCTCTCCGAGGAGGAATTCTAAGGCTTATCCAAACGAAGAAAAGAGAAAAATTGATTTAACATCTTCAAAAAAGAAAGGGCGACTTCCAACCAAATCTTATCATCAAGGAAGAGTACTAGATAAATCTCTTGAATGGTCCGGTAGCTCAACATTTAAATAATACTATCTAGACCAGAAAAATTATCTTGACGCCGAGGCCTATCTAAAAGATGTGGCAGAAAAAGCAATCAAAGATGAGTTGAATGCTAAAAGGAAGAAAACCCTGGATGAGAATGTGAATGATAACGAGCTTGTGCCACCTTTCACAGATGAAATCATTGCAACAGCTATTCCATCTTTGTAAAGATCCCAACTATGAAGTACCATGGAACTATAGATCTTGACAGTGATAGCCAAATGGATCTATGTAATGCATCTAGAGTTGTTTGATGCAGATTATTTCCAGTGACTCTCCAAGGGGCTGCATCTAAATGGTATCGGCAATACCGAGAAAAGACTATCTACTCATGGAAGTAATTTTCCCATGAATTCTCTGCTCAGTTTTGCATATGCAATCACCCAACTATTGACTATATAGTTTTGGCTAACATAAAATAGAGATAAGGAGAGTCTCTGGGAGATTATCCTAAAAGGTTCAACACAAAAGCATTAAAGGCTAAGGACATGAATGACCGTGATAAGCTCATTGCGGTACATTTTGGATTAATAAAAAATACTCCATTCTGGAAATAACTTTTTGTTAATGGGTGCAAGGATCTACAAGAATTCCATTTTCAAGCTGACAAGTTCATTTGAATGGATGAGATGTATCAGGCTAAAAGGAAGCGATTCCTAAAACGGAAGGAGGAAGATTTGGATTGGATTGAGGGCATAAAAGAACAAGATGGGAAGAACCTATTACTAATTCAATTGCTTTGAACAAGTCATTGTCTTACGTATATGCTATAGCAAAAGAGAGTCAATTTCCCGACATCCTTCAAGGCCAAGAATCACCCAGAACAAAGAAAAGGAGATGACTACTATGTATACCACAATGAAAAAGGCCACAAGACTGACGAATGCAGAGTTTTGGCGCTTGGGTCAGACCGAGTATTAAAGATTTTCAGGTAGGTACGTTCTGGAGCTCAGGAGACGAGCTGGATGGCAAGTACGTATAGAGTATTTCCGCTGCAGTATATTATTATATATCGAGACATGATTTGTATATGATCAGTGACTGTATATATGTGAAACTCTGATGTATTAAAGTGTAATCAACAGATAAAATATTCTTTTGTAAACTATTATTATTTATTATTATATTTTATCCGCTGCGAATGTGAGATTTTGGTGTTCTGTTCTTCTTCTTCTTCTATCTCTTTCTTCTTTTCCATAACTATCTGGAATTTTCGGGTTCGAAAATTTCGGGTCGTTACAGTGAATAATTCAGAAGTTAATTCGTGAAATTCATTTGAAAGGGTATATCCAGGACAAACATAAAATTCTGTGAATAGGGGATGGTCCACAAAAGCTCCCTACTAATGCTGTTAATATTCTGGAGGAAGAAGTCCCTTTGAGCTTAAGCCCGCCGCTGAATAAGATTGATGTAATTCGTGGAGGGCCACATCCACTAGGGACTAGTAAAGGGGCAAGGAACAGATATATTAAGGACGCTAGAGAGGGTGTATTCTCAGTCAAGGAAGAGCCCCTGCTTAAAAACCTGCGACTCAACATTCCTATGCCAAATCTTGTCATTGCCTCCCAGGAGTTGAAGAAGGGAGTTTACCATCCTTATAAAGACCCATTAATGATCACAATTCAAATTGGACTGTCTATTGTATCCAAAGTCCTTGTGGATATGGGAAGTGCAGTCAGTGTCATCTTTAAGCATACCTTTGATCACATGAACATAGCCGAGGATAAGCTAAAGCCCAGCGTGGAACCAATCTTTGGGTTCAACAAAAAAGGCTCGACTCCAGTGGGACAAGTAAAATTGCTAGTGCAAATGAGGGTGCCACCATATTTCCGAACATTCAAGACTCACTTTGTGATGATCAACCAGCCATCCTACTACAACGCTTTCTTTGGCAAATCTGCGCTTGATGAGATAGATGCTTTTGTCTCGCCGAAGTACCTGATGGTGAAATTCTTGACGAAGAGAGGCTGGGGCATAGTTCGTGGGGAGCAATTTAGCTCTCGTGAAATATATTTTTGATACAATTGATCAATAAAAAGGGAGTCTTCTGCTTACTTTGGTTCTTCTACTGTTTTTCAACCTTTGGATGATGGATTTTTACATCCAACATTCGAAGCAAAAATTAGATCTAATAAAGCTAACAAACATATGTATGAAAGGTACATTTCTCCTAGAGGCAAGAGGAAGAAAGTTGATGCTAATTCTATTGAAGAAAGCCCAATCGTCACCGAATTTGACTGTCGAGGGGAAACCGAAAGAGTAAAGCCCATAGAAGACCATGAGGAGACACATATAGATTCAGATGATTCCACCAAGATAGTGAAAGTGGGAAAGGAATTGGATAGCAATTTGAAGAAATATTTAATCTAGTTTCTTAAGACCAATAAAGACGTATTCGCTTGGTCTCATTCAGATATAGTAGGAATTGATCCGTTGGTCATGTGTCATGCGCTAAACATTAATCCAGAAGCAACCTCCATTATACAGAAAAAGAGATAACTAGATAGAGTACGATATGATGTCTTGAAAGAAGAAGTTAAAAGACTCCTTGAGGATGGATTTATTCGTGAAATTTAATACTCAAAATGGGTAGCAAACCCCATGTTAGTAAAGAAATCGAATGGAAAGTGGAGGACTTGCATGGATTATACTGACTTGAACAAGGTTTGTCCGAAAGACTGTTTACCATTACTACGAATTGATCAGTTGGCTGATGCAACTAGTGGGCACAAATTATTATCTTTCATGGATGCATTCTCTGATACAATAAAATACCCATGCTCAAACCGGATAAGGAACATGCTAGTTTCATTACTGATTGAGGATCTACTACTACAAAGCAATGCCTTTCGAACTAAAGAATGCAAGGTTTACATATCAAAGGCTGGTCAACAGGATGTTTAAAGAACGAATTGGTCGAAATATAGAGGTTTATGTGGATGACATGTTAGTGAAGTCTTACGAGGCTAAAAATCATCTTAAGTATCTAGAAGAGATGTTTAAAATACTGCGGAAATGACATATGAAACTGAACCCACAGAAATTCTCCTTCAGAGTCTATTCAGGAAAAAAATTAGGCTACCTTGTGAGTGCTCACGGGATTGGGGCTAGCCCGGACCAAATTCAAGCTATCAAGGATATGGCCAAACCCAAAACTACTAAAGAGGTAATGAGTTTGAATGGGAGGAAAGCTGCTCTAAGCAGATTCATTTCCTAAGCGGCCGATAAGTGTATCCCCTTTTTCGATGTAATTAAGAAGAAGAAAAACTTTGAATGGAGGGACAATTGTAGGATGGCTTTTCAGGAGTCAAAAAGCCATTTGGAAAAGCCACTGATACTATCTAGTCCCGAGAATGGAGAAATTTTGTACCTATATATGGCAGTTTCAGAGCATGCGGTTAGTTTAGTGTTGATTAGAAAAGGAAGTGGGTCTCAACTTCATGTATATTATGTGAGCAGGTAATTAAAGGATGCAGAAGTTCGGTACCCAATTATTGAAAAACTAGCTTATTACTTGATACTCACAGCATGAAAACTGAGAGCATACTTCCAAGCATATCCAATCAGGGTATTGACCAGTTTTCCCCTTAAGTAAGTTTTCAGTAGGCTAAAAACACATGTAGACTGGTAAAATGGGTAATTGAGCTTAGCCAGTATGATATTGAGTTTTAGCCACGAGCTGCTATCAAAGGGCAAGCATTGGTGGATTTATTAACGTGTGTGCTAACTTTATTAAGGAACAATCAGAAAAAGAAAGGGATCAAAGACCTATATGGCAATTATTTATTGATGGTGCATCGAATGAACTAGGGGCAGCTGCGGATATTGATAATAACTCCAGACAGACACTGATTACATTGTGCCATGAAATCAGGATTTCCTGCAACAAACAATGTGGCTGACTATGTATCAATGGTGGCGGGGTTAACTTTGGCATTAGAACTCAAAACCCACGGATCAAATCCTTAATGACTCCTAATTGATGGTAAATCAAATAAAGTAGGTATATCAGAAAAAAGACGCCAAGTTATCTTTGTATTAAAGAAGATGTTGAAGATGTTAGCTTCATTTGAAGATTTTTCTATACATCAAGTTCCGAGAGGAGAAAAATTACAAGCAGATTCATTAGCAAAATTGGCTAGTTCAAGGGGATCCCCAGAAACTCGAATTGTGTCAGTATAATATCTAGCAAATCCGAGTATGGAAGAGGGAACATACAAACAAGGAAAGGAACTTCTAGTCTTAACTAGATCCTTAGCCATGTCACGAGAAAGGAAAGAAAAGGAAATCAATAGGGAAACCCTGTATGAGAGGGTTAACCAACCAAGGGCAGATAACTATTATGATAACACTTGGATGTCACCTATTTTCGAACATCTTTCAATAGAGAAATTGCCATCTAAAAAAGGGGAAGTTAGGAATATTAAACGATAAGCTCCAACGTTCACGATAGTGGATGGAATCCTTTACAAGAAAGGAATATGCACTACCTTATTTAAGATGTGTAAGCTTGGAGGATGGAATCAAATTGCTAGTAGAAGCAAATGAAGGATTCTGTAAATACCACTCTAACGGAACAAAACTAACAAAAAAGGTAACGGGAGAGGGTTTTTTTTGCCTTATATGGTAAATCAAGCCATTGAATATGTAAGGAGATGCGAGAAATGCCAAAAATACTCGAAGATTCCCTGATTATGACCAAGGCAGTTAACCCTAATTTCAAGTCCATGGCCCTTTGATGTATGGGGAATTAATTTAATTGGCCCGTTGCCTATTTCTAAAGGGGGAGCAAAATAAGTTGTAGTCGCCATAGACTAGTTCACTAAGTGGGTTGAAGTAGAATCGCTTCCCAAGATCACTTCAGGAAAAGTACTCAGATTTGTCATCAAAAACAATGTAACCAGATTTGGAATTCCCCATAACATTATTTTCGACAATGGAACGCAGTTTGAGAGTGAAGAATTCTCTCCATGTTGTCATAAAGAAGGAATTGTTAAGAGCTTTTCCTCCATTGCACATCCAAAGGAAAATAGGGTCGTTGAGGCTGTAAATAAAACTATAAAGACTATTTTGGAAAAGTGACTAAACAAAGCTAAAGGAAATTGGATAGAAGAGTTGCCACTTATATTATGGGCTTATCGAACATCTACCAAGAAAACAACTGGACATACTCCCTATTCGTTAACAATGGGTGTGAGGCAATGTTACCAATCAAGATTGAAACACCCTCATATTAATGGATCGCATATGCATTCGAATTAAGCCAAGATCTAAAGAGAGACACTAGATTTGATACATGAGTGGAGAGATGAAGCGACAATTCAAACAACCAAATATCAAAGAAGGATTTTGAAATATTAAAACTCAAAAGTAAGGACAAGATCATTTCAAGAAGGAGATCTAGTACTCCAAAAGGTAATGGAAAACGCTAGAAATCCCACGGAGGGACCGCAGGGACCAAATTAGAAAGGACCCCTAATCATATGCAAAGTAATTCCCTCGAGAGCTTACAAGTTATCCCGTCTAGACGGCAATATGGTTACAAGAACATGGAACGTAGAACATTTGAGACCATATTTTCCTACAATTAATGAATAAAGCATCTCTTTCTTGAAAAAGAAAAGTCTACAAGGTTGGGAGTAGAATTCTCCTTGTATTTGGACACTACCTTTAACGGTCAAAGCCTCTGTCCGCGCCGAGTTGGCCATGTCAGAACAGCTCCTTGAGGGAGGAGAGTAAGCCTTTATCCATGTCACGCTATGGCCTAGTTAAAGCATCGGGAAGCCACTATCTGCGCCATGCTATGGCCAGCGCATGGCACCTTCTAAAAGGAGAAGTGTAAGACCTTATCCATGCCACACTATGGCCAGGTTAAAGCATCAACAAACCCTTGCATGTGCCATGCTATAGCCAAGGCAGGGCACCTCTTGGAGGGAGGAGTGTAAGCCTTTATCTGCGCCATGCTATGGCTAGGTTAAAGCATCTACAAGCCCTTGGCCGCGCCACGCTATGGCCTGGACAAGGCGCCTCCTGGAGGGAGATTGGAAAGTCCTTATTTCAGCTTGAGAATAAGCAAACCAAGCGCACTAGAAAATAATGGACTAAGACGTCCAGGCCCAAGAAGCAGTTCATCAAATAATGGACTAAGACGTCTAGGCCGAAGAAGCAGCATATCTACAAAGGAATAAGATGTCCAAGCCCAAGAAGAGGTTCATCAAACAATGGACTAAGACCCACGCCCAAGAAGTGGGACATCTACAAAGGACTAAGATGTCCATGCCTAAGAAGAGGATTATTAAAAAATAGATTAAGACGTCCAAGCCTGAGAAGCGGCACAGAAAACATCAGATTAAGGTGTCTAGGCTCGAGAAACGGCACATCAAAAATCAGACATCCAAGCCCAAGAAGTGGCATATAAAATGATGGACTAAGATGTCCAAGCTTGAGAAGCAGCCAATCAAACTACAACTACATACACGGTCTAAAAGGTTTACATATGTTGAAGAAGACAAAATTTAAGGAGTAGAACAGAACTCTACCTATTAATACGCGAATCTTGGTTTCAGGTCACTCATCTCTAGACTTTATCTTTTAAAGCCTGAATCTTGATTTCGAAACTACTATTAAATTTCACTTATTAACGCCCTAATCTGGGCCTGAAATTTCTATTATAAAGATAATCATTATGGATTTCATCATTAGCACCCTAATTTGGGCTTAAGATTTCTATAAGAAAGATGACTGTTATGGATTTTTGGTTATCCAACATTATGCCCTAATCTGGGCTTGAGATTTCTACCATGAAGATAGTTATTACGAATTTTTGATTATCCATCACAAATACCCGAATCTGGGTTTAAGTGTTCTATCATGAGGATGATTTCTGAATTTCACTTATTAAAACATGAATCTGGGTTCTAGACATCATGCTATTAACTTCTGAACTCCACTTATTGATACCCTAATCCAGGTTTTAGACTTCTTAACATTTTAATACATGAATTTGAATTTTAAATCATTGTCATCAATTCTAAATTCCATCTATCAATTCCCGAATCTAGGTTTTAAAGAAGTAGTATTGAAACTACAATGGACATCTAAGTCTTTAAAGAAATTCGAGTTTGGTCTTCTAAATACCCAAATTAGAGTTATTAGTTAGAAATTCTAAACGATGTTCACCAACATTTGAATTTAGGCTCCTGGTTCATTCTTATCTCCAAGAGGAGTTCCAAAATACATAATACTTATTCCGCCCAAATAAAGATTTATGGATCATAATGACTTATCTCCGGATGATAGCTTATAACGTCCTATTTCCAAACATTGGTTGTCTTCAATAGAAAATTCATAGACTTCAATTATTATATGCCTAGATAACTATTAATTTCATGAAAATTCAACTATGAATTCCATCTTTAACTATAAAAGCTAGAGGGTGGAGCTCATAATATTGCAGGACAAAAGTCCTTAGTTCTCAGTCATTTACAATTGAGGATTTCGCATCCTTTACTAACTCGATATTATGATCAATTAGTCATTTGAGTTGAGAAGCACAGTTATATTGACTTTGTTTCCAAATCATGAAGTGTGTGTGTGTGTGTCTATGATAATGAATTAACAATAGAAAATGTTACTTGCTTTGACTTTTGCAGGAAAACAAGGTTTTTTAAGAATGAAGGATTTGCGAAATTTTTGTCCAAAGAACAAAAGCTTCTTTCATACAAGGAGGGGCAAAATGTTAACCATAAATCCACTTAAGAACAAAGGTAAGAAAGAAGGCTAATAAAAGCTCTAAGCACTACTAAATTTGAAGACATGAGTTTCATCAAGTTCACAGAAGGGTGTTTCGAGGGCATTAAGATGGCTTTCGAAGGAGTCGCAAGCATCAAGCATCATCACAAATGATAAATAGTGCAAGAGCTTTCGAAGAGATGAAAGAGGAAACACAAGGATTCCTTTCCGCCTTGCCAAAGCCTTTCGATGCAGATGGATTCACAAATATAAGATGTTGCTACCAAATTCCTTTTCAACCTTGTCTGAACCTAAATGAGTAGAAGACGAAGAAGAATAAGAGATAATAGCTCCAGCAAGATCTTTCGAAGGAGTCGAAGGGATGCTACAACCAAAGGCCAAAAGCATTACAACCTTTCGAAGGGGTCGAAAGGGTCAAAAGCACCCTTCCGCTTCAGTGGTTCCCGTTTGAAGCAAGTGCTTCCGCATGCATAAAGGCCTTTCGAATGAGTTGAAGATACACCTTTCGAAGGCATAATCAAGCCTTTCAAGCCGATTGAAGCCTTTAACATCTAGGGAACGTTCCGCGTCAATTCGCAAGGAGCATGTGTTCAGAAGCTATCTACCGCGTCGAAATTATCAACACTTCAACACCTTCGAAACCCTAGAAAACTTCCTATCGATAGAGTCGGAAGCTCATATCTTTACTTCTTATAACAACAAAACAACACAAAGAGAAAAGGTGCATCTATTACCCTTTCGAAAAAGTCGAAAGCAATCCAGGAAAAATCATAGGTAAGAAACACATAAACCTTTCGACTACGATGAAAGGGTGGATGCCGAGGATAGGAGGAGCTTTCGACCGAGTCGAAAAAAGAGACACGAAATGGGGCCAACCTACATCTATAAATAAGACCCTAGGGCTTCGATTATGGGGACTGGATTTAGGAATCCAAAACACATTATTCAACTTCTTCACTTCTTTGCAACAATTAAATCTTTGTAACTCTAAATTGATTTGAAGAAAAATCTCTTAAACTTGTAACTCTTTTTGGATTAATGGAAAAAGAGGAAATGCATGGATACATTAAGGATTTCGATTATGAGGGAGATCATTACGATCATTAGCTACACTAATGATCAATTGCATATGATATTATCTTTTCTTCTTAACTTCTTTTTGTCTTATGAGATGCCATGAGAACGACTTGGATAACATACATGCGAAGCACATTATCATCATGATAAAAAGATTGTGACGATGTTTCGACATTGATAAGTTCATAAAACTTGCATATATCCAAGATGATCTTCTATGGAATACACAAAATGGAGCTTGTACGGTTGTGAATTAGATCTGTTTTGAGAGGACAAGATCCCTTCCGACCTGGTCGAAAGGGACATCTCGAATGGGATCTAGTTCATAAATGACAAGTAATTATACAAAGATGGATTCCTTTGAAAGAAACATACACCCAACTACCCCAAAAACACTTTCAAAGATGTTCCAACATAAAGAACGAAACCAATGATGTTGAAAGCATTTATTCCTTTAAAAGATGAGCAGGCTTTCCAACATGGTCGAAAGGGATTGAGTAGACCTTTCGATATGGTCGAAAGGGATGAATAGTTAGTATGAACAGTGACTCATTCGAAATGGGGGTTTCAAATTAGATGCTTCCTCTGTTACCTACATTCTAATAAGGTTAATCTGATTAAGTTTCCACCATTAATATTTTTATAAACTAACCCCCGAAAGCAGCTTGATCAAGTCAACATGTTCGAAAGAGGGGTTTCGAACGAAGCAAACTCTTTCAATAGTCTTATTTTGTAGCATAAATAATCTTATTTGCTATTCACATAGCTTTGGAGATGTTGACAAGTTTTATTGTTAACAAGCGTCAACTCTTATAAACATGCTTGGAAGAGACCATACATCTACATGCGTGATGTTGATGGTTGTCATCGTCAATGTCCATAGGTGTCGTCGATGCCGCATTTCATTGGCTGCTGTGTATTGACGTCGAGGATTATCAAATTTGTCATTACACTAAAGCAAATTATATGTCAAAACATCGTTATGTGCCCACTTCACTCTTAAATAGTGGGTAATGTCGCCAATAATCAATCAAGAAAATCACAGGGTATGAAGTCGTCTTCACTGACAACTATTGTCAGTGTCGAGAATCATAAATACTAATAAGATTCTTTGAAGTTACCTCTGAAGAATGTCGTCTTATATCAATGCTGCTACATCATGAACACAATAAGAGTTGATCAACATAATAGAAGCCACCAACGTCGAAGCCAGGCTATGTAAATAAAAGAATGCCAGCCTTGATGCTTAATGATGCTGCTAATGTCGAAGCCGATGAAGTGTCAACCTTCATGTTCGACGACACTGGTAATGTCAAAGCTAACGATTGTCGAAGCTTGCCACTTGCTGAAACCTATATATATGGACCTAGGGGCTTCGTGAAAGGGGCTGAATTCTCTCATCTCATTTCTTACATTTTCAACATTGTAAGCCCAAAATTGATTTGGGGATTTTGAAAGCCTATTTTACTATTTGAACTTTATACACATAAGGTGGAAAGTAAACAGGTGCATAGCATAGCATGTTGAATTACTTCGAACTCATGACCTGAATAATCTTTTGACTTCACATATTGACTATTTGAACTATTTGGACTTGTATAGCATATTTGACTTCGAACTTGAACTTGCATAGCATATTTAGTTCAAATTTTACTTGCATATCGACTCACTCACTTACTTCGATAGTACACCATGTCTCATATGACAACCGCCTCAATGGAACTAGTATGGGAAACTGTGGAAACATTCTTCAACTCAATGACTTCGACAAGCCTTAACAAGGCCTCCCACTGCTTAGCTCTATTTACTAATCACCTTTGGGTTAGCGAATTTATTCGTTAACACCATTATCACACATTTATTTACGGATTAAAATTCATAATTACCATTACAATCTTCCTGAGAGATTAATGCTATTTACTATCTTATGAATTCTAATCAATACGTTCAATGCACTATAATCACTACTTTATTAACTTTAATATTCAATAAGAATACAATATTATACAACCTCCCTCCCCCCCCCCCCCAACACGCTTGGAATCTAAGATTCAACGATTTGTTCCTAATCATAAGCATAAAAATTTTCTTGTAAATCTAATTAAAATGTCAAACTCATAAAATCTCCAAAATCTATGCTATAATAGCTAATATCTATGGCCAACAAAAACGAGACTTGTATAAAAATGGAATATCACCAAACTTGTTTCATATTAATATACAAAAATTATTCCTTTTATTTTAGAGAGACGGATCTTAAAATTTAGACCTTTTATATTCCATTTAACTTTGCATATACGAACTTAGACTGAGAAAGTGATTCATATATATTTAATTTATAGAAATAGGTAGTGTAAACTATAATTAATCGAATTCATACTTTGCACACCATTTCCAATTCATTTACTTTCAGAACCCTTTAACACTACAAGCGACATTAATAGGGATAAAGTTGAATAGATTATGAATTATGTAATTCTAAACAATAGATTCTATTCTAATATATTAATACTAAACAATTGCAGTTCCAACATATTCAAAGATCGACATTTTACTTAGGAGAATTCTGGAGTTTTATTGTTTAAGGTTTGCATGTACAGATTTCTCCAAGGAATATATCAAATCTAAATAAATACTACACAATTACTAAATGGGAAAAAATAAAATTCCACCCACAGTAGATTCGCTGTTAGTAGACCGGATTTGATCTAAACTATTCTACTTCTCTTTTAGATCTTCCTCTATTTAAATATACAAGTGGATTGTATATGGATTAGTTTTAAAGTCAAAAACAAGAGAGGAATAGAAGAAGGAATTTTAAATAATTAGAGATCTAAATTAGTAATCTGGAAAAATCCTAACTATTTCTGAAAATCTAAGGGAGAAGAAATTGACAAAGCTTCGTTGTTGTTCCTAGAATTTTATGAAGGGAAGTAGGGGTCTAGGGTCTATTTATAGAGTTGAGAAGGAATGAGAGCCGTTGGATTAAAAATAATTAAATCTGATCCATTTTTGCACACATTTTTCCCTACTCGTATTTTTTCACCGGTCGGCCATTGGAGGTCGACCGGCCCAAGTAAGGCGGTCGACCAATCATTTAATTCTGGAACCGATTTATTTCTTTCAGTTCACATATGTTTGTTACCTTTATTAAATTATACGTTAACGTTATACTTAACGATTACTTCAAATCTAAGATGATGTTAAATTCAATTTTTGAATTTTTGAATTTCTAAAATATTTAAATTTTAAATTCTTTTGAATTTTAAACTCAAAAAATTCAAACGTCCATAACTTTTCCATTTGAACTCCGATTACAAAACTTTATATATGAAAATTGATTAGAAAATCATCGTGGAGGCAATGGTACAACTCTCGTCACCAAATTCTTATATTTATGGAATTTCCATTTTACACCTTAGGTAGCAGACCATAGGAATTCATGGACACTTGTATCACACCCTATATCATCTAGAGTAGTATCGAAGTAACAACTCATGAACATAGCATATTAGACTTGTACTCATTCACTAGACTTTTGTTCGATCCATTCTCTTTCCTCCTTTTTCCCTACCACAAGTGGACAGAGCAGTAGGTGATCAGCCCATTCTTGATACCTCGAGAGTCGAGCTTATCTTTGGAGACTAATTTTTGACATATTTTCTCTCCATGCATTTATCTATCTTATCAGTATAGTTTATCTCTTTTATCAGACTTGGAGTGATATTTTCTATGTACTCTATAGTGGACCACATACTAATTTTCTAAGACAATGATTTGGATATTTTTTGAGATGGATATTCTTCTATCATTCTATGTTATATATTTTATTTTTTACGCTATGAGATCTGAAAGTGTAGTGTATCTTAGATTATATAAGCTTGTATTAGTCTCTTTGATGTAAAATGTAATAAACCCTGGGGATCCATATTTCTTGGCATGACGCGAGTTCAAAAGTCACATTAGGCTTTGGATCGATATGTCGGAAGGTGCGGGTTATCACAAAAATCAATTCAATTACGGGAAATGAAACACCTAATTAACCTTCAGGAACATTTAAGAAAGGACTTCGTATGCATGAAAAAAAATTGAATTAATAAAAAAATATGATAAATTGCGATTGTATTTAGACAAGAAGAAATTATATATAATTAAAAAAGGGTAAATCAACGTTGATAAGAGAATGCAACATCATCGATGGATGTAGCTACTCTCTCTCTCTCTCGGCCTGCCCTTATAATTAATGGTGATTCTATAATGTGAATGATGTGCAAAACACTTCAATTTGAGAATAAACATTAGCAATTGAGTCAATAGGAGAGGAAGAATAAGCAAGTGTAAGTTGGAACACCTATTTTTCTAAGGAATTAGCAGTAGAGAATGATACGAAGTTAGGAAACTTGTATATGAAAATTGATAGAAACATCCTCATTTGTCCATGGAATATCAAAGGGGCATTTGCATAATTGCAAAAACCTTCAAATGGAAGTATTCTTATTATAGATACCAGTACGTTAGGAATGTCCATTGGACGTGTGAAATAAAACCATGAGCATATTCGTTTTATTGTGAAGTAATGATTGTATGCATAGGCAAAATAACTACTCAATGTCGAATTCATTTTAATGTGGATAATATAGTGACCAAAATGACCACTACATATAGTAATAATGGTTAATGACATTTTTGATAATTTAAAACTTCAAATGAAAAAACTGTATAGAAAACATTAATGATACTAATGAATCATATATTCTAAATATAAATAAAACTTTTGAAGTCATCATGAATCAGTCACACATTTGATAGATAATGATAAATGATTTTACATATTAGCCCAACCAAAGTAATCTATAATTAAAATTGAATGGTTTAAATTGCTTTGGATCATACTAAAAAGACGGTCATTTATGAACTATCAAATATAGACTGACGTATATTCGTATAGAAAAATTCATGTATATAGTAAACGTCCAAATCCTTTTATGCGTATATGACAACCAAATTCTTCTGCTTATTGGTAGTCAGACAGAATCAAGACAATTTTCCTAGTAATATATTAAAACTTAGCTCTACGAATTTCATCAAGCATAATTGATTGATCACATAAATGCAGCTTTTCAACTATTCTTACATTTTCAAAATAGATAATCCACAACCGATTGTTGAACAATAAAGAGCCACAACTATAGAAAATAACCTTGTAGTTTAAAATTCTTTATTTCCACAAAATAAGTAAATCTAAAAACTTCACATGATTCTCGGCATTTGAAAATTAAGACCATGAAATACAAAAGGATCAAAGGTGATCTAAGCTACCCATTTTTTGTCAAATTTTCATATGCACGGTTTGTTGATACACGAAGATTTTGATCAATGACAATGAGCTTCAACAAATAGGAAGAGAATGCAAAAGCTAGAAGAAGATAGATGAAGACCAAAGTATAAACATTAGTATGATTTTTCTATGTGTCTTAGTCTAGATTATTTGTTAAAATCTATCCTCAAGAGATTTGCACGAACATTAGAACACATTCATAAAAACTTCATTCACATGTTCACTGTGCATACTTTTATACTTCAGTCGACTGAACAGACATGGCCAGTCGACTGAAACTATACACATATACAAAAATGCATAGTTTCAGTCGACTGAATTACCTGTGCAGTCGACTGAAATTATTCCTGAAAATTTTTCTTCATATTTTCAGTCGACTGAATCTCCTGCTCAGTCGACTGAATTTAAACCTGTGAATTTTCTCCGAAAAGACACCTTCTTCTTCCCAAGAGTTGCAACCATTCATCAATGGAAATGGAAGCATCTCTTGTTTGCAACCTTTGACAACTTATGCACCTCTTCTACAAGTATATATACATGATTCTAACATCATTTAATTCACCGAATTCTCTTGCTTTAATCTTACTATTCTCTTGTTCATATTCTCTAGATATTCTCAAAGCAATCACCAATCTATTGCTTGAATCACTGTTTTTGTTTATAACATTCTTTTGATTCATAGCAATTAACATTCCTAAATCTTCACAAACACATTGCATACTCTCGAGGATAAGATTATAGGAATATTGTACTACATTAGACTAATTAGTGTTGACAAGAACACAACAAGTTGAATATTGTATTTTAGTAATTGAGTTGAAGTCCTCTTCGGTAGTTGAGGCAAGAAATCCCGTTCGGTTGTTCGGGTAAGTTGTAAACATATTCCTCCGGGTGAAGTGAGGGTATTAGTTAGTGAAATTCCTAAGAGAAGCTTAGGAACTGGATGTAGGACGAGAGGTCCGAACCAGTATAAAAGTCTTAGTGTCTCCTTGCATTTACCTACTTTATCTATCTAGACTATTTCATTATTCCATATTACACGATCCTACCGCATAGCCCCCTCTTTCAATTGGTATCAGAGCTTGGCCGTCCTATAACCATAACACCGTTATTAGACATATTGGTAATATGGAAAATAACGCAAGCACAAGCACAGCATCTGCTTATAGTTCTACATTTGCGGAAGGACAATCCACCCAAAGATCTCCTCTATTCAATGGACTAAACTATAACTATTGGGCTACAAGGATGATAATTTATATGCAAGCAACAAGTTTCGAAGCCTGGAATGCTACTCAAGCAGATTTCATTGTACCTACAACCGATTATCCTACATGGACACAAACTCAGAAGAATGAAGCAAGTGCAAATGCTAAAGCTATGAATATGCTTTTTTGCGCCCTGGATAGAAATGAATTCAACCATGTTAGCATATGTACTACTGCATATCAGATATGGAAAACACTTAAAGTCATACATGAAGGCACAAACAAGGTTAAACAAACAAAGATATCCATGTTGAATAATCAATTCCAAAACTTTAGAATGCGACAAAATGAATCCATCAATGACATGTACTCAAGATTTCAAGACATTCATCATGCTCTAATCGGACTAGGAGAAAGATACACGGACTTTGACATTGTGTGTAAAATTCTAAATTCACTCACTGATGAATGGGAGAGAAAAGTACTAGCAATCGAGGAAGCAAATGATTTATCTACAATGAAACCAGAAGAATTGATTGGAAATCTTATGTCGTATGAAGTAAATATGCAAGCTAAAAAGGATCAAGCTCAAGAAAGAAAGAATATTGCTTTTCATGCGGAAAAGGAAGAATCAGAGTCTGAAGATGAGGATCTAGCATTTATAGCCAAAAATTTCAAGAAATTCCTAAAGTATAGAAAAGGAAACAAAAACGGATTCAAAAAGAATTTCTTGAACAAACCATCATCCTCAAATATAGAATGCTTCAATTATCATAAGAAAGGACATATGCAAAAAGATTGTCAAGAACAAATGAAGGAAAATCAGAAAAACTTCAACAAGCTTTGGGATGCAATCTCATGCTCAAGCACCACTACTGCTTCAACATCTCGCGGCAAACGTCCGGCACCCACGATTACATGGACGACATCCGAAGAGCATACAAGTAGCAGCGCAAGCGGAGCTAGTTGTAGCCAAGAAAGAAGAGCACCTAGACCACCAATAGAAGGACCCGTCATACGTGAACCAACTGGAAGGGAAGGTTCATATGACTGGGATAAGGATGAGTGATTTTGTTGTTTTGATGTCTATTTTTAAAAACTTTCTACTGCTTGTATAAATAGCCATTTTATGCTTGTCTGTCATAACATTTTTTTCTCTCTTAATTCATGCTCTATGATTTAGTGATTGTTTTGATACATTATTACTGCTGTTAGTTCTTCCTTTTTGTCGATGACAAAGGGGGAGAAAATCTATGGTACTAACTTTGTTTTGAAGAAAAGATAGTGCATACATTCAGGGGGAGAAAGTAAGTATATACATCTCTAGAATAGTGTTGTCATCAATCAAAAAGGGGAAGAATGTTGATACACGAAGATTTTGATCAATGACAATGAGCTTCAACAAATAGGAAGAGAATGCAAAAGCTAGAAGAAGATAGATGAAGACCAAAGTATAAACATTAGTATGATTTTTCTATGTGTCTTAGTCTAGATTATTTGTTAAAATCTATCCTCAAGAGATTTGCACGAACATTAGAACACATTCATAAAAACTTCATTCACATGTTCACTGTGCATACTTTTATACTTCAGTCGACTGAACAGACACGGCCAGTCGACTGAAACTATACACATATACAAAAATGCACAGTTTCAGTCGACTGAATTACCTATGCAGTCGACTGAAATTATTCCTGAAAATTTTTCTTCATATTTTCAGTCGACTGAATCTCCTGCTCAGTCGACTGAATTTAAACCTGCGAATTTTCTCCGAAAAGACACATTCTTCTTTCCAAGAGTTGCAACCATTCATCAATGGAAATGGAAGCATCTCTTGTTTGCAACCTTTGACAACTTATGCACCTTTTCTACAAGTATATATACATGATTCTAACATCATTTAATTCACCGAATTCTCTTGCTTTAATCTTACTATTCTCTTGTTCATATTCTCTAGATATTCTCAAAGCAATCACCAATCTATTGCTTGAATCACTGTTTTTTGTTTATAACATTCTTTTGATTCATAGCAATTAACATTCCTAAATCTTCATAAACACATTGCATACTCTCGAGGATAAGATTATATGAATATTGTACTACATTAGACTAATTAGTGTTGACAAGAATACAACAAGTCGAATATTGTATTTTAGTAATTGAGTTGAAGTCCTCTTCGGTAGTTGAGGCAAGAAATCCCGTTCGGTTGTTCGGGTAAGTTGTAAACATATTCCTCCGGGTGAAGTGAGGGTGTTAGTTAGTGAAATTCCTAAGAGAAGCTTAGGGACATGACGTAGGACGAGAGGTCCGAACCAGTATAAAAGTCTTAGTGTCTCCTTGCATTTACCTACTTTATCTATCTAGACTATTTCATTATTCCATATTACACGATCCTACCGCATAGCCCCCTCTTTCACGGTTCCTCAAGTAAGCTATATAGCCTATCCTGTTCATTCTCTATTTCAGAATCAGGGAAGACAATTGATACTACAATCAATACTATAAGTATACATGTATCTTACTTTACTTTCATCATGTTTTTCTTGTTTAGATGCGTATAAGTTAAGTTGATGCCTCATGTACATATCTTCTATCTTGTCCATACAAAAATTATGGAAGCTTTATGCACATTAGTATTCAACTACATGTAAAGAAATACTTCTCGAGGTATATTTGCACTAATCCTTGCAAAATAATCAAATTATAACTATAGTAATAACTGATTTCATACTCCTCCAATCCCTAATTCTTGAAATCAGACTTCTCTGATCCATAATTTTTGAACCCAGGAAGTTAAACACATTTGACCACTAATATTTATTTTGAGTTTCAATTACCAATTAGTATCTTACTGCATATTTGGGATATGGGATTAAATTCTCTCGAACTTTTTATTATTTTTCAGTAATCTTATTTGCTAATAAAGAAATAAAATGAATATCGTTGGCATTAATCAAGTGAAAAGTGGCATAATTTCATAAATAATCACGAATCGATCAATACATAAAGATGTAATGCAAATTGAAGTAGGAATTTAAACCGGAACAGATAGTTACCCCAATCTGAACACACAAATGAGAGAGAGAGACTGTTGATTTGGTACCGAGATAAATGGAGTTCGAGATTAGATTTGGAAGTGAAATTAGCCGAAGTGGTTTGCAAGGACTTGTGCAAAACGTATCTGGGTGAAAATGACCAAATGACCATAAGTATTGTTGTATTTGAGAAGGTTATTTTGTAATTCTAAAAGCTTCATTTAAGGGTATTACTATTATACATAGATAATATATAATAGACAAAATCCTTGTTGGAAATTTGAAAATCCTAGTTTCTTACTTGCAAAAAAGCTCCAACAAGCAGACATCAAATTGGCTTCAATATTCAGATCATCTCTAACAGATTGAAGCGGTACGGAAATGATAATGATTCTCTTTTTTCTATTTCATCGCACTCCAACAGTTGGACTTGGAGTGTGTTAAGCCGAAAAAGTTAAGAAGCGCTCTAAACTTATTGCGCATGTAGATGTAAATGTTCAGAAATTCATTTTAGATTAAATGATTCCTTGAAACCCGTTATGTAATTAAACTGTTTTTTTAACACTGTAATAACATTATAAAAAATAAATTAACATTAAATGAGGTTCTAAAACCAGTATTTAAGCTTAAATGGTTCATAAATTTGTTTTGCACTTTTCTGTTTTAAATAAAAATATTTAGAAGAAAACAAAAAAAATAATCATCATTGATTGTAGGATGAGTTGGAGTAATTTTGCATGCTTTTATTTTTTATCCCCAATTTAAAATCCAGCATAAATCATCTTTCCCACAATCTCCATGTTCCCATGTGCTCACTTCATTATAGCCCGACATTTATGACTGTAGGGATTAATTAATGAGTGTTTGTGATGAAATGGGTACATGGACATACAAAGGACTTGCTCTTCTTAAAATCTACATCTACTAGACAACATCTTAACAAGGGTCTCCCAAAAAGGAAAGTAAGGGGGCATACCCAATAGTGGTTTATTCTCTTTAAAAAAACCATTGAACAAACAACGATACAGTTAGGTGTGGTTTGTTCACTTCAAAAAACTAACGACAACTTGTTTTCATGGCTGGTGAACTAGATCGAAGAATCAGGTATTAAAACGACAAAGAAATTTACATTAAAACGAGGATCACTTAGCCGTTTAAACGCATATGCTTTAAAATGGCAAAGTGATTACAGTTTTATTGCAAATTAACTAAAGAGCCAAAGTGAATAGCATTATAATGCATGTTAATTTGTTTGTTTAATATATTAATGAATTACTATTTATATAAAAACTGGTCTTGTGGTTGGTTCGGATGTTTCTGGCTAGAGTGTCGTTTTATTAAGTTGTTTTGGTTAAAAAAAAAGATGAAGTGAACAAAACAGCTATTGGGAATGATCTTATGAACATCGGACTCCGTGTTACTTTAGCATACACCATATACAAGCAATTACATACATTATTTTAAGCTCAGAAACAACAATCAAAATACCTTTTTTTAATCAGGAAATTATTGTCAAGGACAAAATTTCACAGCTTTTTAGCCTCAAGGACAGACCTTCAATATTTTATCGTGAAGGACAACTTTCTGTAGGTATCAGTTTTTAGTTATTGATAGCAGTTTTTAGGTATCAGTTTCTAGTTATCGGTAGCAGTTTTTAGGTATCAGTTTTTAGCTCGGTATCAGTTTTGTTGTCCTTATGGATAATTTTGAAAAATATTTGTCCTTGTGAATAATTTTTAGAAAAATATTTGTCCTTGTGTTAAAAATATTGAGGTCGTGTCCTTGAGGCAAAAAATATAGAAAATTTTGTCCTTTAAATTAATTCCCCCTTTTTTAATACACTAGTCACACATACTTAGTTAAATTCATCTTAGATATCAATACATGGAACCAGTAGAAAAGCTTTTGATCCCCACAGTGACGGAGTTACTACTAGCATTAGTTAAAAGAAGATCGAAAAATAAATCAGTATCTTCTTGATTCTCCGCAAGTATTTGCAACATTCTCGGAACAGGTGGCATGTTAACTTCCATAAAACCCTCCAACATTTGAACCACTTGGCTCATAGAGGGCCTACAGTCCTCTTCTTCCTGTATGCACCAACACGCAACTTTACAAGCCCTAATAACTTCCTCTTCTGAAATCTCACATCCTTCTAGTTTTCCATCTACCAAACTGATCACATCCCCTTCCTTCATTTTGCTCACCGCTAATGAAGGGAAATAACTGATTTTTTCTTCTTCCAGTTTTTTTAAATTCCTCTTACCTGAAATTATCTCAAAAAGCATCATCCCATAACTATAAACATCAGCCTTTGCTGTTATTGACACTCCAGATATCCATTCCGGAGCAAGATAACCTATTGTCCCTCTCATCGTAGTCAGTACCCTACTAAAATCCCTTCCTATCAATTTTGCCATTCCAAAATCCGCTATTTTTGGCACAAACAAAGCATCTAGAAGTACGTTCTCGGGCTTTATATCACAATGCACGATGCAATCTCTGCAATTCTCATGTAGATAAGTCAATCCTCGTGCCGTTCCTAGTGCTATCTGGTACCTTGTTGCCCAATCTAAACAACTATCTTCTTTAAACAGTTTGCTATCCAAAGAACCATTGGACATGTACTCATACACTAGTAATTTGTGCAGACCTTGAGAGCAATATCCACGAAGTCGAACCAAATTCACATGTTGTATTGTTCCTATTGTGCGTACCTCCGTTCTGAATTGCTTTTCTCCTTGTCTAACTGATCCTTCTAGTTGCTTCACAGCTATCATCTCATTAGATGATGAGTCGGATAGAACTCCTTTGAAAACTGACCCGAAACCTCCTCCTCCGAGTTTTTCTGAGAAATTCCTAGTTGCCCGTTGCAGTTCACCATATCGAAATGCAATCAAACCACCTTCTACAACCTTTGACCTACGTAAAGTTCTTTTTCCCCAACGACATACCAACCATGCAACAACGAGTAATACTAAGAATCCGAAAGCACTGCCTACTATAGAAATGTTTATAACTATTTTGCTATCATGTATGATAGGAAGTTCGGAGGCGGCAAGACGAACAAATAGAATGCCTCCATTCAGACCATTGTACCTATCTTGAAGATTAAGCAAAGGGCCATGCCAAACAAAGCAACCGCTAGAGTTGTACATGTAAGCAGTACACGAACAGTTATTTAAGCAATCAGACTCACAATCAGAATCAGAAGCACTTCCTGCTTGTACACTAAGAGGATTAGCAGGCATTCTAATGTTGGGCATCTTAAAGAACCGATCTTTTTCTCCCTTTCCACTGCTTTCACACTCCAGTTTTGTATTTCTAACACAGCCTCCTGTCCAGTCCCTCAATGCCCAATCTGATGGAGAATTTTCGCTAAACCCCCTGATACAATTACAAAATGTCAAACCAACATCGTTGCAGACACCAAACGGACCGCATGAAGCATAAACGTCGCATTGACTTTGGGGTTGAGCATAGTATGGGATCCAACCGCTGTTGGTCATCCAAATAAACTTCTTGCTCTGGCCAGATAAGTCCATTACCAACCTAGACATGAGTGGGAAGTTTCTATTCATCGTGTACGTGAAGTAATTTTCTCTGTCATTGGAAATATAAGCGAATTCACAACGGGGATGTACGGTCATTTCAGGGACCTTACTGAAAATACGACCATTCCAGGTGCCACTGGCCCAGTATTTAATGGAGTTGTTCCAGAGTATGAAATATTCACTCGAACCGTTACGATCGCCTTCATGACTGAAAATTCCAGGAGCAGGGTCGTCTTCATTTTTCCAGGAAGTTAATCTTATCAACTCTTTGGTTAGTTTGTTAAGTCCGAGCTTGCCATCTGGTAATAACGTGTCAGTTGGATGGTCGAAGCTTTGCCATAGAGTTACGTTTGGATTTGACGCATCTCTTAAAACCAAGTTACCACTATCGAGAAGAACAGCTACTGCTTTACGAGTATTATGAGTAATGTTAGTGGACCAAATAAGAGGGTTTGTCTGGTTGGAAAGCACCAAATTGCCATTTTCAGATATTGCAATATTTGTTTTGGAAATATCAGTTAATGGAGTTTCTCTGTTGGCAACCCAAACTGAAGTTTGTTGAGATACGAGGTTAAGATTGTACCATATTCCGAGATAATGGTATGGAGATTTGCCTGGTTTGAAAAACCCTAGTTCAAATTTACCACCTTCGGAAGTGAGCTTTTCTGATCCAGTAATGGATTGAGTAAGCGTAATTCTATCATTTAACGCGTAGGAGATGCTGAAGAAGATGATGAGGAGAAAAGTTTTCAGTGGGTTCACGCTTGAAAACGCCATGAATATAAATTGAGGAGGATGAAGGTTTAGAGATGAAAGTGAGACTAGGTTAAAGCTTTTCGGTGTAGATGTAGAGATTAAAATAATCAGCTCATATATATATTTATAAGCCTGCAAGAAAATGTATGTTTTTTGGTATGAAACCATTGCTGATTTTCTGTCCAAACCCGTGAAACACGTTTGCGCTAAGTTTTCCATTGCATTCGCATACCAATGGTCTATTATGTACCCACTCATAGCATAAATGCTTGTGCATTATTTCAATGTATTCAATTAGCATTCAATGGTATTTTCGTACTACAAATCCTTGTACAGTATCAATACTATGTAACAATTGACTCTTTGAAACCATAACTTAATTTCGTGTTTTTGACCATTAAAAGTTTGTCCCAAAGTGGTTTAAATGTGAAAGTGATGTACATACCAAGGTTCAAAATTCCGTTTTCCGTTTCCGTTCCGGTCATTAGTTATTTTTAAATTTTCGGTTCCGTTCCGGTATTTTCGGAAGTTCCGCTTTGATTCCGGTTTTCTAATTCCGGTACATTTTTAGTTTTATTTTACTATATTCGCTAATAAACATACAATACTGTCATAAATTTATAGTACATTTTTTATATTACATATAAAATATATACTTTAATTAAAAAACCATTGTTTAAGATTTTGTATTATTCATTTGAGATTTTAAAATTTTGATCGATTTTGAATATTTTTGATCGATTTTGAAAATTTTGAATTTTTTATTATGATTCGATGTAAATTAACAAAAGAATAACAGTTTTTTTTAATGAAATTACATGATTTCTTGTCCATTTATTTATTGCTCCGTTTAATTGGTTTTTCTTTTTTAATTGCTAAATATTTGTTGTATTTTTTATAATTTTTTTCATTATTTAAAAAGAAAATCCGGAATTTGGACCGGAACCGGAATTTTAACCGGATTCCGTTCCGGTTATGAGCGGAACCGGAACGGAATCACCGGAATAACCGGAATTCCGCCGGAATTTTGAACCTTGGTACATACTCGGGATTAACAACTAGACCTCTTCTATCAGCCTGTAAGGGAAATAAATGCACAAGGATTTGTGCTATTATGTACACAATGAAAGTGTGATTACTCTTTCGGGTAAGTTTTCTATCAGAATATAACTCTAAATTGTTTGCACCAAAAAGCCAGTTTGATTTGATATAAAATTAATTCATTGAGCACTATAAATTAATTAGCAGCAGTTGCAGCAGGTTGGGTTAGTCCTCTTTCAGGTGTTTTGCTCAAGTCATTCGCAATTGCAAGGTTTCTGGCCATTACCCTGACATTAACTCATTGAGAACCAACTGTTGCTTGTTTTCTTGCCTACTTGCTGAATTGTTCACTATGAGCAGAAGCATTAATCATCTCGTGAAGATATTGTTGCAAAACTTGTCAGGGTGAAGCACTGTATTCAATGGTGTATTACAAGAGTCTGATTCACAATTGGTAGTAGAGCCTCTTTAGAATTACGTTACAAAAAGAATACAAGTGGACAAGGTGATTTTTGTGATGTATATAGTGATCATGAACGCGATGAGAGCTCTAAACTTTTTTGGAATGGGATGAGAAAAAGAACAAGTATATACCCTGCTGATAGTCCTTCAGATATGAAAGTAAAGCATGCTAGTAGCTAAAATGAAAATCATCACATGTATATATATGAGGTTAGGATGCAGATGCATGTAACTAAGACTCCGCTATGGGCTAAGCCTGAGGTGTTTGTTATGAAATAAACTTTGCTGCTTTTGGTGATAGTTCTATTACAATATGTGTTGTTGACCTTTATTTATTTTTATCATATGATAGTGTTTTAGTTCTTAATGGGTACAGCATACGCATACATATTGCTCTTTCCATATTACCATTTAATATTACCTAAAGTTTCATAGGACTGTTAATCATCATATAATTGTAGCACTTAATGGAAAATAACAGATAAAAAGATAACTTAGTTTTATATCCTTGTAATTATTAATATAATTGTTCTATGTTGCTACTTCAATTCTGGAGAAAAGTAGTCGTCTTTTTTCAATATCCAGGTCTCCCAGTACAGTGATTGTAAATGCTGAGAGACTAGTGCAGATTCCGGGCTAAACTTATTGACTGTTGAAAAGTGCTGGTCGTCGTCATGTGTAATGGCATAGTTAAAGTTTGTCATTATGCCGTTATTCTTTGGCCCAACAAGTAGAGTTCTAGTACTCTGAAGTTTGATTTCAAATATAATGAATGGTTCATGGTAGGCACGGATCAGTTTTTTCCAAATACTTCAAATACATACATACACATACACGCATACATACATACATACATACATACATGCACAGTTACACACACATGTGTGTGTATGCTCTATTGTCAACACCCTTCAAGTTTCTGCTTAGGCGTAAGGTTAGGCTTGTCTCCTACCCTTCCCGTTTAAAGGATTAATCATTATTCCATAATTATCATATAGCGTCCACCTAATTATTTACAATCTTGTCTATTAAAGAAATAGAAATAAAATGTATGACAAACATCCAAAATAAAAGCTTAACTTGTTCAATAAATACAAAGTGCATATATACTAGGACATCAGCAAACTGTTTTATGAATTTTGTTGAAAGATACAAAATCAGACTTGCTGATACAAATACAGTAAAATGATAGATGTCATGTTAACATATTATAAATTGTATGCACAGTTATGCACCATAAACATACACATGAAATGTTGCATACACGTTAATTTGAGATGTTGAAGAAAACAAAGAGAGAAGGATTTTAAGCAGACTTTAGCTTGAAAGTGCCATGAATTTGATTTGCGGTGATGAAGTTTTAGAGATGAAAGCAAGCCTAGGTGAAGGCTCTTTGGCCTATACGGCTATACCGTAGAGATTTAAATGACCAACTCAAGCATAGTAAGAAAACGTGTATTATATAGTTTGAGATGTACAAGATTTCGATTGCAGCATAGCAAGAAATTGCGTTAAAAGATGAAATAAATAGAAGGTAAATGTGAAAGATAATTTAAAAGTAACCATTGTATTTTAGTTTAAAAGTGGTGCTACATATTGTTCTTTTCTCAACTGTAGATTCAAGTGCTTCCACTGATTTATTTACTTTCTTCTAGTTTATTCTCAATAAAATCAATATTGGGTTATATATTTGAATGTAGGGTGTCATAACTGATTGTTGCTAAAATATATTGTAATCCTAACAAGTGATATCATGGTCATCCATTATCGATTTTATTGAGAAAATTTCGATTTTGTTATTTGAGGAAAATATTAAACTTGCCTTCAAAAGACCTGAAACAAAAAAGAGATTTTACCATAGATTCTGATTGAGAAATCATGCTACATCTTATTTTATTAGCTTTCAGATTTAGGTATTCAAACACTCCTTGTGAAGATACATGAAATATACCATGCTGTATGAAAGGCATTTAATTAGTGAAGGAGATATATTTGATAAACCAATAACATTATTTATTTATTTTTACTGTTGGCTGCATTATGGAGTCGTTTCTTGATAGACTCAAAGTTAGATTTATACAACCATGTCATGCATTATAAGTACTCCATTCTAGTTATTATTTTTCATCTTGTTGGACCTATTCTGTTTGATCTTAACCTTTGTTGTAATTATCATTTTGAATTTAATTATGTTTCCAGGGTTCAGTTAAGTTAAAAAAAAAGGAGAAAAGAAAAAACTTGCTACATGAAGAAATTGTAGTTCTACAGTACAGTTCATTATTATAGATTTTGTTTGAAGAAAAATGGGGATAACTGATAGTTTGAAAAGGTCGAATATATACACAGGGTTATAGACTGTTGCTGTGTTGCCTAGAATATGGAGCCTCGTTGGCTTGGTCGTTTTTTATGAATAATAATTCTAGTAAACTATTTAAAAGTAAGTGGCTTATTTTATTATTATGTTAGATTTATATCACTTTTGCATTACTGATTGGAGATGATGGTCAATTATCAATCTTGTCTTGATAGTAAAGTTCATGTTTAACGGGTACAAATGCCAAACTCACACATGTTGTTAAAGCAAACTATTCTTAACAATTATTGCCTCTTGCGTTTAAACTATTTCAATTAACTGTACAGGTAGCTGTTTGAAATGTTCATATAAGTGGGACATTTTAAAGTCAGTTTTTATTGCAAATATTTTTTAGTCGTATATTCTAACTAATGTCAATTTATTTTCGGTGGTAAAAATTATATTTCAGTATATGTTTTTCCTTTGTGTGCATGTGTTGCAATTTGATACTAAAATTTATGGCAAATATAGAAATAAATGAATTAAGATAATATAAAATAATAAACTAGCGAAATAATAACATCTTATATACCTATATTATGCTTTAGATATACATCATAGCTACCACGTTTATTCATGTTGTTTAGTACAACATTTATTATGTCATTTATATATGTAATTTTATGTGGCGTTTAATTCCAACTTTCATATGAGACATTTGTTATGTGATTTCTTTACGATGCATGTATCATATTTATTTAGAAAATGTCATGAATATGATCACATACTTAAAGCAAAAAATTATAACAGCTGTGATTAAAACATATTGTGTAACGGTTATAAAATTGAGATTTTCAAGTGTCAAATAGACCTAAAGCATTTTCGAGAGTGATTCATAGCACTCGAATTATATTATACATACACTATGAAATAAATTCAAATGTATTTTTGGTGTCCATTTGCAAACTAATTGTAAATATCCTACATTCCACACGAGCTAATTGAAATAATATATCACCAAAGTGACATCGCTTATTTCATCAAACTGTTTGATATTTTCATGTATTTATTCATGTGGATATTAGCCGGCACAAAGAAAGACTAATATTTAGTCGATTCACTTACACATGTGTGATGATAAATACGTGACAATTATAACGTCTTACAAGTGAACTGTTAATTGGCCCAAAGAATGGTTGCTATTTGACTTGAGTTTGTTACCAATGTTTGATCGTTGCAACAAGAGTACCACTAACAATTAATATTAGAACAAATTTTCAAAAGAGACCAATTTTCAAAACCATTTGCAGACATAGGCTAGTTTTTAAACTAATTGCAGAAATAGGCTAGTTTTGGCCAGCTCAGCGATGAGCTGGCCTTTTAAAAAAAAAATATAACGGGGCGCATTTCGGAAATGCGCCCCTTTATATTTGCACTGGCGCATCTGCAAAATGCGCCAGTGCAAATCTTTCTGCACAAAACAGAAAGCAGCAATATACCCAATTCACTTTTATTACTCAAAACAAAATAGTCTAGTCCAAACCCCAATTCCGAATCTTTCTTCCATTCAGCTCAAAAATTGATATATCTACTTAAAATCTCCAAAATATACAAGGATTACTAGTCGGATTACTTCTATCAGCTACTTGGCATCAATTTGAAGGTAAAAACTCAAACCCTAGCTCAAATTTTGGGTATTTTCATATTCTAATTTTCACATGTCCATCCTTTCATTTTTATGCTTTATTATGTCATTAGTATTTGTGTAGTAATTGATTGTTCTAAAATAATAATGTTTTCTCTTTTAGATGTATGTCGGATTTCATCCCAATAATTTGCTACTTTGATGGAAAATTGACTATAAAAGAAAACAATACACCGGTATATGTTGGTGGTAAACAAAAAGGTTCGAAGGTTAAATTTTTTTGCTCCTATCATGAACTAAAAGAAACGGTGTATAGGGTGACAAAAATTAATTCACAATAATATGATGTAAAACTAGTAAGCAAGTGGGTTAATGATTCTGGATCTTCTGCTATCGACGTAAATGATGATGAAGATGCCGATGCTATGTTTTCCGTTAATATGAAAGTGATCGAATTATTTGTAATAAAAGAGAAGTTGAGTCATTTTGAAGATGCAAATACCACTAATTTGAACCAACATTCTACTCAAATTCTTGGTACTATTCCGATTTATCCTTATCAGAGCAATCCAAGTCCAGTATTTCATACTTGTGTGAATACAAAGTAAGTAATTTGTCAAAGTATTTACATTCGAGCAGTTGGAATTTATAGCGTTTTGATCTCATACTCTTTTTTTCACAGTTTTACAATACATCCGGGTGGTTCAAGCTCTAGATTGGCAAATGATCAATTTTTACACTCCGTTCCTACAAATGCTAGAGATGTTAACAATGATGATGGATGTCGTAGTTCACCGCATATAGATAGTATGCAAATTGCTTCAATGGATAATGATATGTCATGGATGGATAATATAGAAGTTAACAATGAAGCGCTAGAGTTTGAAATTAATCACGAGAAAGAAAATGAAAATAACGAAGCATCTTTGGTGGAAGAAGAAGATGACGATGATAACGATGAACATATGAATTTGAGATGCCTTTGACAGATGATTTATGTACTGCGAAAATTATGGCGTCATCATTGATTGAAAATGTAACTCCTATTAGAGATGTTTTTACCTCAAAATGTGTTGATTCTGGTTTTCAAGTGGGAATGCAATTTCAAACAAAGGAAATACTTATTCAGCAGTTAAGTGAGTGGTCCATCAAGAATTCTGTTTCTTTTAAACCCATAAAATCCCGCAAAACAGAGTACACCGCGATTTGTAGTGTTGATAAAAATTGCCATTGGAGAATACATGCAATTGTCCCTAAAAAATCATTGATGGGGTGGTGGGAAATTAGAAAATATGATGGCAATCATACTTGTGTTAATCCGATTATTAATTCAAAGCAGGTTTATTGCTAATAAAATACTTCCTTTTGTGAAATCGGATTTGAATACCACTCCTTCTGCAATTCAAGTGCTAATGTCTGAAACTTTTTTTATCAAAATCAGCTACTTCAAGGCATATAGAGCATTGCGTAAAGCACTGGGGAGAGTTTTTGGAGATTGGAAAACATCGTATGCTGAGTTACCACAATATTTAGCTACCATTAAAAAACATAATTCGGGAACAATTTTCAAAGTTGATGTCGAAAGAATCACCAATGGTAAAGTTCTTTTTAAGAGTGCATTTTGGGCATTCGGTGCATCTATTAATGATTTTGCGCATTGTCGACCGTTGCTTTGTATTGATGGCACACATCTATACGGTAAATATGAAGGTACGTTGCTAGTCGCGACTGGAGTAGATGCAAATGATGGTATATTTCCATTAGCATATGCAATCGTAGACTCTGAATCAAAAGATAGTTGAGATTGGTTTCTTAGATGCATGTACTACCATATACATAGTGTTCGCAATAGGTGTTTAACCTTTATATCCGACCGAATGAAAGGTATTCCGAGAGCATTAGATAATTGGCCACAAGAACACCATCACCGCTTTTGTGCTAGACATCTCAAAGCTAACTTTCAAGTTGCTGGATTTAGTCAAAAAAAATTAGTAGACTTGTTTTATTCATGTGCTAGTGCTACAGATGATTTGCAGTACAAAGAGTTAAGGGGACACTTGAAAACTATTGCTCCAGATGCACATGCTTGGATTGAAAGAACTTTACGAGGTGCGGAGGAAAATTGGGCTCTATGCAAGGATAATGGTGGAAGATTTATGATGATGACAATAAATGTGTCCGAAAGTTTTAATGGAGTTTTAAGAGGTGCTCGTGCTTTGCCAGTTAAGTCGTTAGTAGCAAGAACGTTTAAACAACTATTTCATGAAACGTCGTTCCGATGCCGAGAGATTTGAAACACAAATGAGTCCAAAAGTCGAAACTCTTTTAGCCAAAAGAGCAAAACAAGCAAGATCTTGTGGAATTGTTAGATTCAATCAAACCGAATAGCAAGTGAATGATCAATTTGGAAAAGCGTTTACAGTGACATTACATGATAATATATGTAGTTGCACTTGCAACATACATTTATTGCAAAAGTTGCCATGTTTGTATGTGATGGCCACTTGTGCTCGAACCATTGGAGGAGCGAATAGATCATATTACGATTTTTGTTCAAAGTGGTTTTCAGTAGAAAATTATAAAGCAAGTTACGCTCCAAGTTTTCATCCAATTCCAGATAGTAGATATTGGGATGCATATCATGGAACGATCATATTGCCACCGCCTACAAAAAGAATTCCGGCGTTATTCCGGTAATTCCGTTCTGGTTCTGGTCTCAACCGAAACGAAATCCGGTTAAAATTTCGGTTCCGGTCAATATTCCGGATTTTCTTCAAATATTGAAAAAAATGATAAAAAATCGCAGAAAGTAAAGAAACACAATAAACATATAAAAAATTAAAAAGGAAAACGAATTTAATAAGATTACAAATACATTGACAAGAAAAGAATTGATATACTTTTGTCAATTTACACAAGAATCATAATAAAAAATTAAATTTTTCGAAATTGAACGAAAATCTCAAATGGACAAATAGAATCTCAAACCATGATTTTGTCTTTAAAACATATATTTCGTATGTAATGTAAAAAAAATGTAATATAAATTTATGATAGTATTGAATATTTGTTATCATATTTAGCAGTTCTAACAAAAAATGTGTCGTAATTAGAAAACCGAAATTAAAACGGAACTTCCGAAATATCCGGAACGGAACCGGAAATTTTAAAGTTACCAATAACCGAAACGGAAAACGGAATTTCGAACCTTGCTAAATTGTTTGCACCAAAAAACCAGTTTGATTTGATACAAAATTAATTCATTGAGCACTCTAAATTAATTAGCAGCAGTTGCAACGGGTTGGGTTAGTCCTCTTTCAGGTATTTTGCATAAGTCATTAGCAATTGCAGGGTTTCTGGCCATTACCCTAACATTAACTCATTGAGAACCAACTGTTGCATGTTTTCTTGCCTACTTGCTGAGTTGTTCACTTTGAGCTGAAGCATTAATCATCTAGTGAAGATATTGTTGCAAAACTTGTCAGGGTGAAGCACTGTATTCAATGGTGTATTACAAGAGTCTGATTCACAATTGGTAGTAGAGCCTCTTTAGAAGTACGTTACTAAAAGAATACAAGTGGTCAAGGTGATTTTTGTGATGTATATAGTGATCATGAACGCGATGAGAGCTCTAAACTTTTTTGGAATGGGATGAGAAAAAGGACAAGTATATACCCTGCTGATAGTCCTTTCAGATATGAAAGTAAAGCATACTAGTAGCTAAAATGAAAATCATCACATGTATACATATGAGTTTAGGATGTAGATGCATGTAGGTAAGACTCCGCTATGGGCTAAGCCTGAGGTATTTGTTATGAAATAAACTTTGCTGCTTTTGGTGATAGTTCTATTACAATATGTGTTGACCTTTATTTATTTTTATCATATGATAGTGTTTTAGTTCTTAATGGGTACAGTATACGCATACATATTGCTCTTTCCAGGTTACAGTTTAATATTAAGTATTAACTGAAGTTTCATAGGAGTTAATCATATAATTGTAGCACTTCATGGAAATTAATGGATAAAAAGATTACTTAGTTTTATATCCTTGTAATTAATCATATAATTGTATTATGTTGCTACTTCAATTTTGGAGAAAAGTAGTCGCGTCTTTTTTCAATATCCAGGTCTCCCAGTACAGTGATTGTAAATGCTGAGAGACCAGTGCAGATTTCGAGCTAAACTTATTGACTGTTGAAAAGTGCTGGTCGTCGTCATGTGTAATGGCATAGTTAAAGTTTGTCATTATGCCGTTATTCTTTGGCCCAACAAGTAGAGTTCTATTACTCTGATGTTTGATTTCAAATATTAATGAATGGTTCATGGTAGGCACGGATCAGTTTCTTTCAAATCCTTCAAATACATACATACACATACACGCATACATACATACATGCATGCACAGTTACACACACATGTGTGTGTATGCTCTATTGTCAACACCCTTCAAGTTTCTGCTTAGGCGTAAGGTTAGGCTTGTCTCCTACCCTTCCCGTTTAAAGGATTAATCATTATTCCATAATTATCATATAGCGTCCACCTAATTATTTACAATCTTGTCTATTAAAGAAATAGAAATAAAATGTATGACAAACATCCAAAATAAAAGCTTAACTTGTTCAATAAATACAAAGTGCATATATACTAGGACATCAGCAAACTGTTTTATGAATTTTTTTGAAAGATACAAAATCAGACTTGCTGATACAAATGTAGTAAAATGATAGATGTCATGTTAACACATTATAAATTGTATGCACAGTTATGCACCATAAACATACACATGAAATGTTGCATACACGTTAATTTGAGATGTTGAAGAAAACAAAGAGAGAAGGATTTTAAGCAGACACTACAAGGAGATGTCTGCGTCGGCACATAGCCGACTCCGGCCGATTCGAGCCGACGCTATATGCCGACCCTAAATAGCTTGTCCCCAAGTAAAATGGTGACGGAAATGAGGATGGATCCATCCCCTAGTTTAGCGTCGGCTAGAGTCGGCTAGCTGACTCCGGCCGACGCTAAACATAATTCACATTAAAATAATAAATGACTCATAGGCCGACTCCAGCCGACGCTAATCAACGTAAATTTTTCTGCAATCCCAACAGCCATTTCTATCTTCCATCCACACAATCATATATATTCCTTAAATATACTTCGCCAAACAGCAATATACATCACATATATGCCCAACTAAGAACCACAAAACATCAATACACATCTCCATACGTTCATCATCACAAATATCGATAATATTTACAAAATTCAACCAAAAGTTCATCAAATATACAAGACATTCAAAATTCATCAGAAAACATATTAAAAAAATATTACCACTCGCCCCAATCATCAGCAGCGCCAGATCCCTGTGATGGCGGCATATTCGTCTCGTGCTCTGCCAAGTAAGCAACAATCGCATCGTCTAGTTGCTGCTTCAATCCAGTCTTCCTCCAATCGTTCAACTCGGCGACTTGTGCTTGCAAGGCCGCTATTGTTTCTTCATCCTGTTGTTTATTCTAAGCGGCTTGTGTCGCGGCCTGCATATTAATAAATTCATAATTATAGTTTATACATAATATTCAATAAAATTTATAAACTGGTTAACGAATTAATTAAATTCAATAAATATTACTGCTTGATTGTCATATCCATACTGTCTATTTCTGGTCGGTGAGTCGGTAATACGAGCGAATATCATGTCCGTCTCCTCAACGGTCAACTACTCCCTGCCAGACTCTGCAAGCACGCGAGCAATCTCCTGATCGCATCTCTTCTGTGTCTAGAAATATAATTTTGAGAAGATAAATATTCAATTTAATGTACTTTTAAATAAGAGAAAAAATTTATAGTCTTTTTATACCCGGATATTCGCTGATTTGGCGTCTGACCATTCATATGTTATCACGCCATCTTCATCTGTATGCTCGACGGTGTGTGTTCGGGTGAAGACGTCCAAATGAGACGGTGCAACACCACCTCTTTCCCTCGTCTGAAATTAGATATGATTAAATAATGTATATATACGCACATATATACATATATATAACTAAACAATGTTATAACTAAATTACAAGTAACAATTTTTATATTTATCGTTTCTTCTCTATATTTCTGAAAAGACTTGCATCCACCGCGGTGTGTTGCAGGATTCCTAAGCCTGCTTGCGGAGTTCCTCGATGCTACCGCCTGTATAATTTAACTATCATATAAACATTTAAACGAATTATAATTACAGACATACGAAAGTAGAAAATTTACCTTCGCGTCTTCGCTTTTCCAATATTGCACAAACCGCGCATACAAATTTTCAGTCATCCAGTTTGGCTTTTTACCGGCCTCTTTCATCTTAGAGAGCGTACCTCTATAGTTTTTTCTCATCTTCCTCTCCCAGTGCGTCCTGAATATCCCAAGATCTTCGGGATCCACAATAAAGGACGCCTGCACGTTGAAATTTAAATGAATTATATAAATTGTATATTAATTTTCAAAGATCAAATATGTTAATCTCAAATTAATTAGAATTTTATACATACATGGAGGTCAACCCATACGGCATCTCTGATATAAAGTGGGATCCTATCCCAATACTCCCACAACTCCGCCATCCTACTACGGTAGCTGTTGCGAGACACAGCTAGAATGGGCTTAGACGGCTATAAATCGAAACCCCCGAATACATTTTGATATTGTTAGTTAATAAATCATAAATATACTAGTAGCACGCACTAAATATATAATGAAGTTGCAGTAAATTAAATACTTACCCTCCATCGGTCTTCGGCACTAAGTATGCTCTCTGACGATTATCGACCGTACCACTACTGCCCTCGCCAAGAGCAGGGCCTCGTGAACCTTGGGACCGCCTGCTGTATGACATAATATCTGCTAGAAACATGCATATATATATATATATATATATATCATTTCATATAATAAAAAAAACATATATCATTTCATAACTAGAAAACATGCCTGATTAATAATCACATACATATAGCTCACAGCAAAAATACAACAAACGATATGAATTTCCATTACATTAACATAGGTTTTAGAATTGACATAATACAACAAACGATACAAATTTCCATCTTATATACATTACATCGTCACTAATTAATAATCAATCTTCGTCTTTTTCTGATTCTGACTTAGTCTTGCACTCTATATCGTCATTTCCCTCTAAAGTCTCAAATGCTTCTATTAGAATATTTGATTCATCATTCAAAGGCCCTATATCAACATGATCATCAGTTATTACTGATTTATTATTTGGCTCAAGATCTGCTTGATAAGCTTCTTCGTCTGAAATATTATTTTCATCAAGTGTAAATCTTGCCTTTGTTTTAAAAATAGCCGAGCTGTGACGACCGCCCATGACTCCCGCACCAAAACAATGGAATAGTGCGCTGAAAGGCGTGCCAGGTAGCCATGGACGATAGTCAGGGTAAAATAAAACAGCAAACTCTATCGTACAACTCACAGCGCATGGACAAAATACAATAGAGAAATATATATAGTGAAGCTCCATAACAGAAAAATCATCATATAAGCATCGTAAGTAGATTTATACAAACATGAATCATCCATACATCAAAGCCTCACTACAACACTCAATCAGATATAACAGCGGAACACCCGGTACATATAGTAAGAAAACTAGTATGTAAAGCCTCCTGCTCGTCTTCGTCATCATCAGCGTAGATCTCTAAGAACAGCACCTGTCACCTGCTACCTAGTCTGCCCATCCCAACATGGATGAACAGCCCAAGGTAATAAGAGGAGACATAAAACCTTGAGTCAGACAAAGTCTTAGTGAGCAGTAAATCAACTATCAAACATACCAAAAGAGCATAAAGGATAAAAGGAATAGGAACCAAACCATCCCACTCCACCTCTTTCTACAGTGATAGCCCCCAGATACACACCAAAGGGAAGTAAGTATAACATAGCAGACAATTAAGGTAAAACAATAATCACTTGAGTCAAGGGCGATGTTTTCCAAATACAAACCCCCAAGGCCTAAACCAAGATCAGATAAGCATCTAGAAAACACCGCTCTTGAGACCGAATGATGATACAACCAAACGTCCAAACATTCATGACTCTGGCTATCACTGTTATCCTTGCTTCGATTTCACCGTTAATTGGATGACCATCCGTCAAGGGCTAATGGTAACCCCGGTTCCAGACATAACTCCGCACACTGCCTTGTGCCTAGGACTTATCTACTTTGCCCAGAGTACTCGACTACCTACCTGTAGTCTTTTGGTTGTCCCGACTACCTACCTGTAGTCGTTATGGGCACCCCATGTACTCTTGCTTTTGAGCATGCTAGAACCTTCAACAACGATGAAATCCAAGCCTCCTAGTCATCCTCCTTGACGACTATCCTCATAATAGCTCAAGCTACCTCTCGAGCGATCCATTATCAACCAACTCGAACCATCCCTCGAGTTATCAACATGCTTGGAATGATCCCTGCCTGGATTACGCCAAGTCTACATCACATCATACTTCGCTTTATTACACCATAACAAAGTCTCAACTCAACAACATGGTTTGCCTCATCGCATCATGGCAAAGTTCCATCTCAACATCATTCAATCCATACATATGAGCTTCCACATCCGCCACATATGCCTTTAGCAGCTTTCACCATTCAAGAGCCTCTTCTGTAGCTTTTGAATCATCTTTGACCATACTTGTCCAAATCTATCAACTAGATAGCTCATTCACAACAATCAATCAAGGCAAACATTAAACCAAACAAATAAGTATTCAATCAAGATCTAATTAGGCATTCATAACTACAATGGCAATTTCGTAAATAAATGAGCATAGAACTAACATACATGAATCATGGGTTTTTAGCATAGATCTAGCAAATATAAAACATGGGTTTTGTTTCTATAACTTAATAAATGAGCTTGCATAGGTAAACATCTTCACAAACAATGGATCTATACTTGGATCTAAGGAAAATGCACAAAATCACTATCTACAACACTCCAACAAACCACCAATCCAATATACTCCTTTGGGTCCGCGTGAGAGATAACTACCACTCACCAAATCACCTAAACACCTCAAAAACTAAACACTTCAGATCTGGACAGCGAAGATCAAGGCTTGATCCGGCGAAATCTCGCTTAAAACGATGAAATCTAGCTTCGTTGGACGAAGATCTTCAACTTTGTCTCTTGGATCTTCAATCTCGATCTTCGATCTTGGATGGATGTTAGAATTAGATTGGAATGGAGAAAAGAAGATGAAGAAATGTTGTAGTCGAGTTCCCAAAATGGCAGCACTTCGTTGCTTCAAAAACCGGTGCCAAAAAGTGAGCCGAACCCCTCTATTTATAGGCTGGAAAAACCCTTATCTCGGCCGTCCCTAAGTCGCCGCCGACCTAACCTCGCCGACCTAACCTTGCCGACCCAACACTCTGCCGACCTAACACATAAACCACTCCAAGACTCAACAGGTACACGACCTAACGACCTAACTCTAAGTCGTTCTGCGACTTAACAAAAGACACGAGGCCACACGACCTAGTTATAACACGGCCTAACCGACCCAACGCCTCAACATACACTGCCGACCCAACTATCTAACACACCTTGCCGACTTATCAACCAAACCAGATGCCGACCTAACTCTTAGCACAGAACCAACTTAGGTCGCATACGACCTTATCCCTCGACCTATCAATATAACTCGTAGCTCCTTAAGCCAGTATCTCCCCTTAACGTGTTATCCCGGTGACTTTGCTAGCTCGGTATCTCCACTAAGCCGATCACCACTAAGTCGGTCAACCCCTTAACTCGGCTATATCTCTAAACCATTAGCTCTTAGGTCGGTCACTCCCCTTAGGTCGGTCCAACCCTTAACCTGTTAACTCCTATAGCTCGGCCACTTCCTTAGGTTGGTCATACGAGCTAACCCTTAATTCGTTCACAACTCATCCCATGGCTCGAACAAGACTCAGGCTAGAGACAGTATAACCAATCCTTCGACCTGTAAATTCTACAATATATCAACACGTAAAATACGGGTCGTTACATTCTCTCCCCCTTAGGAATTTCGCCCCCGAAATTCCAAGCAAACAACAGCAATCAAAGATAATCCGCATGCCTACCATCCATGGCAATCAACAAACCATGCATCCAATTCTACCCTAGCATGCAGAATTCTAAGGCTTAGAACAAGCTACAAATTCATGAGATGTCACAACACTTTAGGGCCATACCTCGAAGAGTCCGGGATGAGCTGCCTTCATCCTCTCTTCCTCCTCCCACGTACAGTCGTTAACATCATCACTCCATTGTACCTTGAGCAACGTAATCGTCTTCCTCCTAAGCTGTTTCGTATCAGTTTCAACAATACGAAGCGGCTTACGAGGTTTCGTACCCACTGGATCAACCTTCAAGTCTTCACAGCTATCAGCAGAAACCACCGTAGTTGGGTCATGCACATACTTCCGTAGATAAGATACATGAAAAACATTGTGCACACCCGCCATCTTTTCTGGTAACTCCAATCTATAAGCGAGTTCTCCAATCCGCTCGATAATCGGGAATGGTCCAACAAATCTCGGAGTCAATTTCCCTTTCTTCCCGAATCTAATAACACTCTTCAAAGGAGAAATCTTCACAAAAACCATATCACCTACGTCGAATTCCAAATCCTTTCGACGATTATCGGCATAACTCTTCTGACGATCTTGGGCTGCTTTCATTCGTTGCCGAATGATCTCTATACAATCCGAAGTCTGTCGAATCATCTCTGGCCCAAGTATCAACTTTTCTCCAGTTTCCAACCAACATGTCGGAGAGTTACACGGTCTTCCATATAATGCCTCATATGGTGCCATACCAATACTTGACTGATAACTGTTATTATATGCAAACTCCACCAAATGAAGATGATCTTCCCATGATCCTCCGAAGTCCAAAACACAAGCTCTGAGAAGATCTTCCAAAACTCGGTTAACTCTCTCAGTCTGACCATCTGTTTGAGGGTGATAAGCTGTACTCAAACACAACTCAGTTCCCAAAACTTCCTGGAAGCTCTTCCAAAACCTACTAGTGAACAATGGGTCTCGATCGCTCACTATACTCTTCGGAATACCATGGAATCGAACTATCCACTTAACATACAACTCAGCCAACTTCGATGCAGTCCTAGTTGATCGAACAGGAATGAACCTTGCACTCTTGGTCAAACGATCTACTATGACCCAAATTCCTTCATTTCCTGCTCTTGTCCTAGGTAGACCATCGATAAAGTCCATCGACACTTGCTCCCACTTCCATGTAGGAACTTCTAATGGCTGAAGTAATCCACTGGGCTTCTTCTGCTCAGCTTTCACTAACTGACAGTTCATACACTTGGAAATAAAATTTCCAACATCTTTCTTCATGCCTTCCCAGTAGTAAGTTCTCTTCATATCCCGATACATCTTATTTCCACCTGGATGAATTGTCAACTTTGAGTGATGACCTTCCCTCAGAACTTCATCTCTCAATCCATCAATGTCGGGAACAACCAATCGTCCTTGCTTCCGAAGCCAACCCTCTCGATCGACCTCAAATCCCTTATTCTTTTCTGGGTCCAATCCGGATTCCAAATCTCGGATAATCTTAACAAGCCTATCATCTCTCTTTTGGTTCTCGCCAATCCTTTCCACAAGAGTAGGTCTTATCGATAAGTTTGCCAACATTTCAGGTTCCAACTCACATCTGGGCCTGAAATCAAATCCAGCCAAATACTCAAGGTTCTTCCATTCCGAAAACATGGCTCCCAAACCTGCATGTCTTCGACTTAACGCATCAGCCACCGCGTTACCTTTTCCCGGAGTATAGGCTATACTAAAATCATAAGATGCTAAGAACTCTAGCCATCTTTGCTGTCGAAGATTCAAATCCTTTTGGGAGAACAGATACTTCAACGACTTATGATCTGTAAATAACTCAAATCTAACTCCCAATAGATAGTGTCTCCATATCTTCAAAGCAAACACAATCGCCGCTAACTCCAAATCATGAGTCGGATAATTCCTTTCATGCGGCTTCAGTTGTCGACTAGCATACGCAACAACTTTATCCTTCTGCATTAGCACTGCTCCAAGTCCAGTGCCACATGCATCGGTGTAAACCACCATCTCTTCATTCCCACTTGGAATAGTCAAAACAGGAGCACTTGTCAGTCGCTCTTTCAGGATTACGAAAGCTTGCTCACACTTGTCATCCCATCTGAACACTTGGTTCTTCTTCGTCAATCCTGTCAACGATGCAGCTATCTTGGAAAAGTCTTTGATAAACCGACGATAATATCCTGCTAGTCCAAGGAAACTCCTCACATCAGATGCATTCTTAGGTCTAACCCAATCCTGGATTGCTGCCACCTTAGCGGGATCAACCGCTATTCCATTTCCAGAGATGACATGGCCTAAGAACCTCACTTCACTCTTCCAGAAGTGACATTTCGAAAACTTAGCCTTCAGCTGATGTTTCCGCAAGATTTCCAAAACAATTCTCAAGTGCGTCTGGTGCTCTTCCTCAGTTCTGGAGTAAACCAAAATATCATCCACGAACACAAGCACGAACTTATTCAACTGATCTCTGAACACCCTATTCATAAGATCCACAAAATATGCTGGCGCGTTAGTCAATCCAAACGGCATTACCAGCCACTCATAAAAACCGGATGGTGTCCTGAAAGCAGTCTTTGGCACACTATCCTTTTCCACTCTCAACTGGTGAAATCCCGTTGCCAAATCCATCTGAGAAAACACCTTAGCCTCGTGAAGCTGATCAAACAAGTCATCTATTCTCGGCAATGGATACTTGTTCTTCCTAGTCAACTTATTCAGCTCACGATAATCCACACACAACCTCAACGATCCATCCGCTTTGGTTGCGAACACAACTGGTGCACCCCATTCGGACACACTTCTCCGAATGAATCCTTTCCGCAAAAGGTCTTCAACCTGCACCCTCAACTCTAGCTGCTCCCTAGGCGCCATCCGCCTAAGAGGCATCACAACAGGTCTGGCTCCCTCAACTAGATCGATACGAAACTCGATCTCCCTATGCGGCGGCAACCCTTTGACTTCGTCAAAGACATCCTCGAATCCATTCACAATAGGCACTGATGACAGTCCATCCCGTGGAACAACCAGCGAATACATGAAGCTCATGAAGACGCCTTCCTCATGCTTACATCGTATCACAACCTTTCGCCCATCCACATTCCCGACTGTCACCTCAAGCCTCTCACAATCAATCCTTGCCGCATACTTCCTGAGCCAGTCCATACCCAAAATAATTCCGAACCCCGCAAAGTTCAGAACAAAGCAATCACAATCAAACGAGCAATCATGACTCGACACAACCAGACCACGGCATATCATACACAAACATGACGAACCCCCAACCGGATTAGTCACAACCAATGGCCTATCAACAATATCCGGTTTCAAACCTAACCGGCCTACCAAATCATTACAAACAAAAGAATGCGACGCTCCAGTATCAAACAACACTCTAACTGGAACACCACAGATAAAAAGAATACCTTGAACCACCACACTCTTCCCCTTCTCTTCAGCAGTAGGAGCTTTTGAAGATGACGGCACAACTCCCAAAGCATAAGCTTGCACAATTTGCCTATCTTTCATCGGCTCTGGGCAATCCTTCTTGATATGTCCCAGCTTATCACAGTTATAACACTTTCCCGGCACCTTGGGATTCTTACAATCTTTGTAAAGATGGCCCTTCTGTTGACAGTTATAACAAGTCACTTCGCCTTTCGGCTTCTTCTGGCCATCCTTACCCTTCTGCTGTTGCTGCTTCCTCCTCTTATTGCCATTCTGGTGTGGTTTAGATCCTTCCCTGGTTACAGCAACAACAGAACTTTCCTTAGGAAACAAACTCTCATGCCTGAGGGCTTTCTCCACAAGCTTCTCAAATGGATCGTCCAGATGATCCACCAACTGCCTCCTAAGATAAGCATCCAAACCAGTCACAAACTTCTCATTCTTCTGATAAGGAGAATCAATATACGATCTAGCATACTTGGACAAAGCTTCAAACTCAGAAATATACTCAAGGACTGGTCTCCCACCTTGCTTGAGCTCTACAAACCTCTTGAACAAAACAGACTTCTGAGCCGTAGAGATGAACTTGGCTTCAAATCTAACTTGGAATTGCTCCCAAGTGATCTCTTCTTCTGGAGTATCGATGGTGATAGAATTCCACCAATCCGCAGCTCTCCCTTGAAGCTGTCTCGATGCAAGCTTCCTCTTAGTTGCATCCTCAATCCCTAAATCACCAAAGATTCTTTGACATGCATCAATCCATCTCTGCACCTCAATGGTCGACTCCGTCCCCAAGAAAGCTTTTCCTCCAAGGGCAGTATAATTCTTACAAAGCTTAGCAAAATCCACCGGCCTTGGAGCTTGGACTTGAACTCCCACATCCACTGATGATCCCGAGGCTGGTATCCTTCTCATGATCGAAGTCATCATCGCTTCGAACATAGTTCCATAATCAACAGCCCCTTCATCAGCACGGCCTTCCCTTGCAGCTGGTCTCCCTCTTCGACTCATCCTTAATATCTGCAATAAGAATGATTAGAACACCTTAAGAAACAACCGCATAAGGAGTTCAAATCCTTCTAAGCTACTATATTATATATAGTAATCATCCATCAAAATACAATTACGTCTCTCATACGTAGTTGCGTTAGCGAGCGTTGGCTAAAATCGATTAACCAAAGCTCTGATACCAAATGTGACGACCGCCCATGACTCCCGCACCAAAACAATGGAATAGTGCGCTGAAAGGCGTGCCAGGTAGCCATGGACGATAGTCAGGGTAAAATAAAACAGCAAACTCTATCGTACAACTCACAGCGCATGGACAAAATACAATAGAGAAATATATATAGTGAAGCTCCATAACAGAAAAATCATCATATAAGCATCGTAAGTAGATTTATACAAACATGAATCATCCATACATCAAAGCCTCACTACAACACTCAATCAGATATAACAGCGGAACACCCAGTACATATAGTAAGAAAACTAGTATGTAAAGCCTCCTGCTCGTCTTCGTCATCATCAGCGTAGATCTCTAAGAACAGCACCTGTCACCTGCTACCTAGTCTGCCCATCCCAACATGGATGAACAGCCCAAGGTAATAAGAGGAGACATAAAACCTTGAGTCAGACAAAGTCTTAGTGAGCAGTAAATCAACTATCAAACATACCAAAAGAGCATAAAGGATAAAAGGAATAGGAACCAAACCATCCCACTCCACCTCTTTCTACAGTGATAGCCCCCAGATACACACCAAAGGGAAGTAAGTATAACATAGCAGACAATTAAGGTAAAACAATAATCACTCGAGTCAAGGGCGATGTTTTCCAAATACAAACCCCCAAGGCCTAAACCAAGATCAGATAAGCACCTAGAAAACACCGCTCTTGAGACCGAATGATGATACAACCAAACGTCCAAACATCCATGACTCTGGCTATCACTGTTATCCTTGCTTCGATTTCACCGTTAATTGGATGACCATCCGTCAAGGGCTAATGGTAACCCCGGTTCCAGACATAACTCCGCACACTGCCTTGTGCCTAGGACTTATCTACTTTGCCCAGAGTACTCGACTACCTACCTGTAGTCTTTTGGTTGTCCCGACTACCTACCTGTAGTCGTTATGGGCACCCCATGTACTCTTGCTTTTGAGCATGCTAGAACCTTCAACAACGATGAAATCCAAGCCTCCTAGTCATCCTCCTTGACGACTATCCTCATAATAGCTCAAGCTACCTCTCGAGCGATCCATTATCAACCAACTCGAACCATCCCTCGAGTTATCAACATGCTTGGAATGATCCCTGCCTGGATTACGCCAAGTCTACATCACATCATACTTCGCTTTATTACACCATAACAAAGTCTCAACTCAACAACATGGTTTGCCTCATCGCATCATGTCAAAGTTCCATCTCAACATCATTCAATCCATACATATGAGCTTCCACATCCGCCACATATGCCTTTAGCAGCTTTCACCATTCAAGAGCCTCTTCTGTAGCTTTTGAATCATCTTTGACCATACTTGTCCAAATCTATCAACTAGATAGCTCATTCACAACAATCAATCAAGGCAAACATTAAACCAAACAAATAAGTATTCAATCAAGATCTAATTAGGCATTCATAACTACAATGGCAATTTCGTAAATAAATGAGCATAGAACTAACATACATGAATCATGGGTTTTTAGCATAGATCTAGCAAATATAAAACATGGGTTTTGTTTCTATAACTTAATAAATGAGCTTGCATAGGTAAACATCTTCACAAACAATGGATCTATACTTGGATCTAAGGAAAATGCACAAAATCACTATCTACAACACTCCAACAAACCACCAATCCAATATACTCCTTTGGGTCCGCGTGAGAGATAACTACCACTCACCAAATCACCTAAACACCTCAAAAACTAAACACTTTAGATCTGGACAGCGAAGATCAAGGCTTGATCCGGCGAAATCTCGCTTAAAACGATGAAATCTAGCTTCGTTGGACGAAGATCTTCAACTTTGTCTCTTGGATCTTCAATCTCGATCTTCGATCTTGGATGGATGTTAGAATTAGATTGGAATGGAGAAAAGAAGATGAAGAAATGTTGTAGTCGAGTTCCCAAAATGGCAGCACTTCGTTGCTTCAAAAACCGGTGCCAAAAAGTGAGCCGAACCCCTCTATTTATAGGCTGGAAAAACCCTTATCTCGGCCGTCCCTAAGTCGCCGCCGACCTAACCTCGCCGACCTAACCTTGCCGACCCAACACTCTGCCGACCTAACACATAAACCACTCCAAGACTCAACAGGTACATGACCTAACGACCTAACTCTAAGTCGTTCTGCGACTTAACAAAAGACACGAGGCCACACGACCTAGTTATAACATGGCCTAACCGACCCAACGCCTCAACATACACTGCCGACCCAACTATCTAACACACCTTGCCGACTTATCAACCAAACTAGATGCCGACCTAACTCTTAGCACAGAACCAACTTAGGTCGCATACGACCTTATCCCTCGACCTATCAATATAACTCATAGCTCCTTAAGCCAGTATCTCCCCTTAACGTGTTATCCCGGTGACTTTGCTAGCTCGGTATCTCCACTAAGCCGATCACCACTAAGTCGGTCAACCCCTTAACTCGGCTATATCTCTAAACCATTAGCTCTTAGGTCGGTCACTCCCCTTAGGTCGGTCCAACCCTTAACCTGTTAACTCCTATAGCTCGGCCACTTCCTTAGGTTGGTCATACGAGCTAACCCTTAATTCGTTCACAACTCATCCCATGGCTCGAACAAGACTCAGGCTAGAGACAATATAACCAATCCTTCGACCTGTAAATTCTACAATATATCAACACGTAAAATACGGGTCGTTACACGAGCAGTCTGCTTTATCTCGTTTTAGTGATGGATATGGAGCAAAATAAACATGTAATGCTTGTTTGGCTAACACGAAAGGATCATACTTTGAGTATCGTGATTTATGGTTTATTTCAATAAGTTTATAGTCTTTGTGCACATTTATACCAGAGCCCGGAACATTGCTAAACCAACTGCATCAGAATAAAAATACTTTTTTTGCAGATTGGACAGAATATGTCAATTTCAAAATCTTTGTTAAGATGCCGTAAAAATCTTTTTTATGTTCATCTGGATCATCAGTCCCTTTGACAAATACACCGCTGTTATAAGTCATTTTTTCAGCATCATATTCCTTGGTGTTGAAATTAAATCCATTCACGAAGAATATTGGATAAGTGTTGATATTTCTTTTTGGTCCTATTGCAAGATGTTTCAATCCTTCATTACCGACACAATTTCTTTGATCATAAACGTATTTCGTAAACCAGTTAGCAAATTCTTTGCTGAGATCACCAAGTGGATGTTCTGATTCGTAAATACTGCAAATATATGTATACATATATTAAGTGCAAAATCAATTTAAATTGGGTAACTCGTAAATAATGCATATATGTACTATCATTGAGAATTATCATTCAATATTTACCTAATAAATTGTGCAACTTCAGCACAATTAAGAAGAACATATGTGTGTGCTATATGGTAATCTCTATCGTCTAACCATATTTCCACACATTTTTTAGCAGCTCGGCCATTCTGTCTAAAAATAGAAAACATTGATTCAGAATAATCTTGTTCAACGGCTTCATCATTACGTGAAACACTTGCAAATGATAAGTTCACATGGTCACTGAAATAGTGAGAGAAAAAGAATGAAGCTTCTTCTTCGATATATGATTCGTAAATCGAACCTTCAACTCATGTTTTTTGTCTAACTTTTTTCTTGAGATGATTCAAGTACCTATTACAAAATTTATTCGATTAAAATTTACTTACATCAAATCCAAATTTAAATTACTATTTCAAATATTAAAAATTACCTCTCAAATGGATACATCCATCCATATTGTATAGGACCTCGAAGAAGTACTTCATATGGAAGATGAAAAGGTAATTGCTCCATTAAATAATCCAGGAGGAAATATTTTCTCAAGTTTACAGAGCAGTATAGGGATGTCATTTTCAAGTTTACGAATACGCTCAACTTTTAACGTGGTCGAACAAAGCTCTTTATAAAAACAGACTTAATTCTGTTATAGCACTCTACACTTTTACGAGCAATAGTTCTTTGAAAACGACGGGTAAGAAATTTTCCATCATGATATGGCAATCGTGATTTTCATCTCACTCAATTTATTGTTTTTTAAGTCAACACATCTACGGAGATTTGAAAAAATCCCATCAGGACATCCCAGCTCTTCAATCCACTTCAACATAAGTTTTACTTGATTGCTGTCTAGATCATAACATGCTTTGGGTTTTTTTTACTGTCATTAGGGTTTATATGAAGTTCGGGACGTTTACAATATTGTTCTATATCACATCTTGAATTGAGATCGTCCTTAGTTTTACCCTTGACATTCAAAACTGTATTAAGCATATTATCAAACACGTTTTTTTCGTTGTGCATCACATCAAATTATATCATAGTAAGAGATGCTTTCAATAAGGTAACTCCTAATATACTTTGTTTGCATCAATTATGCCAATTCGATTTACCTGAAATTTCAGTATGTACTTCAATTTCATGTATCTTAGAATATTCTTTAACTAGTTTATATAATTCTTCACCTGATAAAGTCATTGGTCGTTGTCTGTTCTCCGCTCTATTTACTACAAAGTTTTTCTTATCTCTTATAAAAGTATGATTAACATGGAGAAAACATCGATGACAATCAAACCATGAAATTTTCCTTCCATGCGGTAATGAAAATGCCCGTGTATCTTCCATGCAGTAAGGACAAGCTAGATAATCGGCCGTACTCCAGCCTGAAAGCATTGCATAAGCCGAAAAATCACCAATAGTCCATAACAAAGATGTAAACATATGAAAATTCTTTTTTTTCGACACGTCGTATGTATCCACCCCTTCATACCATAATGTTTTCAACTCTTCGATCAATGGCTGTAGATAAACATCGATTCCTTGTGTCGAATCATCAGAACCAGGGACGACAATCGTAAGAAACATATATGGAGTTTTCATACAGATCCACGGAGGTAAATTATAAGGTGTAATGATAATAGGCGAAGACGAATATTTACTATCAAATTGAGAGAATGGTTAAAATCCATCTGTATATAAACCAAGTCTCACATTACGACTCTCTGCGGCAAATGTAGGATAAATCTTATCGAAATATTTCCATGTTTCTCCGTTCGATGGATGTATCAAATTCTCCTCTTCCTACGTTCTTACACTGTGCCATCTCATATGTGATGCTGTCGCAAACGACGCATATAACCTTTAAAGTATGAGAGTGATGGGTAAATAATGCATTCTCTTGTATGGAACTTCCTTTCCTTTTTTTATTGGTTTGTATCTTTTCTCATTACATATTCTGCATTTCTTAAGATTAATGTCATCTTTCCAATACAACATACAACCTTTTATACGTGTATCTATCTTCTAGTAGGGCAAACCAAAAGCAGACATTAGTTTTTTCACTTTATAATGACTATCGTACATCAGATTATTGGGTGACATATGTCGTTTTGCAGCTTGTACAACTATTGTAAATCCAGCTTCTATAAAATTGAATTTTGATTTCATAGTAATGTATTCGGCAGTAACTAACAATTCCGTTCCGCTACTGCAACCTTCCCACAACGGTCTTTTCGCAAAATCCAGTAAATCATAAATTCTCTTCACCCCCTCGGTCGATTCTTCTTCGACATTTACATCATTAACTCGAACAGTAGGGAAATGACCATGCCGCATCTTCCACCATATCTACTATTAGATTCATCGTAACATTATTGTTATTCACCCTCAGCCTCAGGCACTATGGAATTAGATGCACCAATTTTTTCTCCACGACGATCCCAGAAATAATAGTTTGTCACAAAAACGGATTTACACAAATGTACAATAACTAAGTCTGGTTCCCGATAATGCAAATGTTGAAATTTACAACACGGATATAGAATTTGTGTGCCGCCTTCTTCATTATTAGCTTTAGCGAATTTAACAAATTCATGTACACCATCCATAAAATGTTTTTTCATTCAACCTTTCGTTCCTGTTCGACTTTCATACATCCAGGTACGGTTGAGAAGATAGTTGAACATTTTTCTTAATTTAAAATAATATATATATTAGAAATTTCGACAGCATTTCTTTTCTATTCCTATACACATATAGTTGCATCTGAGGTTTTATATGATTATTATCGTATTTTCTAATCTACCAAAGTCTTTTGGGACTAAAGGCTTTGTTGCTGTCTTATTTTCGTTTAAATTATTTATATTAATTAGAGATAGAATAAAATAAGTAAGAAGTTTATTTATAAATTATTTCCTTTAAATCATTTATATTAAGACGTTTTTTGCATATAAAGCAATAAACATCCAAATAGTCGCTTCACCTAGGCGTCAGAAATAAATGGTAGCGTATCGAGGCGATACGCCCTTCGTATAATATCGGCACAGCCCGAATGGACCGGCTACTGAGACTTTCTAGGTATAAATACCAGTACACATGGCGCACAGGCCAGTCAAACAACACTCGACGACCAAGTCATCCTCACTCAATCCAAACACAAGACGCACTAGCCCGTCAAACAACACTCGACGACTAAGTCGTCCTTACTCAATCCAAATATAAAATATAAGGGATCGATCGGGAATAAAATTCAAATACACACTTTCACACTTTCAAATTTCCACTTCCCAATTCACACTTTCACACTTTCAAATTCTAAATACCTACACCGAATTATTCCTAATTCACACTTTCAAATTCAATGATTTCATACTAAAAATAACCTAATACACTAAATTAGCAATACCTACACCCAATTATTATCACAGTAATGTACATTTAAACCTAATTAAACAATCTAATTCGAAATTATGGTTTAGAAAATTACCAAATTCAAGAAGAAGAGGAGACTCCGGCGAGTTCTAGCCTTCTACGGCGACAACGACGGAGGGTGACGGCTGGAGAGGATCGGAATCGGTGATGGGGAAGAAAAAAAATCATTTTTTTTATTAAGCAAAGAAAGTGAAGAAGAAGATCTTGGCTGAAACATGTATACTTGATATGGAGTCGGCTGGCATCGGCTGGCATCGGCCCGATTAGTGACGGCTTGAGTCGCTTAGGGTCGGCCCGTATATATATTTTAAAAAAAATCTTTTTTTACGCCTATTCCGTTTAAAAAAATGAAAAACACTACTACAATATATAAAAGAATTGACATTTATTATTATTAATTGACCCAATGATGGGTCATGATAGGTTAAATTGGTATTTTCGACGATATATGTTCGTAAAATTCAAAAAAATTCGTTGTTGAAAATCTAACTCGCATGACCAATGGATGCAACTTTTAGTTGATCCGTTATACAAATTCGATAAAGATGGTCATATGTACATTTTCAAGAAATAAAATAATTTTTTAAATCGTTGGGCAATCAATTATGAATTTTTAAATGTATTTGGTACAATAAAATTATATAAAATAAAATATGCGGCGTAAAAATAAATTCTTTGGATCTTATGTTGATCCAAGGTATTTTGGACATGTTTCAGAATATGGTTTAAAAATACACGAATCTGGGGTGTCGACCTTGAATTTCAAATTTGCGGCCGTTCGTGGACTTTCGGACAAAAAACTCATCGTTTTAAGGCCGAACGACCTTCAAACGAGACCAAATTTGAACCGGTGATGCTTCGTAGTGTTTTAATCGAATCCGTATGGTTGGATTCGCAAAAAAATCATCGCCTATAAAATTATCCAAGAAATATGTCATTTTCTAGGAGTTAGCTGCCGCATATTTTATTTTATATAATTTTATTGTACCAAATACATTTAAAAATTCATAATTGATTACACAACGGTTTAAAATTTTATTTTAATTCTTTAAAATGTTACACATGGCCACCTTTATCGAATTTGTATAACGGATCGAGTAAAAGTAGCATCGAATTGTCGTGCGAGTTAGATTTTCAACAACGATAATTTTTCGAATTACACGAACATATATCATCGAAAATACCATTTTAACCTATTACGACCCATCATTGGGTGAATATTAATAATCATACATGTCAATTTTATTTTTGTGGCCATTTTAGTAGTTTTTTTTATTTTTTCAAACTAAATAGGTGTATATAACAATTAGATTGAGAAAATAATTAAATAGCCGACGCTAGCCGACTCGGGCCGTTGCAGGCCATCCCCAGCCGATGCAAACTTCAATAGAATTTTGCGTCGTCCCCAGCTGACTCCATAATGGAGACAGAGCCGACTCCAGGCTCCATCCCCATTTTAAAGTATTCTAGTAGTGAGACTTTGGCTTGAAAGTGCCATGAATATGATTTGTGGTGATGAAGGTTTAGAGATGAAAGTAAGCCTATGTGAAGGCTCTTTATGGCCTATACGGCTATACGGTAGAGATTTAAATGACCAACTCAAGTATGGTAAGAAAACGTGTACTATTTAGTTTAAGATGTACAAGATTTCCATTGCAGCATAGTAAGAAATTGCGTTAAAAGATGAAAGAAATAGAAGGTAAATGTGAAAAATAATTTAAAAGTAACTATTGTATTTTAGTTTAAAACCAGTGCTACATATTGTTCTTTTCTCAACTGTAGATTCAAGTGCTTCCACTAATTTATTTACTTTCTTCTAGTTCATTGTCAAAAAAATCATTATGGGTTATATATTTGAATCTAGGGTTTCATAATTGATTGTTACTAAAATATATTGAAATCCTAACAAGTGATATCATGGTCATCCATTATCGATTTTATTGAGAAAATTTCGATTTTGTTATTTGAGGAAAATATTAAACTTTCCTTCAAAAGACTTGAAACAAAAAAGAGATTTTACCATAGATTCAGATTTAGATACCATGCTACATCTTATTTTATTAGCTTTCAGATATAGGTATTCAAACACTCCTTGTGAATATACATGAAATATACCATGCTGTATGAAAGGCATTTAATTAGTGAAGGAGATATATTTGATAAACCAATGACATTTTTTTATACTGTTGGCTACATTATGGAGTCATTTCTTGATAGACTCAAAGTTAGATTTATACAACCATGTTATGCAATATGAATAAGTACTCCATTCTAGTTATTATTTTTCATCTTGTTGGACCTATTCTGTTTGATCTTAACCTTTGTTGTAATTATCATTTTGAATTTAATTATATTTCCAGTGTTCAGTTAAGTTTAAAAAAAAGGAGAAAAGAAAAAACTTGCTACATGAAGAAATTGTAGCTCTACAGTACAGTTCATTATTATAGATTTTGTTTAAAGAAAAATGGGGATAACTGATATTTGAAAAGGTTGAATATATACGTAGGGTTATAGACTGTTGCGGTGTTCCCTAGAAGATCGAACCTGGTTGACTTGGTCGTTTACTATGAATAATAATTCTAGTGAACTATTTAAAAGTAAGTGGCTTATTTTATTATTATGTTAGATTTATTCTGTTAGATTTCTATCACTTTTGCATTACTGATTGGAGATGATGGTCAATTATCAATCTTGTCTTGATGGTAAAGTTTGAGACTGGTACTTTCAATATAAGCATGTTTAATGGGTACAAATGCCAAACTCACACATGTTGTTAAAGCAAACTATTCTTAACAAGTATTGCCTCTTGCATTGAAACTATTTCAATTAATTGTATAAGTAGTTGTTTGAAATGTTTATATAAGTGGGACATTTTAAAGTTAGCTTTTATTGCAAATATTTTTTAACTATATATTATAGTTAATGTTAATTTATTTTCGATGGTGAAAAATATATTTCAGTATATGTTTTTCCTTTGTGCATGAATGTTTGAATTTGACACTAAAATTTATGGCAAATATAGCAATGAATGAATTAAGATAATATAAAATAATAAACTAAAGACAGAGCGACAAATAACATTCTGTATAGCTATATTATGCTTTAGATATACATCATAGCTACTATGTTCATTCATGTTGTTTGGTACGACATTTATATATATATATATATATATATATATAATTTTATGTGGCATTTAATTCCGACATTCATTTGAGGCATTTGTTGTGTTATTTCTTTACGATGCTTGTATCATATTTATTTAGAAAATGTCATGAATATGATTGCATTCTTAAAGCGAAAAATTATAACATCTATGATTAAAACATACCGTGTAACGGTTATAAAATTGATATTTTTAAGTGTCATATAGACCTAAATCATTTTCGAGAGTGTTTCGTAGCACTCGAATTATATTGTACATAAACTAAGAAATAAATTCAAATGTATTTTTGGTGTCCTTTTACAAACTAATTGTAAATGTCCTACATTCCAAACGAGCTAATTGAAATAACATATCACCAAAGTGACATCGCTTATTTCATCAAACTATTTGATATTTTCATCTATTTATTCATGTGGATATTAGCCGGCACAAAAGAAGACTAAATTTAGCCGATTCACTTACACATGTGTGATGATAAATACGTGACAATTGTAACGTCTTACAAGTGAATAATTAATTGGCCCAAAGAATGGTTGCTATTTGACTTGAATTTATTACCAATGTTTGATTGTTACAATAAGAGTAGCACTTATATTCAATATTATTGTCCAAAGACTTGATATTAATGTTATACTAGGTATCTTTAGAAGCGACTTATCAATTATTTGAATTTACTATGATTGATTTTTTGGGTATGAGCATATACGTGTATCTTTATTTATTTATTTTAATTTTTAACTAGTTTTACTACAATATATGCCAGTTGTAATAATATTCACATCTTGTTTGGGACAAACTCTAAGGATTAGTAAGGGAACACATTATTTATTCTTGATTGTGTGGATCTAGCTCTTGCATTTAAGAGGATGTCACCCACTCTTCTTACAGTTAAATGCTCTTAAAACGTTATGAAAAACATTAAGTGGTGGGATAATCCAAATTGCAAGAGTCAAATGATCAAACGTATAATATTTCAAAAGTATTCATGGATGTGATATACTTGGGGATAATCAATTTTAAAGAATTCTTTACAAACTAAAAAGTTTTATGCCAAAAAACGATAATGGAAACAATCACACTTTATATTGCTTGATTACATAGAGTTGAAGTAAGAGAAACATAAATGAGCAATATATGAAAGAAAAAAAATGTTGCTTCAGGAGTTAAAGGCACTCGAGTTATTGTATAAAAATTATACTCGCTTTATTTATAACATTCTGGAATTTTATCGTTTTGATTTTGAATATTTGATTAGTTTTAAATATTTAAATAATTGATTTTTTAAATATAAATTACTTATACTCAAACATAGGGATTATTTAAATATTTGAATTGTGAATTAAATATTAATTAAATGAATTTAATAGCCTTAAATAACTCTTTTTAATTAATTAATAATAATTATAAATTGCATTTTGTAATATTATTTATAATAATAAATAGCAAGAAAATTATTTGTTAATAAAACAGCTCGATTTTTAATGACGAATTTTTAAATGAATACATTGGATTTTTCCATAAATTTTAATATGGAAATACTAAAAATTTTGTTTGACTTATTTTACAGAAAACATTGGTATTTTTGAAATTTCACAGAATAAGATGCTAGTATATTTTATTGTTCTTTTGTGATTGTATCGTATTTTTATACATGATTGTTATTTTGTATTATCGTTCACGGTTCGTACGTTAGTGAAATGTTGTGGAACGTGAAGCCGGAAATCACAAAATATATCAAACCCACACTTAGATTATTCAACACACTTGGCTATTCCTCATTCCCTTTTCTTTTCATTTTCAACTTCCAGTAAAAAAGAAAATAAGCATCCACCTTCTTTAAAAACCAAAATCTATCGATTCACTTACTTAAAAAAAATGGAAAATAAGATATTTCTTTTTTTAACACTTGAGGCCAAGATCTTCGAATCTATGTGAGTTGTAGAGGTTGCGATCGAGTTTGGAGTTGATCAACAGTAGTGTGCATAAGGATGTAGAACTAGGGTTTGCGTTTGAGTAAGTTTTAGGAGGAGTTAGGGAATCGAGGGTGGCAATGGGTTTCTTATGTGGAGGAGTACCTTTTCCAAGAATCACTACTACAAAAGGCTGGAATACCAACAGCTACTAGCGACGGCTTCCGACGGTCTGTTTTTGATGGCTTTATCGATGGACCATCGGCGGCCGTTAAAAATTTGCGAATTGCAGGCACAGCCAAGGCATTTCTTCCTCATTCATTCAGCATGAAAATACAATCTCAAAACCCCCAAAATCCCAATTTCTTGCTTCCATACCTCAAATTCAAGTTTTTAGATCCTCCACGGCATCCTAAACACACTATATTGCTTTCAATCTCAGGTACAATCTCTTATTTTTGCAAAAAATCTAGTTTTATCCCTAAATCTAGATTTGCATAAGTTGCTAAATTAGGGCTAATTAGCAATTCTAATTGTTTCTAATAGGCTAGCAATGGTTTATAGTATCACATGGTTTACCTATTTCATTTGTTAGTGTGAAATTGTAAAGAGTTGGTATAATTTGTGATTTTGTATATATGTGTAAACCATTATGTATGCGCTGTTTTTACCATTGTCTTGTGTTAGTTAGAATAAGCCATAGAACTTAGTTATCGAAAAACAAAGAAACATTCTACTTCAATCGGAGTTAGAATCATCCATGTCCATTGCTTTTAAACATCTTGACTTGTATAAAAATGAATGCATGAGTCTAAAAAAGAAATTGACTGCATTGGAAAACGACAACAATATCGAAGCAACCTTATTCGATAAAATAAGCGGAATAATGTGGTAAATTAATATTTTTTTTTAATACATAAAATCAGTAAATTTTCAACCTTTTACAACAATAATATATTACATAATAAATAAGAAGATAAATTATAAAACTTCCACTTTTTGTATGAACTGCTTTTTTATTACGTCCCTTAGAGAGTTTTTGGCCCTGTCCAACAAGTGTTGTACATGATCGTTATATAAATATTTGTTTTTGTCATAAAATGGACTTTTATATTCATATGGTACGATACTTGTTGGATCTGTCCTTGTATTGGACAAGTTATAAACATAGTAAACAATTACATTTCATACATTATTTTGTTTTAAACGGTTCACAAAATTTCACTGTCACTTTTCTTTTCTGTTTTCTGTGTACACGCATTTGTGTACAATGCAGGAAACAAAGGGGAAGTGCTATCGAAATTTTGTTGAATCATTTAAAATGAACTATAAGTTATTACTGTGTTCGTAATGGGAATTAGGATGACTGACCATTAGAAGAGAAAACCATAAACCAACATTTCAATATTGTATTTTTAAATGGGGTAAAATTGACGTGTATAAGTTTATGTATCAATACATTGAAAAATAAAATATGAATTCGTAAGATGGCCAATATTTATTTTTGAATTTGTGACATATTTTTTTAAATAGGAAAAATGATCTATTATTTTTTTTGATCGGAGGAGATGGATGTATCAAAGAAGGGGATTGAGAGGCTCAATAAAGGAAGATTTTTGTAATGGTATAAACGTATTCGTTGAATTCGCTTTAAGTAATAACGGAAATAATGTAGAAATTCGTTGTCCGCGTGGTAGGTGTTTACATTTGAAGTATTTGTTACTTGATATCATGAAAGTCCATTTGAGCTATTTTTTTAAAAATGATGTGTCCATGACAAATATCATGTCGTCCAGAAGGAGGAGTTCTACCCATTCATTAGGAGGCGATGGCAGCGGCCCATCACAGCCGCCACACCGTCCTGCTATGTATCTGGTACCTAGAGTGGAGAGATAAGTGTTAAAACATTTTTCAGCATCTTATATATTTTGTGTACAATATAATAATTTGTGTTATATTTAACATAGGAGGTTTGACCTTCAGCCATTAGCTGTAGTTCTATCAATTTTAATCGATTCATACAAGAATAGGATGATGGCTTGTTGGCCCAAGTGGGATAATATCCCTTCCCACATCCTAAAGTGTATATAGAAGGATTTCATTATAAGTATAATCTTCTATTTTCCATTCTTAATTTTTTTTGTTGCTTATTTATTGTTCACATTTTATTGTTTAATTATTTGTCGCTTGTTTATCATGAAATGTAGGCCGCGGTCGACGTTCAATCAGATGATCTACAGTTGGTACGACACTACAGGATGCAGAAGATGAGGAAGTATTACCTAGATTCTATGTCAAATGCGAAACATAAGGAGTAAAAGACGAACTGGATGGAAGCCAGTGTGTGGGAAGGGTGGCCAACACATTGGGATAGTAATGCAGCGAAGGTAAGTGTACTAATCTTTTATTAATTATTCATTTGATATGTTAACATCAAAAAATATTAGGTAAGTAAATAATGTATTGTTTATTTAAATGTACAGGCGGAGTTAAAAAGAAACTCTGCAAATATGAACAGACTGTACTCATCGAGGTGGGTAGAAGTCATTCCAACAATATCGCCAAGAGTTGGTAAATTTATTAAATGTGAATTATAAATAGTTATTGTGCTTTGTAATTTTAAACATGTAATAATAGTACATAATAATCAATTTCAGAAAGCTGCGGCGTAGGGTCCCTTATCGTATATGGATGTATTTACCCGTACGCATGTCATCGAGCATGTAAATCCAAATGGGATAGTTTCATATACATGGCACGACAATAAATTGAGAAAGAGCCATGTAAGCATATTTTAGTTTATATACTATTAGTAACTGTTTTAATTATTAAAGATAATGAATAAAGATATCATGTTATTAATTTCAATTGTATGTTTATTTATTCATGCAGCCAAGGTTTATGGAACAACGGTAGAAAATCCAGGAGGAAACTGGTCGAGAGCAGCTGACTACGAACGAGGTGGACTTCATTTTGAGTCAGTTATGGATCCACCTTTACGGAACAAGCGTTACGGCTTTGGCAATCAAGTGGTAACGAATAATATATTAATATATAATAATTTAGTAATCTTTTAGTTCTAAAGAACTTCACATCGATTTAGTTTCAATAATAAGTTTATAGACATAAAAATTAACATATTATGTTGTAGCTTTGATAGTAAGATTATAGTAATTGAACTTTATTAAATTAAATAAGTATTGCAAGGTAGACGAAGGAGAGCCAACCAAACTAGAGCTTAGATCGATCTAGCAGAGATCGAAGAGTTGAGAGCTAGGGTGGCGCAGCTGGAGGAGCAGAACCGTTGGCAAGCTATTGGGATGACACAGCTGTTGGATCAGCATATTCTTGAGTACATGCAGTAGTATAGTGGCCGCTTTCCATCTTTAGCTGGTTCCAAAGGTTCTGGTTTGATTATTGTGTATGTTATTTGATTATACATTTGGTGATGGTAATTTTGACATTTAGGAGTTGATGGTGGGGAGTTAATGGTGGGGAGTTGTATATATTTTACAATTAGATGTGTGTACATTATGTTAACGAAGTGTTGGTTTGATTTTATGCCAGTTATTCTAGGTTCATTTCTTTATGCGATTTGATTATATTTCTATGATTTGATATTATATTGAATATCTGAATTAGATATGTGCTTGTGTGTTGGAATGTATTATATTTATGGATTATGTATAGAAGGCAACAATACAGCAGAAAATGAAAAAAAAAGCTTCAAGATTTCCGACGGCATTTGACAACCTGTAGTTCGAAATTTTCAGACGGCTTGCGATGGTAAATTCCAACGACTAACGACGGCATACTTCGACGGCTTTCAAGGCTAGCGACGGTATTTTTGCACCCCTGTGATCATCCACGTGTCTTCGACAGCCGTTTGGAGCCATCAGTTAATCCGTTGGTAGCCGTTGGAAAAGCTACGACAGACGTTGTTGGAAGCCATTGGAAAACCTGTGCGGCGATGGGTATTGTTGCGACGGCTTTTTTCAATGGTTGCTAATGATTCTGACGGCCGCCGACGTCTGTTAGCCGTCGGAATTTTACTCTTCCTTGTTGTGAATCTCATCGTCTCTGGTGCCTTAGGAGAGATGCGACACATGTACGACCGCTTAGAGTCGTGCTCAAGTCGCATTTGACTGCAGTGGATAAAGCTTCACTATTTTGGTTTAGGGAGGTGGGGTTCGCTGAGAGGAGCGCGATGGAAGTGGTGCGGCGTCGAACCATTGACCGAGGACCGAGATAAGGAGGAAGGAAGTCGGTGTGTTTAGGTTTCTGTGTACCTGTTCATATCTTGTGCATGAGGTTAGATTAGGGGAGAAGATAATTAGGGTAAATTAATTTAGTTATTAAGTTGATTAAGTAATTTAATTTATCCCAAGTCTTGAACTTTTCCATACGAGGTCGGATTTGGACGTGGTCTTTTGCATTGAACTCATATCAATCTTATCAATGCATTGGAGTTGGATCCATTGAATTTGAAGCTAGTAAAATTTTGGACTAAAAACGAACGCCATTTGACTTTAAATCAAATCGGAACGCGAAAGTGTCCATTTGAATTTTGATGAGTGTACATGCCTCTCAATAAACTATATTATATTTGTATTGATATAGATTATTATTAAATGCATGGATGATAGTTTATATATTGTTTTTTGATTGTTTGTTTGGATTTGACTCCCGCTTGGAAGCGGATAGTGTAAATAACTATTAATTTGCAGGGAACAAAAGCAATTGGAAGTTGAAGTGTACGTAGCGAATATGTCACTATGGAATACTTCGAAACATACATACATATGTGTGATTTAAAGAGGACTTTTGTAGAGAGCCCCTAAGGGGTTCTCGCGAATATTAGTTTAATTATATCCTTATGTTGGTTATATCAATGTTTTGATGAAATATTTGTGACATACTATATGATCATCATTATAGGAGTTATCGCTATATCGACACTTGAAATATCATCTCCTTACACTTATGTGTGTATGTTGAACTTGTGCCTGTATTTTTACAAAATAAATATTTGGTTGTGTTTTTACACATTGAAGGTTGTTTAAACTACATTTTCAAGTGTTTTTGAGAGTTTTGAAATAGAGGATGAGTGTTATTTAAATTTTGTAAAAATATTATAAATTTGATTAATTGCCTTTGGGATAATTAGTGTCGTTTTAAATTTATAAAAAGATTATAAATTTGACTAGTCATATTTCGGGATAATTAGTGTTGCTTTAAATTTAAAAAAGATTTTAAATTTGATTAGTTATCTTTTAGGATAATTAATGTTGTTTAAAATTTATAAAGAGATTATAAATTTGATTAATTATCTATCGTGATAATTAATGTTGTTTTAAATTTATAAAAATATTTTAAATTTGACTAATTATCGGGATAATTAATGTTGATTTATATTTATAAAAAGAATGTAAATTTGAATAATTATCTTTTGGGATAAGTAGTATTGTTTTTAATTTGTAAAAGATTATACATTTAATCAATTAACTTTTTAGATATTTAAGGTTGTTTTAAATTTATAAAATGATTATAAATTTGATTAATTATCTTTTAGGATAATTAATGTTGTTTTAAATTTGTAAAAAGGTTATAAATTTGATTAAATTTCTTTTAGGATAATTAATGTCGTTTTAAATATATAAAAGGGTTATGTCGATTTACCTTTAGGGATAATTAATAATGTATTAAATTTATAAAGATATTTTAAATTAATTATTATATTTTGGGATAATAAATGTTGTTTAAAAGTTATAAATGATAGTTGTAAATAAGAAATTTTTTAAGAGGAATGTTTAAAAATAAAGCAAAGTGTAAATTGTTTTGGGTTTATAGTAAACGTTGTTTTAATGACATTTTGTTTTTGCCCTTCTTTTTAAAACACTTAGAAACACAGTTTGCTCTTTAAAAAGAATATTTTAAAGAATGTTTTTAAATTTTTTTACAAATATTTATGATGTGAAAATCAAGAATAAGTGAGAGTTAGATGTTTTGAAATGTTGATTAATTTATTGATGGCAAGTGTATGCGATTTACTTTCCATAAACTTTCATTTTTGTCGTCCTTGGTATTTAAGAGTATTGATTTTGTTTCCGCTATATTTTTGTATTTCGTCTATCTATTATGATTTGTTGCTCATTTGAGCATTGATATCCTTTGTTGAAAATGAATAAAACAAAAGAGAGAGTGGAGGCAAAGCTATGTGGGGTTGTTCCCTTTTATAGTATTATCATGTCTACCCTAGATTGGTTTCGATGGTATGCGTCCGGAAATGTGAAACACTTGGATTCTCAACAAGATTGGCAGTGTCCGGCTTGGAGGTTTCGAGAGAGTCACAGAGTATATGACCCTCTCAAGTATATTTTCTAGAGGTATACTTTTGGTAAGGGGGTGCACCTTCCTAATCATTGTTGGAAAAATTATTTTTTCGTATTTGATTCAAATCTTTGAATCATTTTCTTATTTGCATCGAAAAGTACCCGGAGCTCTTCTCGGTGTTTAATTACTTGTGTCCATTCTTTCAAGTTTGATTTTGTTCCAACTGATTTCCATTCTTTCATTTATGGATGTGTGACGACCCGCCTTTCTACTACTAGAAAGACGTATCATCATTAAGATAAGAAAGGGATAGAAGTAGAAAAGAAAGAGAAAGTAAGAACAACAACATCAGAATCTCACAGCGGAACGGAACAAAATATAATATATCACATAAATATTACATAGTTTTACATATATCAGAGTTATACAGTATCAATACACATGAAAACCATACATACATCTATCACTATATACATCAGAGGTACAGTACATCTCAACTAACACAGCGGCCTACATATATATATATAGCTATATACATCTGGAACCTCCTGCTCCAAGCTCCTCCAGAAATCCAAGTCCATAACCTATCACTTGGTTACTCATAAAATTTGAGTACCCAAGAGTTTATGAAAAACACAAAATATAAACTCCGGGTCAGACATGGGTCTGGTATGAGTAAACGGTTTAATGTTGTTTAACTTTGAAAACATTTGAAAATAAAGGTATCACGTAAGACTCCCCACAAATAAATACGGGTAAGTTTTTACCTTACGCTAACCAAAACATTTCATAGGAAATCCAGTTGTATTATAATAGTGTCTAGGGTTTTCAAGTAAATAGAAAATAGCGGAAATTGTTACATCTATTAAATTCCAGCTACTAGCCACAAAAGTGGGTAATACAAATCAAAATCGTAGGGTCTCGTAGGAAAAATGGATTTCCAATAATGGCAGGGCTACTGGGGTACCGCCCGTCACAGTACGGGGCCTAGATCACCGTACCGAGGATCACTCCCGACCCCCTGCAACACAAGACCCGAACTATTCCTTACTGAACAGTCCCGAACAAGATAAACCCCGTGGTTGGCACGACCAACCACCCACTAAGTCGAAGTAAAAAGGGACATCTAGACAGGGGAAATATCTTGTCCAGCTTGGGCATGACCCACCTAACCTTGCTGCATCTCCCCTGTTTTAGCCATTCCCGGTTGATGAGGCTTGAGGCTGCGATTACCTTTATAGAACATTATTCTTAGAATGCTAATCGTCCGCCTGACGATGTGCTGAAAGCATTCAATCCATACAAGTTCGTTCCGGGTTCGAACGAAACCGAAGGCATTATCTCGTTACACTCGTTTTGGAATCACCCTCAGAGTCAACGACGATAATCCTTGCATTCTGAATACAACATCTCGATCTTCATTTCAGAATTCACGACCTAACGTTTAAATTGGATCGATGTGGTTTTCGGAGAATCAAATTAGATTCTTCCGATCCCGGTCTCATCGAATCCAAACGCCATTTTAAGGGCCAAGTTGTCTAATTAACTTAAACAGTTTAAATAATTTAAATTCAACAATTGAATTAACATAGCATTTATCACAGATAAAACATATACAAACGTCATAGATATATCACGGCATATCAGAGAGCATCACAGAATATCATAAATTTATACATCACAAACCAGGCATCCTACATACACAACAATCTATAAGCAATCATTTAAATTCTCATTGCAATTAATTTGATTTAAAATCAGTTACTTGAAAATTCATCGCTTGATCCTGTTTGCTTAATCGTTAATTAACAGTTAATTACTTATTTTCTTTCAAATTATTTACTTACAATTAATTACTTATTTCTTTTCAAATTGTCTTAGTGATTTCTTAATCAACTATTAAATCCTAATTACATTTTATTTCACACTATTAATTTAGTTACTTCCCTACTCAAGTGATTTAACTTTAATTACATAATTAACTACTACCTGATCATTAATTAGAAACATTAACTATTTATTAATAAAACTTAATTACCCTTTAGTAACTGCTAATTACTTAATCAATCAACAATTAATTCTTAATCAAGCTACTTAATTAATTAACTATCGATTCATAATTAAATTACTTGATTTAACCAACTATTAATTCACTTATTATTACTTAATTACTCAGTTAGTTAGTTGATTCCCAATTATTAATTATTAATTTCATAACTTACTTATTATAGATTAATTAGTTACTCAGATATCACAAATTATTTAAACTAACCATCTATCATCAATTTTATTAACTATATAATCTTCAATTAACCACTTTAATTAACTATTATTTATGAATTAATTTCTAAGTAATTAGCTAACATTCTTACGATTTAAATCGATTTAACATATGATTTATTATTATTATTATTTTTTTGTTTTATTTTGATTTATTTTATTACAAAATCAATTTAAAATTTCAAGTAGAAATTACATTCCAATTACTTATTATTAGACACCTATCTCTATAGACTTTTCTTAAGTAACTTATAAATTTAAACTAACTAACTAACTATTGTTTAATTAACTTAGTTAACACTTACACAAATATTATTATACACGTCCTATGGGAAAGCACTCGAGATCGCACTGCCCTTTACCCGATAAAACTCGAGTTTCTCTCATGATTTCCCCGCGTCCCAACTTTCCTATTTCCCCTTCTTCTCCCTTTCCTGTTCTATTCTTCTCCTCACTTAAATTAATTTTTTTTATGAAAAACGAACTGCTATAGCCATGCACTCAAACGGCCCGAAGACAACCTCGACGCAACATTCAATTAACTCGAGTACGAGCACGTGCTTACTCACAGAACCACGAACACCACTACGCCACCGTGCACGTGCACGGTGGCTCACCCCGCCTCCGGCGCTTTACGCTACCACCAGCAAAATCCAAAACGACTCAGGTACCAACATTCAAACACAAAACCCATCGAAGATTATCAGATCAAAAAATGTCCTGATGCTCGAACCCAATGTTCAAACGTCATCGAGAAAATGGCCCACCTCTCCATCCATGACCACCAGAGATGAAACCCTTCCGCCTACACCACGCCAACCCCTGCCTAACCTTTCCCCTGACATACGTCGCACTCGATCCATCCCATAAGTCGCGAATGGAAAATTTACAGAGCCCAGTAAACTCATGCCCAAAACCCTACTTTAATCCCAATCTCATAAACTATGTATTCGAAAAATAATTTGACATTTTTCTTGCGTAAAAAGGGTTACAATCTTGCTTTCTATCAATTGACAACAATTAAGATGAACTCCATCATTCAAAATTGACGAAAATCCATTACAGCTCCTTTATGAAACTGCTCTGAATATCATTGCTAAAAAATCAAAAGTTTTATGTTAAAAATCCCAGTTATGTATATGAAATCAAATCATGTTATTAAATTTATAAATTTAAACATTCAAGTTTTGTCTTTAATTCTCTATTTTCCTGATACTTGCATAAACAGTATTGATAAATACTGTTAAACCTCAAAATAAAATTGTAGGCCTATGATTTGGACAACAACTTAAGTTTGCATCAATATCTAGGTTCTAAACCATCTACATGAAGAAGTATATGAAATTTCTTAGCTTTACTCTGTACAGTTATTCAAAGCTCCTGAAGTATAACTTCATATATTACAGAACAACAAGAAGTACTCAGGACAACTTAGTTAAAACAAACATCCAAGCACAGTCTCTGTGAGTTAAATACAAACTTTTAAATTGAAAATAATAAGTTTACTCACCTGAATTGATTTACAGAGAATATGGTTGTGTCTTGCTTCCCAGATGAACACAGTGATTTGATTTGCTTCCCAGACTTAAGCTTTGATGATGCTGTTGAACTTTATTGGGTTTTCAAAGACAAGATGTTTGTTTATTTTTCTTCTTTCTTATCTCAGTTTTACCACTAAGTTTACTATTAAGTTTTGTAAACGAACACAAAAATATGATGTGTATAAACAGATAACAGTTGCAGGTTTAACTGGTACAAGTCTTACTTGTATTGACCAGGTTTGAATACACTGCAATGTGAAATGAGAATATATATTTCTGCTGAGATAATTACTTTGACAAATAGTTATGCTATTTAATGTATGTGTCTTCCCATTTGTTTACAACCAATTAATATTGGCTATTAATATTGGCTATAGGTACAAAGATATTTGTTTACATGTAATTAATATTAGCTGAAAGTTTACTTATCTCGGCTACATGTTCTTAGTGCAAAGATATTTTGTACTTGATGTAAATGTTTTGTCTTCTTTTCATTATTCATGTGTATATGCAGGTTATAGTAATAATTCATCTTCTTAGAATTGTACTTATGTAAATATATTATGCAGTAATATAATTAGTTTGTAGCTTCATTAATTGATTTTGTCTTGTTTAAGAGGCTTGTTCACATTTATATATTTTAGTTATTATTTAGTGCAGCATGACTTTGATTCTTGGTGAGTACAACTATATATATATATATATATATATATATATATTTCACTTTGTTCATTTCATATTACATTGCTAAGTGTTTTATTCTGTTACTTAATTGCTTACTTTCATATTTTATTTATGAACTTATTCATTTAAATATGATCAATTCACATTTTATATCTAAGTAGATTAAACATTTATTAAAATAACTGGGGCCAAAATCCAGGGTCGTTACATTCCTCCCCCCTTAAAAGAATTTCGTCCCCTAAATTTAAAACCAAGATAATTTAAAAGCTGTTATACCAACCATTCAAACATAAATATCATTTATATATTAGCAAACAATCAAACAGTCTATCCTAACAAACAGCACTAATTATCCGAACACGAACCCGGATAAGCTTTCCTAAAATTATCGAGGGTTTGTCTCTCGATGATCAACAATTCAAATTGGATTCCTGACTACAGTCAAATTTGATTCAACTTTCAAATTTCTGAGTTACCGGTTTAACAACTAATGATGAATCATGAACAAATTTCCTGAGATATATGGAATATACAATAAATTCCAGATATCCACTCCGGCAATTCAATTAAAATCTACAGTATTAACTCTTTTCAAATTTTATTGACTCTTTACAGAATTTCATTATCTATTATATCAATCCCGTACGATGTATATATACTACTCGTACGCAATACCAAATCCGATCGCTCGATCACACAATTTCTCTTCCGAACTAGTATCGTCCACCCGACTTCCTAGTACGGACTCAGAACGGGTTTCTTGATCAGAAACTGTCGTTCTCCTTGCATAGTCACAAATATGATAGAGAATTTCCCAGAATCAATCAAAATCCAAATCCATGGTTCTTCATCGAAAATCGAGTGAAAAATCTTAATTCGGATCGATATAACTATCTCGAAATTCTGTGCTCGAATCTGGATCAAATTGTCATGCGAATAAACTAATATACGTTCATCCTACGTATTTATATCCATGGATTATCAACCATATCAATTTCTTTCTATTCACATTATTTTGATTTCTATCCACTTGAAAATAATTCTCAATATCAAATTTTACTTAAGCATTTCTCCATTCATTTCTTAAGCTTAATATAAGCATTATATATACTCTTATATTATTACTCTGCCACTTTAGCCTTTATATCTTCTTATTGACATCTGAATTACCAATTCCATATGAATTCAATTTTCTTAACTCTGAATATTGAAATTTTATTGACTATCTCCATTTATAACTGATTCCTATTATTATTTTCAAATTAGTTTCATTCATTAGTTTACTTTAAATTTTCAATTTGAAATTGTTTTGTTGCTAATTTTTTTTTATATATATTTTTCAAATTCTGAAAAGCTTTGACATATTCTCCATTTGTTTAGCATTACATATTTCCTTAAGCACAAATGTAAGGTTCCAATCCTCAACACAATTAATTTCAATCAATTCCCAAACCATTCCCTGTTAATGAAAAGGAATTTACAACTTTCTTGCTTATATAATCCATTTAAGCAATACAAACTCATATTCAAAATCATCCTATTTTGCTTCCAATAATTCATAGATTTTTATTTAATCTTGTTTATTTTAAAAACAACTCATTTCTATATGCAGTTTAACCATATTAATGTGAATAAATAATTACTTAAGCTTCATAACAAATTTTAAATTGATTTCAACTCAATCTACACTTATTCCATCCCAATCAATTTATTCACAATTCTTTCATTGCATTTTCTTTTCATTTCAAAAAGTTTGATTCCAAACCATTTTATTAAACTTGACAACCAATATTTTAAATAATCACTTCACAATTTACTTAATTCATTTATTTTCTTCAAACTGCTCCACCCAATGACTTAAGTTTATTCTATTTCACCAATTTCCATTCAAATCTTTGATTTGATTTTTCCCTTTAATCAAATCCCAATTATTTACTAATTTGTTCGATTAGTTTATTCTTTCATCCATTCTTAAATTTTAATTTACATTAACAATTCATTATTTAATTTATTCATAATAAGGTTATTCAATTTTATGCTTGAATTAGATTTTCTTACAGCTTACTCCAAATTCAACTCAATTCATTACTTACTTATTTAGTTAAGAATTTTATTCCATTTAATATTACCTGTAACTCAATTGAATTTATTTAAATTCAATTTTACTTTAACCCAACTTCAGTTAAATTTAGCTACTTACAAATCTTTAAATTTTATTTCTCAATATATAAGCTCAAAACTTATTTATCTACTTAACAACTTATATTACTCATTTGGTCATTTCATCTTATAATCATAATTTCAGATTATTTATACATAGCACTTACTGTCTCAAGGTATAAATTTCCATCTCACAATTACAATCATATTACCTTCAAATATTATGTCCAATTAAGTTCATTTTGAACATCAATTCCATTTAACTTATCTCAGGTTAAACTCTAGTATATTTTCTTATCTTCATTTTCTTAAGTTAAATTTTAATTCCTGGATTGAAATTCCCAATTTTCATCTTATTAATATCAATTTTACTTCATAAGTTCAATAGTTGATTCACATTTTATCTAAATAGAATTTCTTAGAATTCAATAGCCCGGTTTTCATTTCCAAAACAATTTGAAAGGATAACTACACTTATCCACTTGGTATATCAAATCAAATTTCCAAATTCCAAACACTAGTTTTCACCAAAACAAATTTTCCCTTTTTGAAAATTTACTTGTATACCCAACAACTCGAAACAATATCATGTCCAACTATCCTGGTAGCAATCCATCACTTTAGAAACTCGAAAGTGAATACTGATGATGTGGCCATCATCATCAGTATTATTTTCCAACGACTGAATTGAGTTCAGTGCTTCCTTACTTCCACAAATTCTTTCCAAACAATTTTCATTCAACAATATTTTCCTAAACAATACTCCATTATTGCCTTCATATCTTTGGAAAAACATTTCAAACATTCCCAAGATTTTAAAATTTCCAAATCCTTTGTTTAAATTCATTTAAACACCTTCAAAGTTCCGGGACTTAAATTCTAGTTTAAATCATATTTCAGTTATATTCCTTTTTATTTAAAATCATTCCTAAATAATTTTATTTGGTTATAAACCACTCACATTTAAAATTTTATTTGATTGTACTATTAACAATCAAATATCCAAGTATATATTGTTATTTCAGAAAAATATTTCCTTATATCAAAATATAATTTTTGGGTAAAATTATTTCATTTACCCTACCTTTTAAAATAATACTGTGTCGGTCTATCTTGTTTAAGAGTATCGAAATCCCTATCGATGAAATGGCGTCCCACACATCGACCAGAATCTATAAACACTCATCAGATAAATCAACACAATACAAAAACAATTTTATATTCACTAACAAATATGCGCTCATATCTATTAATACACTCAAACTCATTTCAGAGTACTACCGACTCTATTCTATGAGTAATTCCTACTAGAGCCAAGCTTATCACCAACCTATGCTCTGATACCAACTGTGACGACCCGCCTTTCTACTACTAGAAAGACGTATCATCATTAAGATAAGAAAGGGATAGAAGTAGAAAAGAAAGAGAAAGTAAGAACAACAACATCAGAGTCTCACAGCGGAACGGAACAAAATATAATATATCACATAAATATTACATAGTTTTACATATATCAGAGTTATACAGTATAAATACACATGACAACCATACATACATCTATCACTATATACATCAGAGGTACAGTACATCTCAACTAACACAGTGGCCTACATATATATATATAGCTATATACGTCTGGAACCTCCTACTCCAAGCTCCTCCAGAAATCAAAGTCCATAACCTATCACTTGGCTACTCATAAAATTTGAGTACCCAAGAGTTTATGAAAAACACAAAATATAAACTCCGGATCAGACATGGGTCTGGTATGAGTAAACGGTTTAATGTTGTTTAACTTTGAAAACATTTGAAAATAAAGGTATCACGTAAGATTCCCCACAAATAAATACGGGTAAGTTTTTACCTTACGCTAACCAAAACATTTCATAGGAAATCCAGTGATATTATAATAGTGTCTAGGGTTTTCAAGTAAATAGAAAATAGCCGAAATTGTTACATCTATTAAATTCCAGCTACTAGCCACAAAAGTGGGTAATACAAATCAAAACCGTAGGGTCTCGTAGGAAAAATGGATTTCCAACAATGGCAGGGCTACTGAGGTACCACCCGTCACAGTACGGGGCCTAGATCACCGTACCGAGGATTACTCCCGACCCCCTGCAACACAAGGCCGGAACCATTCATTACTAAACAGTCCCGAACTAGATAAACCCCGTGGTTGGCGCGACCAACCACCCACTAAGCCGAAGTAAAAAGGGACATCTAGACAAGGGAAATATCTTGTCCTGCTTGGGCATGACCCACCTAACCTTGTTGCATCTCCCCTGTTTTAGCCATTCCCGGTTGATGAGGCTTGAGGGTGCGATTACCTTTATAGAACATTATTCTTAGAATGCTCATTGTCCGCCTGATGATGTGCTGAAAGCATTCAATCCATACAAGTTCGTTCCGGGTTTGAACGAAACCGAAGGGATTATCTCGTTACACTCGTTTTGGAATAACCCTCAGAGTCAACGACGATAATTCTTGCATTCTGAATACACCATCTCGATCTTCATTTCAGAATTCACGACCTAACGTTTAAATTGGATCGATGTGGTTTTCGGAGAATCAAATTAGATTCTTCTGATCTCGGTCTCATCGAATCCAAACGCCATTTTAAGGGCCAAGTTGTCTAATTAACTTAAACTGTTTGAATAATTTAAATTCAACAATTGAATTAACATAGCATTTATCACAGATAAAACATATACAAACATCGTAGATATGTCACGGCATATCAGAGAGCATTACGGAATATCATAAATTTATACATCACAAAAACCAGGCATCCTACATACACAACAATCCATAAGCAATCATTTAAATTCTCATTGCAATTAATTTGATTTAAAATCAATTACTTGAAAATTCATCGCATGATCCTGTTTGCTTAATCGTTAATTAACAGCTAATTACTTATTTTCTTTCAAATTATTTACTTACAATTAATTACTTATTTCTTTTCAAATTGTCTTAATGATTTCTTAATCAACTATTAAATCCTAATTACATTTTATTTCACACTATTAATTTAGTTACTTCCCTACTCAAGTGATTTAACTTTAATTACATAATTAACTACTACCTGATCATTAATTAAAAACTTTAACTATTTATTAATAAAACTTAATTACCCTTTAGTAACTGCTAATTACTTAATCAATCAACAATTAATTCTTAATCAAGATACTTAATTAATTAACTATCGATTCATAATTAAATTACTTGATTTAACCAACTATTTATTCATTTATTATTACTTAATTACTCAGTTAGTTTGTTGATTCCCAATTATTAATTATTAATTTCATAACTTACTTATTATAGATTAGTTAGTTACTCAGATATCACAAATTATTTAAACTAACCATCTATCATCAATTTTATTAACTATATAATCTTCAATTAACTACTTTAATTAATTATTATTTATGAATTAATTTCTAAGTAATTAGCTAACATTCCTACGAATTAAATCGATTTAACATATGATTTATTATTATTATTATTTTTGTTTTATTTTGATTTATTTTATTACAAAATCAATTTAAAATTTCAAGTAGAAATTACATTCCAATTACTTATTATTAGACACCTATCTCTATAGACTTTTCTTAAGTAACTTATAAATTTAAACTAACTAACTAACTATTGCTTAATTAACTTAGTTAACACTTACACAAAAATTATTATACACGTCCTATGGGAAAGCACTCGAGACCGCACTGCCCTTTACTCGAGAAAACTCGAGTTTCTCTCGTGATTTCCCCGCGTCCCAACTTTCGTATTTCCCCTTCTTCTCCCTTTCCTGTTCTATTCTTCTCCTCACTTAAATTAACTTTTTTTTATGAAGAATGAACTGCTGTAGCCACGCACTCAAATGGCCCGAAGACAACCACGACGCAACATTCAATTAACTCGAGTACGAGCACGCGCCTCCTCACAGACCCACGAACACCACTACGCCACCGTGCACGTGCACGGTGGCTCACCCCGCCTCCGGCGCTTTGCGCTACCACCAGCAAAATCCAAAATGACTCAGCTACCAACATTCAAACACAAAACCCATCGAAGATTATCAGATCAAAAAATGACCTGATGCTCGAACCCAATGTTCAAACGTCATCGGGAAAATGGCCCACCTCTCCATCCATGACCACCAGAGACGAAACCCCTCCGCCTACACCACGTCCAACCCCTGCCTAACCTTCCCCCTGACATACGTCGCACTCGATCCATCCCATGAGTCGCGAACGGAAAATTTACAGAGCCCAGTAAACTCATGCCCAAAACCCTACTTTAATCCCAATCTCATAAACTATGTATTCGAAAAATAATTTGTCATTTTTCTTGCATAAAAAGGGTTACAATCTTGCTTTCTATCAATTGACAACAATTAAGATGAACTCCATCATTCAAAATTGACGAAAATCCATTACAGCTCCTTTATGAAACTGCTCTGAATATCATTGCTAAAAAATCAAAAGTTTTATGTTAAAAATCCCAGTTATGTATATGAAATCAAATCATGTTATTAAATTTATAAATTTAAACATTCAAGTTTTGTCTTTAATTCTCTGTTTTCCTGATACTTGCATAAACAGTATTGATAAATACTGTTAAACCTCAAAACAAAATTGTAGGCCTATGATTTGGACAACAACTTAAGTTTGCATCAATATCTTGGTTCTAAACCATCTATATGAAGAAGTATATGAAATTTCTTAGCTTTACTCTGTACAGTTATTCAAAGCTCCTGAAGTATAACTTCATATATTACAGAACAACAAGAAGTACTCAAGACAACTTAGTTAAAACAGACATCCAAGCACAAATTTTTGTGATTTAAATATAAAGTTTTAAATTGAAAATAATAAGTTTATTCACCTGAATTGATTTACAGAGAATATGGTTGTGTCTTGCTTCCCGGATGAACACAGTGATTTGATTTGCTTCCCAGACTTAAGCTTTTATGATGCTGTTGAACTTTATTGGGTTTTCAAAGACAAGATGTTTGTTTATTTTTATTGTTTCTTATCTCAGTTTTACCACTAAGTTTACTATTAAGTTTTGTAAACGAACACAAAAATATGATGTGTATAAATAGATAACAGTTGTAGGTTTAACTGGTACAAGTCTTACTTGTATTGACCAGGTTTGAATACACTGCAATGTGAAATGAGAATATATATTTCGACTGAGATAATTACTTTGACAAATAGTTATGCTATTTAATGTATGTGTCTTCCCATTTGTTTACAACCAATTAATATTGGCTATTAATATTGGCTATAGGTACAAAGATATTTGTTTACATGTAATTAATATTAGCTGAAAGTTTACTTATCTCGGCTACATGTTCTTAGTGCAAAGATATTTTGTACTTGATGTAAATGTTTTTTCTTCTTTTCATTATTCATGTGTATATGCAGATTATAGTAATAATTCATCTTCTTAGAATTGTACTTATGTAAATATATTATGCAGTAATATAATTAGTTTGTAGCTTCATTAATTGATTTTGTCTTGTTTAAGAGGCTTGTTCACATTTATATATTTTAGTTATTATTTAGTGCAGCCTAACTTTGATTCTTGGTGAGTACAACTATATATATATATATATCACTTTGTTCATTTCATATTACATTGCTAAGTGTTTTATTCTGTTACTTAATTGCTTACTTTCATATTTTATTTATAAACTTATTCATTTAAATATGATCAATTCACATTTTATATCTAAGTAGATTAAACATTTATTAAAATAACCGGGGCCAAAATCCAGGGTCGTTACATTCCTCCCCCCTTAAAAGAATTTCGTCCCCGAAATTTAAAACCAAGATAATTTAAAAGCTGTTATACCAACCATTCAAACATAAATATCATTTATATATTAGCAAACAATCAAACAGTCTATCCTAACAAACAACACTAATTATCCGAACACGAACCCGGATAAGCTTTCCTAAAATTATCGAGGGTTTGTCTCTCGATGATCAACAATTCAAACTGGATTCCTGACTACAATCAAATTTGATTCAACTTTCAAATTTCTGAGTTACTGGTTTAACAACTAATGATGAATCATGAACAAATTTCCTGAGATATATGGAATATACAATAATTTCCAGATATCCACTCCGGCAATTCAATTAAAATCTACAGTATTAACTCTTTTCAAATTTTATCGACTCTTTACAGAATTTCATTACCTATTATATCAGTCCCGTACGATGTATATATACTACTCGTACGCAATACCAAATCCGATCGCTCGATCACACAATTTCCCTTCCGAACTAGTATCGTCCACCCGACTTCCTAGTACGGACTCAGAACTGGTTTCTTGATCAGAAACTGTCGTTCTCCTTGCATTGTCACAAATATGATAGAGAATTTCCCAGAATCAATCAAAATCCAAATCCATGGTTCGTCGTCGAAAATCGAGTGAAAAATCTTAATTCGGATCGATATAACTATCTCGAAATTCTGTGCTCGAATCTGGATCAAATTGTCATGCGAATAAACTAATATACGTTCATCCTACGTATTTATATCCATGGATTATCAACCATATCAATTTCTTTCTATTCACATTATTTTGATTTCTATCCACTTGAAAATAATTCTCAATATCAAATTTTACTTGAGCATTTCTCCATTCATTTCTTAAGCTTAATATAAGCATTATATATACTCTTATATTATTACTCTGCCACTTTAGCCTTTATATCTTCTTATTAATATCTGAATTACCAATTCCATATGAATTCAATTTTCTTAACTCTGAATATTGAACTTTTATTGACTATCTCCATTTATAACTGATTCCTATTATTATTTTTAAATTAGTTTCATTCATTAGTTTACTTTAAATTTTCAATTTGAAATTGTTTTGTTGCTAATTTTTTTTTATATATAGTTTTCAAATTCTGAAAAGCTTTGACATTTTCTCCATTTATTTAGCATTACATATTTCCTTAAGCACAAATGTAAGGTTCCAATCCTCAACACAATTAATTTCAATCAATTCCCAAACCATTCCCTGTTAATTAAAAGGAATTTACAACTTTCTTGCATATATAATCCATTTAAGCAATACAAACTCATATTCAAAATCATCCTATTTTGCTTCCAATAATTCATAGATTTTTATTTAATCTTGTTTATTTTAAAAACAACTCATATATGCAGTTTGACCATATTAATGTGAATAAATAATTACTTAAGCTTCATAACAAATTTTAAATTGATTTCAACTCAATCTACACTTATTCCATCCCAATCAATTTATTCACAATTCTTTCATTGCATTTTCTTTTCATTTCAAAAAGTTTGATTCCAAACCATTTTATTAAACTTGACAACCAATATTTTAAATAATCACTTCACAATTTACTTAATTCATTTATTTTCTTCAAACTGTTCCACCCAATGACTTAAGTTTATTCTATTTCACCAATTTCCATTCAAATCTTTGATTTGATTTTTCCCTTTAATCAAATACCAATTATTTACTAATTTGTTCGATTAGTTTATTCTTTTATCCATTCTTAAATTTTATTTTACATTAACAATTCATTATTGAATTTATTCATAATAAGGTTATTCAATTTTATGCTTGAATTAGATTTGCTTACAGCTTACTCCAAATTCAACTCAATTCATTACTTACTTATTTACTTAAGAATTTTATTCCATTTAATATTACCTGTAACTCAATTGAATTTATTTAAATTCAATTTTACTTTAACCCAACTTCTGTTAAATTTAGCTACTTACAAATCTTTAAATTTTATTTCTCAATATATAAGCTCAAAACTTATTTATCTACTTAACAACTTATATTACTCATTTGGTCATTTCATCTTATAATCATAATTTTAGATTATTCATATATAGCACTTACTGTCTCAAGGTATAAATTTCCATCTCACAATTACAATCATATTACCTTCAAATATTATATCCAATTAAGTTCATTTTGAACTTCGATTCCATTTAACTTATCTCAGGTTAAACTCTAGTATATTTTCTTATCTTCATTTTCTTAAGTTAAATTTTAATTCCTGGATTAAAATTCCCAATTTTCATCTTATTAATACCAATTTTACTTCATAAGTTCAATAGTTGATTCACATTTTATCTAAATAGAATTTCTTAAAATTCA